>CM060906.1:167358056-168608056 GCA_030737815.1 Allium fistulosum | reverse complement strand
GTGAGTCTCTTTAAGTTGCTCCTGGAGGGGTTTCTTAGATCGCTCACTGCCGCATTTCCTTAGGCCGCTCAGTTCATTTATGTCGCTGTGAAGATAGGTCGTTGCCGTGTATTTTAAGTCGCATAAGTCTTAAGTCGCGAATGTGCTGTGTTGTTTAGGTCGCAACATGTGTCATGTTGTAAAGTCGTTCAATGTTATGTCGTTATTTGTATCTGTTAAGTCGTGTACTGTGTTGTATGTACTAGGTCGTTTACTTGTTGTAACTTGTATTTTGTTTTTAGGTCGCCGGTTGGTTAGGTCGTTCACGACCTATTGTGAGTTGTAACCCTATAAATAGGAATGGTGGTGTCATTTGTAAAGTAAGTTGATTTTGAATAAAACTTTGTTTGAGTGCTTTGTGCCTCTTCCTAAATTGGTAGTTGAGTGTTATCTCCTATCTCCCCCTTCAGCATTCGAGTGCGCTCGAATCAACGATTGTTGAAGCCAATTCACGGTATCAAGTGTGTTTGATCAACGTTCGAAGAATTGTAGATCTTCTTTCACGGCATCGTGCGCGATCAACGTGACGAAGATAGCTAGAATCCGGTATCTTTGAGATCAACGGATTTGGGCGTTTGGTATTTTCAATCCACCGATTGCTACTTTCACTGTTTCATCCACTTTTGTTATCGCCGCTGCGTCACTGTATGAAACATAAATGAGCTAAAACCATACCCTTATGACTTGAAAATGTGATCGTATCTTCCTCCTTATCTGTTCCTTCTCTTCCTCCTTTTTTAGATCCAAAATGTATCTAAAGCGATGAGATGCATTCAAAACAAGAGCTGCTTGTGGTACAGTAAAACGAATGATGAGACATCTAGGAACTGTGTAATTGCAATAAAAATTTCAGAAGTAAAGTGCAATTATGTGGCAACCAGCAGTCATTCATAAATAAATTTTCCAGTGATCTAACAAATATGCAGTTGATAGTACCATGATTTGGTATTATTGTTAACAAGATGTGCAAGTAATCAAAAAATGCATAAATGCACGCTCTTTACAGTGCACTAAATGGCTACCACTTTTATCTCTACAATAAAAGTCAGCTAAATAAACAAACAAAGAAAGAGGAAGTATTTTGCAAAACTCAAAAACAGATCATCCACTTAAATAAGTAAATCAAACTATAATACAAGAAGAAGAAGGATCGAAAGATACCCTCCATCGACAGAGACGTTCAACAGGAGCATTTTTAGGAGGAATATCAAATTTATCGCTGGATCCGTCAACGGATTCATCCCTCTGCCTTGCATAGCGGTTTGGCGACGGCGACCAACCATTAGTCATCGGAATCGAGTCCTTTTCCATTGCAAATTATAATCGATGTCGTAGAAGAGATAACGTCGGATTTCCTTGCCTTGAATTGAAATTAAAGTATATAATATAATAATAAGTATATTTTTCCAACAAGAATTAGAATGGACTGCAATAGGCAAGAAGAAAGCAATACTAAGAGGAGCACTTATCCATATATTGGTTGAGATTTCTTTCTCCTTCATTTTAGATGGAGATTGGACAACAATTAGGATTCCGATATATTAGCATTCAATAGAGTAAAATAATGAATATGATGTTAACATATATCCCTACCATTATTAATTATCATAATGATTGAAGCACTGAGTAGCTATTTGTTCAACTACAGTAATAAACATACGGTAGAGTGGCAGCTAGCAATAGCATTACATGAAAAACATTCGCCCTTTTTTCTCGATTAATAAAATGAGTAAATTGTACAGCTTAATTGTAGGCTTTAGACTTGCACTATATTAACAGTGTTTTACAACTAAAACCTTTTAAAACATTGTTTCATTGCTTCTGCCTACCTAAAAACTACTTTAATATTCAACAAGCAAAAAAATAAAAAATTTAGATAATCATAATATCAGAATCAAAACTAACAGATACATCACTTGATAATAACAACATAAATGAAAAATTAAACTGAAGATAGAAAGTGAAGATACTCACTGAAGAATGAAAGGATGAAACTGGAATGAAGGAATATAGAATAATTCTACTCATTAACCAAATATTAAATAGAGGTTGTACAGCTTCATGCACAAAATCGTTTACTAAAAGGTTTTATGTAAATGGTCTAGCTAGAAAAAACCATTTTTTCAATGTTCAGTTGTATGTTTAAAATACCTATTCTTAGTTTATTTGTAGCTACCATCACCATCCTACAGTACACTTCACTGCACCCAACCACGCTTAGCAACCTACTGCAACAACCCGCCTCCATCCCCAGTACATCAATCCGCAGCCCAACCACACTGCCTTCTTCAACTCCTCCTTCAGTTTCAACCTACAACACCTATACGCCACTTCAATCACCAAACACTCCATCACTTCAACAACCTGCACCATAATCATCATCTCCATCTTCTTCTCCGTCTCCCTCTCCTATACAAAACCCTGAACCGTCAACCAAAATCCACAACTACATCACCTATGGCATACTCCGTCACTGAAACAACTACTACTCCACAATCACAAACCCAGCAACTCCACCTGCCAAATCAACAGTGGCATACCCGAACATGCTAGTGCACCCAATCGTGTTTCCCTTTTACTTCAATCGTGTTTTATTTTAACCTAACCTCGCTACCGAACCTGCAATCGCCTGATTTCGGCACTTTTTTTTCAACCATGTTTCCCATCTTTTTTCCTAACTTCCATTTCGCATTTTTTTGTTTTAACTAAGAAGATGAGTAAGCAAAAGGCAGTTGCGTATTGAATTTGTTCCACTACAATATCTTTCTTTTATTCTGTTTTGTCATATATTGAAGCATGCTCAAGAAAGTAGCATGTCTTATACATGATTTTTACCTTGAGTTAGTTTGTGTCTAGTTGAAAAAAATTACTACTAAATACTAGTGCTGTAAATTCCATATCTTCTAACATTTATTCATGTTGCTAGTGCTTGAAAGGGTTTTATTTGAAACTGCTTATTTCAAACTTTAAAAAAAATTGCAAATTGATGAACTAACCAAATTCAACTGGAATGCTTCCATCAAGTTTGGTAATGAATGAACTTTCAAGTTCACTGGTTTTATTTTTATTATTATTTTATATATTTATTTTTATTATTGTTATTATTACTTTTAGTGAAGAAAATTAAAGTAAACACTCAATTTATTTATCTCTTATTTTGTTTCGTTTTCCAGGAATCGTCGGTGATATTATATTGTGATTCAAAGCACCATAGCCGACAGAATTTTTATTATAGAAGATGAGGATGTTGATAAGGATTTTAGAACGATTGCAAGAATGTCAAACTCACATAATTGTTTACTATTTTTTGTATTTATGATTTAAGAAATAATGAAATTGCGAGGTTGTTTATAACCTTCCTTTCTCTAAGTTTAACCATCTTCATTTGATTTGTTGGCTCGTCTCTTTGGTAGTTTTACATAAAGTGAGAGGAGGCAAGTTCCCACTGGTCCTATTCCTCTGCACAATATATTTTGAAATAATTATGCAAGTCTTCGGTTTTTTCTTTTCTTTTTTATTTCTTCCTTTTCTTTTTCGGTCATTAAATTATGTGTGTGAAGGAACACTGAGCTTATTAATTTTAAACGTTTTTCTAGTTTATTTTACATATTATTTGTATGGATTGTGGTTAGCATAACCGTACAACAGTGGTTAGACCAATTATGACAAACTGCACATTGTCTTACATTCTGTTCAATACTTTGAAGCAACTATAATGAGCAACCTTAATTTGCTTTCAAGGGCATGTATGTACTACCAATTAGAGGTTGATACTGAAATATGATCTGGTCCTTTAATATTTTGTCAAGCCAAAATTATCAACTTTAATATCCTTATTATTGCCTATAATAAATAGTTAAGTCTTAGGACGGTGATAACAAATAAATAAAAAGATAGAAGTATAGAAAGTTTTAGCTATAATAAATATCCTAATTAGTGCCTATTATAAATATCCATCAAAAAATTCTAAAGAAACAATCATCACTAATAAATAATCATGATATCGGATCCAAAAATAATGATTATCATATATTTTAGCAGTTTGACCAGGTCGCTAACACTCACTCGCTGTTTGACCAGGTTGCTAAAACCTCTCTCGTAGTTCGGCACGGTCGCTAACACCTTACTCACAGTTTCGTCCTATGACAAGGTCGCTAACACCCCTTAAGCGATTTTTCCAGGTCGTTAATACCTTACTCATAGTTTTGTCAGGTCGCTTACACCATACTCGTAGTTTTGTAAGGTCTTTAACACCATACTTGTAGTTTTGTCAAATGACAAGGTCGCTATCACCTCTTAAATTGATAGATAAAACGAGTCATCGTCACTCAGGGATCTATCAGCCTAAACACCCTAAGATAATACAACTCTAAGTGCAGCTCACTTTCACTTTAGTAATTAATAGATCTAACTAACCGTTCCATACCAGAAACTAAAATTCTAGTATTTACTAAAGCTAGTAAATTCCACTCAAACTCTATTTAACAAATTATAATAATAAGCGAAATAATTATATGAAATGTCCCATACCGATCCGACATTTCAATCTTTATTAAAACCTTTTTTATAAAAAAACACGAAATTCCAATAAAATCCCCAAATCCATAATAATAAAATAAAAGAGTTTAAATTATTTTTTATTTGTTTAAAATAATTGAAAAGAAAAAAAATTCTTTTAAATATAATTTGAAACTACTTAATTACTCATTTTATACCGTACTTGAAATAAAATTTATTCGTTAAAATAAATGGCAAATCAAACTAAGTTAAATGGCAAGGCAAGCAAAGTAAAAAAAATGCACAAACAAATTTTAAACTTATATATGTGTGTGTATTGATGTAATGTTAGGCTGTTAAAAGATGTCAAGTCAAGCTACATATATATGTTTCATGTACTTAATAAATCATAAAGCTAGGCTACTGAAGTTATAAAAAATATTTGTACAAAATTATGAACTTAATAAAAGCATGAACATGCAGGCCATTCACACGCATGTTAAGCAAAGCATGTACAAGCATGTAAGAGCATATATGTACATTTCAGTAATGAAAAAAAGCCAAGCAACTGTATTTTACTTTACTCATCAAACTCACAACACACGCAAGTCATTCATACCCTACCCAGCACTTTAACTCACGCATGAACCCAATATAGCAACTCATACTACATAACACTTTTAGCACAATCACATATATGTATATATATATACATATATGTACATATATATAAAGATATGGACTCACTCACTACCTAGCACTTTAACACAATTCACACACTCACTGACGAAACAAATTACATATATAAATTGTTATCCCAACTTTTGGCAAAGCCGAGATACCCAAAGATTAACTGAAAATCAATGATTATTAGTCATGAACATCGATTGTGCATCGCAGGTTCACCATGGATATCGATGAATTTCGTCTGAGTCCGGATCGGGCTACAATTGATAAGACATGTCAAGCAAGGCCAGATGAAACAACGTTCCAAATTTCGAGTCAATCCGAGTTCGTATGCTCAAAATACGAAGGTTGCAAGGTTAAGGAAATATGTTGTTCATGGCATTCGAATCGACCAAGATTCGAATCCATCACCATGAAAGCCTTCGAATCGACAGAACACGACCCCACTTCGAATCCATTGGTGAAGCTCGTGTTCGAATCCATTACCTCCACATCGATCAGAAGGAGCAAAGCTTCGCCTCCGTCAAGTTCGAATCCATCAGGCCTACGTTGCTTCGAATCGATTGAAGGCATCTTTACTTCGACTCCATTACCTCCGAATCCATGCAGGGATTGAAACTTCGACTCCAGCGACTTCGAACCCCCACATTGAGGTAACTTCGAATCGATCCGCAATGGCGTATCAGGATCGATTCGACCAAGCACCAATTCCATCGATTCGAAGAAACGTGTCTTCGAATCGATTGCCTTGAACCTACCAAGTCCACCTAGCTGAAACCACGGGTTCGACTCAGTAAAACTCGGAGAAAAAGGAGGGTTGACCCGAAGCACGCGCACCACGTCATTGCCTTCACGTGCAAGAAGATGGAGTCGACCCTATGAATTCGAAGGTATCGATTCGAACGACTCCAGGAAGCGAAAACCTTCAACTTGAATCGATCATAACTTGAGATCTACACATCCAAATGCTATGAAATTTTCACAGAAGCTTGAGCACATGTTGAAGAATGTTCACACCAAATTTCAGCTCGATTGAACACTTTCTTGATCGATTCGAACCAAGGGTCGAATCGATCCCAAAGTGGGCCCGGATTTCCATAAAGCGGGCATGTGGGCCCCCTGACATACCAGAACTGGTCTCCCTTCATTTTAGGCGAAATATCAGCCTCCTACACCTATAAATAGAGCCCCTGGTCATTCAGAAAAGAGGTCGGACAATTTTGAGAGCTAAGGAGCGCCCAGATTCTGCCAGATTTACTCCAGATCACCATTGCTGCCTTAGATTCAGACTTAGTTCAGAAAATCAGTTGTAATACAACATACGAAATTGTAATCTTCAAGCATCGAGCAATAAAATCATAAAAACCTTGAAGTGGACGTAGGCCGGAGATAGCCGAACCACTATAAATTGTGTGTAACTGTTCATTATTTCTTGATTGTTGCTTGCTACTTACTTAAGATCTGTGATTTGTGTGTGAATACTGTTGATTCGTATTCATACGCTGGTGCTTTCATTACACTTGGGGTTTGTGACCATTTTTGGTGCAAACACTTTGGTGCTTTCACTGAGAAGAACTAGCACCCGCTACACCAAATTCAAAATTTAGATTTGGAATTTTAAGGATTCAGATCTGACTCTACCATGACTCGACAAACTAGACAAAGAACTGAGAGGAGCCAACAGGCAGGAAGTCAAGAGGCATCCTCTGGCGCTGGAGAAGGACAAGCTTCGATCTACATTACTAGAGATGAGATGGAGGCTATGAATAACCTAATGCAGGAAAGAATGATGAAAAGCCAACAAGAGATGCTGCAGAATTTCTTCGAGCAGATGAGAGCTGCAGGAACACAAAACCCAGGACCAGCTACAGCGGCTGTGAATGTGGAACAAGGAGCTAGGGCTATGGAACCCAACGTAGGACAGAATACAGAACCAGAAGGCAATCAACAAGGGCTTGGGGGCAGGCCCGCAAGATCCAATGCAGAAGGACCTTTGGAAGGAGCTCAACCGGCTAGGGCCAACACAAATGCTAACGAGCCACCCGAAGAGTACGTACCAGAATTCCCTACAAGACTCGGAGGGCAAGACAGAGACATGACAAGGGGGCAACCCCTAGATGGAGATGAAAGAATGATTGGCCTAGTGAGACGACTCATGAGAGGAGGGTTGTCAGGAGGAGGATTGGAAAAAGTTAGTCGGAGTCCGTTCGCTCCGAATATCAGGAATGCAAGGAACCCTCCGAAGTTCAAACTACCAACGCTGAATCCTTATGATGGAAAGTCAGACCCGACCATGCATATCACCAGATATATCAGACACATGGAAGTGCTGGGAGCATCCGAGGAAGTGATGGCACGATGTTTCCCCTTATTCCTATCAGATTTGGCTACGCTTTGGTTTAGGCAGCTAGAAACCGGATCAATCAGGACATGGGGCGAGCTTGTGGATTGCTTCATGAAGCAGTTTAGGGTCCACGTGACGCGACCTAAGAGCGTGATGACTTTGGCATCGATAAAACAAAGGACCGGAGAGTCCATAAAAGATTTTTTGTTACGATTTAATGCGACGGTGACTTCTGTAGA
This sequence comes from Allium fistulosum, assembly GCA_030737815.1. Classification (NCBI taxonomy): domain Eukaryota; kingdom Viridiplantae; phylum Streptophyta; class Magnoliopsida; order Asparagales; family Amaryllidaceae; genus Allium; species Allium fistulosum. Next base: position 168,600,250 of record CM060906.1, on the reverse strand, counting down.
TCGCCCGGACCCATCAATGATTTTAATGGCGGCAGTGGCAGGAGTTGGAGAAGGCACCGAATTCAAAGACTCTTTGACTAAAGATCCACCGCAAGATCTTGGAGAGTTTTTCCATGAAGCTGAAAAATTCATTCGATTAGAGGAATCACAAGCCGAGAGGCAGGAAATAAATGTTGCACAAGGCGAAGGAATCGCCAGGGAACAGTCCAGGGCAGACAAAGGAAAGAGAAAGCAGGATGACGCACCTGATGGTCCTGACAAACGGAAGAAATTCCGAGAGCCTAGATTCAGGCAGTACACAGACTTGGTGGCAGGACTTGAACGAATTTACACCGAAACTCGGGGGCAACTCCCCTATCGAAAGCCACCAAGGAGAGATCCCACAGAGCGGGAACGTAGAACCAGAAAATATTGCCTATTCCATGAGTTAGATGGGCACACTACCGATGAATGCCGCCACCTGAAGGATGAGGTGGAAGAACATGCCAGGAGTGGTAGATTGCCACAATATGTCAGAGAACGTACGACGGCGGTTAGACCCGAACAACAACCGCATCAACCAAACAGGAATGATCCCGGATCGGGATCACGACTCGTCATCAACTGATTGTGATGGCAAGGGCCAAGTCCAAGACTTGGACTCTGGTCGATTAGTTTTCTTAGATTTGATTTCCAAAATAAAACGGCTATCCCACTTACTCATGTACGGGAACCGGAGAGATCCCTAGGCATGCTCTGAGATGGAAATAGACCGCTCCGCCCGGAGAGGCATTATCTTGTTTTGCCTGGTGTTTGAGATTGAACATCTAGGATTTGAATTTAATAAAGAAACACTTATTAAAATAAACCTTTGATCGGAGAGTTAAAGGATAAACATTAAATATCAATATAAACATGATCGCTTTATGATCCTACCCGGAGAGGTAGGATCCGGAGTGCAAGAAGTGAGTTGCTTCGCCGGAGAGCGACAGGATCAACTCACTTAAGCATCGTGTCCTATTCACCAGAGAGTGATTGGATCAGGATTCGATAAGAGCCCGGAGAGGCTATGATCGGCCCACGATTTAGGCCATGACATCGCTTAATGTTCAGATACACTGAACCGAAGTGCAGGAGGTGAGTCGCTTCGCCGGAGAGCGACAGGATTGACTCACTTAACGTTGTTTCCCCTTCACCGGAGAGTGACAGGATGGGATCCAGCATGAGCCCGGAGAGGCTATGATCGGTCGAGAACGACCAAGACATCGCTATACGCCCTAGCTGGGGCCAGAGTGCAAGGGATAGAAAGCAACGCCGGAGTGCAATAGGATCTTTCTATTCAATCGCTAAATCTAGAATGGGTTTGACAGGGGTCCGGAGTGACCATCAATAGTACGGAGAGACCGTAGAATTTCATTCTTAACTTCCACTGGAAAAAATTGATAACAATTCGGCTTCGAACAGCCATGGACTTGATTGAAAATGCTATAAGCTATGAGTAAAACATGAACTCACTGCATTTAACTTGAGACTGATCAAAACACACCTTTTAACAAAAGGCATATTTTGGGGGGCAAAATGTTATCCCAACTTTTGGCAAAGCCGAGATACCCAAAGATTAACTGAAAATCAATGATTATTAGTCATGAACATCGATTGTGCATCGCAGGTTCACCATGGATATCGATGAATTTCGTCCGAGTCCGGATCGGGCTACAATTGATAAGACATGTCAAGCAAGGCCAGATGAAACAATGTTCCAAATTTCGAGTCAATCCGAGTTCGTATGCTCAAAATACGAAGGTTGCAAGGTTAAGGAAATATGTTGTTCATGGCATTCGAATCGACCAAGATTCGAATCCATCACCATGAAAGCCTTCGAATCGACAGAACACGACCCCACTTCGAATCCATTGGTGAAGCTCATGTTCGAATCCATTACCTCCACATCGATCAGAAGGAGCAAAGCTTCGCCTCCGTCAAGTTCGAATCCATCAGGCCTACGTTGCTTCGAATCGATTGAAGGCATCTTTACTTCGACTCCATTACCTCCGAATCCATGCAGGGATTGAAACTTCGACTCCAGCGACTTCGAACCCCCACATTGAGGTAACTTCGAATCGATCCGCAATGGCGTATCTGGATCGATTCGACCAAGCACCAATTCCATCGATTCGAAGAAACGTGTCTTCGAATCGATTGCCTTGAACCTACCAAGTCCACCTAGCTGAAACCACGGGTTCGACTCAGTAAAACTCGGAGAAAAAGGAGGGTTGACCCGAAGCACGCGCACCACGTCATTGCCTTCACGTGCAAGAAGATGGAGTCGACCCTATGGATTCGAAGGTATCGATTAGAACGACTCCAGGAAGCAAAAACCTTCAACTTGAATCGATCATAACTTGAGATCTACACATCCAAATGCTATGAAATTTTCACAGAAGCTTGAGCACATGTTGAAGAATGTTCACACCAAATTTCAGCTCGATTGGACACTTTCTTGATCGATTCGAACCAAGGGTCGAATCGATCCCAAAGTAGGCCCAGATTTCCATAAAGCGGGCATGTGGGCCCCCTGACATACCAGAACTGGTCTCCCTTCATTTTAGGCGAAATATCAGCCTCCTACACCTATAAATAGAGCCCCTGGTCATTCAGAAAAGAGGTCGGACAATTTTGAGAGCTAAGGAGCGCCCAGATTCTGCCAGATTTACTCCAGATCACCATTGCTGCCTTAGATTCAGACTTAGTTCAGAAAATCAGTTGTAATACAACATACGAAATTGTAATCTTCAAGCATCGAGCAATAAAATCATAAAAACCTTGAAGTGGACGTAGGCCGGAGATAGCCGAACCACTATAAATTGTGTGTCACTGTTCATTATTTCTTGATTGTTGCTTGCTACTTACTTAAGATCTGTGATTTGTGTGTGAATACTGTTGATTCATATTCATACGCTGGTGCTTTCATTACACTTGGGGTTTGTGACCATTTTTGGTGCAAACATAAATATAAACATGCTCACAATTGTACTAATATGGACACAACCATATTTACACTCAAACACACACATCTGCTCTTATATATCATGCAAGCAACTAGCAGCAATCCCACATGTTATTGTATATAATTGACAGTTCATTTCATGTGTGAATATATAAGTAGATCAAGGAATTAGACATAGAGTTGAGAGAATAACTCGCTTATAATCCAAAAAATGATAGCCTTGCACTTCACTTTGCTTCATTATCAACACTTGAAATCCAAAATGTCACATTTGAAATTTAGAAAGGGATCAAAATACTAAATTGAAGGTATTATTTAATAGAGAAGAGCACAAGGATTTTCTTACCAATTTTCTTTTGAGTTATAGAAATTATTTGGATTTTCTTTTGATTGAAGTAGGGCTAGGATTTATTTTCTTTGGTTTTGACATGACTAGTAACAAATGATGCAGCTTTTGCTTTCTCGACAGCCACTTTTGATTCATGTCAAGCTACTTCATTACCAACAGCTTCTCCAACATCGATCTTACCATTTTTTGATTGCCATAAGTTGGCATCATATATATGAGCATCTACCAAGTGAAGGCAAGCAAACTGAGCTTCAAAAATTGTACATATATAAAATAAATGTAATACGCCTAATTGCTAGAAGCACTAATTAACATTGATTTACTACCAGTGCATTGTGCATTTGTGCACTCTGAGCCATGATATGCACCAGATTAGGACCTGAATCGTGAATATTGGGATAAATTGTTTGCTAAATTCATTTGTATTTTATTCACCAAAGTAGTTATGATGTGCAAAAGAAAAATTAATTAAACTGTAGTGTTTTCTTACCGTGTCGCACTAGAAATATTTAGTAATATTTATTTACCTTCTCCCTGAAACATGGGTTCCTAAATAGGTATACATAGTTATATTATGTATATGTTATACATAATTATATTATTTATATACATTTACTAGACTGTGGTATACATGTGTAAATAGTTGTAAACATTTACAGTCCAAATATGACCTGAATCATGAATAGTTGGGTAAACAATATACATAATTATATTATTTCTCATTTCAACAACAGAAACACTCTACAATATGTTGACTTGACTATCCACTTTCATTCTTTATCAAAATTCACCATTAAAGTTTTAATTCTCAAATTTATCTAAAATTTCCAAACCTTCACACAAGTTTCCTGTTGCTAAAAATAATATAGCACTTATGTTGCAAATTCAAAATAGAACTGGAATTCTTGGAATCCTAAGGTATGAATTGCTTGATATTAATTCAAAGGTAATGTGTTTTCATTAATGTAGAAATTTACAATGCAATTCAAGACCATTTAATATGTTTGTGATGTGGATTGAATAAACACGTTATGGCAGTCTCAGCATGCAAATTCAATATTCCTGCAAAGTTCTATTGTCTTGTTGATAGAAAATATAAATGCTTTAGTTTTATATAAGAAGTTTCTACCTATCACCCATTAAATTTATAATGACAAGAACACATCATTATAACACTTCTATAAACTGTATGCATTCATAGGTTGCATCATACGGTTTCGTATCAACATTGAAATTCAACCTATGAGCAATCAGGTCGAAGAAAGTTACGATAATTACAGTCATTGCAGGGACCAAAAAATTGATCGAGATTTAGTGCTAAATCAGCATAGCCTTACATCTATCTTTTCTTGAATGAATTCCAGTTTTTAAGTGTTTTCGTAAGCATATCTTACTTTTCTATTAATACTAAGATAACTGAATTAACAGAAATCAAATTAACAGAGAGAAAATAACAGAGGACAACTATTGTAGTACCTCTCACAACGATTCAAATTGGAGCACGCAAATTTAGGGTTCTAGGTAGAATTTGACGACTGCGGTTCAAATTGATGGCCGTGTTTCACTGTTGGGATTGGCTGCGCGAGAGTTGACGAAGGTAGTTAGGGTTTTGTGATTCAACTTTGGTTTGCGTGTTGCGTTTTGGGAATTTTGCAGAGTTTGGTTGTTTTCTGGAGGCGACGAAGGGAAAGAAGAGCGGTTTTTTTAGGAGGTGACGTGCTTTTTTAGTTTCCAACGCAAAATAAATTATCTCCCGCCTTATTCATCGCACAGTGTTTAACACACCGTATTTGTTTACTTGATAGCGTTGAGTATCCTACATTGCCTAGCATTTAAAAGGAATATGCGGAAACGCTATGCATTAATGCTATCAAAAGTCCATATTTTTGTAGTGTATGGATGAGTGTCTGACCTTGCATTCTAAATGACAATGAGTGATCTCTATAAATGTATATCTTTTTGGTGGTGGAGAATTCACCTTCTCTTAGCTTAACATCCTTTCCTGAGACGTATGAGCTCAGGAGTTATACATTTGTAAAAATCAGTCATGTGAATATGGAATGGCAATATGGCATTCAAAGTGAAAGAAGATGTGCTATGTGAAAAGGTAATCGTAGCCTTGAGCCTCATCAACCGGAAATGACCGATACAAGGTTAGATGCAGCAAGGCTAAGTGGGTCATTCCCAATTAGGGTATGATCATCCACTTCTAGATATATTTCTTTCCGCTATGACATTCGGGATGTAAGTTAATGTGGTTTGTATGCTAGAGCGCTCTTAGTTAAAGGTCGGTAAGGACCAGGGGATGAGATATTCGGTACTATCTAGTTACAGAGATAGGTTGGTCTTGTGTTGGTAGAGGATCCTTTGTAATGTCCTCAGTACATTTCTCAAGAGATGTACTGCCGGAAGGTAGTCCCTTCACCTGATCAATTGTATGGAAATCCATTCTCCAATAAGAACCTGCGGTTTTGTTTGTATTGGTGTAATGAATAACCTAGAAATGCAATATTGGTAACCATTTCGGTTGAGATTAATAAGTTTATTTGCAAATATTTTCAAAGAATGTCATTAGAAATAATATCAAATGTTTTGATATATAAAAGTGTTTTAGTTATCATAAGCTAAAAACAAGTCTGTGTTTATGTGCAGACGTGGTCTTATGAGACACACTTTATTTTCAAAGGATTTTATTTAAATCCTGATATATGACACCGTCATTTATTATTGAGTTTTTCTCATGCTGGTTTATCAAGCCTGATCCAGGTATTTTCAATACTCGGGTCAGATCCGAGTAGTTTCAGGTTTAGTCGAAGAAGGTTGGAGTTTCCAGAGGAGAGCTGGAGATATTCATCTACATATTCTATTATCCACTGCTGTTGTTTGTTTTTGTTTAATGTTTGTTATCAATTGTAAGGACAGATGTTTATAACTGTCTAAGCTGAATTTAGGTTAGAATCTGATATATGTATTTAAAAGTTTTCCGCTGTAAGGATATTGTTCAATATTATATATTATTACATTCGTGTGAGATTCTATTCTATCTATTTTTCTTTATTACCCTTCATGTTCCGTCTTTTCGTTCAATTCTAGTTAGGTATGTGTGGTTTATTACCGATTCAAAGGGTATGGAAAATCGGGTCGTGACATTTGGTATCAGAGTTTTTGGTTGAGCGAACACCGAAGCCTGATAGGGGTAAGACTCATCAGAGAAAGGATTATTAATATCCTATCATTAGAGATGGGGTTAGTAACACCCTAGAATGAGTTATGAGAGTATTATATATGTGCGCGTATATGTTAATTTTATAAAAATGGTTTTGTTTTAAAGAAGTTGGTAAATGAAATAACTTTACCTTGGGTTTATATTTTAAATATAAAAGGGATATTATTTTTTTGGGTTAGAAATTAAGGATTGTTTGTAATTTAGCTTAGTAGAACAAAAATATGAATACCTTGCGATTAGAGTTGCACGATTTGACTATGAGATATTCCATACAGAATTAATTAGTTGAAAGCTAGAATTTAGATCTTTAATCATATACCCCTAGACATTATACTCTTGAGAAGCTCATATTCTCCGAGAATGTTTTCACATTTGATATTAGCTAAAGGAAGTCTATGGTGATTAACCAATTTAATGAATTATTTTGAAAATAAGTTTTCCAAAAACCATAAAGATATGTTTAGAAATGTATTATAGTAAAAAAGATATTTATCTTTTGTAAAGAAATGTGTTTTTAAGTAGAAATATTTGGAAATAAGAATGTAAAATGGTTATGTATAAATAAGCATCTTTATAAAAGTTTGAATAAAGAAAGAAAGTTTTATGAAATGTTTTAAAAAAAAATTGAAAGATTAATAAATACATATGAAGTACATGGATTATTCCGTTGCACGATTTAATCTAAGATTCGGGTGTAGAACTTTGAGGTGTTTACACTTATCCGAAAAAAGGTTTATCACTCGATTCCTGATGACGAACATTGATAAGGGTTTGTGGTTAGATGGTTGAGCTTTCTATCACAGTTGAGAGCTATGCAAGGAAACCAAAAGTTATGATCAGAAAGCCTGGTCAGAGTCCGCACTAAGGGATCGGGGGATCAATGTTAGTTCGAAAATAATGTTGTGAATTCAAATAGAAGATCGAATCAGATATTGCATACGGATGATCTATATACATCGTATGGGGGTAAATTTTAAAATAAATACTTGGGCAAAACCTTTGTGTTTTTATTTTGGGTAATTATGGGGACGAAATTCTTTTAAGGGGGGAAGTCTGTAACGACCGATAAATTTATCACTTTGATAAATTATATTTATTTTTAAATTTGTCCAAATAAAAGGTTGATAATAATAATAATATGGGTCTGAGTAATAATAAGTAATAGTAACCTTATTTTGAATTGATATTTATAAAAATATTTTCTTTAAATATAAATCGATAAAATGGCCGAAAACTATTTTATCGATAACCAGCACTATAATCATAAAACGTGACGCATGGTGTTGGATACATACACTTATTTTTATAATTGAATAATAATATGAAATAAAATTAATTTATTTTATTTTTGAAAATAAAATGCATTTTTGACATTGTTAGTAATACCCTTAAATATGATAATTGATTTATTTAATTTAAATTGAGATTTAATGATTTAATAATTATTTTAGTTATTCGAATAATTAGTTAAAATGATGATAATTCATTTTGAATAGTTATAAAGTGATAATATATCATTTATAATAGTTTTAAAAAGATATATATTTGATTTGAAAATATTGGGAAAAAATCGATATCGCTTTATCGGTATAATAACAATTATTGTTTAGTTTATATGGTTTTATAAATAAAATGTGATCATTTTTATTAATTTAAAATGATTAGAAAATAGTTTTCAAATTTTGTTTACAAATATATGTACGTTAACTAAGAAGTGAAAATGTGACCGGGAATTGGTTCTCTGATTATCAACGGTTTATCGAACGAAAGTTGTTCGGAGTCAATGCAATGTTGTTTATATGTCATGTACACATTTATAACACATAAATACACACCCTAACATGCATATGGACATATTAAACGTACAAATATGCATGTAAACATTTATAAGAAAAATCTAATATATTTTATAATAAAACTTAACCCTTAAGCTTCCTAAAGTCAACTATCTTACACACTAAGGACATGCACATGGCTTGGAAGTGAATGAGTGATGGAGGCACATGGAGGGGGGGTACCAACGTGTAGAGTTATGTGAAAGAGGGTTGTGGGCAAGGGGTGTTTTGGTCCATGCACATTTAGATATTTTCCATGCTTTTTTTTCCTATAAAAACCACCCCTCATCTCATAATTTCCTAACACGATTTCCACTTCTTCTTCCTCTTCTTTTCAAGATCTAATAGCCTCCCTAATGGATACTCTTAATATAAAAAAAATAGTAAGAAAGTTATGCCAAAATAGTGCAAATATTATAAGATATATAATACATATTTATATATCTCAAAACCAAGCTAAATCCACCCCTCTTTGTCTTGCAAACTCATGGCCGTCTACTATAGCCGAGCCTTCCCTCCTCTATAACCAAGGCCATGAGCCCCCTAGCCAAAGTCAAGCACTCCAAAGGTAATGGAGCTAGTGATCGTGAGCTTAGATTTTGTGATAGCGGAGCTGGCTCGAAGGGAAAATAAAGGTAAGAACTCCTAAACTATAGTATTATGTTTTTGGATGATGATATGATGTTTTCAATGGATGTTTAATATGCTTTGATCATCAAGTTTGGTTGTTTCATAAGAATATCGAATATATATGCAAGTCACGAAAATACATGTGGATAAGCACAAAGGAAATCACTTTCCTCTATATAATTGAATTGGTGGATATGGAATGTTTAACCTCTTTAAAAAGGATTTAAAATGAGTTTGAAATGTTTTATAAACATATGAAGTGTTTTGGAGAAGTTTGAAAAGTAATTGAAAATTCAGTCAAAAATAGGCGCGTCGTGTAACGGCAGTTCGCTATTTCGCGCCATCAAAGCCAAACAAGTGTATAGAATACAATATAGCTCAAAATTCTTTGAGGTATGAATTTTACAAACTATTATATTCATAGTTTTCCAACGAAGAAAGAAAATCGAGATTTCGACAAGTAGATTTTGAAATATGAGTAAAACAAGTTTTTGAAAAATCACGGTTTTGCAATTCGGAATGCAAAACTAGATTTGTTTGAAAATGATATTTTAAAATTGTTTTAAAATATGAAATAAATTCTAAAAATCTTTTAAAATGTTTTAAAAGTGATTTGAGTTATAAAAATTAATTTTCAAATGATAAAAAGACGTTTTGATCAATATATCTTAAAAAGCACTTTCTAAAGCACTTTCTAAAGCACTTTTCTATAACTTCTGAAATATAGTTTTAAACGCAACCGTTCTTTCCCAAATCTTTTGTAAATGTTGTAAATGATTAATAAGTTTTTCTAAAGATGTTTTTGAAGGATTTATGGAATGGTTAAATGTTAAATGGTTTAGAGTCGATCAAATAACTTGACCGCCTTTTCGGTGTCAAAGAGATAGTTTCTAGGCCTTAGTTTGGAAAACCAGTTTCCTGCACTCCACGACTATCTGGACATGTTCGATGGAGGGGAAAATAAATTTGATTTACTCGGATCAAAATTTTCCAAAGAATAAAGGATAATATTTTCGAGGTTTAAACAACTTGGATTTTATGAGGATAATCTTCTTATACTCGATGTTAAAGCCCAAAGAGGGAACTCGTACTATTCGTGGAATATAAAAGGTGTTTTTGTCATTATTCCGCCCATAGTATTTGTTGAATATGGGAATTGATATTGAGTAGAATTAGATTATTTCTATATATTCTAATCATTTAATATTTACTGATTAATGATTAACATCCTAGATAACATGGTTTTAACTCAGTCAAAATTATGAGTTTTGAATTAAGAAATCATTGTTAAGATTTAAATGAAATAATATGGAAATGTTTTCCTAAGTGAAAAATGAAATAATTTTGGATTATTCCGGGTTTAAAAAGGGTTTTATGTAATCAAAGGTTTTGATAAGAGAGGTTTAATGATTTCGTATATATCGGGAAAAATGTTTTAGAAATATATATCTCAAGAAGAGATTTTGATAAAAAGAACTTAATTAGTTAAAGAATGATTCACTATTCAGAAAACTTCTTTTTATCGATGAGTGGATCGAAGGAACCGAGGTCGGATTTGGGTAGTTCCTATTCGAAAACCACTTCGAACCAATTTATGTGTTCCAAAAATGAGGACCTAACAAAGAGAATGAAGGATGAAAACCGAAGATCTTCGGGGTGGAAGGACTGCTTGCTGATAATTCTAGTTAGCTCCCAAATACTAAAGTAGCAGTGGTCCCTTCATTTCTGAAACTCTTCGAGTTACAAGGACAACGGTAGTAGGAGGAGTGCCATTGGTTTTGTTCGGTCCCAAACGAACTTGTATGGACGATTGCCTAACGTTGCATTTCTAGTTACATAAGTGACCTCTATGAACGTATCATCTTTTTGGTGGCGGAGAAGGCAACTTCTCTTAGCTTAACACCCCTTCCTGATACGTACGAGCTCAAGAGTAATACGTTTATAGAAATCAGTTGTGTGACCATGGAATGGCAGTGTGGCATTCAAAATGGAATATGCTATGTGAAAGGTAATCGTTACCTCAGGCCTCACATCCGAAAATGACCAAAACAGGGTAGATGCGGTCGGGCTATGTGGTTCGCAACCATTAGGGTGCGATCATTGTAACGACCCAGAATTTTTGATAATTAAAATTCGAATATTTAATTGATTTTAAATATTAATAAATGAATTTAATAAGTCGAATAATTTAAAATTCGAATAACTAGATTTAAATCGATAATTTAATGATTGAAATTCCAGAGATAATTAAAAATCGAGTTAATATGATTGAAAACGATTTGGAAAATTTTATTTAATTATACTGGAGTTATAGAAAGGTTATAGAACTTTTAAAATTGAATTTGGAGTTAATCTATGAAAATTGAATATTTTAATATTTAATTATCGATTGAAAAATAGCCAATTTTCGAACAGTCTCAGAATTGAACGAAACCAGTTCCATTGGATCTGTAATAGTTAGTTATTATCGGGTTTCAATTTTCGTATCCATCGGAGTTGTCGTTTGACCGTGGCAGCTCGAAACGCATCGGTATCGTTTTAATTTTAAATCGTCGAGTTAAAATAGTCATTTTTCAAAAGGTCTCGGATTTCGACGAAACTAGTTTCATCGGATTCGTAATGTGATATTATTATAAGATTTCAAATTTCGTAATTTTTGGATGTACCGTTTGTCCGGGGCAAGCCAAAACGCCTCGAAATCGATTTAAATCAGTTTAATTTAAATTGATCGTTTTTCTCCGTATCTCGCTCAAATGTCCGAATTAGCTTCCAAAACCTATTCCATTGTGTTCGGAACGCGGGGTAAACCCCAGAAACGTCAGTTACCGCGCGTAAATCGGAGTTTGGAAATTCCGGATAAATAGTGTTTGTTCAAAACTCTATAAAAAGGCCCATTATTCACAAATTTAGAGAAAAATAAAACCCTAGGGTTTCAATGAAGCCAGCCGCCTCCTCTAACATCAATGGCCGAAATTCACTATTCTTTCTCCTCATTTTTCTTTCGATCCAATCAGAATTAACGAAAGTTGTCAACTAGAGAAGTGAAGAGGGTGGCGAGATCTTGAAGATGAACGGCTGTGATCGAATATGGGCGAGTAGATCGTGGGATAAAGGGCCGTGAACGTCGCGACTTTGAGGGCATTTTTCTCGACGAGAATGGCACTAGGTGGGGCCGGTCTTGGCGCGGTGGAGGATGGGGACGTGGGCTTTCTAATGGAAGTGTCTGATCGTGTGCGAGATCAACGTGGGGAGGTGCGGTTTGAAGTGATCGAACGTGCGTGTGGGTTTCTTTCCGTTCAAACAAGCCTGGAACGATGTTGGGAAGAATAGCATCACGTGGCCACGATTTCCTCCATTCGAAATCAACGGTCCAGATTGCCTAGGGTTAGAAATTAAAACTGAAAATGTAAATTAGTTATATTTTATATCGTGTAAAGTTTAAAAATGCATATCTATTTGCTGCGAGGTCGGAAAATTACGAAACGAAGTGCGTTGGAATCGTATTCGTGAATGCTACGCGATGCAATTGGATTGGTGTCGTTTGGAGCTACTTTGAATTTCGGGTAAAATTAAACGCGCGTTTAATTTTATTCGAAATAAACGCTGGAACGGAATTTAAAATCAAGGTGAGATCTTCTCACTCAGATTTATAATTGAATTACAGTTATTGACTGATTTGATTGATGTTTTGGATGAGATATTAGATATAGTAGGATATATATCTATATATAGCAATATATACATATTGGCATATGTATATATTGGATTGATTGATTTCCCGCCTCGTATAGCGGATGAGACCCTATTGCGCCGTTAGTAAGCAGATTATTTTTATAAAACCCATATACCGCGATAATTCCGTACTGGAACGGAATTGGTATTGTGCTAACGTCTTTGGATGCAGGGAAACAGGTTGGAGGGATCCAACTGGATTCCTCACCAGTAGTTATTTATTTACAGATATTGATGTATATTCTGTTATCATATGTTGATATATGATGTTGTTGTTGTGATGGACTAATTGATGCGTTGCATCATCGGATTCAGTTTTGAAGTTTTAAAATAACATCTTTTACTTTAAAAGGGTTTTTAAAGTGATTTTTGAAAGTAGACGTTTTATTGAATTTTTGAATTGATTTATTTCAAATAAATAAGCGTCTAAAAATTTAAAGTTATAAAAGTTAATATTTTTGGTGAAATTTAACCAAAGTGTGATTTTTGAAATAAATAGTTGATTTATTTATAAAATGATTAAAGTTGGCATTTTTGAATAACTATAAACGATTTGTATAAAAAGATTTATAAAATTTATATTTTGTAAATCAAAATATTGGACTTATAAAACGAATTTTTTTTATAAGTGTTAAAAAGAAGTATAAATGGATTTCATAAGTGAATGAAATTAATAGATTGATAACGTGAAGTTATAAAGTGAATAGATGTTGTAGAATAAAAGATTTATAAGTAATTTACTGATGAATTAGATTTTTGCACTTAGATGGGATATAAATAGAAATTGCTAAATGAAACGATTTCATAAGTCGAAATTGTTATAAAGTATAAAAGTGATTTATAAACATTGTTTTATGAATCCGAAATCACTTATTTTGATAAGTGAATTATAGAAGTCAATAAAAAGGAATCTATAAATCAAAGTGTTATGGAATATAAAAAGGTGAATTTATAAACGTTGTTTTATAAATTCGAAAATAAATTGAATTTGATAAATTAAATATAGAAGGTTATTAAAGAAGATATATTCGCGATTTTGGATAGCGAATTTTTATTGAAATAAAATGTGTAGAAAATATTGAAATGTGGTTAGTGAAGTATATTCACGATTTTGGACAGTGAATATATTGTTAAGTAAAATGGATAGTTTTGGAAAAGTGGCATTAAAAATGAAGTTAAACATTTTAAAGATGTTTTAAAATGTGTTAAATATCGAAATCATAGATTTCAACATTTATTGTTGAAATAGACGTTTTCGAGAAATATAAGGAAATGGTGGACTATAACATTGTTGTTATAGTAAATGATTTCCGAAAGGAAATGTTTTATGTAGTATGGGGATTTATCTATCTATCTAAATTTCGAACCCCTATACTAGTGATTTTGAGTTGTCGTAACGATGTTTTACGTAACATTCGTTTTGACTCAAATAAAGGTGTTAAAAGAATGATTTCCTTAAAGAATGAATTTATACTTAATTTTGATTTAAGTATAACGAATATTTTCAAATGTTGAAAATAAATGATTTGTGAAATACTTATTTTTAAATAAGTATGGAAATGCTTTTCCAATATGAAATGAACTGTTTTGAGATTTTATCTTCAAAGATAAAATGAAATGTGAATATTTGAAATTTGTTTTCAAATGGTTAAAGTGTGGAAATTTTATATCTAGTAAAGATATTTTGGAAGATAAAATAAATAATTTGGAAAATTATTTGGAATCTGATGATGCTGCGCATCTTTATTGATAGTTAAATAACCGACTATCAATAATTACCTTTAGATAGGTATTTGTTGTGAATTGGATGAAATTGAATGCCACACTTATTTTTGAATAATCGCTCACTATTCGGGTTAGCCGGGAAAGGACCATGGGGTCGTATAACCCATTCCGAATATGTGATACGTCGTTATGAATTGCATTTGAAGACCGGTGTTGAAGACCGGATATTTTTGAAAACGGAAGGATTACCGTCGAGTTACTCTACATCGACTGATCTTCGATTTAGAGGTTTTATCACCCTTAGTGACGGGAAGTCTGGACGTGATTAGAAAATTATCCGGATATGCAAAGGCTTCATGAGAAGTGCCTTCGGTTCTGTTCGATCCCGGAACAAACTTGTATGGATTGTGTGTCTGACGTTACAATTTGAGATATAAAGCTGATTTCTTTCAAATACATATCTGTTGGTGGCGGAGAATTTATTCTCTTAGCTTAACACCCTTCTCTGAGACGTACGAGCTCAGAGGTTATGTAGTTGAAATTTATCAGCGATATACTCCCAATTTGGTAACGTGGCATACTGAGTGTTGCTGTGAAATGATCAGTGTTTGATCATTTGTGATATGATCATTTGTTTGATCTTATATCTTTGTGATCATAGGTTGATCATTTTGTTTGACCCGAAGCAGGGCTTTGTAGAAAGCGTAGCTTTGTGGACGAGACTTCGTCGAGCCTCACACCCCAGAAATGGTCAAAACAGGAAGGATGCAGCAAGGTTCTAGGGAGTAGCGCCCCTTAGTGTATGTCATTCCTTCTGGATAAAGGTGGTATCATGGTATGGAGCCCAGATACTTAACCTCTGTGGTTGCTGCAAATTTATTACTTTGTGGTTGTTGCGAATCGGGGATCCTCGGGAAGATCGGTGACGATCGGGGGATGGCATACGCGTGTCAGTAGTTACCTATTTTTGCAGAGGTAACCCGGCCTTGTGTTGGCAGAGATCTAACCGTAACGTTAGGTTCTCGGGTCGTCTATTCCAGGGACGTACCCATCGTGGATAGGAAGTTCCTTAGCCTGACCATTTGTTGGAAATCCAAAGAAACAATACGAGCCTTTACGATTTCAATTGTATAACCTGTCTCCTCAAGAGGCAGCTATAGCAGGCATAATATAATGGTACCTATGCTGGCTAAGATTTATATTATACTTTCGAAATGTTTTCTACACTATGCACTAATAATAATATCAAAAATGATTTGATTTTGCATAGTAAGCATCTTTGACTATCATAAGAAGAAATCTCCTCCAAGTCTGCGTTTGCATTGTGTGTGTGGTGGGAGGTCTTATGGTAGTTTCATTTTCCAAAAGCATTGCGAATTTTTTTTATTTTCTTTGTGAAAAATAACTGTTTTACGGCCTCACACCAGTCACCATGACTGACTCGGAGTTTATTGTTCCCTTCTAAACTCTGGGTGCCCACCAATTTCCACACGGGCAGCCTAGAGTTATGTTATCAGGATATTCTGGATATTCTGGAGCTTTGGAAGCAAGCTGGATGGCGAAACGTATCACCTATATTTTTGTATTATTCCGCTGTGTATTCTGTATGAGGACAAGTTATATAACTGTCCATTGTTGTATATGACTCTGATTGATGTATATATAAACTGATATAGTTCTTTGTTTTAAAAGACTAGTGTTATCTATTATATATTGTTCCGCTGCGATATGTGAGATTCTGATATTGTTTTCTGTTTCTGTTCTGATGTGTTGTTCTTCTTTTCTTTTTCTACTCTCTTCCTTCTGCTTTCTTCTTCTTCTACTTTTTCTTCTTTTTAAAACCCTCACTATTGGAGTTTCCGGCACTCGATTGCTCGGCAGTCGATAAAGTGAGTATCGATGTCGAATTTTCGAAAGTCGAAAATTTCGGTACGTGACAATCATCTCTTGCTAGATATATTTCTACCCGTTCTAACGTTCGGGTAAATTAATGTGGTGTATGGTGAACAAGCACTCTGGTTAGGTCGGTAACGACCGGAGTGATGACATAATCAGTACTATCTAGTGAGAAAGGTAGGCCGATCATGTGTTGGTAGAGGTGTAGAAGTTCTGTTGGCCTTGGTACATTTCTTTAGAGATGTACTGCCAAAAGGTAATCCCTTTACCTGGTCATTTGTATGGAAATCCATTCTCCAATAGGTGCCTGCCATTATTTTGTAGTACCCACGTTTGTGGCTAGTATGCTGGAATTTAATCGATGTAATAATTTCGGCTAAGATTAATAAGTTTACTTGCAAATGTTTTCAAAGAAATTTCATTAAATATAATATTCTTTATTTTTACGTAATAATGATTTGGTTATCATAAGGTAACCCTTTCCATGTTTATGTGCGGCGTAGTCTTATGAGATACCCTTTTTGTAATGACCAAGAATTTTAGTGATTTAGGATTAGAATATTTAATCAATTTTAAATATTGAAAAGTTAATTTTATAGATTAAATAACTTGAATTTCAATAATAGTGATTTATTGGATAATTTAATTGTTGAATTTAATAATCGAAAATCGTTTAAATAATTTAAAATCATGGATTTTATTTGGAGCAAAATGATTTAAAGGTTTATTTAATTTATACTAATAAGAAGGAAGATAATAAAATTTCTAAATTGGATTTATAAGTGATTTACTAGATTTTGAAAATAACTCGTTTTAACTAACAAGTGAAAATAGCGATCCAGGGCACAGTCTCCGATTTCGACAAAACCAGTGTCATTGGGAACGTAATAATGAATTATATTACGATGTCAAATTTCGTAGTGATCATATGCACTATTTGGTCGTACAGGATAGAAACGCGTTGAAATTATTATCGGGAATTTAATATTATAATTGGGTTCAAAAAGCTATCTTCTCCATACGATCGAATTAGGTCTCGGAACTTGTTCCATTTTGTTCGGAATAGGGGTATAACATTAGGAACACTAGGCTGTATGCCTCTATCAGGGTTCGAAACTAAATAGCTAGATATTTTGAATTTTTAATTATATATTTTCGTTGATTCAACCAGCCGCTATTCCTTCATTTCAACCGCCCCTATATTCACATTAGCCGCCCTATCATGTACGAGCATATACCTTCTTCACGTATAAATCGCGTTCTTATAACTGAGCACGTTCGTTCTCATTTAAATTAAACCCACCCAATCCAACGGCCACGGCCACATTGGCGCCACCAGAGACCTTTTCTGGCGAATGTTCCACCAAATAGGGAATTGTAGAGCCCGGTGAGATGAGTGTAACGACCAGTCATGATCGTCATTGGGCAACCGAGGCAACCAGAAATTGACCACAAACGCCAGATATAGTTCGTCAAAGTTCGTCATCATCATCGACATTTAGGTGATGGGGACTTGATCGTGGCAAAACGAAAGAACACTCCTTATCTCATTATCCGGAATGCAACGTCGGATGATTAGGTCAGGACAATATTTGAACAAGTATGGATTGTCCCAATAGAAATATTTCACTTGGGACATGAATTTGCATTTGTCCTGTTTGGACCAAGATGAGGGGGTTTCTTTAGTGACTAAGTAGTTCACTATATCAGCGTACCATGGATCGATCGAAATTGAAAGAAGTTGTTCATCGAGGAAGTTTTCATTGATTGGCAAAGAAGATGGTGCGTTCGGAAGACGAGACAAGTGATTGGCTATGACATTATCGGATCCTATTTGTCTTGAATTGTAAGGTAAAATACTTGAAGTAAAAGGATCCAACGAATGAAATAGGATTTAGGATCCTTTTTAGCGAAGAGATAACGAATCATAGTGTGGTCCGTGTACACAGTACTGTGTGAAACTATCAAGTATTGTCGGAATTTTTCGAGAGCAAAAATGAAAGCTAGAAGCTCTTTTTTGGGTTTTGTGTAGTTGAGTTGAGCGTCATTCAAAGTCATACTCACGTAATAAATGACGTGAAGAATCTTGTTGATGCGTTGCCCTAAGACAGCACCAATGACAAAGTTCGAACCGTCACACATTATATCGAAAGGAAGATCTCAATTGGGTGCGCAAATGATTGGAGAAGAAATGAGTTCGCTCTTAAGACGTTCAAAAGAAAAGATACGATCAGAGTTAAAATCGAAAGGAACGTCTTTTCCAAGAAGAGTCATCAAAGGACGAGCGATTTTGCTAAAGTCTTTCACAAAGCGTCGGTAAAAGCCAGCGTGTCCTAGAAATGATCGAACGTCCTTAACAGTTTTGGGAATGGGTAGATTTGCAATGATATCGATTTTCGGATTGTCTACCTGAATGCCTTTATTTGAGATGATTTGTCCAAGGACTATGCCTTGTTTGACCATAAAGTGGCATTTTTCCCAATTCAAAGTCAAACGTTTTTCTTTACATCGATTTAGAACCAATTCAAGATGATGTAAACATTGGGAAAAAGAATCGCCAAATATAGAGTAATCGTCCTTAAAAACTTCTAGAAAGCGTTCAATCATGTCGGAAAAGATTCCAACCATGCATCGTTGGGAAGTCGTAGGAGCCTTACAAAGTCTGAATGGCATACGTCGATAAGTAAAGGTACCAAATGGCATACGTCGATACGCAAAGGTACCGAATGGACACGTGAAAGTTGTTTTCTCTTGATCTTCGGGAGCGATTGGAATTTGGTTATAGCCGGAATAACCATCAAGGAAGCAGTAGAATTTGTGGCCGGCTAAACGTTCAAGCATATGGTCAATGAAGGGAAGAGGAAAGTGATCTTTTCGTGTTGCAGCATTTAGTTTTCGATAGTCAATGCAAACACGCCAACCCGTTTTAGTATGAGTTGGAATAAGTTCGTTTGAATCGTTCTTGACAACGGTTAGCCTAGACTTTTTCGGTACAACCTGAATTGGGCTAACCCATGAACTATCGGAGATTGGGTAAATGATTCCGTTGTCGAGAAGTTTAAGAATTTCATCACGCACCGCATCTTTCATTTTTGGATTAAGCCTTCGTTGCGCGTCACAAACAGGCTTGGCATCGTCGATTAAATGGATGCGATGTTGGACAAGAGCGGGACTAATTCCCTTTAAATCGGAGATGGACCATCACATCGCTTCCTTATTTTTAGAAAGAATAGAGAGAAGAGAAGCTTCTTGGTCAAGAGAAAGATTGTTAGAAATTATAACAGGACAAGTTTCATTTTCACCCAAGTATGCGTACTTAAGTTGATCAGGAAGTGGTTTGAGGTCCAACTTCGGGAGTTTTTCGATCAAAGAGTTGGGTTGAGATTCGGACTCAACTGGAAGCGATTCAAACGGAAGAGTGTATTCAATCTCGTTGAGAATTTTGTGAAACAATTTTTTGTACTCGGCGTCGCGTTCGTCGTTAAGATCAAGTATCTCGTTTTCGAAGTTTTCGTGAATGGCACTAACTTCTAATGTTTGGCCATGAGGTTCGTTCGATAGGCTTTCAAGATTGAAAACGTTGAGATCCAAATTCATGTTTCCAAAAGAAATTTTCATCGATCCATTACGACAATTGATTAAGGCATTTGAGGTGGCTAAGAATGGTCGGCCTAAAATCAATGGAATTTGACTCGAGGGATTCGTCACGGGTTGTGTTTCGAGAACAATAAAATCAACGGAGAATATGAATTACCCAACTCGAATGGGAACGTCGTCAATTTCTCCCACGGGCTTCTTAATGGAGCGATCGGCGAATTGAAGCGTGACTTTTGTGGGTTTGAGCTCACCTAAGCCTAATTGTTCGTACACGGAATATGGAACCAAATTGACACTCACGCCTAAGTCTATCAAACATTTGTTAATCTTCTTGTCTCCAATTGTACAAGAAATCGTAGGGCAGCCAGGATCTTTGTATTTTATGGGCATGGATTGGGAAAAGACTTCACTTAAACTAGCGGCTAAGAAGACTTTTTTGGGCACTTGAGTGTGTCGTTTTTGGGTACAAACGTCCTTAAGAAATTTCGTGTAAGTGGAGACTTGTTGAACAATGTCAAGAAGCGGGATGTTAACTTTGACTTGTTTAAAAATTTCCAACATCTTTTCCGTTTGTTCCGAGTGTTTCTTTGGTCGAAGACGATGTGGAAATGGAACACGATACTCGATAGGCGGGTATACTCGAGTAGAAGAAGAATTTTGATTGGCATTCGATTCAATGTTTGGCTCCACGTTCGATTCAGATTTGTTCGTTGTTTTAGAAGTGTCGAGAGAGATTTCTGGTAAATCGTTTGGGTTAACGACTTAATTATCGATTTGTTTACTAGAACATAGAGTTGTGATAGCATTCAATTGGGTAACGTTGCTATTTTGAACAACATGGGCTTGATTTGAATTTGACGCAGCAACGGAATAACAAAATGATGATTCGGTGAAAGTAGCAATCGATGGAATGAAGAATACTGAATGGCCATAATTCGTTGATCCAAAGATACCGAATTCTAGCTATCTTCGTCACGTTGATCGCGCACGATACCATGAAAGAAGATCTGCAATTCTTCAGACGTTGATCAAGCGCACTTGATACCGTGAATTGGCTTCTACGATCATTGATCCAAGCGGACTCGAATGCCGAAAGAGGAGATAGGAGATTACACTCAACTACCAATTTAAGAAGAGGCACAAAGCTCTCAAACAGGAATTTTATTCAAAAATCAACCATCCTTACAAATGATACCTTCGGCCTATTTATAGGCTTACAATTCACATGACTCGAAACTGGCAACACTTAGGTTGTCCACGACCTAACACAAAAGACTTATGACCTACGACTCAATATAGGTCGGTAACGACCTAACAGATATATACAACACACACCCTGCTTCAGCCGACTTAGCACACGTGCCGGCCTACGACTTAAAGAAAAAATTACAATTACATTACAACATAGTATCATCGACATACTACCTATGTACAACGACCTTACAACCAGCGACTCAACACATATGCTCCACGACCCAAAACAGCAGCGACATAAAGAACATAGCGACTCAATAACATAACGACCCAACACATAGGTCGGTAGCGGCTTAAGAACCGGCTTCAGAACTTCTTCATGCGACCTAGTTTAGGTCGTAGCTCGGGAGCGACCTATTACTTGAACAACTTAAGGAAGCGCATGAGTTAGGTCGTTCGCACTCTTCTTTAGCGACCTTGGAGTTAGGTCGTTCACGTCCTAAGCTTTCGTCATGTTGCACTGCAATTTTAGATTGTTGGAAAATCTGATGTGCTAGCCCGCTAACTCGCAAGTGATCTTCACTGGGTCGCGCCCGACCTAAATCCCCACTAGGTCGCACCCGACCTAAATCATTCTCGTTAACCCGTAGGTTGCTAGGTTGTTCGCGACCTATCACTTCCTTAGGTCGTACGCGACCTAAGACTTGAAACTGGGCTGCATCATCCTCCCCTGGTTGGGAAAAATTCGTCCTCGAATTTGCATTCACCTCTTCCATAACAAGCTCATCTCCATGATACGGTATCAAGTGTTTGACATTGAAAACATCAGAAGTGTATACATCTTCCGGCAGCTTCAATCTATAAGCATTTTCATTGATCTGTTTCACAATCTTCACAGGACCAATCTTTCTGGCTTTCAACTTGTTGTAAGTGCCCACTGGGAAACGATCCTTCGTTAACACAGCATACACCCAATCTCCTTCATTAAATTCCGCACTTCTTCGCTTCAGATCTGCAGATCATTTGTACTTCTCATTCGCCCTTCCCAACCGTTCTTGAACGATTCTATGACACTCTGTCAATCCTTCAACAAAATCAGCAGCTCCTTTAACTGTCTTCTTTGGTTGTGGTATTACCGTTAAATCCAACGGCCCCTTTGGCAAACTAGAATATACAATCTGAAATGGACTGAATCCAGTACTCCGATTCACTGCATGATTATGAGCAAATTCTGCTTGACATAGCTTCATATCCCAACTCTTTAGATTGTCTTTCACAAGACATCTCAACAAATTCCCCAACGATCTGTTCACGACCTCGGTCTGTCCATCCGTCTGCGGATGATAAGCGCTACTAAAGTTCAACTTCGTTCCCACCATCTTCCACAAACTTAGCCAGAAATGGCTTAGAAATATAGTATCCCGATTCGACACAATAGATTCAGGTAGCCCATGTAATCGATACACCTCCTTAAAGAATAACTGAGCGACTCGGACGGCATCCGCTGTCTTCTTACATGCTATGAAGTGTGCCATCTTTGAAAACCTGTCCACTACAACATATATCGAGTCATTTCCCCTCTGAGTTCTCGGTAATCCCAAAACAAAATCCATACTGATATCCACCCATGGTCTAGCCGGCACAGGTAACGGCATATACAATCCTGCGTTTGTAGCGGTTCCCTTCGAAACTTGACAGATATGACATCACTCCACAAACCTCTCAACCTCTTTTCTCATCGATGGCCAAAAATAAGATTGGGAAATCAACTGTAATGTACGGTCTCTACCCATATGGCCTTCTTCATGTAATTCTTTTACAATTTTCAACCGTAAACTGCAATCGGGTACACATAATCGATTTCCTTTAAACAGAAAACCATCCACCAATGTAAACTCATCCGACTTTCCCTCCTTGACTTCATCTACAAACTTTGCAAAGTAAGGATCTTCAACACATAACTCTGGAAGTACTTCGAACCCCATCACTTCAACTTTCATTGTAGTTAATACATGATTTCTTCTGCTCAACGCATCCGCCACACGGTTTGTAACTCCAGATTTGTGTTTCACAACAAATGTAAATTGCTGTAAATAAGCAACCCACGAAGCATGCATTGCTGAAACTTTATCTTGCCCCTGCAAATGTTTCAAAGCTTCATGGTCAGTGTATAGTACAAATTCTTTATGAAAAAGATAATGTCTCCAATGCTTGATGGCTTGGACTATAGCATAGAATTCCAAGTCATAAGTATTGTATCTCGTTTTAGCTCCCGTCAGTTTCTCACTAAAGTAAGCAATAGGATGACCCCTTTGACTCAACGTTCCCCCAATTCCAACCTTGGATGCATCAGTATGTAGTTCAAAAAGTAGCTGAAAGTCTGGGTATCTAAGAATGGGCGTTGTGGTCAAGAGTGTCTTGATTCTCTGAAAAGCAGAATCAGCCTCTTCAGTCCAAACAAACTTCTTCCCTTTCATACATTCCGTAACTGGTGCCATCACGCTACTGAAGAGTGGAATGAATCTTCGGTAGAATGATGCTAAACCATGAAAACTCCTCACTTCTGTTATTGTCTTAGGCTGTGGCCAATTTCGAATAGCTTCAACTTTACTCTGATCAACTTGAATACCATCCTTCGACACAATATAGCCCAAGAATAGAATACTTATAGTCATGAAGGTACACTTCTTCGTTGCAGCATAAAATTCTTCACGTCGTAAAACCAACAACACTTCCCGTACATGCTGTAGGTGTTCTTCAGTGCTTCCATTATAGATCAAGATGTCATCAAAATATACCACTACAAACTTCCCGATAAATGGTCGAAAAATCTGGTTCATGACTCTCATGAATGTACTCGGAGCATTTGATAAGCCAAACGGCATCACCAACCATTCGTACAGACCCTCCCGAGTTTTAAAAGCAGTCTTCCACTCATCACCCGGTTTAATACGAATCTGATGGTATCCACTTTTCAAGTCAATCTTTGAAAACACAGCAGCACCGCTCAACTGGTCCAACAGATCATCCAGTCTCGGCATTGGAAATCGATATCTCACCGTAATCTTATTCAATGCTCTACTATCTGTGCACATTCTCCACGTTCCATCCTTCTTCGGCACCAACAAAGCTGGCACTGCACAAGGACTCAAACTCTCCTGCACACGCCCTTGTTCCAGTAATTCCTCCACCTGTCTTCTCAACTCCTCGTGTTCTTTTGGACTCATCCGATAGTGTGGTCTATGAGGCAATGCATCACCTGGCACTAAGTCAATCTGATGCTGTATGTCTCTAAGCGGTGGTAACTCCTTGGGTAACTCCTCGGGAAACACATCTTTGAATTCCTCCAAAACTGGTTTCACTTCCTTTGGAACTTCAGTAACTTCACTGCTTTCATGCCCAATCAACATAAAAACTTCAGGACTCTCATCTATCTCTTCCACGAACTCCTTCAATGACAACAAAGTTTATAATTCCTCAATCTCCTCCAGTTTGTTCTCATTCTGCTGTCGCTTTTTCGGAACTAATGTGATCTTCGTGTCTTCGAACAAGAAACTGTAACAATTCGTTCGACCATTATGTTGTACTTCACGATCATACTGCCACGGCCTTCCCAACAGCAAATGGCAAACATCCATGTCAACCACGTCACAACAAATCTCATCCTTGTATTTCTTTCCAATAGAAAATGGAACATGAGCTTGCGTATCTACCTTTACTTCTCCTCTTTTCCTCAACCAAGCAAGTTTATAAGGACTAGGATGTTTCTCCGTTTTCAATTTCAACTTCCTCACAGCTTCCGTTGAAATGATATTATCACAACTACCAGCATCAATGACAAATTTACAAACCTTCCCCAATATAGTGCATGTTGACTGAAAGATGTTACTCCTCAACCAACTCGACTCCTCCTCCTGCTTCGAGGTTAAACAAGATCTTCGTAGCATTAGATTACATCCCTCGTCTCCCGACACTTCTTCTCCCTCCTCATCATGCTGTGACTTGAGATCTTCTTCTACATCCTCATCTTGCACCTCAACAAACATAGTTCTCCTTTTCGGTTTCGGACATTCGTTGCTCTTGTGACCCACTTCCTAGCAATTATAGCATTTGAAATTGGTGTTAACCTTTGGCTTAGCCACTTCATGAACAACCAGCTTACTTGATGCTTTAGGAACATTAGAACTACTACCTGCTCCTTTGTTTTGTCGCATAGAACTTGGAAACACACCTTCCCCGCGTCTACCTTGTTTCTCCCAAGCCAACGCCTTCTGATGTGCTTCGGCTACAGATCTATGGTCGAACATGTTCACCATATCCTGGATCTGTGTTCTTAGTTCCCCAAAAAATCTAGCTGCCAATTGTTCTTCTGTCTTCATAATGTCATTTCGAGCAATTAAGTGGTAGAATTCATCAGCATAATCAGCAACCGTCTTCGTCCCTTGCCTCAGGTTCTGTAATCTCTGATACATTAGTGATTGGTAATTGTAAGGCAAGAAAGTAGCCTTCATCAATTTCTTCATCTTTTCCCAAGCAACAATCTTTGACTTCCCCATCCGCTCTCTAGTAAGTTTGGTTTGTTGCCACCACGCCATAGCTCTCCCCCTCAACCTAGTAGCAATCAACTTCACTTTACGATTCTCCGGAACCTTCTTGAAGTCAAAAATTTCCCCAACATAAGCTAACCAATCAAGAAATTCCTCGGCTTGTATACCTCCCTTGAATTTCGATATTTCAGTCTTCATTCCGGACTCCCACTTGTGATCATACTCCGATTTATTTCTTCCTTGTCCTCGTCCATGAACACTACCACCATCAAACTCCTCTTCAAAATCTGATGTATATCGATGTCCATTCTGACCACCAACATCTCTACTACCATCATTCCTTCCACCAACATCCCTTCTTCCTACATTCCTTCGATCACGATCATTCATATTCCTATCACGCTCTCGATTATCAACATTTCTATAACTGTCTCGGCTCATACTTCTATGATCATTATCAATGCTTCTCTCTCGATTGGAATGTGGTGAGACTCTACTTCTCCCATGATTAGACTCAGGCGAAACCCTTCTCTGATTTTGATTCATCTCTAACATCATCTTCTAGATTCAACCAATTCCTTCATTAAGCTTCTCATTAAAGTTTTCATTAATTCTTTGCTCCATCTCATCAGCTTCTTCTCTTCTATACAACGCTTCAATGTTTTGATGTCGATTTGCTCTTCTCGGTGGCATTGTCAAACTTCACAAACACTTCAACAAATTCACACTTCAAATTTCAAAACTTCAAAATTCACAACAACACTTAGCTCGGTTTGGCCTCGCACGACTTAACTCGTCTCAGCACTTCTCTTAACTCGGCTCCGACTTGCTCTAACTCGTCCATGACTCAACCGGCCTCGGCTCAATTCAAATTTTGGTGCGCAAAACAATCCCGCGCAAATCCAAACACTTTTCCAACTTCAATCCAAAAAAAGGTGGATCAAAATCTTCCAACTCGTTGCAATTTTGCGATGAACACGATGAACACCAAACTCCTCAAAACACAAATCCGATCACTATACTTCGATTCAAACTACTTGGCTCCAAGACCCGATTTAGCTATGATTGGCTAAAACAAGCTCCGATACCAAATGATGCAGCAACGGAATAACAAAATGATGATTCGGTAAAAGTAGCAATCGATGGAATGAAGAATACTGAATGGCCCAAATTCGTTGATCCGAAGATACCGAATTATAGTTATCTTCGTCACGTTGATCGCGCACGATACCGTGAAAGAAGATATGCAATTCTTCAGACGTTGATCAAGCACACTTGATACCGTGAATTGGCTTCTACGATCGTTGATCCGAGCGCACTCGAATGCCGAAAGAGGAGATAGGAGATTACACTCAACTACCAATTTAAGAAGAGGCACAAAGCTCTCAAACAAGAATTTTATTAAAAAATCAACCATCCTTACAAATGATACCTTCGGCCTATTTATAGGCTTACAATTCACACGACTCGAAACTGACAACACTTAGGTCGTCCATGATCTAACACAAAAGACTTACGACCTACGACTCAATATAGGTCGGTAAAGACCTAACAGATATATACAACACACACCCTGCTTCAGCCGACTTAGCACACGTGCCGACCTACGACTTAAAGAAAAAATTACAATTACATTACAACATAGTATCATCGACATACTACATATGTACAACGACCTTACAACCAGCGACTCAACACATATGCTCCACGCCCCAAAACAGCAGCGACATAAAGAACATAGCGACTCAATAACATAACGACCCACACATAGGTCGGTAGCGGCTTAAGAACCGGCTTCAGAACTTCTTCATGCGACCTAATTTAGGTCGTAGCTTGGCAGCGACCTATTACTTGAACAACCCAAAGAAAACAGCCTGTGTATGTTAGGTCGTTCGTGACTTAAGGAAGCGCATGAGTTAGGTCGTTCGCACTCTTCTTTAGCGACCTTGGAGTTAGGTCGTTCACTTCCTAAGCTTTCGTCATGTTGCACTGCAATTTTAGATCGTTGGAAAATCTGATGTGCTAGCCCGCTAACCCGCAAGCGATCTTCACTGGGTCGCGCCCGACCTAAATCCCCACTAGGTCGCACCCGACCTAAATCATTCTCGTTAACCCGTAGGTCGCTAGGTTGTTCGCGACCTATCACTTCCTTAGGTCGTACACGACCTAAGACTTGAAACTGGGCTGCATCAGAATTTGTGTTTTGATTTCTGGGATTTGAAATGGCCTGGCTTGGGAATGTTCCACGTTCACGTTCACTTACCGATGTGGCTAATTGACTCGTTTGCATTTCGAGTTTTGCAATTGATTGGTTTGTGTTTTGCATATATGAGGTCAATAAATTTTGCAAATTGCTGTTTGATTGAAGGCTTTGAGTAGTTGCCTTAGCCAACGTTTCAAGAGTTTTCTCAAGCGAAGTTAAACGTTTATCGTCTTGGGGAGGATGAGCAGAATTTGGTTGAAAATTTGATTGTTGTGGTTGATTATGAAACGGACCCGCAAAGTTTGGTTGAAAATTGTTGGGCTGAAAGGGAGGATTAAAGCATTATTCAAGAATGCTTGAAAATTGGGACGAACCGTATTCGTATTGGGATTGTTTTGGTTCCATGCCAAATTCGGATGATTTCTCCAACCAGGGTTGTATGTTGCAGAAAACGGGTCGTTTTTGGATATATTGAAAGCATTGATTTGTTCGACAGAATTGGGACACTGATCGGCTATATGATTAGGATCGTTGCATTTATAACACATCGGTTAGGAAGCTTGGTTCATTTGATTTGATGAGAAAACATTATCGAAGTTTTTACTCATTGCGTTGTTCGTAGCTTCCAACGCAAAAGAATATCCTATCGAGTTTGCACTCGATCGTGAGTAAATTGATTTTTTGTTCGAACGTTCCCATTGGGATGATTTTTCAGCGAGGTTTTCAAGAAATTGCCAATCATTGGCAAATCGTCCATTTTTCGAAGTTATGGTGCAGACATTTTATCAAAAGCTCTTTAAACCTTTCAAAATATTTTCTGAATGGTTCCCCCTTGAATTGATGAAAATTTACAATTTCGTTTCGAATTCTACTCGTTTTTTCCATGGGGTAGAATTTTTTTAAGAAAGCTTTTACTAATCCTTCCCACATTTTAATTGAGTTTGATGGGAAGCTATTCAACCATTTTTCAGCGTAATCCGTAAGAGCGAATGGGATTAATCGAAGTTTGATTCCATCATCAGAAATTTGTTGGAGTTTAATGGTTGCACAAACTTGTTCGAATTTCATCAAGAAGATGTAGGGGTCATCGTGCTCAAAATTGCAAAATTTCGGAAGCGTGGCAATATGGTTCGAGTGAATTTCGAAATAGTTACCCATAGGAGCGGGTAACGTGATGCAAGATGGAATAGAAACTCTATCAGGAAAGATTCTATCCATAAGAGTTTGCGGGGCGTTCTCGTTTGACATTTCGGGAGGATCGTCTGTTCGAGTTAAACAGTTTGTAGAAGGGTCACGAGTCCAACGATTTGTTGTTATGTCACGAGTCCAAGTACTCATGCACAAGTGAAAGTCGAGAAGAGAAAGAAATTAGAATCGAGTTTAGTGAAGATTTGAAAAACGAAGTGAAAAATTGTTTTTGTTAAGGAAGAAAAATATTTACCAAGTGAAATTTATTTTCAAAAGAGAAGTTTAATTTTTGTTTTGTTTTTGGCTTTTCAAATTTTTATACGGTTTTTTTTTTTGAATTTTCAATTTTTTTTTTTCAAAAGATTTTTTTTTATTTTTGTTTTTGATTGAAATTTTTCAAAGGATAGAAAAAAAAGGATTTCTTTTTTGGATTAAAAACTAAGTTGAGTAAAATTTACAATTTTTTTGGATTTTTGATTTATGATTTTTTTTTTATTTTTTTAAATATGCATGAACTAATGCAACTAAATGAATGCAAATGACTTAATTACAATTTTCTGTCCTTAGTAGCTCCTAACCCAAAATTGTATAATCACACTTTGTCTTATATCAACAAAAATATTTCTCAACCAGGTAACGGGCAGGGTTTATCGGTGCACCACGAATCACCATAGCAATGCAGCTGAAGGTTTAAGTACCTTCAGAGGAACAACCAATATAATATTTACTATCACCGTAATATTTATAACTGGTTATTACTCTGCCGTAGCCTAGACACCAAGAAATAAAATTGTTCAAAGAAAACAATTGTGAAGATACAATTAAGCCCTAGATGAGCTCGTGACAGCCTTAAGTCGAATGTCTAACCTATATTATTAGTCAAATTCTACAATGAAATGCGTTTGTGGGCTAAGGAAAGTGTGATGAAACCCCTCACCTTATGTGAATTGGGGTATTGCCCTTAGAAAAGAAAAAAAAGATGAGATGAATGCAAAACAAAAATTAAACGTGAATTTACAATGTAACTAAAATGAAGTTTGTTTTTGTTTTTTGGATTTTGAAAATTTTTTTATATATGAATTCAAATGCAAGCAGTCAACAATGCAAATCAAATTAAAAACAAGAGATGAAAGCACGATACCAGAGCATGCAGAATTACTAGCAATTTATTTTTAAGCAGCGATTTTTTTAACAAGCAAAGAAGGCAAAGCAGTTATTTTTGGCAAGCACTTCTGCCTTTGAATTTCTGCTTCTACAACCTGAAATTAAAAATAAGATATATACAATTTTTGTAGTTTTTTATATCTTTATCAAAGAAGAAAATAAAACCAATGAAAAACGAAAAAAATAAAACTATTGAAATACCATCCTATTTTAGGCAGAAATAAAAGAAAGTAAATAAATAAAAGGTAAAGTTAACCAAAAAGTTCTAACAAAAGAAAACTTAAATGGAAAATTTTCTAATCTATTTTTTTTGAAGGTTTGAAATATAAAAAAGAACTTTAACACACAAAATTTTTTTTGTTTAGAAATTTAAGGCCCGGCCCAAACTCACGTTATCAAAATGCAGTGCAAAATCAAACTTCGTTTTCACTTTCTTTCAATTCCCCTTTCTCCTGTAAAAAAAAATAGAAATCGCGAGTTGAAAAAGGAAAATAAAATAAAATAAAATTTGGGGTCGCAAAATTGGAGTTGGGATGTTCGCCGATGTAGGAGGTTCGTCCAAGTGTTTCAACCTATTGGGTTTTTTCTATGGATGTTCGTCGATTGTCAAAGAGTGATTGGGTTGGTCTCGCGATTGAAACGGTGGTGTGAAGTTCTGGTTGCCAGCCAGAGTCGCGTGATGAGCAAGGCGAAGGCGGATGTCAGTTTCATGGTGGCGTTCGTGACTTGGATTCTGCGAATTGGGTTTCGGGTTAGTTGCAGTTTCGTGCGAGAGTAGGTTGTTCGATTGTGGAGATGGAGGAATTGTGATGGTTGTTAGTCGTTTGATTGGGCTAGTTCACAGGAGTTTGCCGATTTGGGGATTGGGTTACAGGTGATTTGGTTATTGCTTCAGGGTTGTGGAGGTGCTGAGGGGTTTGACTGGGGATGGAGTTGCAGAGGTGGGTTGATGAAGTTTGTTTGTGCTTGACTGGAGCTGAAGCGTAGGGGTAAATGGAGGTGGTGACTGATCAGACAGTGGTGTGGTCTGGTAGAGTAATTGCAGTCGTCCGATGGTGATGGATGGGGACAGTATTGAAGTTAGAATGAAGGCAGTATGTATGACAGTGATTAGTATATGCGGCAGAGGGGTTTGTTTGTGCACATCAATGGTTGTGTGCAGTAATGGTTATTTGCACAATGGTTGTTTGGTAATGGAGGTAAGTTTGATGGTCTTAAGCGAGGGTGGAGAAGTAATGAGAAGTAATGCGTGATGGTGTTGTTGATAGGTGATAATCAGGTTGTGTTTGCAGGCAGTAGTGTCGAGTTTGTAGGTATGTTTGGTACGTCTGGACTGGTGAGTGGGCAGCGAATTGCTGCCGGGTGGCGATATGGCTGTAGTTGATCAGTGGAAGGGCTGTTTGTTTGAGTTATAAGGGATTGAGTGTATTGATATGGAGGATGGTATGGAAGTGGTTGTCGATGTTATGGACAGTGATGATATGTTAGTAGCAGTGGAGATGGTTTTGTGGATGGTTTTGGTGTCTGTAGAGGCTGTGAAGCTGCACTATTTTAATGATGTAGAGGAGTTTGGTTGTTGGTTGAAACAATGGGTAATGAAGGAGTTCGAGCAGAGGAGTAGGCAGGTGGTAGGATTGGTGTGTGCACAAATGTGCACAACAGTGACAACAAGGGTTGTTGTAATTGTTTGTTTGTGATTTGTAAAGTGGATATCAAATCATAAAATAAAACTTGTACATGTATAAAAATGAAATAAATTTGTTTTTTGTTTTGAAGTTGTATTTTTTCTTATATATAAAAATGCAAAAGAAACTAGAAAGAAAAACAACAAAAACACTACAAAGTGAAAGCAAATATCTCACAAACACACAAATTTTTTTTAAAATGTACGAACACAAGCAAAACAAACACACGAAAATTAAGTAAAAATAATTCGAAGAATAGGAAATCAAAATCAAAACAATTCCCCGACAACGGCGCCAATAACTTGTTAATCGACAAAATTTCTATCGGTTTAGAAATTTGCCGAAAAAATTTCAAATTAAATTTACCGCAAGCGGACGGCGTACTATTGAAGTACGTGGCGAGTACGGGCGATCCGCAGGGAATTGTTAGAGTTTAAAAATCAATTCAAACAAATTAGACCAAATGGAGGAGAAATTGTTAACTAGAAATAAAAGGAAGCTAAAACTAGAATTAAAATTTGATTTAAAAACTATTGAACTAGAGAACAATTTAAAGGCAAATCCACTCTCATATTTTTGTAAATCAACAAACAAACAATTTGTGATCTCTAGCTTTGGTATTAAGTGAAATATTGTTGTATTTATCATAAGTATGATTTGTTTATGTTATTAATTAACATAACTCAAACCATCAAACTATAATACAACAAATAAACCACTTATAATTCTCATGAAAATGAAGCCAAAGCAAAAGCTATTTTAAGTATGATCTATTTACTATTGTAACTAATAATATAGATCATCAAATTTCATTTTTACTTTAATTTCACAATCAAAAATGGATTAGCAGATGATGATGCAAATTGTGTTTATGTTGAATAAGAATAGCTCATTTGCATAAGCAATATAAGCTATCAAACCCACTTGTATAAACTTGCATCAAAACTCACTTCATGAAGCATAAACCAAATGAGATCATAAATCATAAAATGTTGAAATTACATAATATTTGAGAGCTTCATTACCCATAAATTAAAGGGGTTTAGCTACTCATTTGTGGCATTGAAGCAACACAAGTAAATTTGAACATTAAAAAGAGAAGAAAATAGAAAAATATCAAAGAGGAGAATGTAATTAAACTACTTACAACAAAAGGAATTAAGCTACACTACTTGCATGAATGTAAAACTAATCTACTAACAAAGAAAAGAAAGAGAGCATAGAAGTAAGCATTAACATAAAAACAAAGAAAATCATGTAGAAAAGAGAGGAGAAAGAGGCTTAAATAAGTACCGAAATAAAACCGAATTTGAGTTTAAAATTCCATGGAATGGTTTGTTGAAAACAAAAAGTTATATATATGTATATATATGTATGTATTTGATTTCAAGTGGTTTGAAATAAGTACCGGGTGCTTAAAAATTTTGGAATTTGAATTTTGAAGTTAAAAATTTAAATTGAGTAGGTTTAAATGGATTGAACAAATTGAAATTAACTAAGGCTAAGTTGAGTAAGTTTGGAAATTTCAGTATGAAATTACAATTTAACTTGTTTAAGTTGAATAAATTTAATTTGTAAAAGAAAATTTGGAGGAATTGGAATTTAACTTAAGTAAAAGTTAAATAAAATAAATTAAATGAAGTGATTATAATAAATAAGATGAAATAAATAGAATGTAATGAATTACCTAAGTATGAAGTGCATATGAATGTGTAAGCGAATGGAACAAATAAAAATAAGTAAGGAAGTGTGGAAAAATTTGAAATTGGAATTAAATTCTTACTTGATTAAATTGGATGAATTAAAAATAAATTGTTTGGAATGAAATTATTTTAAGTATGAATAATTTCGAATATGGTTCGGAAATATTGGTTGAAGGGAATTGAAATCTAAATTAAATTGAATTGAATTGGATTTGAAACCATATTGAATGGGATTAAATATATAAATGTGAAGTGTAAATGACTATATAATTGTAAGCTATAAAATTTAAATGGAGTAAAAATTTAAGTGGGAATTGTTGAAATTGTGAATAATAAGTTTGAAGAGCTTACAAAAATTTGAAATTTATGGAATAAGTATATATTTAAGCTGCAAAGTAATGTAAATCTTGAGTAATTAATGAATGTGAATATACTCGAGTATGAAATTGATAGAAGTGTGAGAAAATAAGTGTGTAACTTATAAAATTGGAAAGTGAAATAGAAAACAAAAATTAAAAATGGAGTGATGTTCTATGAAAGAAATATAATTCCAAACTTGAATTTTAAGATGAGTTTGAGCTCAAGTAAATTAAGTGAATGCATTTATGAAATAAAAATCAGATATTGAGTTGTAAAATGGAAGTGAACTAAACAAATACAATTCGACTTATATATAAGCTGATTAAATATATATTGAATGTGATTGAATAAAATAGAACTGGATTGAAATGGTGATGACTTGAGTTATAAATAAATTCAATTAAAGTGTAAGTATATTGAATATGGCCTTGGATGTCATTTAAATGAATTCGAGAATGAATTCGAGTATAGAATAAAATTTGAAGTGGAGTAAATTAACGAACTAATTAAATTAATTAGTAAAATGGAATAAAATTTGATTGAATGAGAATCAATTTGAAAATGAAAATGGGATTTGGTTGCAAGAGTAATAAACTTAAGCTATAGAGTTGAAATAAATGAATTAACTTAAGTTAATATTTTAGATGGAAGTTTGGCTCGAATAAATTGTTAAATGTATATTTAATAAATAGCATGGGATGATTTCGAGCTTGATAGAATGGATTTGAATATAATAAATGTGGATATGAATGGAATGTAAATGAAATTGATTGAGAATAAAATTTGAAATGGAATAGAATTGAATAAAAATTGATTTGTAATCAGTTTAAAATAGCTATAAACTAAAAAGGTTATTTTATTAAATAAATATTGTCGAATTTGCATAGAAAAAAATTGGCATGTGCCGTAAACAGAAGTAAATAAAATTCTAAGAATTAATAGAAGGTGAATAAATAGATTTTTAATCAATTTGGTATGGATATGGATTTGTTTTGTATAAATAGGATTGAATGCAATAAATTGGTTGTGAATCTTTCGAATTGAATTAAATGATATATAAATCGATTGAATGAATAATCGAATGTTAGAACCTTGTGGTTATTAATAAATTCATGCTATGACAGGGTTGTTAGTGGAAAATTATGTGTTTGAGTTGTTAAATGAAGGAAATGTAATTGAATTTTCATATTTTAGTCTTACGTGGTTAAATTGAGTAAGTACAGGTACCCGGAGGCTATAGGGCTAGAGTTGGGTTTTGTAATTGCATATAAAATAAGCCGCTTGCTTAAAAATGCTAAAAATAATGTACGTCTTCGGATTAAATACCGCAAAATATAAAATATTGATATATATTTTGATTTTCAACCATGTGGGCCGATGTATACATTTTTATCTCTCTTGTCATATTGCAAAAGGCACTCCATACAAGGGAGACTCTACCAAAAAATTTCAGAAATTTAGGGTGTTAGAATTTTTTTTTAAATTTTTGAAAATTTTTTATTAACCAAAAAGTTGATTTTTGAATTAAAATAGAAATAGAGGGTTTTTAATTAGTAATGGAAACTAATTATTATAGTTGAAGTTAAAAGATTAGAAGAGAGAAATAGCAAGGTAACTAAGTGGGTTTCGAAAAAGTAATGGGTTTGGAGCAATTTTCATGCCTTAGTAATTTCGGAGACGAAATTCTTTTAAGGGGGGAGGAATGTAATGACCCGGATTTTTCGATAATTAATTTGAAATATTTAAATGGTTCAAATATTGGATTTCGAGTTGTAATTGATTTAGTAAGTTTTTTAAACTGAAATTTCAAGCGATTTGAAATTTTTGAAATCGTCAATTTAATTGACGCGTTAAAATAGTGATCCGGGCACAGTCTCGGAATTCAACGAAACCAGTTCCATTGGATCCGTGATAGTGTATTATTATCGGATTTCAAATTTCATAGTGTTTGGAGTTATCGTTTGGTCGTATAGAATATAAAAGCATTGAATTTAATATCGAAAATTCAATATAATAATTGGGTCCTAAAAGCTATCTTCTTCATACGATCGAATTAGGAATCGAAACCTTTTCCATTGCGTTCGGAATAGGGGTATAACATTATAAATGCCTAGCGGCATGCCTCGATAGGTGTTCGAGATCTTGAGTTGTGTAAATCGAGACATTTTAAAATTTAAATAATAAAATTATATGTTTACTTGACCTATATTTTCACCTCAACCCTTTTTCCCTTCACTTCAAAGCTACTATTGTTGGCCTCCTTTGTAATGAGCCACCTTTTTGGACAGTTTAAATTAACAATAAACCACACATGTCAACTCAAACCATTCCAAAGGGAGGACTGTTAATGGGGAAAATAAGAAAATAAGAGAAAAAGAAGAAGAAAACAAACACTGAATCTCACAACGGAACGATAAAATATTATAATCGAATAAACAGTTCATGAAGCTGTTTATACAATACGTTTTATTTTAATCTATACAACATTTATCAAATTTATGTAAACATCAGGGATAAATAAATGATGTAGCAGACAACATGATGCAGGAGTAGTAATATTAATAGTATACCAAATCTTCGTCTTCATCCTCCTGAATAAATCTTCAATAAGTTGTAATACTCAAGGCTGACCCGAGTGTAATGAAAAGACAAAACACTCGAGTCAGGACTAAAATATTTTTATGTGAGTCAAATCAGTATCGCATAAAATATGAGGTCAAGGCATCAGAGATGTTTATGGGTTTTCACATCTCCTATCCAGTGTATAACGTGCGTGTAATAACTCAAGAGATGTTATGGGATTTTCCATCTCTTAAGGATCCGTTAAAATATTTATAGGTAGTAGAATATGCTACATATATAATGTCTAATCAATAAAATAAATACTTTTCTTAGCATCAAGGCTTTACATTGATCCCCCTTAACGCGTTTTTAAGTATTGTCGTACAGTTTGCATATAAAACACCAGTTAAACGGTCGGTGGATAGGGATGCTGATGCAACGCAGAATGTTAAAGGCATATGTCGCTCACGACCTAAGGAGTTTGTAGGTCGCTCACGACCTAAGGAGTTAGAGGAGGAAGCGAGTGATGCTGGGAAGAGTGGTCTAACGACCTATGATAAGTCGATAAGCAAGCTAAAGAGTGGCACAGCCCAAATTGGTGAAGTGTTAGGTCGCATACGACCTAACGAGGCCTTTAGGTCGCTCCAACGACCTACCGAAGATTTGCAAGCTAACGAGATACTGCAACGACCTAACATGTTTTTAACTCGTATACGACTTAGCGAGTTAGAAGATAGGTCGCAAGAAGGACTTAACAAGTTAACTCGTGTACGACTTAGCGAGTGGGAAAATAGATCGCTGGAACGAGCTAAGAGGGTGCTACGACCTAACAAGTCACGACCTATGATAGGTCGCAGGAAGACGTTACGACCTAAGTTAGGTCGCAAGGAGTTAGGTCGCGGAGTTTTGATTCGACCTAAGTTAGGTCGCGTAAATGAGTTACGACTTAAGATAAGTCGCTGGGTGAACTGGGAGTTAAGTCGCGAGGGCTTAGGTCGTGAAGTGTCTGGAACCGCTTATCTTTTAGGTCGCAAAGCTCTGGATGTCGTTGAGTCTTATGCCGCATTGATCTCTGCCGTTGATTCTTAAGTCGCTGAAGGAAGCAGATGTATTGAAGATAGGTCGCGTCTGTTTAAGTCGTAGGTCGTTCATGACCTAAGAGTTGTTGTAATTACTATTTGTTAAGTCGAAAGCTGTGTTTTCTTAAGTCGTCTGTTTAGGTCGTATGTTGTTAGGTCGAAGGTTATAGGTCGGAAACGACCTAAGTACTTGTAATATTTTTGAAGTTTTATGTTGTGTTGAGTTGTAGCCTATAAATAGGCATGTATGGTCATTTGTAAAAGGTTGTTGATTTTTGAATAAAATTCTCTTTTGATTGTTGTGTGCTTTCATTCAAATTGGTAGTTGAGTGTAATCTCCTATCTCTTCTTTCGGATAATCGAGTGCGCTCGATTCAACGATTGTAGAAGCCGATTCGCGGAATCAAGTGCGCTTGATCAACGCTCGAAGAATTGAAGATCTCTCCTCACGGTATCGTGCGCGATCAACGTGTCAGAGATAGCTAGAATTCGGCATCTTCGGATCAACGAATTTGGGCATTTCAGTATCTTCCAATCCACCGATTACTACATTCATCGATCTACATTGTTTTTGTAATATCCGCTGCGCCATTTGGTATCGGAGCTTGTTTTAGCCAATCATAGCTAAATCGAGACTTGGAGCCTATTCATTTTGAAGTTGAAGTGATAGCCGAGACCTTGAATTGTTGAACCGTGATCAAGTTGAAGTGTTCGACTTTTTATTGAAGTTTGGGGATCGGATTTGTGTTAAAGGCCGAGAGTTGTGTTCGTCGAGTTCATCATCGAGTAGCAACACGAGTGGGAGTTTTGATCCATTCTATTTTGGATCTAAGTTCGAGAATTGTTTGAACTTGGGCCGTGAAGCTTGCGCGCGCCAAAGGAGAGATTTGAATTTTTGAAGTTGAGTTTGTTAAAGTTTGTACAATTTACAATCATGCCACCGAGAAGAGCAAATCGTCACGAAAACGTAGAAGCTTTGTATCGAAGAGAAGAAGCTGATGAGATGGAGCAAAGAATTAATGAAAATTTTAGTGAAAAGCTTAACGAAGGAATTGGCCGGTTAGAGAAGCTTATGACGGAGATGAATCAAAATCGGAGAAGGGTTTCACCTGAATCTAACCAGGGGGGTAGTAGAGTCTCGCCACATTCCAATCAGGACAGAAGTGTTGAAAATGATCAAGGGCATGGGAGGAACGTGAATGATCGTGAGCGGAGGAATGTAGATCGAAGGGATGATGGTGGTAGGCGTGAGGGTAGTAGAGATGTGGGTGGACGAGATAGACAATGATATACATCTGATTTTGAAGAGGAGTATGATGGTGGTAGTGTTCGAGGACAAGGACGAGGACCAGGAAGAAATCACGCTGAGTATGATCACAAATGGGAGTCGGGGATGAAGACTGAAATTCCTGAATTCAAAGGTGGTATGCAAGCAGAGGAGTTTTTAGATTGGGTGGCTAATGTTGAAGAGATTTTTGACTTTAAAGAAGTTCCAGAACATCGTAGGGTGAAGTTGGTTGCTACAAGGTTGAGGGGTAGAGCTTTGGCATGGTGGCAGCAGACCAAACTTACACGTGATCGGATGGGAAAGTCAAAAGTTAAATCTTGGGAGAAGATGAAGAAATTGATGAAAGCAATGTTCTTACCATACAGTTATCAATCTTTGATGTATCAACGTTTGCAGAACTTGAGGCAGGGCACGAAGACAGTTAATGACTATGCTGATGAATTTTACCAACTGATTGCTCGAAATGATATTATGGAGACGGAAGAACAACTGACAGCTATATTTGTTGGGGGACTACGAATGCAGATCCAGGATATGGTTAATATGTTCGATCCAAGATCTGTAGCAGAGGCACATCAGAAAGCGTTGGCTTGGGAGAAGCAGGAACGACGAGGAGGTGGTGTGTTTACTAGTTCCAACAATCAAATGAAGGGTGTTAATGGAAGTTCTAATGTGTCTAAACCTATCAGTAAACCGGTGGTGAAGGAGGCTGAGAAGGCAAGGGTTAACAATGGTTTCAAATGTTACAATTGTCAGGAATTGGGTCATAAAAGCAATGAGTGTCCAAAGCCGAAGAAACGAACCATGATTGTAGAAGTTGAAGCTGAGGATGTTGATGGGGAGTGTTCTAGTCCAGTTGAGGAAGATGAACAGGATATTGCGTCAGGAGATGAAGGTTGTAATCTAATGCTGAGGAGATCGTGTTTAACACCGAAGCAGGAGGAAGCTAGTTGGTTGAGAAGTAATATTTTTCAGTCAACATGTACTATTCTGGGGAAGGTATGTAAGTTTGTGATTGACGCAGGAAGCTGTGATAATATTATTTCAACCGAGGCTGTGACAAAGTTGAAATGGAAGACATAGAAACATCCGAGTCCATACAAGTTAACATGGTTGAGAAAAGGAGGAGAAGTGAAAGTGGATAGACGAGTTCGTGTTCCATTCTCTATTGGGAAGAAATACAAAGACGAAATCTGGTGTGATGTAGTAGAGATGGATGTTTGCCACTTATTATTGGGAAGACCATGGCAGTATGATCGAGCAGTACAACATGACGGTCGGACCAATAGCTACAGTTTTATGTTTGAAGGCACGAAAATTATCCTAGTTCCGAAGAAGAGATCACAAGGAGAAAGTAAGTCAGAAGAGATTGAAGAGCTGAAAACTTTATTATCTTTGAAAGAGTTTGTTAAGGAGGTTGAGGAAGAACCTGAAGTATTTTTATTGATTGGGCGTGAGAGCAGAGAAGAGGTTGAAATACCAGAAGAAGTAAAACCAGTATTGAAAGAATTTGACGATGTATTTCCAGATAAGTTACCAACGGAGTTGCCACCGTTGAGGGATATACAACATCAGATAGATCTTGTTCCAGGTGCGGTGTTACCACATAGACCACATTATCGAATGAGTCCGAAGGAACATGAAGAGTTGCGGAGGCAGGTAGAGGAATTGCTTGAACAGGGGCGTGTGCAGGAGAGTTTAAGTCCTTGTGCTGTACCAGCTTTATTGGTACCCAAAAAGGATGGAACGTGGAGGATGTGCACCGACAGTAGAGCATTGAATAAGATCACAATCAGATACAGATTTCCAATGCCAAGGCTTGATGATTTGTTGGATCAGATCAGTGGGTCCGTAATCTTTTCTAAGATTGACTTGAAGAGCGGTTATCATCAGATTCGCATTAGATCAGGGGATGAATGGAAGACTGCTTTTAAAACCAGGGAAGGTCTATACGAATGGTTGGTAATGCCGTTTGGATTATCAAATGCACCGAGTACATTTATGAGGGTGATGAATCAAATTTTCCGACCGTACATTGGAAAATTTGTGGTGGTTTACTTCGATGACATTCTAATCTACAGTGCTAGTAAAGAAGAGCATGTTCAACATTTGAAGAAAGTGTTAATTATTCTTCGTGAAGAACAATTCTATGCTGCTACAAAGAAGTGTGTCTTTATGGCGAGAAGTGTTCTATTTTTGGGATATGTTGTGTCGGAAGAAGGAATACAGGTTGACCAAAGTAAAATCGAAGCTATTAGAGATTGGCCGCAGCCCAAAACGATAACGGAAGTTCGTAGTTTTCACGGGTTGGCTTCATTTTATCGGAGGTTTATTCCACACTTTAGTAGTGTGATGGCACCTGTTACGGATTGCATGAAGGGTAAACAATTTGCATGGACTGAGGAAGCCGGGGTTGCTTTTGAGCGAATCAAAGAACTCTTGACGTCTGCACCAATTCTAATATTACCAGATTTTCAGTTAGTGTTTGAACTACATACTGATGCATCCAAGGTTGGAATTGGAGGAGTGTTGAGTCAGAGGGGACGTCCGATTGCATATTTCAGTGAGAAGTTATCAGGAGCAAAGATGAGATACAGTACATATGATGTGGAATTTTATGCTGTTGTGCAATCTATCAAACACTGGAGACACTATCTATTTTAGAAAGAGTTTGTTCTTTACACTGATCATGAGGCGTTGAAGCATTTACAAGGACAAGATAAGATTTCAGCGAGACATGCATCGTGGATTGCATATCTACAGCAGTTTACTTTTGTTGTTAAACACAAGTCAGGGGTGACGAATCGAGTGGCTGATGCTTTGAGTAGAAGGAGTCATTTGTTGACTACACTGAAAGTTGAGGTGACAGGGTTCGATGTGTTGCCAGAATTATTTGTCGATGATCCTTACTTTGCAAAGGTGGTTGATAAAGTCAAGGAGGGAAAGACGGATGAGTTTTTGATGGTAGATGGTTTTCTGTTCAAAGGAAATCGATTGTGCATACCAGAGGGTAGTTTGAAAATGAAGATCGTAAAAGAGCTACATGAAGAAGGACACGTGGGTAGAGACCGTACATTACAGTTGATTTCACAATCTTACTTTTGGCCATCAATGAGGAAAGAGGTGGAGAGGTTTGTGGAACGATGTCATATTTGTCAGGTTTCGAAAGGAACTGCGACTAATGCTGGTTTATATATGCCGTTACCGGTACCGACTAAACCATGGATTGATGTGAGTATGGATTTTGTGTTGGGGCTGCCAAGAACACAGCGAGGAAACGATTCCATCTATGTGGTAGTGGATCGATTTTCGAAGATGGAACATTTTATTGCTTGTAAGAAGACGGCGGATGCTGTTCATGTTGCTCAATTGTTTTTCAAGGAGATCTATCGACTTCATGGATTGCCATAATCTATTGTGTCGGATAGAGATACTCGGTTTCTGAGTCACTTTTGGTTGAGTTTGTGGAAAATGGTGGGAACGAAGCTGAAGTTTAGTAGTGCTTATCACCCGCAAACGGATGGACAGACCGAGGTTGTGAACAGATCGTTGGGAAACTTGTTGAGGTGTCTTGTTCAAGATAATCTAAAGAGTTGGGATATGAAGTTATGCCAGGCAGAGTTTGCCCATAATCATGCTGTGAATCGAAGTACTGGGTTCAGTCCATTCCAGATTGTTTATTCGAGCTTACCGAAGGGACCGTTGGATTTAACGGTAGTGCCACAATCAAAGAAGACAGTTAAGAAAGCTGCTGATTTTGTTGAAGGGTTGACGGAATGTCATAAAGTCATTCAGGAACGATTGGAGAAAGCAAATGAGAAGTATAAACAATCTGCAGATTTGAAACGACGAAATGTTGAGTTTAATGAAGGAGATATGGTTTATGCAGTGTTAACAAAAGATCGTTTTACAGTAGGCGCTTATAACAAGTTGAAAGCCAGGAAAATTGGTCCGGTGGAAGTTATGAAGCGAATTAATGAAAATGGTTACAAATTGAAACTGCCAGATGATGTGTATACGTCTGACGTATTCAATGTTAAACATCTCATACCATACCACGGAAATGAACTCATAGTAGAGGAGGATGGTGCAAATTCGAGGTCGAATTTTTCTCAACCTAGGGAGGATGATGCAGCGCAGAATGTTAAAGGCATAGGTCGCTCATGACCTAAGGACTTTGTAGGTCGCTCACGACCTAAGGAGTTAGAGGAGGAAGCGAGTGATGCTGGGAAGAGTGGTCTAACGACCTATGATAAGTCGATAAGCAAGCTAAAGAGTGGCACAGCCCAAATTGGTGAAGTGTTAGGTCGCATACGACCTAACGAGGCCTTTAGGTCGCTCCAACGACCTACCGAAGATTTGCAAGCTAACGAGATACTGGAACGACCTAACATGTTTTAACTCGTATACGACTTAGCGAGTTAGAAGATAGGTCGCAAGAAGGACTTAACAAGTTAACTCGTGTACTACTTAGCGAGTGGGAAAATAGATCGCTGGAACGAGCTAAGAGGGTGCTACGACCTAACAAGTCACGACCTATGATAGGTCGCAGGAAGACGTTACGACCTAAGTTAGGTCACAAGGAGTTAGGTCGTGGAGTTTTGATTCGACCTAAGTTAGGTCGCGTAAATGAGTTACGACTTAAGATAAGTCGCTGGGTGAACTGGGAGTTAAGTCGCGAGGGCTTAGATCGCGAAGTGTCTGGAACCGCTTATCTTTTAGGTCGCAAAGCTCTGGATGTCGTTGATTCTTATGCTGCATTGATCTCTGCCGTTGATTCTTAAGTCGCTGAAGGAAGCAGATGTATTGAAGATAGGTCGCGTCTGTTTAAGTCGTAGGTCGTTCACGACCTAAGAGTTGTTGTAATTACCATTTGTTAAGTCGAAAGCTGTGTTTTCTTAAGTCGTCTGTTTAGGTCGTATGTTGTTAGGTCGAAGGTTATAGGTCGAAAACGACCTAAGTACTTGTAATATTTTTGAAGTTTTCTGTTGTGTTGAGTTGTAGCCTATAAATAGGCATGTATGGTCATTTGTAAAAGGTTGTTGATTTTTGAATAAAATTCTCTTTTGATTGCTATGTGCTTTCATTCAAATTGGTAGTTGAGTGTAATCTCCTATCTCCTCTTTCGGATAATCGAGTGCGCTCGATTCAACGATTGTAGAAGCCGATTTGCGGAATCAAGTGCGCTTGATCAACGCTCGAAGAATTGAAGATCTCTCCTCACGGTATCGTGCGCGATCAACGTGTCAGAGATAGCTAGAATTCGACATCTTCGGATCAACGAATTTAGGCATTTCAGTATCTTCCAATCCATCGATTACTAC
Source organism: Allium fistulosum (assembly GCA_030737815.1). Lineage (NCBI taxonomy): Eukaryota > Viridiplantae > Streptophyta > Magnoliopsida > Asparagales > Amaryllidaceae > Allium > Allium fistulosum. Next base: position 168,555,977 of record CM060906.1, on the reverse strand, counting down.
ATTCATCGATCTACATTGTTTTTGTAATATCCGCTGCGCCAGATGCGCCGTGATACGACAACACTAAACCAAAATCGTATGAGTCTCATATAGGGATAAAAGTATGACAAGGATTGTGGGGCAATGCCCAAGGTAGGATACTACCAGTTAGGGTCGCAGGGCTAGTGGTAACGCAACATAGCCATGGCTACCCACTACGTCCATCCATCCTATATCGAGTCAAAGGGAGGCTATCTCAAATCAAGGTGCACCAATCGAAACCAACAACAAGAGTAATAATATGAACCGAGTCCATGAAAATCGAAAAATAGATGTCCGCTCGGGGTAATTAGCCTACTTGGCCCTGTCAAGTCGTCCTGTTTTAGTCATTTCGAATTGGCACAAGTGCTGGGGTCTATCCATCTTCGTTCTCTTTCTTCAAATCCAGCAATCGCCGTCAAATCCAACCACTTCGTTCTTGAGTCTCCTCCGCGTACACTTTTGTTAAAGTGGTTCCGGTATTGATAGAGCGTATGCCCATATCCGGCCCCAGTCTCTTTAACAACCAAACGTCATTTTTAATACCGATTGGTACTTTTATATTTCGAAACATTTCATGCTTGATATCAAAATATCATATTCACTTCAAAATCTAATCCATTTCAAAATCGTCATATTTACTCAAAATATACCATTTCAATTCAAAATCGGTTTCGCCTTAATATCTCAATTTCGATTCCAAAATCGTTTCGAATTTCAATTTAAGTTATAACTTCAATTTAACTCAATTCGTGTTTACATCCATGGTAAAAAAATAAACATTCCACCCATGACCAGTTTGATTTTTGAAAAATAGTTTGAATTGTTTAAATAGTTTATATAATTAAAATAGTTAAAAATAGTGTAAATGGTTAAAATAGTTTAAAATAGTTTAAATGGTTAAATAGTTTAATATAAAATAGTTTGAATATTATACTGGTTTATATAGTAAAATAATTTGGAAAAGAAAATTAATTTGAATATTTAAAGAATATAGATTTTAAAACAATTTATACTAAAATAATTTTTTTGAAAATAGTTTCAAAGTTAAACCGATTCAATTCCAACTTCCAAATTCAAGTCAATTCCAATTTCCATTCAATTGGTTCAATTTCGATTTATATAAATTCGAGTTCGATTTTCAAATATCAATTTAAGTCACTTAAATTATATTTAACTTCAATATTAAATTTTAAATCCAATTTTCAAATATAATTAAATTCCAAGCTCAATTTCGAAATATCGTTTCATATCACTTTTACATAGTAATATTCAAAGTTCGAATAAAAGTTCAATCTTTTAAAAACAAATCAATGTATGAAATTCAATCATATTCCGATTTTAACTTCAAAATCTCTACTTCAATTATTTAACAATTTCTTTTAACCAAAAATTTATTTCAACCTTTCAAACACGAATTCGTGGTTAATTCGATTTCTATAAATTGATTTTTATTTCTTTCAAATCAAATTCATTTAAATAATTTAAAATCAAAGAATTTTAAATCATTTAATTTAACCAATCCGGTGTCCGTATTTAATTTTCTATCCTATGGCCAAGTGATCAGTTATTTCAGTTTAATTTCAGGGATGGATATATATCATTTCAATCCAAATCACAATGTCATTGGTATATACCATTTCAACCTATTTCTTAATTTATTCGAAATAATTCAATGTACAGTTTTATATACTGTAAATAAATTATAGGGTGATAACAAGCTATATATATAAAACAAATAACATCCAACCATCCAAATATCAACCAATTTACATCCATCACCATCAATCATACAAACAGATAATATAGTTCATGGCAATTTCATAGTTATCAATATCAGATAATTTAATTGCAATTAAATTCCAATTTTAATTTGACCGTCAATTATAATTTTTGATAATTAATTCAATGACAATCTGGATGACAATTAAATTTATCAAACAACGACCAATAAAATCATATCACTTCATAATATCAAATTTAGCTAGCATGAGAATATTCTAGTCCGTTGTGAGCGCTATAAAGCACTCATCTTGAGTTTCAATTTTAAATCAAATCGAACGATGTTCGATTTAACCTAAAATTTTAACTAGCACCAAACGATTCCAAATCCTCTCTAGGACGTAGTGCTCGTCGCCACTATTCCAATGCTGCTTGTTTCGTCCAATTCCAACCTCGTATGACCAAGATATGTTATTTCCAAGTTATACGATTTAATATATAATTAAATTACTAATTTCTTTTTAATTTTTAACCTAAGAGAAATCTGGCCGTTGATTTCAAACATGCAGATCTGGTCCAACCCCTCTGTAACGACCGGGCAATTTTCAACGCCGAAAATCGACACTAATACGTTCACTGTATAGAGTGCCGAGCAATCGAGTGCTGGAAATAGCAGGTTGTTAGGGTTAGGAAGAAAAGGATAGAAGAAGAAAACAGAAAAAAAACAGCACAGAATCTAACAATCGCAGCGGAACAAAATATAATATACAACAACAACATTTTATACAAAGAAAAGCTGTAACTGTTAATACACATACAAGGTATCAAAGTACAATCATCAACAAATAAATCTGGACAGTTATAATAACTTGCCCTAAATGCTAACTATACAGTCTATAGTACACAGCGGAAAATAATCAATACGTCTCTGCCATCCAGCTCGTCTCAAGAGCTCCAAGCGTCCTAACTTGAAATTCTGTAATACTCGGTCTGACCCGAGCATTACAATAAAGTAACACCCGAGTCAGGCTGGAAACCAGCGTGAGTAAACACATTTAATTTGAAAGACTGGAGTTATCAAATCTTTGAAAATAGGGTAACTCGTATGACACGACGAGTTTTTATCTCATTATCACCAAACACTTTTTCGAAATCCATTGATAGTATAATAATGTCTAAATACAATTGCTTATTTGAAATGGTTAAACTTTGTTATATAAATCCAATTCCAGTTTATCAACTCAATCACCAAACCCATAAAGGTTCGTAATTACTTTTAAATTTAAGTGGTTCCGGATAACACTGATATCCGACCCTGGTCTCTTCGAATCCAAGTGACAAATTAAAAGGGTAAATTGTTTAAAATAAACAATTTATTACTTAGGGTGACAATATCATTTATGGTTATTTATTACAGATGTCTTATTTCAAATAAAACGTATTATCATTTTAATCTAATTATTTTAACTTGTTTGACCACTCGATGCGCTACAAGAAATCTGATTTATGACTGCATTTGTTCTCAGCATTTCGAACATAAATGCGGTGAAAGTCGCTTTAAAATGAAAATTGTTTGGAGCGGAACGCTGAGAATGGTACTAGGGTTCTAATTTCCAATGACAAAATACTTGTCGCCTCACTCATTATACTTCCCAAAATTTTCATTCTCCCTCTCTTTAACATCTGCTCCCTCTTCTCTTCTTCATTTCTGTTCCGCCTATTTTCACTTCCGTTGGATTTTGCTTGTTCTTCGATTTTGTCGATCGTCACTGCTCCTTTAATAACTCAAGTACTCCCTTGTCAATGAATCACCCTAATATGTCCTTTTTAGGTTTAATCGATTCACCAATTCAGGTTTTAATTATATTTTCCTTTTGCGTTCTTTCAGAGATTCTGAAATGCATGTATTTGTATCTTCTAAAATACGATAAGTAGAAAAGGATTACAAGAACTAGTCATACTCCGGTAGTTACTTGTCACTTTAGATATCTAGATCATAAGCTCTGTTGGTTTCTTGTTTGTACACATATTTGCTACATTGTTTAATTTTTCTCGAATCTTAAATATATTACTGCAATAGAACTTTACATGGTTCTAACCGTAACAATGCAAACAAGATTATGATTTTCTTACTCACCTCAACCACAATAAATCAATTCATAGGCTTTTGATCCTCAATGAACTTCAGTATCATTTAAAGTGGGTTGTTGACACTTTATGGCATATTCGTATTGTAACCTCAAGTGTATTACATTATAATAGTTGTCAGATGTAAATATTTCTGTTTGGCTTCACTGTTGAAAATTCTGATACAATTTTTTTGCAGAAGATGGAGATTTATTTTTAATGTATAATGGATACATGCACAAGTTATGTAACGACCTGCTATTTTCAACCATCCGCATCCGCACTTGTCCGACTTGAATTGCTCAAAATATCAGATTGTTAATTTAAATTTGGCAAATCTCAACATATACAGTAAATAAAATAATCACGGAATCACAGACGTAGAGTAATATAATGATACGCAGTGGAATAGATAAAATAGTAGTTCATAAAGCTACTATATAAACATCAGAGTTAGAAATAAAATGTGACGCCCCACCTCTATGCTCATAATAACAAAGAGTATTAAAATAAATACTGTCTGTTATTACGAAGAGTAAGGCTGGATAGGAGCGGCCATCTGTAGTTGGCCTTACACTAGTATTGGTTAACTCGATAGGAGTGGTATATATTTTTCAATTTTCATCTCTTATTTATTTACTCCCATCGACATACCCAATTACCAGTATAATAATAACACAGATACAAAAAGAATGCGGAACACAGATAACAAAAGTCTCATATATATATAACTGATGTCAGTTACAATACAATTGACACAATACATATGATACAACTACAACTGTCGACTCTGGAAGTTATATATACACGTACATTATCAACTAATATACATGAATACATATCACCCTATACTATGACACGACTACTCCAAAAGATGTGAAAAGTCTTCATAGCTCAAACAGCAACTCAAAGCAGGAAATCTACAACCTGAAATACTCGGGTCTGACCCGAGTATTAAATTCAAAAGAAAATAATACACGGGTCAGTCTAATTCAAACTCAGTTATTAATGCACAGAAGCAATAATAATCAAATATCAAATAGACGACAGTCACAGAAATCTCGTATGTCCAACTTCTTGATACGAGAATCGGATAATGGCAGATATAACACTAAACGGTGTAAAACAACAAATCAACAATCCAAATCAGCAGCAAGATAAATATAACGATTATCAATGAAGATAATATGAAAACCGCAAAATTACCTAATCAGCAATTAACATCAAAATGATCCATACTGTTTGGCTGCAGTACACGCTAACGTGCACTGCCTCGCCACTACAGTGATGAAATACACAAAATCTCAATGGAAGTTCACGAACGAGCATAAGGTCAAACCCAAAGGAAAAGTCAGGTTCAACACAATTGCAATACAATAAAATCACAACACGAGCATAAGGTCAAACCCGAACGTTTAAGTTGGGTTCAACACAGGTGAAAATTAAAATGAAATGGTCGATACACAAAAATCAAGTCTCGACCGAGACCAGGCTGCAATTTAAAGTAAAGAAGCAACTCATCAAAAATCAAACTACAACAGACTTCAATATGCACATATCAGACTACAGGAAGCCCAAACATGAATCAGTGAACATGCTATAGACATGAAGGCAGCAAAACTCAAACCAACAACAAAGAGGGACCAGGCAACATACATGAATGCATATACATGGGACACTGCAACAGTCAATATTGAAGTACAAACCAAGTGCACAGCGTACAGGCCCAATGTAGACAATGCCAACACCACGATCGAACAACTGAAATACACAATGCAAGCTAAGGTTGCAACTATGAAACCATGTCCATAATACAGACTCGATGAAAAAGTCAAGGAAGCAAGTGCTATTGAACAATGTCCATAATGCAAACAGCAAACCAACTAGACCAGACTACACAATTACTCAAATACACTATATGAAGACAACAAAATGTGATCAATCCATCTTCTGGAAATAAAAGGCAGAAGAAAAGGGAAGTGATGATCATGGAACTTCAACCCTATGCTGAAGAAAGGGTCATAATGCACAGTTCAAGACGAAACCAAATACAAATGCCCAGCTTACGCATGAACCAAGTTCACATACCCAATACAACTAGTTACCACATAACCCAATTGCTCAATGCAACACAAAGTCAGCGATACCCGATCGAAATATGAACAGGTATGCAAAAGAAAATTACATATATCCAGTTTTGACCAAAGACAAAGTACACAAAGTCAAGCATCATCAAAAAAACTAGACCCAAAAGACCCGATTCAATACCAAAGTAAAATAGAACATGTGTATATGTACTCACGCCTGACAACATGATTATCAAAGTGCAGCCACAAATGTAATATGACCCAAAGTACAAAGGACAGAAGTGAATGCAACTCAATATCGCTCAAACACTGAAAAAAAATTCACGTTAAAGCCGACATTAAACAAGACAGTGCCAAAGTCGAACCCAAAAACGAATAGTGGTTATCCACGAAAATAGAAGATTTCAAAGCATGTCACTGTTATAACAAGGACAGTGAATGCAACTGAATACTTAACAAGTCAAGGAAGCAAAACCACAAACCAAACAAGAACAAAAACTGAATACAAAGGCTAAAGACACAAATGACATGCACATGTCAACAAGTCAAGGGATGTACTAGTGAAACAAGGATGCACCAGTGAAACAACACACAACAACCCTGACTCAAAGCATATACAATGAAGACTACAAGTTCAAGTCCAGTTACAACAAAGACTATGGCACTGGCATATGAACAACTGAACATGGTCAGAAAACAACAAGTAAATTCGAACAAGATCAACATCACAAAAATCTAGTTTGCAGTCAAAGACAATGGCAGGTCAAATCAATGCCGTAGGGATGAACGAGCAACAGGAAGCCAGAAAATCACAAAATCAAAAATGGCCAAAGTCAAAAAGAATTCAACACCGTGATGACCACGAAATAAATCAAAATCATGGTAATCAAGTAATTCTCGAATATCCGAGCAAGACAAAGTCAAGAAATCATCAACATCCAAACGAAATCAAACGGCAAACAACAAACTCAGCAAAACATATACGAACGAAAATCATCGAATTCGAACACTAATAAGCTGAGATGGAATTAGATGTGAGTGGAACACTCACCTTTCATCGAAGCGAAGATGACTCGTTCACGTGGAGGCGTTCGACAGTTTGAAGCAGTCGAAAAATCAACTTGCTTCGACGTGATAGAGGCAGCCCCGGCACTAAGAAATCGATCGAAATCCCTAATTTTTTTGTCGAAGAGGAACGAACGAGATCGAAGCCGCCGCCATTATCTTCGTTCGCTCTTCGTTTTCCTTTTGTTTTTCTCTACGGTTTGAACGAATAGATTTGAAAAGAGGAATGGGTAAGAATTTTATCACGGCAAAAGAAAAGAAACGTGGGCCATACTATTCAAAGCCCGCTTACCCTTAACAATTATAAAAGAGTTTTAACCCGATAAAATCCAATATCAAATTGTAATCGTCTAATGACGATAACTAACCTTTACAAAATCCAGGGTTGTTACATAAAATACAACAGAATATCTCAAATCAGTGAAGTCTTCAGTACGAATAAATGACCTCTCTGAACAAATCAACTGGAAAAGCTGAAAACTGAATCGATAGTTGGATCTCCAAATGAAGCTCCAAACTCCATGGTTGAGTTTCAAATGTTGTATCACTCATTCTGACCCGAGCGTAAAGCAAAACACAAAACACTCGAGTCGGGATTAACATTCTTATATCAATAAATCCAACTCAAGTGAAATATCAACTGAAATACAAGTAACTCAAAGGATGTTTGGGATAACCATCCTCGAAGGATCCATGGAACTAAACGTCATTAAACACCGTGGCCATTTCAAATTAATTTATACTTCAAACCAAAATATCATTTCCATTTCAACATATACAATATATATATTTCCTAAAAAATCATTCCCGTTTCAAGTAAATTGACAATTCCATATATATATTGTTTTAACTTCAGTATTATTTTAGCCTTGAAATCTTCACTTAATAATTTCAGTATTATTTAAATAACCTTACATTACCCTTAAACTAGATATTCCTTTCGATTTATTTAAACTTGAAATATCCTTTTAATCACTTTAAATCCCTTAAATCAAAAATCCAGAAAAAAATCATATCTTTAAATTTCACATTCAATAATTTCAAATCGATTTAATTAAATAAAATCCTTAATAAAATACCATTTCAAATAAACCCAAATTTATCTTCCCAGCCTTACTTATTCAATTTATTACAAAAATCTATTTGAAATATAGATTTACATAAATACTTAACCATATTATATGTATTAAATCAATCTAATTTAAATTAAATATTACTACTAAATCTATACATAAAATTACCACTTATATATAATATCTTAAGAATCAATATTTATTAAACCATATATTTCTTTCCAACCATATAAATTATTTTAAAATATTTATATGTATATGGACCAATGGTGTTTGTACGCATTTTCCTATCCTATGGTCAAGTGATATGGATATTTATCATTTCAATCCGTAATTTAAATATATATGGGTAGATATCATTTCGACCCGTAATTCCAAATTCAATTCAATGAAAATCGCTTGGGTTTATCATTTCAACCCATAACGATTTTCTCCTATTCTAAAGTCCGTTCGGGTATGTATCATTTCAACCCATAGTGAATTCTATACTAACAGGGAACTTGCAAAGTGATAACAGATATGAAAATAATAATAACAGGCATGTATCATCAATAACAATATACTATAAACAACGGGATATGGTGTCATATCCCACAGGTGAACAGTTACAGATAACAGCATATATAACAATTCAAATAACTACAGCAACATATTTCAATTGTCGTTTCAATTGAAATCAAATTTAATAAATATAAGAACGTTAAACGTGAGTGATTGCTCACCTTTCAAGGCTAGATATATGAACGAGCATGAGATGAGTTACGAATCCAAGCACGAATTTCAAAGCGAAACAAGATGGGTATGAAAGTGACGGATAGAGCTGATAGATAGGAATAGATGAAATCAAATTAGTTTTTGATATAAACTGAAACTATATAATCATTATTATTACATTATATATATATTATGCTTAAGACCATATGAAATTTAAGATAAAATAAAATATTTATGACTTATATATATTTATATTTATAAAATAATAGATCTATAGTTCATATTTATATACTTACAACAACCACTTATTTTATTATAATTTTTATACAATAACATAGATCAAATATAACTAAACTGTTATGTATATACTTACAGTACTTTATTCTATATGCATAAACAAAACAGACTTGCTTTATATAATATATACTTATAAACTTATATAACTTACTTTGTTGATATATAAATATAGACTCAAAGAAATTTCCTAATATTGCTATGAACTCGTATATACCACACCACATGATACATAACTAATATGAAATAAATAAAAAACTGAAGTAACAGAACAACTATTCCTAATACTGACTTATAGAAAATAAAATAAAACACATATATATTCAGAGACCAACAACATATCATAAAACAAAATACTAACCTATATATAACCCATACAGTTTCATCTACAAACTTTTATTAACTGGATATATGTATACTAATATAAGCTGACTTAATATATAAACAACTCATCGATCATTTCATTCAACATGCTCTATATATAAATTATTATACTATGTATACATATAACTTACAAATTAGTATACATAAATATATCTATACTTGTACAAATTAAAACCCATTTTATAATTTATATATACACTGTTGAAATTCTATAAAATACTCGTACTCTGTAAAAGCTAATATAGATAAAATCTTATAACCATATATATAATATGATGTAATATGTACAAGCATACCTATGTGAATTAATATATATATATATATATATATATTTATATATAATTTTCCAATCAATTTCCAAGCAAAAATAAAAATACTGTATATTAACCACTTTGTAATATAACATATAATACTTATATAGTATAACACTAGAATCTAATTATATAATGCTGCTTAAAACCGAACAAAGGGCCTTAGTTTATAATATAAAATACCCATACCTATAATATATATATATATATATATATATATATTATTTTAAACCCAATACTTACCTACATACCTATATGAATATATGAACAAAATCAGACATATATGTCACTTATAGACAACTCTTCACACTAACAAATTATAAATATATTTAACGCATAATGACTAACCTTCATAACTTCATATATTATCTATAATATCCCCTGCTGCAAGCTACAGGGAGGCTGCATGATTGGCAAAGGGTGATGAATGGATTAGCATAGCTCGGGTCATAGAGGTGAGCAGTGAAGCGTTGGTGAAGGCGGAGAACGGCTGATGTTGGAGGTGATGTTTGGAGGTGGCGAAGCCAAGCAAAAGAAAAGGACGGGAGAGGGAGGGCTGTGTTTCTGGAGAAAAATTTCAAAAGCAAAAGAAAAGGGTTAGAGGAAAGAAATAGATTTGGATGTGCAAGCTTGACTAAAATACACTATTTTATATTCGAACGTTAGTATGGAGAAGAAGTGAAAGGACGGAGCAATTGGAATCGAAAATATGCATTGGGAGCAGGGAAAATAATTTGAAATGATGGGATAGTAACAGTTGATAATAAATGGCAGTGGCCGTTCATTTCAACCATTTGAATTTTGAATGGACATCAAAAGTGGTACCTATACAACGTATAGTTTATTGCTTCCGTTGCGCACCGGACATAAAAATACAGAAATAAATATACCGCAGAGATCAGCATGAAGAGACGATCAAAACGGTATACAGATATCAGTGGCAGGATCATCCGATCAAAAGTCGATAATCGGTACCGATATACATTGCTATTCCATACGGAAAAATCCAAACGGAGATAGAAACGACCGAATTTCATGAACCGAATTTCGCAGTCTGATTCGGAGTGTTCTAAATAAATTTTCTCATGTTGACATATTTAGGTTTCGGAACACTTTTAAATTCAACTGTTATTACCTGATTTAAATTGAGATAAAATTACACAATAAAATAAACTTTCATATTTTTTTGATGAAAATTTACCAATTGCTACGTTTAATTAGCCGTAATCCAAATATTAAGTTTTTATTTCAAAATATTACTATTTAAAAATTTCTCAAAAAATCAATTAAATACGTTATAAAAATTAGTAAAATTTACGGGTCGTTACACTCTCCCCCACTCAAAACTTTTCGTCCCCGAAAAGGAAGGAGGTAGGAAAATAGAAATAACCAGGAAGAAAAATAGATTGTAAGCCAAGATTAAACAATTAATTTGAAACTATATATATAAATTTTACTTGAAATATTCATTTGAAAACTTCATTTGAAATTCAATTTTCTTTAATACTTTAATATTTTTTTCAAACCCATTTGAAAATTTTTCTTGCTTCCTTTATAGATACCATTTATATGTTTAAATAACACCTTTATAAAGATTTGAAAACAATTATTTACATCCTTGGTTATATTTACAAAGAAGCTATTGAAAACATTAAATCCATGATTCCTAAATTTATTAATTTTATCTAAAATACTTTTCAAATATTATTAATAAATCAATAATCATTTACTTTAAATCTGTATTATTTAATTAATAACTTCAAAAAATATTTATAACCCACATAATTTACTATTAAACCATGTAGTATATTGTTTTATTTAATAAATAGTATTTAAAAATGATATAGTCAACAAGGAAAAGAAGGTGGATTCAGAAAAACAGAAGGAATAGGCTAAAGTATAGGTGAATAAATAAAGCTAAGCAGATAAGGTAGATTCAAAAGAATAGCATGGGGCACGAATAATTAATTTAGAACCATAAGAATTTCAATTTCAAATATTAATACAAAATTTCTTTGTTGGAAATACTTTTATAATAAAATACCTTTATAATAAAATACATTTATATCGAAACAAAATTTCCTTTCGAACATACTTTTATAACTAGATGTCTTAACAAGTTTATCCTCGTTCCTGCAGACTCTGGTAGTGCGTTGATCAGGCGCAAAGCTAGAATTCTAGTAGACTTGTATCAACACCTAGTGAAAATACTTGAAAAACCTTTTATAACAGATATGGAAAGTACAATCCAAACAAATCAACCAAAACCTTTGTCTAACCATGGATCGCAGATACACAATGGTTACGCATGGATCCCCCAGGAAACATCCGTATCCGTAAGCTTTCTCAGCCCTGTGAATTACGCCATGATGACTAGTAGACCGTATATACACAAAGGTTACGCCTGGATCCCCCAGGAAACATCCATATCCACAAGCTTTCTCAGCCCTGTGGATTTCGCTACTAAAACGACCTACATAGATCACAGGATACACAATGGTTATGCGTGGATCCCCCAGGAAACATCCGTACCCCTGGGCCATCTCAGCCAAGCAAATTACGCTATGCAGCCGTGCTCGTAAGACCATGGGTAACGCCATGGAATTCGATGGAAACCCGAGTATATTATATCCAGAAAACCAAAATCAAAGAAATATCGATAGAATGAATCCACAATGTGGCCACAAAGCGGATATCAAGCAGAAGGCACTTTCCATATCTTTACTTCGAAAATATGTATCATATAGTATCTTTTCAAATCACTTTCAAATATCATACTTATATTAAGTCCATTATATATAATATTTTATTTTCAAATCAAATACCTTTCCAAAATCAATAGTATATCAAATCACACTTATATAGACTTCGATTATATAAGATTTTGCTTTTCAAATTGAGTACCTTTCCAAATCAATAGTTTTCAAATCAACTTCATACCTGTACAAATTTTTTTTTTATATAAGTTCGGTAACTCCCAAATCACGTATTTAGTAGAATAAGGTTCTCAATTTCAATTTGTTTCAATATCAGTTCAGTTTCAAAATCATATACAATCCCACCAAATTATTTCTTCTCAATTTAAATATCTTCAGTTTCAAAGTTTCCAACATAATAAATTTAGAAAATAATCCAAGTTTCTAAATCAATATAATTTAAGTCAACCAATTCATTTCCAAAATCAATGGTTTACAAAATCAATCTTATACCTATATAAGGTCCATCTTATATCAGGATCAAAAATTTCAAAAATATATTTCGCTGCATGGAGAGCCATATGGGATTGAACATCTTTGCTTTATAAAAGGTTTTGAATTTAGAATAGTTTTGTAAATAAAATAGTTTTGTAAAATAGATTTGTATATAAAATAATTTTGTAAAATAGTTTTGTATGTAAAATAGAATAAAACAATTTGTTTAAGAAAATAAAAGAAAAATAGTTTTGAAAAATGGTTTTAAATTGATAGTAGTTTTTCACAAAAGAAAGATTCAAATTAAATTACAAAGATATCTAACCCAACAACTCCCTATTTCAGCGTCAAGTATCTCAATGATATTAGAACATAAGATGTACATATGTCATCATTTCGCAACGTCACATTCGATCGCTCGCTCGATCACACAAGTTCGCTTTCGAACTAGTATTGTCCATTCGACATCCCTAATGCGGATTTCGATATGGTTTCTTGACTAGAAACCATCAGTCTCCTTTCATAGCCATATACTATGATAGAGAATTCTAGAATCAAGCCCAAAATCCATATCAAATATTCGCCATCGAGAATCAAATGAAAAATCCTAACACGAAATGGTGTAATTCACCTCGAACTTGTGTACTCAAACTTGGATCAAATTATTTATGCGAATAAAACAACATATTTACAACTTATGTATCTATTCCAACTTGTTAAATATATAGTTTCATAAAGATGTTACTAAGTTAAAACATTTAAACTAAATTTTTATTCAAAATATTTTGAAGACAAAATTCTTTTCAAAACATTTCAAATCTAAATTTCATATCAGAAAAATTCAAAATAGCCCTATTCATTTACTTAACAAAACAGTTTCAACTTATTATATCATATTATTACATACTTTAAACATTCATACCAAACTTATATACTTTATACTTTTCAAAATTACTTAGCTTTGAAAAGTTAACCTTGATTATGAAGTGCTCGAACCTTCAAAATAGTCGAAGAAATCATATTTCAATCCAAGACTTGGAAATCACCAACAAATCAGTAAATCAATTTCAATATATAGGGTTATACCAAATCAAATCCGAGATTCGAGGACCGAACACCGTCTCACTTCAAATCGTTTCAAATATATGTACATATACCTTTCGAATATCAAATCATACTTCACAATTTGAAATAAAAATTGGTTTCACAAAATCACTCACATAGCAAAGCTACTAAGGTGGCCTCTCCCCCACTTTGAAACTCGAAAATCAATGTCGATGATGCGTGCACTCATCACCGAAATTATTTTCCAGCGACATAAGTGAGTTCTGGACTTCTATTTTCTTGAAAACTTCTTTGAAATTTCTTTGAAATCATTGGAACTCATTTGAAGTCATTTGAAACGTTTCTTATTAGGAAAATATTTTTTTAAATCATATCATTATATATTTCAAAGTCTAAAAATAAATTTCAAACACAGGAATTCAACACCTCGAATTTCCAATTAAAACCCTTCAGTTATAAATAATTTTTATATAAATCAAATTTCTTATATAATTTTCAAAATTTCAAACACTTTCAAAACTTCAAATTCTAGTTTTTAAAATGTATATAATCCTTTCGAAAACATTTCACTTTTATATATAGAATATAATCATACTTATCAAGATAATACTTTCGATATATAAAACAATTTTGAAACAACAAACAAGCCCGCTTTTCAAATGATGATTAAAGAATGCATTTCAAAACAAGGATAGAGATTCAAATTAGAGGGACTCTAATCAAATAAAATTCTGATTCGAAGATAGGCTCGATCAAAGATGAGATAATTAAATTACAAAATAGAAGATGGATATACCTATATAAATCGCGGGCGATCTTAACCGGTCAACCGTGATTTCATAATAAGATCGGTGCAGAATTCTAAGGCAAATCGACATTCGATCGCCAGATATAGAATTCGGCATAACAAGAGATAGCAGCATCTAAACCAAGGGATATATAAATCTTTGGTGAATCAATGCCAATTTTAAAGGAGTTTCACCCCATTACAAATCATTCAGTGGAGTTATAGGATACTCCTGAATCAAAAGAATACAAATAGGGAGAGAGAACAATGAATTTTGGAACCGTAGGGAACGTTCCAAAGTTTAAAGGAAATCGAGTCAAAAGGAAGAGATTCAACTTGAACGAAAGTGATTCTATAAATAAATTTACCATATACGCTAAGTTTTGCCTAGAGCCAAAGCTCTTATACCAACTGTAACGACCTGCTATTTTCAACCATCCGCATCCGCACTTGTCGGACTTGAATTGCTCAAAATATCATATTGTTAATTTAAATTTCGCAAAACTCAGCATATACAGTAAATAAAATAATAATAGAATCACAGACGCAGACTAATATAATGATACGCAGTGGAATAGATAAAATAGTAGTTCATGAAGCTACTATATAAACATCAGAGTTAGAAATAAAATACAACATAATATCTCAAATCAGTGAAGTCTTCAGTACGAATAAATGACCTCTCTGAACAAATCAACTGGAAAAGCTGAAAGCTGAATCGATAGTTGGATCTCCAAATGTAGCTCCAAACTCCAAGGCTGAGTCTCAAATGTTGTATCACTCAGTCTGACCCGAGCGTAAAGCAAAACACAAAACACTCGAGTCAGGATTAACATTCTTATATCAATAAATCCAACTCAAGTGAAATATCAACTGAAATACAAGTAACTCAAAGGATGTTTGGGATAACCATCCTCTATGGATCCATGGAACTAAACGTCATTAAACACCGTGGTCATTTCAAATTAATTTATACTTCAAACCAAAATATCATTTCCATTTCAACATATACAATATATATATATTTCCCAAAATATCATTCCCATTTCAAGTAAATTGACAATTCCATATATATATATTGTTTTAACTTAAGTATTATTTTAGTCTTGAAATATTCACTTAATAATTTCAGTATTATTTAAATAACCTTACATTACCCTTAAACTAGATATTCCTTTCGATTTATTTAAACTTGAAATATCCTTTTAATCACTTTAAATCACTTAAATCAAAAATCCAGAAAAAAATCATATCTTTAAATTTCACATTCAATAATTTCAAATCGATTTAATTAAATAAAATCGTTAATTAAATACCATTTCAAATAAACCCAAATTTATCTTCCCAACCTTACTTATTCAATTTATTACAAAAATCTATTTGAAATATAGATTTACATAAATACTTAACCATATTATATGTATTAAATCAATCTAATTTAAATTAAATATTACTATTAAATCTATATATAAAATTTCCATTTATATATAATATCTTAAGAATCAATATTTATTAAACCATATATTTCTTTCCAACCATAGAAATTATTTTAAAAATATTTATATGTATATGGACCAACGGTGTCTGGATGCATTTTCCTATCATATGGTCAAGTGATACGGATATTTATCATTTCAATCCGTAATTTAAATATATATACGGGTAGATATCATTTCGACCCGTAATCCCAAATTAAATTCAATGAAAATCGCTTGGGTTTATCGTTTCAACCCATAACGATTTTCTCCTATTCTAAAGTCCGTTCGGGTATGTATTATTTCAACCCATAGTGAATTCTATACTAACACGGAACTTGCAGAGTGATAACAGATATGAAAATAATAATAACAGGCATGTATCATCAATAACAATATAATATAAACAACGGGATATGGTGTCATATCCCATAGGTTAACCATTACAGATAACAGCATATATAACAATTCAAATAACTACAGCAGCATATTTCAATTTTCGTTTCAATTGAAATCAAATTTAATAAATATAAGAACTTTAAATCGTGAGTGATTACTCACCTTTCGAGGCTAGATAGACGAACGAGCATGAGATGAGTTACGAATCCAAGCATGAATTTC
The DNA here is from genome assembly GCA_030737815.1 of Allium fistulosum. Classification (NCBI taxonomy): domain Eukaryota; kingdom Viridiplantae; phylum Streptophyta; class Magnoliopsida; order Asparagales; family Amaryllidaceae; genus Allium; species Allium fistulosum. Next base: position 168,539,043 of record CM060906.1, on the reverse strand, counting down.
AATGCGAAACAAGATGGGTATGAATGCGACGGATATAGCTGATAGATAGGAATAGATGAAATCAAATTAGTTTTTGATATAAACTAAAACTATTTAATCATTATTATTATATTCTATATATATTATGCTTAAGACCATATGAAATTTAAGATAAAATAAAAATATTTATGACTTATATATATTTATATTTATAAAATAAGTAGATCTATAGTTCATATTTATATACTTAAAACAACCACTTATTTTATTATAATTTTTATACAATAACATAGATCAAATATAACTAAACTGTTATGTATATACTTACACTACTTTATTCTATATGCATAAAAAAACAAACTTGCTTTATATAATATATACTTATAAACTTATACAACTTACTTTGTTAATATATAAATATAGACTCATAGAGATTTCCTAATATTGCTATGAACTCGTATATACCACACCACATGATACATAACTAATATGAAATAAATAAAAAACTGAAGTAACAGATCAACTATTCCTAATACTGACTTATAGAAAATAAAATAAAACACATATATATTCAGAGACCAACAACATATCATAAAACAAAATACTAACATATATATAACCCATACAGTTTCATCTACAAACTTTTATAAACTGGATATATGTATACTAATATAAGCTGACTTAATATATAAACAACTCATCGATCATTTCATTCAACAAGCTATATATATAAATTATTATACTATGTATACATATAACTTACAAAACAGTATACATAAATATATCTGTACTTGTACAAATTAAAACCAATTTTATAATTTATATATACACTGTTGAAATTCTATAAAATACTCGTACTCTGTAAAAGATAATATAGATAAAATCTTATAACCATATATATAATATGATGTAATATGTACAAGCATACCTATGTGAATTAATATATATATATATATAATTTGCCAATCGACTTCCAAGCAAAAATAAAAATACTGTATATTAACCACTTTGTAATATAACATATAATACTTATATAGTATAACACTAGAATCTAATTATATAATTGTGATATCCCGAAATTTTTGGCAATATCAATTTAATAATCTATGTTAAAAATTAAATTGATTTAATAATCTTCTTTAAATAAATATTTAATTGGTGATTTTTATCTTTTTAAAAGCTAATAAATTGTTTTCTATTTATAATGTATATATATTTTTATATATTGTAAATAGATAAGCATTTTTTTAAATTTAATAAATAAAGGCATGTTTTCTAATTTTAATATTTTTGGTAATTTGGAAATTTGATTTAATTTAATATTAAATAAATAACCATATGATTTTAAAATACTCCAGATAAAAGTTTATTTGTTTAAAATGATTTTAGCCTAAGTTTAAATTTAAACAAGATAGGATGTTTTGTTCTTTTTAAATATGGTTTGATTAAATAAGTAATTTATTAATAAAGAGATAATTTCTTTTATAAATTATTTCAACTTAACAATGAGTTATATTTTAAACAATATTAGTAATGTAATGTCTTTACAAATGGATTTCTAACACAAATAGAAATTGTTATTTTAAATTAATTTATATATATATATATATGTTAACGCTAAAAATCGAACGCTAACACCCGGTGTGTGTAATAACAATGTGAAAGCACCACCCGTTGGTACGGGAATAGCGTATAAGCAGGAAATAACATAAAACGGTAAAGGAACAACATATTTATAGTGGTTTGGCCCGTAATTGAGCCTACGTCCACTTTATAGTCTTTTATTGCTGATTCTGGTTACAAAATGATACAATGCTCTTCAAAAATACAATATATTTCGATTCCTAAACACTTTAAACTATTAGCTCAAGCTTCGATGTTGAAGATCTTCTCGAATTAATGTTGAATGTAGTAGATTTCTCTCAAAGCTTGTTGTAATGTCTTGAGTGATTAGAGTTCTTCAAATGTTGGATGAGTTGAGAATTCGGTAGAGTAACGGTGCTTCAGAAAATGGTTGGCCAAAAGTCCTTTTGCCGTTGGAGTTAGGGGGGTATTTATAGAAGTTAAATTCTGGATAGAAATTTTCCCCAAGTCTTAGGTCGCGTACGACCTAAGTTAGGTCGTAGGTCGCGAGCGACCTAAGATAGGTCGTGGTCCTCTCACGACTTAGGAAGCTGAACTGATGGAGTTGCACTCGGTTTCATCTGAAGTGGCAAGTCGTAAGCGACCTAAGATAGGTCGTAAACGACCTAAGATAGGACGTGCCCCCCTTCTCTTCTTTTAGCTCGTTAAGCTGCTTGGTGAATTTAGGTCGTGAAGCTTTAAGTTGTTTCTGCAGTTAGGTCGTGAAGCTTTAAGTCGTGACATTCTTTAGGTCGTGACACTTCTTAGGTCATGGCATTCTTTAGGTCGTGTCATTCTTTAGGTCGTGACACTTCTTAGGTCGTGAAGTCAGCTAGGTCGTTAGCTTCCTTAAGTCGCTAACTTAGTTAGGTCGTTAGCTTCCTTAGGTCGCTAATTTAGTTAGGTCGTTAGCTTTCTTAGGTCGCTAACTTAGTTAGGTCGTTAGCTTCCTTAGGTCGCTAACTCAGTTAGGTCGGAGACTCTCTTAGGTCGTTAGCTTCCTTAGGTCACTAGCTTAGTTAGGTCGCTAACTTCCTTAGGTCGTTAAGTCTCTTAGGTCGCTAACTTCCTTAGGTCATTAAGTCCCTTAGGTCGCTAACTTCCTTAGGTCGTTAAGTCCCTTAGGTCGCAGAGTCTTGAGTCGCAAAGTTTTAGGTCGGCACAAAAATATGAGTTAACATTTGCCCCTCGAAGTGCAGGCCTATGACATAGGTCGTGTGCTTCGACTTAACTTTGCTAGGTCGTGAACGACCTAAACCTCATGCTAACTCGTACGCCTATTCGCCTTCCTCTCTCAGCCTCATATAAATTAGTTAGGTCGTGAGCTTCTTCCTCACTTAATTACTCTGACTTTCCGCTCCGCCATTGAAGAATTTCCGAGTTTTCAAAGACGAATTCAACCCATTCTACTCACTGATTCATCCTCACCACTACATCTCGTAAGTGAATTTGTTCTCCATCCCACCATAATCATCGTCGAATCTTGAATCCCTATCTTTCGACCATAGCCTCATTCTATGAGTTGTGCATCGTCTCGAGTGATTGTCGTAATCGACTTTTGATCGCTGCTTTAACCGATTCATGAAGGCATAGTAATGTGTTGAATCTGCGATGGATTGGGGATGTTTTGAATTGCTTTTGGGGTGATTCGGTGATATGGAGGAATGAAGAAGACGATGGATTTATATGTGTAGTTGATAACGAGTTATCGGGTCTGGTAGGTTGTGGTGTGGAGAGGAAGTTAGTATCATAGGGGTCTCAAGCGACTTAAGACAATTCGCGACCTAAGGATAGCTACAACCTGTGCTAGGTCGCTAAACGACCCAAGAGTTGCTTGAACTAAAAAACTGCACGACCTAAGAATCGCACGACCTAAAAGCTACAAGACCTTACTTTCTTGCGACATATGCTTTAAGTCGCGGCCGAGCTAGGACTTGAACAAATCTGCATTGCTTTGAACCTTTTAACTTGCACTGTGCGACCTATGAAGGTTCTGACCTATGCTAGGTCGCTAGACGACCTAACACTTGTGAAATTTGGACAGAACTTGGTTGACCTTTGAATTTAAACTGTGTTGCATTTCTTTTCAGATTGTCTTGACTTTAATGCTAATAACCTATTTAAAAACAACCTTTGCAGAAAAATGGGACAAATATACTGCCATTGACTGCCAACATCGCATGACAGATTAGTTCATAACTAATAATTAACTTAAATGAATTATGTGAATGAAATGCTGTGAAATGACAAATTCAAATGAATTATTGAAGCAAAGCTGAAATAATCAACTTAAGCTGATTTGTTTGCATCAACACAACATTGTATTTAAACTTAAAATGACAAGCCTCGAAACTCTATAGTCGACAAATGTCAACTATCTCAATTTCAGTTATACTTGCTTGTTATCGTTTTAGTTCTGCACAACACTTCACACTTTTTAGGAAACGTGCACCTTCATATTTAAATATCCAGTTGATTGTGTAGAATGACATCTCAACAAGAAGATTTAGGACCAGCCGGAGAAGCTTTCCTGATTGCTAACCCACTGATCGATCCTCCGGAGAGAACTCCGACCACTTTGAGCCACAAAGTTTTTAGACAACTGTGTACTCAATTCGGTATTTCCGAATCAGATGCTATATTCCCTGGAGAAAGTGACACAGCTGACAGGCCACCTCTCGGTTTTGTCACAGTGAATCGCCAGATGTGTTTAAGCGGAGCTATTCCACCTTTCAATGAATTTCTCCGAGAACTTTTCCTTCGATTAGCTATCTCGCCTTTCCAGCTACACCCCAACGGTTACGCCGTCTTGATGGGGTTGTGTGTTCTGTTTAGGAGGACGCTCGACCGTCTTCCAAGCTTCGATGAAATTTTCTATTTGTGTACTTTTGCTAAGAACAAAGATCACCCTTCAATCGTGCTTGTAAGAGGTGCCAGAAACCGGAAGTTGATTTTGGATTTACCCGATAGTGCTCACGGGTTCCTAAATCAATTCTTCTTTGTCCGATGTCCTCCGGGATTCTACTCTGTCTGGAGAGTCGGGAGTAAGATTGTCTTTCTCTGTTCATCTCATGAGCTTTTTGAAACCTGAATTATCAAATGCTTATCTTCATTCTTTTCTTTTTTCGGCACTTCCTCCCCCGCTTAGAAATCCCAGTCTCAAGTCAATTTTTGAAACTTTAAATGCTGTGGCTATGGAAGAGAGAAGCGCCAAATTCTTGTTGAAAGATGAACTTTTGCACCAGTTCGAACTCCTACATTCTTCTCGTTTCGTCCAGCCTCATGAAGTTCCTTATTTTCCAGAAAAGACGTCAGATGCCCCAGCCCTTGCCGAAGAACTTCCACTGAAAGATCCCACCACTGAGACTTTACTAGTGAAATGTTCCACTTCTATGGATGTTGCGGGGTTGTCCAGCAAGTTAACACTTTCTCCAGTTATTGAAGAGGAGGAAAATCCTCGCATTTCTGAAAAGACAGCTGACGTGGAAGTTGAAGAAGAGAGTTCTGCGGTGCATCGCGGCGATGATACTTTTGATAATTTGAGCGATATAATGATAACTTCTCAGGAGCTTTTTAAAGATGATATTTCAAAAGCGATCTCTCCTATTGTTGAAGCGACTTCTTCTTTACAACAAATTTCGACACCTTCTACACCAGTCGTCTCCGTTCCCCCACTAAAGCGTGGTTTGTAGTTTGACGCGCGTAGTTTGCACGCCGCACACACTTAGGATTTTTCGGCACTTATACGCACTTATCCTCTTTTTCTGGAAATTTCTAAACTTTATTTCTTTTCCATTTTCAGATTCTCCGATGGGACGCACTGGTTCATACTATGACAAGTTTCAGCGCCATGGAGGCCGCGGAACTTATGACTTTAGGCGATACCTCAATACCCTGAGGGAGACGGATGAAGAAAGAGCTATTAGGAAAGCTCAAGAGAGACGGGACTATGAGCAAGAGAAGCGGCACTATGAGCATCAATACGGGAGGAGAGGAGCGATACGACTCTTCCTAGAGAGGCGATAGTTCTCATAAGCGAAAGTCTTACGATGATAAAGGGAAGACTCATATTGTTGATGATCCAAGCAACCGGGTCAAGCCTAATGACGCGTCTGCAATTTCTGAGAAGACCCCTGCTCCAATTCCTCTTTATATCCCCATTGACTCTCCTGCTCTTGTGAAGTCTGATATCCAAACAATCATCAACAGACCCCAGTATCAAGTTGGACAGGGTCCACCAATTCTTCAAAGTCGGTTCCCGCAATGGTGTTTAAAGGGGGTACGCTTCGACCTTGATTTGGTCCCGATCGATAAATCGGATATGCTGCGTAGCCTTGATGCCGTCAAACTTAATAATGAAAGGGTGTTCGGATGGCAAAATCTTATTGATGAGCTGCAAAGGTCAATCGTACGAATCTTGATGCCATGCTAACTATGGAGAATGATAAATCAGAATGGGACAAAATTTGTAAGCAACACGATGCTGAAATGAAGAGCATCACTGATAATTATGGAAAGCTTGAAGCTGAAGTTGAAAGATTAAAGAGCGAGCTTGCTACTTCCTCCACTTCTTACTCGCAAAAGGAGGAGATCATTCAAAAACTAGTTCGAGACGCTCACGCTGCTCAGCGAGATGCTGAAGCCAAACTTGAAGCAGAGCAGCATATTACCGGGAAATATCGTGATGATGCTGTTCAGCTTCAGGAGAAAATTAGCTCTCGAGATTTGGAAATCATCAGATTGCAAGCTCAGTTACTGAGAACTGAAAAAGAGCGTGATGAAGCTATCGCTGGGATAGTTGCAGCCGAAGAGTCTCATGTGGCTACCAAAGCCAACATCAGCTCTACTCTTTTTGACTTTTATCTGCACAACGTTTTGGGTCATGGGAGCCTCTCTTTTCTAGGCCCTGAATATGAGATTACTCTGGCTGAAGTGTGGGAAGCCGCAGTTGATATGCTTGGCGGTGCCGGTTATGATGAGGCAAAGCTTGAGGCATGTTATCTTGACGATGAAGCTCGTGTCGCTCTTGCCAGAGGAAAGGAGAAACTTGCCAAAGCACGAGCTGAGTCGACGGGAGATGAATACCCGAAAGAGGAAGCTCCTTCAACTTCCCCTGTTCATACTTCAACTTTGGCTGGTGTCAACATTATAGATTACAGTGCCCATTCTTCGCTTCCTGCTAAAGTTGACACTGAAATTGTGACTACTCCTACCGAGGAAGAGGCTCTAGAAGATATTGGGGCTGAGAAATTCGAGATTGATCTTTCAAAGCCAACTTCTCCAGGTAACTTTGATGTCGACCCGGATTCCGTGAATCACTTATTCGATTTAACCGAGTTTGATGAACTTCTTACTTATTACTTAAGCTTTGATGAACCAATTTCTTCTCTTTTCTCGGAGAATACCGGTTTTAACTTCTTTTCTTCTGCAGCGGAAGTTCCGAAAGTTGCGCCAACTTCTCCTTCTCCGGCTGCTGTTCCTCCTCCTCACCAAGTCACTCCTCTGTCTACTTCTCAACCAGGATCACAAGAAGAGAAAATAGAAGCCCTCAAAGACTTGGATGATCCGGTTGTTTCACAAGAGCAAAAGACTGGGGGACCTGAAGAAGGCGAAAAGACCCCGGAGCAAACTTATGATGACGACACAAAACTTTCGGAGTTTTTTACTTCGGGAAGTGAGTCTTCTTCCAAGAGAAAAGGGAAGCGCGCGATGAAGAAGAAGAAAAAGAGCGCTTCGGCTGATGAGAAGAATGTTGAAGAAGATCCAGCTGCTCCTCCTTCTCCTCCGTCCCCGAATCATCCTCAACGGCTTTCAAAACTGGTTATCAGGCCGGGAAAGAGTTCCAAGGGTGGTCGGAAGAAGGAATGATAAGCTAGACTCTATGCTTCTTGTTTTTTTTTGGATGTATTGACCGGAGATTGTGCGGGTACCGGTCCCCGCTTTTTTGAGATCTGCACATGTAAAGAATTTTCACAGTATTGAATAAAATAGTTCTTTTACTTGTACGAATTCTTGTATATGCGAGAATGCCTTTATTTCTCATTTTTAGTGTAGAATAAATGATTCTTTTTATCTGTACAAAGTTTTTGTCTGTGTTTGAGAATGCATTTATCCCACATTTTTTCCGCGTGATATTGTAATGTGCTTGTGGTATGTCGCTTGAATACTACTTTTATTGTTGTAGTTGTATCGTATGATATTGCCCCTATACCACAAGCGCATTGCAATATCTTTTTGCTTTGGCGAGACTTATACTCTTAACCTTTGGAGAATAACTATTCCGTCTTTGAGGAAACAATTATTCTACTTAAATGGAACGTATCTCGTTTTTGGAGAAGTTTTTACACTTTAACCTTCGGAGATGGTAACTTCACGTTTTTTTGGAAGTGAATTCTCCTACACGATAAAACGGGCTTCTAAGGAGGATTTTACTTAGCACTTCAATCTCTGGAGAAGAATTTTTTCAAGCTGAACAAGTAAATTTTCCTTGAGAGTTGAAGTGTGCCTCTGAGGAGGGCTTTTTTGGCATTTTTGAGGAGTAGCATTTGGACTCCGAAGAGTAGCATTATGCTTTGTAGCGTTGTGCCCCCGGAGAAGTCTTGTGCTTCCGAAGCAATTTCATGCTTACGAAGAAGTCTTTTGCTTCCGAAGCAATTTCTCGCTTACGAAGAAGTCTTGTGCTTCCGAAGCAATTTCTTGCTTACGAAGAAGTCTTGTGCTTCCGAAGCAATTTCTTGCTTGCGAAGAAGTCTTTTGCCTCCGAAGAGGTCTTGTGCCTCCGAAGAGGTCTTGTGTGCCTTGGGGAAGGTCTTCTGCCTCCGAAGAGGGCAGTATGTGCCTTTGGGGAAGGCTTGTGCCTCGTAAGAGGGCTTGTGGTGCCTCGGGAGAGGTCTTATGCCTCCGAAGAGGTCTTGTGCCTCCAAAGAGGTCTTGTTCCTCCGGGGAGGTCTTTTGTTTGATTGGCTGGAAATTACTTTCTCACAGTTAAATGGATCCGCAGGGCGGACGCAAGTTATTTAATTGGATGTTCGTTTGCACAAACGATCGCAATTAGTTAACGAAGGCCTTGCCTCAGTGGTTCCACCAACCTTTTTGTTGAGAAGAGCGTTTCCATTTATTGGCGTGCCTCCGAAGAGGGCTTGTGCCTCCGTAGAGATCTTTATCCTTCGAAGAGTTGCGCCTCTGAAGAGGTCTTGTGCCTCCGAAGAGGGCTTTTGTTGATCAGCTCGCCCATGTCTCTTTGTTGTTTGCTCATCAATGATCCCCTGTTATTGTCTCCGAAAATATGTTCCTTTCCTTTGTAAGAAGTTTGCTCTATCCAATGGAGTGTACTTCACTGTTGACTGATTCCATGGGACAGGCGCCAGTTATTCAATCAGATGTCTGTTTATACAAACGATCGTCATTAGTTAACAAGCGTCTAGTTCCTTTTCTTTGGAAAAGTGTCTCTTCGGTGGAATCATCAACTTTTTGTGTAAAGTTCATCTTATGTTGGATTTGAGTTTGGAACTTTTTATGGCTTGAAATTTGTTTATTGAGTGCTTTACAGGGCTCACTTGGCATTGTGATGGGTAAGCTTTGTTTTAATGACCTGCAATATTAAATCGATATTTTAGCAATACATTTAGAGTATTTACACATCGAAATGAAACAGGCATTTTGTAGCATCAGAACACAAGATTTAAAATTCTTTATTATTAATCCGCACTGATTTCTCAGTGGTTTACAATACAAAATTTATACATCCATCATCATTTTTTGCAAAATTAAGCGATGCTGTTGAGTAAAAATGGATGCAAGTGATTGTTGTTCCAGAGTTTCTAGATTGAATTTCCATTTCCACTAGATTCGTAGTTTTTGACTCATATGCCAGAGATATTGGAAGATGCCCCAGCTGCGGTTTTTTGGGTAGTTAATAGTCATCCCAAATCCCAGCTGCTGTGCGGGGACCTCCTGTGACGACGTTAATGTTAAGCTTTTCAGATTCTTGCTCTGTAGTGTTGTTGCTAGAGTCAGATTGATGGATAGGATGTTGCTGCCCCTGAGTGGATGAGGTTGGGTCCGCTCTGTTTTGCTTCACATATTGTTGCAGTTTACCCTGTTTCAGCAATTCTTCAATTACATTCTTTAACTGGCGACATTGGTTAGTGTCATGGCCAGGTTGATTGTGAAATCGACAGAATTTCCCATTATTCACTGCACTTCCTCTCATCTCAGGCGGTTTGGGATACTTGACAACATCTTTTGTCGCAAAAAAGATATTTTCCGGTGTGTTAGTTAAGGGGGTAAAATCTGAAGGATTAAAGCGGGGAGGATTTTTCTCATTCCCCTGCTTCTTTTTTCCGTCATTTTCCCTTTTCTGGTTTCTAGATTCTCTTTTGTTAGAAGCAACATCGTTATTCTTGACTTCGGAAATGACCACTTTTGCCGGCGCGGAGAGGTTTTCCAGACGCATAAATTCATCGGCCTTTTTATAGAATTTCTCGAGTGAGTTTGGCTCCTTCATTTTTAACCATCTTCCGAATTCACTTGATTTGTTGATGGCCCGCATCAGGTAAGTCAGGATCATACGCGGTTCTGCATTATCCACTTCGGCTAGGGCTATATTGAAATGGTTCAAGAAAGATCTGATTGATTCTCCGAGCCCTTGTTCAAGGCTAGACAGTGACATTATACCTTTAGTTTTTGAAGAATACAACCTGAACTGATCCTTGAACTTTCGAGTTAAATCAGAGAATTGATCTACGGATTGAATTGGTAGCTTTGTGAACCAAAGTAGGGCCACTCCTTCCAAGTATACTGGAAAGTATTGGCATTTAATCTCATCTGATGCCCTCGCGCCAGTCATATGCCAATCGTATTTGTATAGGAAATGATTAGGGTCACTTGTCCCACTATAAGCCGGAATAGTAGGAGGTACAAATTTTCTTGGAAACTCTGCTTTCAGGATCCTTTCAGTAAACGGAGTTCTGCTTGGCGCAAATCCCCAATCACTCTCGTTTTCTTCCATATGCATGCTCTCTTTCATGATTTGGCGGATCATCCCAGATAGGTACTCCTCATTGTTCAGAGGCATCGCCGGGTAGAAGTCACCTCTTCTTTCGGAATTTTGCTTGGGCAAATGCTCGCGAAAAGTTGGCTGCGGCCTTGGACCCTCAGCTTGGAAAGGTGACGCAGCGGATTAATCAAAACAATGTAGATCGATGAAAATAGCAATCGATGGATTGATGAATACTGAAATGCCCGAATTCGTTGATCCAAAGATACCGAATTCTAGCTATCCCGAACTCGTTGATCGCGCACGATACCGGGTTCAGAGATCTGCGATTCTTCACACGTTGATCTAGAGCACTAGATTCCGTGAATCGGCTTCAGCTGTCGTTGAATCGAGCGCACTCGATTGTCCGAGAGTGGAGATAAGAGATTACACTCAACTACCAATTGGGTGAAAGCACAAAGCTAACAAAACAAGAGTTTTATTTCAAATCAACTAAACTATTACAAATGGCACCACCGGCCTATTTATAGAAGTTACAAATCACAATACAAATTTGTACAACTCTTAAGTCGGAACCGACTTATCACGGACGACTCAACATAACTCGGCGACGACTTATCCTCATCAGCGACTCAACTATTACATAGCAAATGTTTACACAATGTTACGACACATGACCTACTTAGGTCCTTAACGACTTAACAAAATCAATACCTCATTTACAAAGTACACGACTCAAGAAACCAACGACACACGACTTATAAGAAACTCAGACATCCACGACTCACGACTTAAGAAAATACACATATATTACAATGTCAAGACATACGACTCAAAACCTGACGACTTATCCATGTTCACGAGTTAACTGGTGTCGCGACTCAACAACAGACGACTTAACCCAGTTCACAACTTAAGAAAACCAGACGACTTAACTAAGTCGTATGTCGTAGACGACTTATCTTAAGTCGTTGATTTTCTTCTTCAGTATATCTCGCTTCACCCTTATCATTCTTGTTAAGTCGTGGACGACTTATAGTCGCTTCGTTAGGTCGCGAACTCAAAGCATCTTCCCCCTTTGGTTTCCAGTTAGGTCGTGGACGACTCAAAACATTTCCCTTAAGTCGTAGCCGACTTAAGCCTTCAACTCGCGCTGCTACTTTGTTATCTCGTGGCGCTCCTTTAAGTCGTGGACGACTTATGTCTACTTCCTTAAGTCGTGTACGACTTATGCCTTTGAAAGTTGTGGGTTGCGCTGCATCATCCTCCCCAGGTTGAGAGAAATTCGTCCTCGAATTTGTAAATTCTTCCACATCCGATTGTTCATTCCCATAATATGATATGAGATGTTTGACATTGAACACGTCAGAAGTGTACACATCCTCCGGCAGCTTCAATTTATAAGTATTTTCATTAATCCGTTTCATGACTTCGACAGGACCAATTTTCCTGGCTTTTAACTTGTTATAAACGCCCACTGGAAAACGGTCCTTTGTAAGCATACACCATATATCCTTCATTAAACTCAACACTTCTTCGCTTCAAGTCTGCGGACCTTTTATATCTCTCATTCGCTTTCTCTAATCGTTCCTGAACGACTTTATGACATTTCGTCAAGCTATCAACAAAATCAGCAGCTTTCTTAACTGTCCCCTTCGAGTGTGGTACTACCGTTAAGTCCAACGGTCCCTTTGGCAAACTAGAATATACAATCTGGAATGGGCTGAATCCTGTACTATGATTCACTGCATGATTATGAGCAAATTCTGCCTGGCATAACTTCATGTCCCAACTCTTCAGATTATCTTTCACCAGACATCGCAATAAATTCCCCAATGATCTGTTCACAACCTCGGTCTGTCCATCCGTCTGCGGATGATAAGCGCTACTAAAATTCAATTTTGTTCCCACCATCTTCCACAAACTTAGCCAAAAATGACTCAGAAAACGAGTATCCCTGTCCGACACAATCGATTCTGGCAATCCATGAAGTCGATATATTTCTTTGAAAAACAACTAGGCAACATGAACAGCATCCGCCGTCTTCTTACAAGCAATGAAATGTGCCATTTTCGAAAATCGATCAACTACCACATAAATGGAATCGTTTCCACGCTGAGTTCGAGGCAAACCCAAAACAAAATCCATACTCACATCAACCCATGGTTTAATTGGTATAGGTAACGGCATATATAATCCAGCATTGGTCGCAGTTCCTTTCGAAACCCGGCAGATATGACATCGCTCCACAAACCTTTCCACTTCTTTCCTCATTGATGGCCAAAAGTAAGATTGAGAAATCAGTTGTAATGTACGGTCTCTCCCAACATGTCCTTCTTCATGTAGCTCCTTCACAATCTTCATTCTCAAACTACAATCTGGTATGCACAATCGATTTCCTTTGAATAGAAAACCGTCTACCATCATAAACTCATATGTCTTTCCCTCCTTGACTTTATCAATACACTTCGCAAAGTAAGGATCATCGACAAATAATTCTGGCAACACATCAAACCCTGTCACCTCAACTTTCAGTGTAGTCAACAAATGACTCCTCCTACTCAAAGCATCAGCCACGATTCGTCACCACTGACTTGTGTTTAACAACAGAAGTAAACTGTTGCAGATATGCAATCCACGATGCATGTCTCGCTGAAATCTTGTCTTGCCCTTGTAAATGCTTTAACGCCTCATGATCAGTGTAAAGAACAAACTCTTTCTGAAATATGCAATCGGTCGTCCCATATGACTCAGCACTCCTCCAATCCCAACCGTCGATGCATCAGTATGTAGTTCAAACAATAACTGAAAATCAGGTAATGCTAGAATTGGTGTTGTCGTCAACAACTCCTTGATTCGTTCAAAAGCAACTCCTGCTTCCTTCGTCCATGAAAACTGTTTACCCTTCATACAATCTGTAACAGGCGCCATCACACTACTAAAGTGTGGAATAAACCTTCGATAGAATGAAGCCAACCCATGAAAACTCCGAACCTCCGTTATCGTCTTGGGTTGTGGCCAATCTCTAATTGCTTCGATTTTACTCTGGTCTACCTGTATTCCTCCTCCAGAAATAACATACCCCAAAAATAAAAAACTATGCGTCATGAACACGCATTTCTTTGTTGCAGCATAAAATTGTTCTTGTCGCAGTACCATCAACACTTCTCTTAGATGTTGCATGTGTTCTTCTAGACTTCCACTATATATCAGTATATCATCAAAGTACACCACCACAAACTTCCCAATGAATGGTCTAAATATTTGGTTCATCACCCGCATGAATGTGCTTGGTGCATTCGAAAGTCCAAACGGCATCACCAGCCATTCGTACAATCCTTCTCGTGTCTTGAACGCTGTTTTCCATTCATCCCCTGGTCTGATTCGAATTTGATGATAACCACTCTTCAAATCAATCTTCGAAAAGATAGTAGCCCCGCTCAACTGATCCAACAAATCATCAAGCCTCGGCATCGGAAATCTATATCTCACTGTAATCTTGTTCAATGCTCGACTATCTGTGCACATCCTCCACGTTCCATCCTTCTTGGGTACCAATAAAGCTGGTACAGCACAAGGACTTAGACTCTCCTGCACACGCCCATGTTCAAGCAATTCTTCCACTTGTCTTCGCAACTCCTCATGTTCTTTTGGACTCATTCTGTAGTGTGGTCTGTGAGGTAACACAACTCCTGGAACAAGATCAATTTGATGTTGAATGTCTCTCAACGGCGGTAACTCCGTTGGCAACTCCTCTGGAAATGCATCGTCAAATTCTTTCAACATTGGTTTTGCTTCTTCTGGAATTTCAACCACTTCACTGCTCTCATGCCCAATTAACAAGAATACTTCCGGCTCCTCTTCAACTTCTTTAACAAACTCCTTCAAGGATAATAAATTTTTCAGCTCTTCAATCTCCTCCAACTTGCTTTCTTCTTGTTGTCTCTTCTTTGGTATTAAGATAATCTTCGTACCTTCAAACATAAAACTGTAGCTATTGGTCCGACCGTCATGCTGTACTGCTCGATCATACTGCCATGGTCTTCCCAAAAGTAAGTGACAAACATCCATCTCTACTACATCACACCAGATTTCGTCTTTGTATTTCTTCCCAATAGAGAATGGAACACGAACTCGTCTATCCACTTTCACCTCTCCTCTTTTTCTCAACCATGCTAACTTGTATGGATTCGGATGCTTCTCTGTCTTCAACTTCAACTTTGTTACAGCTTCGTTTGAAATTATATTGTCACAGCTTCCTGCGTCAATCACAAATTTACACACCTTTCCCAGTATAGTGCATGTCAACTGAAAGATATTACTCCTTAACCAACTAGCTTCTTCCTGCTTCGGTGTTAAACACGATCTCCTCAGCATTAGATTACAACCTTCATCCCCTGATGCAATATCCTGTTCATCCTCCTCAACTGGACTAGAATAATCTCCGTCAGCATCCTCATCTTCAACTTCTGCAATCATGGTTCTCTTCTTTGGCTTTGGACACTCATTGCTTTTATGACCCAATTCCTGACAATTGTAACATTTGAAACCGTTGTTAACCTTTGCCTTCTCAGCCTCCTTCACCACTGGTTTACTGATAGGTTTAGAAACATTAGAACCTCCACTAACGCCCTTCACTTGATTGTTGGAATTAGTAAACACACTACCTCCTCGTCGTCCCTGTTTCTCCCAGGCCAACGCCTTCTGATGTGCTTCCGCCACAGATCTAGGATCGAACATATTCACCATATCCTGAATCTGCATTCTCAATCCCCCAATGAATCTAGCGGTCAACTGTTCCTCTGTCTCCATAATATAATTTCTAGCAATAAGCTGATAAAACTCATCCGCATAATCATTAACAGTCTTTGTGCCCTGCCTCAAATTCTGCAAACGTTGATACATCAGAGATTGGTAATTGTAAGGTAAGAATGTTGCTTTCATCAATTTCTTCATCTTCTCCCAAGATTCAATTTTTGACTTTCCCATTCGTTCACGTGTAAGTTTGGTTTGCTGCCACCACGCCAAAGCTCTACCCCTCAACCTTGTAGCAACCAACTTCACTCTACGATGTTCTGGAACTTCCTTGAAATCAAAAATTTCTTCAACATTAGCTACCCAATCCAAAAACTCTTCAGCTTGCGTACCACCTTTAAACTCCGGTATTTCCGTCTTCATCCCAGACTCCCATTTGTGATCATACTCTGAATAATTTCTTCCTTGACCTCGTCCTTGTCCTCGAACACTACCTCCGTCAAACTCCTCTTCAAAATCAGATGTATAACGATGTCGATTCTGACCACCAACATCTCTACTACCCTCACTTCTTCCACCAACATTTCTTCTACTTTCTCGGCTCACACTTCTATGGTCATTATCATTACTTCTCTCTCGATTGGAATGTGGCGAAACTCTACTTCTTCAATGATTAGATTCAGGTGAAACCCTTCTTTGATTTCGATTCATCTCTGTCATAAGCTTCTCTAATCTCCCAATGCCTTCATCTAACTTCTCATTGAATTTGTCACTTATACGTTGCTCCATTTGCTCGGCATCTTCCCGCTTATACAAATCTTCCACGTTTTGGTGACGATTAGCTCTCCTTGGTGGCATTGTCAAAACTTCACAAATGCTTCAACTCTAGCTCGGGAATGGTGGTTCACGACTTAACTCCTCTCGGCCAAAACTCAAACACCTTTCGAATTTTGATCCAAAACGAAATGGATCGAAATCTTCACACTTATTGCAAATTGTGACGAACACGATGAACAACAAGCTCTCGGCCGTGAATGATATAGCTCGGCTTGACTTGAACTCTTCAAACTTCTTCAAGATAATTGGCTCCAAGGACTCGATTTAGCTATGATTGGCTAAAACAAGCTCTGATACCAAACTAACGCAGCGGATTAATCAAAACAATGTAGATCGATGAAAATAGCAATCGATGGATTGATGAATACTGAAATGCCCGAATTCGTTGATCTGAAGATACCGAATTCTATCTATCTCGAACTCGTTGATCGCGCACGATACCGGGTTCAGAGATCTGCGATTCTTCACACGTTGATCTAGCGCACTAGATTCCGTGAAGGGACAGTTTGGCACAGGTCCCTAATAAGTTTCAAAATACACAAAAACCCCAGTAAAATAAAGTTTGTAAATTAGGTCCCTAGAATTAAGTTACCGAATAATGACAGACACTTATGCAATTATTCAGCGAATAATTGCAGACATTTATGCAATTATAACAAAAAATTGCGGAAAATTCCGCAATTATTCATCCAAAAAATTGCGGAAAATTCCGCAATTATTCACCCAAAAAATTGTGGAAATTTACGCAATTTTTTCAAAAAGTTGCGGAAAATTCCACAATTATTCACCAAAAAAATTGCATAACTATATGCAATTACTTAGTAACTTAATTCTAGGGACCTAATTTACACACTTTTTTTACTGGGGTTTTTGTGTATTTTGAAACTTACTAGGGACCTGAGCCTAATATTCACTTCCGTGAATCGGCTTCAACTGTCGTTGAATCGAGCGCACTCGATTGTCCAAGAGTGGAGATAGGAGATTATACTCAACTACCAATTGGGTGAAAGCACAAAGCTAACAAAACAAGAGTTTTATTTCAAATCAACTAAACTATTACAAATGGCACCACCGGCCTATTTATAGAAGTTACAAATCACAACACAAATCTGTACAACTCTTAAGTCGGAACCGACTTATCACGGACGACTCAACATAACTCGGCGACGACTTATCCTCAGCAGCGACTCAACTGTTACACAACAAATGTTTACACAATGTTACGACACATGACCTACTTAGGTCGTTAACGACTTAACAAAATCAATACCTCATTTACAAAGTACACGACTCAAGAAACCAACGACACACGACTTATAAGAAACTTAGACATCCACGACTCACGACTTAAGAAAATACACATATATTACAATGTCAAGACATACGACTCAAAACCTGACGACTTATCCATGTTCACGAGTTAACTGGTGTCGTGACTCAACAACAGACGACTTAACCCAGTTCACAACTTAAGAAAACCAGACGACTTAACTAAGTCGTATGTCGTAGACGACTTATCTTAAGTCGTTGATTTTCTTCTTCAGTATATCTCGCTTCACCCTTATCATTCTTGTTAAGTCATGGACGACTTATAGTCGCTTCGTTAGGTCGCGAACTCAAAGCATCTTCCCCCTCTGGTTTCCAGTTAGGTCATGGACGACTCAAAACATTTCCCTTAAGTCGTAGCCGACTTAAGCCTTCAACTCGCGCTGCTACTTTGTTATCT
This sequence comes from Allium fistulosum, assembly GCA_030737815.1. NCBI lineage: Eukaryota > Viridiplantae > Streptophyta > Magnoliopsida > Asparagales > Amaryllidaceae > Allium > Allium fistulosum. The sequence goes on along the minus strand of CM060906.1, from coordinate 168,521,125 downwards.
TGTGGCGCTCCTTTAAGTCGTGGACGACTTATGTCTACTTCCTTAAGTCGTGTACTACTTATGCATTTGAAAGTTGTGGGTTGCGCTACATCAAAAGGTGGCATTTCGGCGGTGCCAGCGGCTCTTTGAGGAATATCTTTCTCCTGGGAATTACGAGCATCTTCAGTGAAGACTGTTTCATTGTTTTCTGGCTGTTGATTTGCCCCAAGTAGAGTGTTTAATCTGTCCATCATTAAAGCGTTTTGAGCTTCAATTTGCTGATTTAATCCCGACACTACGTCGTCTAATTCAACCCTTGTGACTCCGACGGTAGGGGTTGCTTGATTTGCTGTTGGGGAAGCGGAGGTTCTCTCATGAGCATTTCCGGATCTGGTAGATCTACCTTTTCTTCCAGGAGCCATGATTTCAGATAAACTTCTAGTCTTTAGAGAGATTCTTTCAACAAGCTCTTGCGAAGCAATGGTGAGAATATTCCTGAGTTCAACTCTCAATGAAAGCACCAAAATGTTAACGCTAAAAATCGAACGCTAACACCCAGTGTGTGTAATAACAATGTGAAAGCACCACCCGTTGGTACGGGAACAGTGTATAAGCAGGAAATAGCAGAAAACGGTAAAGGAACAACAGATTTATAGTGGTTCGGCCCGTAATTGAGCCTACGTCCACTTTATAGTCTTTTATTGCTGATTCTGGTTACAAAATGATACAATGCTCTTCAAAAATACAATATATTTCGATTCCTAAACACTTTAGACTATTAGCTCAAGCTTCGATGTTGAAGATCTTATCGAATTCATGTTGAATGCAGTAGATTTCTCTCAAAGCTTGTTGTAATGTCTTGAGTGATTAGAGTTCTTCAAATGTTGGATGAGTTGAGAATTCGGTAGAGTAACGGTGCTTCATAAAATGGTTGGCCAAAAGTCCTTTTTCCGTTGGAGTTAGGGGGTATTTATAGAAGTTAAATTCTGGACAGAAATTTTCCCCAAGTCTTAGGTTGCGTACGACCTAAGTTAGGTCGTAGGTCGCGAGCGACCTAAGATAGGTCGTGGTCCTCTCACGACTTAGGAAGCTGGACTGATGGAGTTGCACTCGGTTTCATCTGAAGTGGCAAGTCGTAAGCGACCTAAGATAGGTCGTAAACGACCTAAGATAGGTCATGCCCCCTTCTCTTCTTTTAGCTCGTTAAGCTGCTTGGTGAAGTTAGGTCGTGAAGCTTTAAGTCATTTCTGCAGTTAGGTCGTGAAGCTTTAAGTCGTGACATTCTTTAGATCGTGACACTTCTTAGGTCGTGGCATTTTTTAGGTCGTGTCATTCTTTAGGTCGTGAAGTCAGCTAGGTCGTTAGCTTCCTTAAGTCGCTAACTTAGTTAGGTCGTTAGCTTCCTTAGGTCGCTAATTTAGTTAGGTCGTTAGCTTTCTTAGGTCGCTAACTTAGTTAGGTCGTTAGCTTCCTTAGGTCGCTAACTCAGTTAGGTCGGAGACTCTCTTAGGTCGTTAGCTTCCTTAGGTCGCTAGCTTAGTTAGGTCGCTAACTTCCTTAGGTCGTTAAGTCCCTTAGGTCGCTAACTTCCTTAGGTCGTTAAGTCCCTTAGGTCGCTAGCTTTCTTAGGTCGTTAAGTCCCTTAGGTCGCAGAGTCTTGAGTCGCAAAGTTTTAGGTCGGCACAAAAATATGAGTTAACAATATATATGTATTTGGAAAGCTATGATTTGTAAATTTAAAATAACAATCTTTCAATTATATTTAAATTAAATCTTATAAATAATAAGCTTAAGTATAAATCAAAAATATGATATTAACATAAATATAAAGATAAATAATAAGCAAATGTAGTATAAAAATATATATGTACATAAAATAAATATGCATGTGAAGAGTAGTTGCAGGCTAGAACAAAACAAAGTATATATGTACATGAAGTTAAAAACAAACCTGGTAAAAATAAAATTGTTATGTAAAGTAAGGCAAGTAAAATATGTTTGTAGCTGTAAATTAAGTATGCAGGCAAGAACAAAATAAAATATGTATGTATGCAAGGCAAGTAATATCTCTAAACAAAGTATAAAAGAAAATATCTATGTACTAATAAGATAAGTCTAGAATTTATATAGTCTTTAGGAAGACATATATTTGCAGGCTAGAGGAAACAATAAAATGTATACAAGTTGTACTTGATAGAAAAAGAAACCATATTAGTACATACGAATTGAAAGGGGATAAGCATGAAAATGTACAACTTCATTAATTGCTCTCATATCAACCTCCATACCCAAAAGAAAAATATCTGACCTATTTTTATAAAAAAAATAAGATAGTGTACCAGTGAAACAAAGCCTCTGCACTTGTTTCCTATATATCAGCCTCTTTTCTTTTCGTTCATAAAATAATGCATACCAAAGAATTATAAAACCTGAGAATCATCTCCTCTAAAACAAATGAAAACCAGGAAATCAAAACCTATGCATTTTTGCAAAACCTCTTTTCTTTTCGTTCAAAGGCCTGCATCTTCTTCTACCTGAAACAAGCCTAAGGTGTGACGCCCCACCTCAATAACCACGCTAACCAAGAACACTATGGTGTAGTGCTGTCAATTAGCACGGAGAATAAGGCTGTTGAGGAGCGACCATCCATGTAACTTCTTTGTGCGAGTATCGATATGTCAAATAGTATAGAATGCATATCATTTAAGGAGGAAATCCGACATACCGATACAAACTCAAAGCTATCACACAGTGGCTATATATAACCTTCGGAAACAAACATAGAAATAAACATAACACAAATCAGTCACATACATCCATATCACAAAGGCGGAAAATATATGAATATATATAACACATGAAAGTATACATCAGAGTAGTGGTCAGAAAGATCCACGATAATACAAAAGGTTAGCTACTAGCTACACAAAAGAAAAAGTATACATCACGGAGTTTATATCTCTAATGTATACATCAAAAACTACTAATCTAAATAGTTAGCCAAAAGTCTGGGTAATCCCAGAAGAGAAGTCAAGCAGAAGCACCTGTAACATCTCGGTCTGACCCGAGTATTATTTCATAAGAAAATAATAAACGGATCAGTCTAGCTATAAATATCAGATGACATGATATAGAATAAAATACATGGCATAGACATGTAATTAAACATAATGACATACTACTATAAGTATGTAATTGAAAATCAACAAGAGATTAATCAATATCACAAGAATCTTCTCAAAGATAAAATAGGGTATAATACCCTAAACTTGTATTCATAACAAGTCAATGACACACAAATTCACCAATGCACAAAGATTGATAAAACTTATCAATGGAAATCACGAAAATTGGTGAGGCACAAAATACCAGAAATCATCACAAGAAATCCGAAAATCGCATAATTCGGAGCAACGACGTCGTACAGCGTAACTTCCGATGATCCAGAGACTCAATAAATAGGAACAACGACGTCGTACAACGTAACGTCCGATGAACCAAAGCACAATAAAAAGGAACAACGATGTCGTACAGCGTAACACCCGATGAACCACACATAGGAAAATGGAACAACGACGTCGTACAGCGTAACGTCCGATGAACCAACACACGATAAAAAGGAACAACGATGTCATACAACATAACATCCGATGAAACAACACATAGTAAAATGGAACAACGACGTCGTACAGCGTAATGCCCGATGAACCAAATCACGATAAAACGTTACAACGACGTCGTACAGCGTAACGTCCGATGGACCGAATCAAAGAGACATCGCACATTGCTAGTCTAAATCACAAAAATGATCGTCATTGATCATTAAGAAGTGTCAATCACACCAAGCTAGTAAATATATGAGTTTAGCTTCATGTCCCATAACCACTTGCTTAACTTAAATATTTACAAACAAACTGTAGATCTTCACTAGAAAATTGTCACAAAAGTTTCAATCAAACAAGTCTAAGAATTAACCGACGAAGTAAACGCAAGCGTTTCATACCACCTGCTTTACTAAGCCGTTTAATTAGATTTCTCATCCGAGTGAAGTAAAGGCTTGTATATACTAATAGATTGGAAAAACGGTTGAGTAAAAAGAGCTTTGTAGTAAAATAGAGTTGAAATTGTTTTGAAGAAAGAGTTTTGATATTTCCTACTAGTATTGAAACCTTTATATTTTTAAAGTGACAAGTCATAAAACTGATTGTAGAAACAAATCAATTCACTAAAATTCACATTCGAAGACGTGGATAAAATCCAAGGAAATCAGTTCCAAAACCATCAAAGTTGAAGTACCCACACGACTTAATCATGGCCGAGCTAAAGTACTACGACTTAAAGAGGTAGCAATTTAAAGTAAAATAGGTCAAACGACCTAAGGATAACATGCCGAGCGACCTAGGTGTGCGCGACCTATCTTGGTGACATGGCCGAGCGACTTATCAAGGCAATAGGGCGAGCGGCCTATAGGTGATGCGACCTAAAGTGGTGAGGACGAGCGACCTAAAGGAAGTAAGGTCGTGCGACCAAAAAGAAGTAAGGTCCAACGACCTAAAGAAAATAAGGTCAAGCGACCTAGAGGGAATAAGGTCCAGCGACCTAAAGGAAGTAAGGTCAAGCGACCTAAGAGAGAACAGGTCGAATGACCTAGTGGGTTGCGACTTAGGGGGTGAACGACCTAACTCGGTCGAGCTAAGCAACAGCGGGTGTGACCTAACAAGGTCGAGCTAAGAAAAAGGGTCGAGCGACCTAACTTGGAAACAGGTCGAACGACCTATCAAGGCAATTGGGCGAGCGGCCTATAGGTGATGCGACCTAAAGTGGTGAGGTCGAGCGACCTAAAGGAAGTAAGGTCGTGCGACTAAAAAGAAGTAAGGTCCAACGACCTAAAGAAAATAAGGTCAAGCGACCTAGAGGGAATAAGGTCCAGCGACCTAAAGGAAGTAAGGTCAAGCGACCTAAGAGATACGACCCAAGTGGCGAACGACCTAACTCGGTAGAGGTCGTGTGACCTAGTGGTTGCGACTTAATATGGCAACAGGGTCGAGCGACCCAAGTGGTACGTGACTTAGGAGATACGCGACCTAAAGAGATATGTAAGGCCGAGCGACCTAATGACTAAATGTCGAGCGACCTAACAAGGTAAATAAGGCCCAACGACTTAGAGGCCGAGCGACCTAAGGGTTTGAACGACCTAAGGTCAAACGACCTAGGGGAAACAACCTATATGCCGAATGCGACTTTAACACGCCAGAGCGATCTAACAAGTGAAGGCCTAGCGAACTAACGAGGTAAGTGCCATAAGCGACCTAACAACGCCAGAACGACCTAAGTCCAGGAATTCACCAAAAACGCTAAAAATTGGAGCTTTTCGCCAATCCAATCCAAACCAAATGCAAATGTACATGCTAAGGTGATAGGAATTCATTCCCAACAGTCCAAGATAGTTATAGACAGGAATGTGAGATAAAAATCTCACCTTTGCACCAAAAATCAATGAAGATGAAGCTTGAAGCAAAACAAGAACAGTCCCAAGCTTGAATCAATGTCTTCTTCTTGAATTTGGAGTTGAATGATGGATTGCAATTGAATTTGAGCTTGGAGTTTTAATTTCCCATTCCCTCTTCCATTTTTGATGAAGCTTCTATGCTTAGGAAATGAAGAATGAAGTTGTGAAGAGAAGGAGGGGGTTGGGCTGAGTTAGTGAATGATTCAGCCCAAACCAAAGCTCAAAGCAAAAAGTGATGAAAATTTCACTATCTCCAAACATATCGAAGTTTACACTCAAAAGATCGCAAACGTCATTTTGAACTCAATCGAGGTGGTCTCGAGTCCTAATTTGACCATATGCAAAAAGTAGCTTTTCGGACTCAAATCCGACTGACGATAAAATATTTAAATATAAAATCGATAAATATGCGGGTTGTTACAGACTCCCCCCCTCCTTAAAGAAATTGCGTCCTCGCAATAAATCAGATGGAAATAAAAAGTAACAACCATAAAAGCATATTAACACTAAAGAAATTTGATATAAGAAGTTTACCTTAAAGAGCATGAGAAAGTAAGTCCGGGTGTGTACGCTCAATGAATTCTCTAGATTCCCCAAGAGAAATCCTTGGGATTTGAGAACCATAGAACCCACACAAAGAGAACATCTTTATTTTCGAAGGCGCTCAACCTCCGAAGCAATGATGCGAAAAGAATATTGCTCAAAAGTCAAATCTGGTGAAACTTCAATCCCTACTATAACACCAGGCTCAAGAATAAAAATCGGAAACCTAAAAGCATTTCCATAGTTAAAAGACGTGGAAAACGTCAAGAACAGCAGAAAATTGAGCCGGAGCAACGACGTAGTACAAAAACGGTATGCCCGAGAAACGAGAATCTCGAATAATTTGGAACACCGACGTAGTACAAAAATGGTACGTCCAAGTGAACCGAAAAGCCGGGACATCGATGTAGTACAATAACGGTACATTCGATGAACCGAACATCATAAAAGAACATCGGACGCTAGTCCATAAAGGGAATGAGATGAAACTCAATAAAACGAAGTATATCGAAATGTCCGATGTTGGAAAGATGATCATTCCATTTGGACATCATCAAAGAGACAACCACTTGTTGTTTACAACAAAGTGCATTGGCAACACGATTCCCCTTTTTGGGAATATACAAAGAATATCAAGATCATAAGATGCAAGGAACTCGATCCAATATTAAGTTCCTTATGAAAAAATAAATATTCCAAAGAGTTATGACCAGGGTAGAGAACAAATTTCTCACCCAAAAATAATGATGCCAAATTTTTAAAAGCGAAATCGATAGCCATGAGCACTAGATCATGAGTGGCATGTCTAGTCTCAATAGGCATTAATGATTTAGAAGCACAAGAGAGCACGTTCTCTTTTGCAAGAGAACGACATCTAAACCAACACGATTAGTATTGGTACAAAAGATAAAGTCTTGGTTCCCATCGGGAATCACAAGAATAAGAGTATCGGAAAAGAGTTCTTTTAAATAATCCTCTTTCCCGAAAAGGTAAAACTCTCAAAATTGCATTTATCTTAATATACTAATCTTTCTAGAAAAACCTACATTTTTACAAGTCAATTTACTATGTCTGATTGTCTCATCAAAACGTTTAGGAAATCCCTATCGATAACGTTGATCAAGCGCATCGACCAGAATTCTTAAAGCACTCGATGGGCAATACAATCACAAAATCATTTTCTATATGATAAACATGTTTTTTAAAGACCTTTAAGAACATTCTTTGCTCGTTTAAGAGAGAAAATCAAATCGTACTTATAAATAAATCTTATGAAAAAGATTTGCAAAATTTTAAATTGTTGTTTTCATCCAAATTCAATATATACAAGAATGGAGTCATCGAGAACGTAGAATACTCGATTCATAAAATAGGTGAAATAACCTAGACAAACTGAATGAAATAATAAGTCATTCATAAGTTTCATAACGAGTGCGGAATGCGGTAAATGAAATGTTAACTCCCGCAACTCGTAGCAAATGAAAATTAGTGGCAAGGTCGAGCTAAAAAGACCTTATCATTACTCAAAAGATTGCTTAGGTGATAATCCTAAGACAAACTCAAAAATACCGGAAAATTCTCGAACTACATGAATGAGAGAAATGACACTTTCCTCATCATGTGAGCTTAAAGAATAAAATGATGCCATCAAATTGGGATCAAAATCACAAGGAAAAACAGAAATCTGCTTAACAGATTGAAAATGTCGAAGATGAATAGCCCACACGGGACAAACGATATAGCCTCATAATAATTAAGCCAATCCTTACAAAAGTCAATTCCGAAGCATAAGTAAAAATCGGCTCGGAAAGAAAAATCACATAAAATAATTTCGACATAAATGAAAAGCAAATTGAGTGTTGCGGATCCACTAATCCGGATTCGCAATCCTCAAAGAAGTCATCAAGCCCAGAAATGTTTTAAAGAAAAAGAATCATAAGTTCTTTTGATATAAAATAATGAGATGAAACCCATATCACAAAGAAGTCGAATAAGATAATCTCAAAAGAAATATCGTCAATAATAGAAGGAGAATTACCTTAACCAAGAGAAGTTTCACTGGGGGCTTGAACATCATTTAGCTCTCCCTCTCTCCTACTTTTAAGAATGGGACATGTAGATACAAGATGACCCGAACTTTTGCAATAACGACAAAAGAGAGGTTTCGGGCATTCCCTTGCATAGTGGTCCGTAAGACCACAATTGTAGCATCGTCCATGACTAGAGGTAGGAGTCTTGGCTACCGGAGTTTGTTGCTTCCCTTTCTTGATGGGATTAGGGGCTGTGAATTTAATAGGCCTTTTCATGTTGCCGTTGAAGTTCTGTTTGGCACGCACAACTTCAATATCGCTTTCTCTATCGGCCTCTTCAAGACGAAGAGCGATGTCAATAAGCTGATCAAATGAAACTTCTAGTTTCAAAAGTAATGGCTTCTTGAGGTTCTTATTCAACCATAGACGAACCTCTGATTTTTCTTCATCGGGGTATTAATATACTCAACACCGTATTTAGAAAGAGATTCGAAAGATGCGACATAGTCTGTCGTAGAAGATTCACCTTGAACAAGGTCTATGAAGCGCCGTGCTAAAGTTACCTTTTCAGCCTCTGGCACAAATTTCAATTCGAATCTTTCCTGGAATTGCTCCCAAGTAAGATCCGCTTCAATGATTTCAGAAATAAGGAGCTCATACCAATCCAATGCTCTTTCTTGGAGCATGCTAGAAGCCACTTGGACTCGGTGGAGATCAACAAGATTCATGCGAGAAAAGATGCGGTCGCATGATTTGAGCCAAGCTTGAATTTCGATAACACTCTTGGATCCCCAGAATGGCCTTCCACCCAAATCGGTATAATCTCTACACAAGCGTGCAAAACCGGATCTAGGATGAGTAGGTTCTGGAATGGGTCCGATAGCTTGAGCATTCTTAACAAGATCTAGAAGCTGCTGGGCAGACATAAATACTCCCTCCTGAGGAGTAGCACTAGATTGACCGGCGCTGGGACGGCCAGGTCTAACCATTTCTTTTCTTTAAGAAAGAAAGAAAAGAGAAAAGGGTTAATCTCAAAATGAATATAAAACAAACTTGATTGATAAAACAAGGAATCATAAAAGAAAATAGGATAGAACGGTACGAAGACTCGAATCAAATCCTATGGCACGATTCCTAAGAAAAACTTAGGACAATGATCCTTGCTAGATTATTCTACATTGTTCCGAAGTTTGGCTCCGATACCAAGCTGTGACGCCCCACCTCAATACCCACGCTAACCAAGAACACTATGGTGTAGTGCTGTCAATTAACACGGAGAATAAGGTTGTTGAGGAGCGACCATCCATGTAACTTCTTTATGCGAATACCGATATGTCAGATAGTATAGAATGCATATCATTTAAGGAGGAAATCCGACATACCGATACAAACTCAAAGCTATCACACAGTGGCTATATATAACCTTCGGAAACAAACTTAGAAATAAACATAACACAAATCAGTCATAGACATCCATATCACAAAGGCGGAAAAAGATATGAATATATATAACACATGAAAGTGTACATTAGAGTAGTGGTCAGAAAGATCCATGATAATACAAAAGGTTAGCTACTAGCTACACAAAAGAATAAGTATACATCACGGAGTCTCTATCTCTAATGTATACATCAAAACTACTAATCTAAGTAGTTAGCCAAAAGTCTGGGTAATCCCAGAAGAGAAGTCAAGCAGAAGCACCAGTAACATCTCGGTCTGACCCGAGTATTATTTCATAAGAAAATAATAAGCGGATCAGTCTAGCTATAAATATTAGATGACATGATATAGAATAAAAGACATGGCATAGACATGTAATTAAACATAATGACATACTACTATAAGTATGTAATTGAAAATCAACAAGAGATTAATCAATATCACAAGAATCTTCTCAAAGATAAAATACGGTATAATACCCTAAACTTGTATTCATAACAACTCAATGACACACAAATTCACCAATGCACGAAAATTGATAAAACTTATCAATGGAAATCACGAAAATTGGTGAGGCACAAAATTCCAGAAATCATCACAAGAAATCCGGAAATTGCATAATTCGGAGCAACGACGTCGTACATCGTAACGTCTGATGATCCAGCGACTCAATAAATAGGAACAACGACGTCGTACAACGTAACGTCCGATGAACCAAAGCACAATAAAAAGGAACAACGATGTCGTACAGCGTAACACCCGATGAACCACACATAGGAAAATGGAACAACGACGTCGTACAGCGTAACGTCCGATGAACCAACACACAATAAAAAGGAACAACGATGTCGTACAATGTAACATCCGATGAACCAACACATAGTAAAATGGAACAACAACGTCGTACAGCATAACGCCCGATGAACCAAATCACGATAAAACGGAACAACGACGTCGTACAGCGTAACGTCCGATGGACCAAATCAAAGAGACATTGCACATTGCTAGTCTAAATCACGAAAATGATCGTCATTGATCATCAAGAAGTTTCAATCACACCAAGCTAGTAAATATATGAGTTTAGCTTCATGTCCCATAACCACTTGCTTAACTTAAATATTTATGAACGTAGATCTTCACTAGAAAATTGTCACAAAAGGTTCAATCGAACAAGTCCAAGAATTAACCGACGAAGTAAACGCAAGCGTTTCATACCACCTGTTTTACTAAGCCGTTTAATTAGATTTCTCATCCGAGTGAAGTAAAGGCTTGTATATACTAATTGATTGGAAAAACGGTTGAGTAAAAAGAGCTTTGTAGTAAAATAGAGTTGAAATCGTTTTGAAGAAAGAGTTTTGATATTTACTACTAGTATTGAAACCTTTATATTTTTAAAGTGACAAGTCACAAAACTGATTGTAAAAACAAATCAATTCACTAAAATTCACATTCGAAGACGTGAATAAAATCCAAGGAAATCAGTTCCAAGACCATCAATGTTGAAGTACCCATGCGACTTAATCATGGCCGAGCTAAAGTGCTATGACTTAAAGAGGTAGCGACTTAAAGTAAAATAGGTCAAACGACCTAAGGATAACATGTCGAGCGACCTAGGTGTGCACGACCTATCTTGGTGACATGGCCGAGCGACTTATCAAGGCAATAGGGCGAGCGGCCTATAGGTGATGCGACCTAAAGTGGTGAGGTCGAGCGACCTAAAGGAAGTAAGGCCGTGCGACCAAAAAGAAGTAAGGTCCAACGACCTAAAGAAAATAAGGTCAAGCGATCTAGAGGGAATAAGGTCCAGCGACCTAAAGGAAGTAAGGTCAAGCGACCTAAGAGAGAACAGGTCAAATGACCTAGTGGGTTGCAACTTAGGGGGTGAACGACCTAACTCGGTCGAGCTAAGCAATAGGGGGTGCGACCTAACAAGGTCGAGCTAAGAAAAAGGGTTGGGCGACCTAACTTGGAAACAGGCCGAACGACCTATCAAGGCAATAAGGCGAGCGGCCTATAGGTGATGCGACCTAAAGTGGTGAGGTCGAACGACCTAAAGGAAGTAAGGCCGTGCGACCAAAACGAAGTAAGGTCCAACGACCTAAAGAAAATAAGGTCAAGCGACCTAGAGGGAATAAGGTCCAGTGACATAAAGGAAGTAAGGTCAAGCGACCTAAGAGATACGACCCAAGTGGCAAACGACCTAACTCGGTAGAGGCCGTGCGACCTAGTGGTTGCGACCTAATATGGCAATAGGGTCGAGCGACCCAAGTGGGATGCGACTTAGGAGATACGCGACCTAAAGAGATACGTAAGGCCGAGCGACCTAACGACTAAATGCCGATCGACCTAACAAGGTAAATAAGGCCCAACGACTTAGAGGCCGAGCGACCTAAGGGTTTGAACGACCTAAGGTCAAACGACCTAGGGGAAATGTCCTATATGCCGAATGCGACTTTAACACGCCAGAGCGACCTAACGAGTGAAGGCCTAGCGACCTAATGAGGTAAGTGCCGTAAGCGACCTAACAACGCCAGAACGACCTAAGGCCAGGAATTCACCAAAAACGCTAAAAATTGGAGCTTTTCGCCAATCCAATCCAAACCAAATGAAAATGTACATGCTAAGGTGATAGGAATTCATTCCCAACAGTCCAAGATAGTTATAGACAAGAATGTGAGATAAAAATCTCACCTTTGCACCAAAAATCAATGAAGATGAAGCTTGAAGCAAAACAAGAACAGTCCCAAGCTTGAATCAATGTCTTCTTCTTGAATTTGGAGTTGAATGATGGATTGCAATTGAATTTGAGCTAGGAGTTTTAATTTCACATTCCCTCCTCCATTTTTGATGAAGCTTCTATGCTTAGGAAATGAAGAATGAAGTTGTAAAGAGAAGGAGGGGGTTGGGCTGAGTTAGTGAATGATTCAGCCCAAACCAAAGCTCAATGCAAAAAGTGATGAAAATTTCACTATCTCCAAACATATCGAAGTTTACACTCAAAAAGATCGCAAACGTCATTTTGAACTCAATGGAGGTGGTCTCGAGTCCTAATTTAACCGTATGCAAAAAGTAGCTTTTCAGACTAAAATCTGACTGATGATAAAATATTTAAATATAAAATCGATAAAGATTCGGGTTGTTACATAAGGAAAACAAACATTTTCTTCAACAAATCCAGTAACAAACATTTCCAGCAATTCATGTTTTAAGATCAGAGAAGCATTTATTTTTCAACATTCAAGTTTAAAGTTCAAAAGCTGTTTTCAAAGGAGGGCTTTGTCTCTGTTTTCAAATTCTCAGGTGAGTAACTTTTAAAAATCTAAAATTTTATCTGGTTGCACGCTATTTTTGTGATAAATATTGTAGTGTGTATATATGTAAATGTAATCTGCTGTATGCATGTTAATAAGAATGTCCTCTGTTTATAGTTTCCAGTTTTCCTGTTGTTTAAAATTCATATTCTTTTTGACTCAGTTTCTATTAGGATTTAGTTTACAAACAAAATTGTTTGTTTAGTTATAGAGTAATTTTTAAAATATGAATTAAGTTAATATTAACTTGAATTGGCTCTAGAAAATCAAAGCAACTGTACAAGCTCAAATTTAAATGAAAATTTAATCATCCTGTTTTCTGGATTCATGAATATAAATTGAATACTAAAATCAAAACATGATTTTAAACCAAAAATTATGATTTTTCGTAAAGAGGTGAAGGTGTAGTTTGGGTTCATCAAAATATGGGTTTTTGATGATCTCTGATGATCCTTGTATTTGGAGAGGTCGGGATCTTGGGAAATGATGGAGGAGTGATTGCTGTTGATAGGAAAATGGTTGATGATGATGTATTTCATCGAGGAGGCAACGGTGGTGGATTCTTGGTTTGGAACCCTAGTTTCTACTGTGTTTAGTGAATCGATCACTATGGTTTGTGTAGTTGATCGAGTGCTTCGAATTTTTGAGAGATGGAAGTTTGGTTGTAGACGAAGTCTTGGCCGGAGTAGCAAATTTTCTTGTGGTCGGAGCTTCATGGTTGAGGCGATGACTGTGACGACCGCCCATGACCCTCGCACTAAACCTAGAGATAGTGCGCTGTAAAGTGTGCCAGGCAGCCATGGACGATTGCCAAGGTAAAGTTAAGACAGCAGAATCTATCGTATTACTCACAGCGCATGGATAAAATACAATAGAGAACATATATAGTAAAGCTTCACAAATGAATCTCATCAATTAAGCTTCATAATAGTTGAATACAAACATCTGAATAGTCAATACATCAAGCCTCACTACATATCACTAAGAGAATTATACAAAGCAGCGGAACATCCAGTACATATAGTAAGAAAATAATATGCAAGCCTCCAGCTCGTCTTCGTCATCAGCATCGTCAGAAACTAAGAACAGCACTTGTCACCTGCTACCTAGTTTGCCCGTCCCAAAATGGACGAACATCCCAAGGCAATAAGAGTTAAAACATAAAGCCTTGAGTCAGACAACAGTCTTAGTGAGCGGTAAATTAACTAACAACATACCAAAAGAGCATAAAGGAAAAAGGAATAGGAATCCAACCCTCCCACTCCACCTCTTTCTATAGTGATAGCCCTCAAACACACACTAAGCAGAAGTAAACATAGCAAAGCAAACATTTAAAGTAAAGCAATTATCACTCGAGTCAAGGGCGATGTTTTCCAAGTACAAATCCCCAAGGCCTAAACCAAGATCAGATAAGCACCCAGAAAATACCGTTCTTGAGACCGAATGACGATACAACCAAACATCCATGACTCTGGCTATCACTGTTATCTTTGCCTCGATACCACCGTTAATTGAATGACTGGCACATTCTTTCAGCCGTCCATCAAGGGCTAATGAAACCCCGGTTCTAGACATAACTCCACACGTCGTCGCAGCCCGTGCCTAGGACTATCAAATCTGCCCAGAGTACTCGACTACCAACCAGTAGCCTTTGGGGACTATCGAATCTGCCCAGCGTACTCTTGCTTTGAGCATGCTAGAACCTTCAACAACGATGAAATCTCAGCCTTCTAGTCATCCTCCTCGACGACTATTTCCATACTAGCTCAAGCGCCTCTCGAGCAAACCATTATCCTCAAACTCGAACCATATCACCGAGTCATCAACATGCTTGGAATGATCCCGTCTAGATTAGACCAAGACTATCTCATATCATGCCTCGCTTCATCTCGTCCTAGCAAAGCCTCATCTCAACATCATCATCATCAAACCTATCCGTATGAGCTTCATCATCCGCCACATATGCCACAAGCAGCTTTCCCAATTCAAGAGTCTTTCCCTTAGCTTTTGAATCATCTTCGACCATCTTGTCTAAATCAAATCATCGATCAACTAATTCATAACAATCAACCAAATCAATCATTAATCCAAGTAATCAAACATTCAAATATGATCTAATAAACAATTATAACAATAATGGCAGTCTTGTAAATAAAGAGTCTAAATCTAACAAGCATGAATTATGAACAATATCTCTATAACTTGATGTATGAACTTGCATAGGTTAACATGTAGTAAAATGGATGTCAAAATCATCATGAACAATGGATCTATACTTAAGTTTACGGAAATGCATGGAAATCACTATTTTTAACACAAAATCAAGCCAACGATCCGATATACTCCTTTGGATCCGTGTGAGAGATAATCACCACTCACCAAATCACCTAAACACCTCAAAAGCAACACACTTCAGATCTGGATAGCGAAGAATCTAACTCGATCTATCAAAATTCCGCTTCAAACGATCAAATCTCTCTTCGACGAATGTAGATCTTCAATCTAAGCTCTTGGATCTTCGATTTGATCTTCAATTTGGATGGAAGGAATCACAAGATTAAATTGGAGAAAAGAAGTGAAGAAGTGTAGAACTCGAGCTCTCAAAATGGCAGCACTTCGTCGCTTCAAAATCCGGATCCCAAAAATGAAGAAGAACCCGCCTATTTATAGGCAGATTTCCTTAGGTCGTCCACCCCCTTAGGTCGTCCACGACCTAACTATTGCGACCTACGACCTAACAAATCCTCTGACCTAACGCTTGCGCGACTTAACACATACGCACGACCTACGACTTAACTGAGACGCGACTTAACGTACGCGCGACCTAACACTTAGTACGACCTAAGACCCAACGAGATACGACTTAGTACGTATGCGACCTAACACACACGCGACCTAACAGCCTAGGTCCTTACGCGACCTAACGACCTAACTGGGATACGACATAACGACCTTAACGACTCAACTATACACAGGGTCTTACGACCTAACCCCTAAGTCGTCTGGACGACCTAACTGCTCCTTCCTTAGGTCGTTGCCGACCTATCCTCCTTAAGTCGCTAACTCTCCCAGTTTCTTATACCGCTAACTCTTAGGTCGCCGTCTTCCTTAAGTCGCCTATTACTTAGGTCGGTCAAATCCTATAGGTCGTCCCAAACTAGCATACGACCTAAACCAGTACGACCTAAACCAATACGACCTAAACCAATACGCTAACTACTAGGTCGTTAACTCTTAAGTCATTCACTCGACCTAAGCCACCACACGACCTAACTTCTACACGACTTATCCCATAATCCTTAGGTCGCCAACTTCCTTAGGTCGCTCCACTTCCTTAAGTCGTCTACTCTGACCTAACTACTATACGACCTAAGCCTTATCTCGTTCACGACTTAGACTCTAGACGACTTATCAACATTGCGACCTAATGACAACTGTTTTACGATGTTTCGATCTGTAAAAATACGGGTCGTTACATTCTCTCCCCCTTAGGAATTTCGCCCCCGAAATTCCAAACAAACAAGAGCAATCAAAACTATTCTGCATGCCTATCATCCATAGCAATCAACAAACCATGCATCCAATTCTAGCCTAACATGCAGAATTCTAAAACTGGAACAAGTTACAATGTCGTGAGATGACACGACACCTTATGGCCATACCTCGAAGAGTTCAGGATGAGCTGCCTTTATCCTCTCTTCCACCTCCCATGTATAGTCGTTATCATCATCACTCCATTGTATCTTGAGCAACCTAACTACCTTCCTCCTAAGTTGTTTCGTGTTAGTTTCCACAACACGAAGCGGCTTACGAGGTCACTTATCGACTGGATCAACTTCGAAATCTTCACAGCTATCAGCAGAAACCACTGTATTCGAGTCGTGCACATACTTCCGTAGATACGATACATGAAAAACATTGTGCACACCCGACATCTTCTCTGGTAATTTCAATCTGCACGCATGCTTTCCAATTCGCTCGGTGATCGGGAATGGTCCAACAAATCTTGGAGTCAATTTTCCTTTCTTCCCGAATCAAATAACATTCTTCAGTGGAGAAATCTTCACAAAAACCATATCACCTACGTCGAATTCCAAATCCTACGACGCTTATCATCATAACTTTTCTGACGGTCTTGGGCTGCCTTCATTCGTCGCCGAATGATCTCTATGCAATCTGAAGTCTGTCGAATCATTTTTGGCCCAAGTATCAACTTTTCTCCTGTTTCCAACCAACATGTCGGAGAGTTACACGGTCTTCCATACAATGCCTCATACGGTGCCATACTAATGCTTGACTGGTAACTGTTATTATACGAAAATTCTACCAAATGAAGGTGATCTTCCCAAGATCCTCCGAAATCCAAAACACATGCTCTAAGGAGATCTTCCAAAACTCGGTTGACTCTCTCGGTCTGACCATCTGTTTGAGGGTGATAAGCTGTACTCAAACACAACTCAGTTCCCAAAACTTCCTGGAAGCTCTTCCAAAATCTACTGGTGAACAATGGGTCTCGATCGCTCACTATACCCTTCGGAATACCATGGAATCGAACTATCCACTTAACATACAGCACAGCCAACTTTGATGCAGTCCTAGTCGATCGAACAGGAATGAATCTTGCACTCTTAGTCAGACGATCTACAATGACCCAAATCCCTTCATTTCCCGTTCTTGTTCTAGGTAACCCATCGATAAAATCCATCGATATTTGCTCCCACTTCCATGTAGGAACTTGTAATGGCTGAAGCAATCCACTTGGCTTCTTCTGTTCGGCTTTTACCAACTGGCAGTTCATACACTTGGAGATAAAATTTCCAACATCCTTCTTCATACCTTCCCAGTAATAGGTTCTCTTCATATCCCGATACATCTTATTTCCACCTGGATGAATTGTCAACTTCGAGTGATGACTTTCCTTTAGAACTTCATTTCTCAATTCATCTATATCGGGAACAACTAGTCGTCCTTGCTTCCAAAGCCAACCCTTTCGATCGACCTCGAATCCTTTATCCTTTTCTGGGTCCAATCCAGATTCCAAATCACGGATAATCTTGACAAGCTTATCGTCTTGCTTTTGGCTCTCGCCAATTCTTTCCACAAGAGTCGGTCTTATCGATAAGTTTGCCAACATCTCAGGTTCCAATTTACATCTGGGCCTGAAGTCAAATCCAGCTAAATACTCGAGACACTTCCATTCTGAAAACATGACTCCCAATCCTGCATGTCTTCGACTTAACGCATCTACCACTACGTTACCCTTTCCCAGAGTATAGGCTATATCAAAATCATATGATGCCACAAACTTTAGCCATCATTGCTGCCTAAGATTCAAATCCTTTTGGGAGAAAAGATACTTCAACGACTTATGATCCGTAAACAACTCGAATCGAACTCCCAATAAGTAATGTCTCCACATCTTCAGAGCAAAAACAATCGCTGCCAACTCCAATTCATGAGTCGGATAATTCCTTTCATGCGGCTTTAGTTGTCGACTTGCATACGCAACAACTTTACCCTTTTGCATCAGCACTGTTCCAAGTCCAGTACCACATGCGTCGGTGTAAACCACCATCTCATCATTCCCATTTGGAATAGTCAAAACAGGAGCACTCGTCAATCGCTCTTTCAGGATTCCGAAAGCTTGCTCACACTTAGCATCCCATTTGAATACTTGGTTCTTTTTCGTCAATCCTGTTAACGGTGCAGCTATCTTGGAAAAGTCTTTGATAAATCGACGATAATATCCCGCTAATCCAAGAAAACTTCTCACATCCGATGCATTCTTAGGTCTAACCCAATCCTGGATTGCTGCCACCTTAGCGGGATCAACCGCTATTCCACTTCCAAAGATAATATGGCCTAAGAACCTCACTTCACTCTTCCAGAAGTGACACTTCGAAAACTTAGCCTTCAGTTGATCTTTCCGTAAGATTTCCAAAACAATACGCAAGTGCATCTTGTGTTCTTCTTCAGTTCTGGAATAAATCAGAATATCATCCACGAACACTAGTACGAACTTGTTCAACTGATCTTTGAACACTCTATTCATAAGATCCACAAAATAAGTTGGCGCATTAGTCAATCCAAACGGCATTACCAGCCACTCAAAGAAACCGGATGGTGTCCTAAAAGCAGTCTTCGGCACACTATCCTTAGCCACTCTTAACTGGTGAAATCCCGTTGCTAAATCCATCTGAGAAAACACCTTAGCTTCGTGAAGCTGATCAAACAAGTCATTTATTCTCGGCAATGGATACTTGTTCTTCTTAGTCACTTTATTCAGCTCACGATAATCCACACACAACCTCAACGATCCATCTGCTTTGGTTGCGAACACAACTGGTGCACCCCATTCGGACACACTACGCTGAATGAATCCTTTCTGTAAAAGATCATCAACCTGCACCTTCAACTCTTGTTGTTCCCTAGGCGCCATCCGCCTAAGAGGCATCACAACAGGTCTGGCTCCTTCAACTAGATCTATACGAAACTCGATCTCTCTATGCGGCGGTAACCCTTTGACCTCATCAAAGACATCCTCAAATCCATGGACAATTGGCAACGATGGCAGTCCATCCCGTGGAACAACCAGCGAATACATGAAGCTCATGATGACGCCTTCTTCATGCTTACATCGTATCACAACCTTTCGCCCCTCCACATTCTCGACTGTCACCTCCAACCTTTCACAATCAACCTTTGCCGCATACTTCCTAAGCCAGTCCATACCCAAAATAATTCCGAACCCCGCAATGTTCAGAACAAAACAATCACAAACAAAAGAGCAATCATGACTCGATACAATCAGACCACGGCATAGCATACACAAACAAGACGAACCCCAAACTGGATTGGTCACAACCAATGGCCTATCAACAATATCCGGTTCTAAACCTAACCGGCCTACAAGTTCGTTAAAAATAAACGAATGCAATGCCCCAGTATCAAATAGCACTCTCACTGGAACACCACATATGGAAAGAGTACCTTGAACCACCACACTCTTTCCTTTCTCTTCAACGGTAGGAGCTTTCGAAGATGATGGAATAGCTCCTAAAGCATAAGCTTGCACAATCTGCTTGTCCTTCCGTGGTTCTGGACAATTCCTCTTGACATGCCCCGGCTTGTCACAGTTGTGGCACTTCACTGGCACCTTCGGATTCTTGCAATCCCTGGAGAAATGGCCCTTCTTCTGACAATTGTAGCAGGTCACTTCGCCCTTTGGCTTCTTCTGGCCATCCTTACCCTTTTGCTGCTGCTGCTTCCTCTTCTTGTATCCACCCTGCTGTGGTCTAGACTCTCCCTTGGTCACAGCAACAACAGATCCCTCTTTAGGAAACAGATTCTCATGCCTGAGAGCTTTCTCCACAAGCTTCTCAAATGAATCGTCCAAATGATCCACCAACTGCCTCCCAAGATAACTGTCCAAGCCTGTTACAAACTTCTCATTCTTCTGGTACGAAGATTCAATATATGACCGGGCTTACTTGGACAAAGCTTCAAACTCAGAAAAATACTCAAGAACTGGTCTTCCATTTTGCTTGAGCTCCACAAACTTCTTGAACAGAACAGACTTCTGAGCTGTAGATATGAACTTAGCTTCAAATCTGTCTTGGAATTGCACCCAAGTAATTTCTTCCTCCGGAGTATCAATGGTGATAGAGTTCCACCAATAAGAAGCTCTCCCTTGAAGCTGTCTTGATGCTAGCTTCCTCTTAGTCGCATCCTCGATTCCCAAATCACCAAAGATCCTTCTACAAGCATCTATCCACCTCTGGACATCAATAGTTGACTCCGTTCCCAAGAAAACCTTTCCTCCAAGAGCAGTATTATCTTTACACAGCTTAGCAAAATCCACTGGTTTTGGAGTTTGGACTTGAACTCCAACAACTACTGATGGCCCCGGAGCTGGCATCCTTCTCATGATCGAAGTCATCATAGCTTCGAACATAGCAATATAATCAGCAGCCCCCTCAGTAGCACAGCCTTCCCTAGCAGCTGGTCTCCCTCTTCGACTCATTACTAATATCTATAAAAAGGAATGATTAACATACCTTGAGAAACAACTGCATAAAGGACTCAAATCTTTCTAAGCTACTATATTATATATAGTAATCATCCATCAAAATACAATTACGTCTCTCATACGTAGTTACGTCAGCGAGCGTTGGGTAAAATCGATTAACCAAAGCTTTGATACCAAATGTGACGCCGCCCATGACCCCCGCACTAAACCTAGAGATAGTGCGCTGTAAAGTGTGCCAGGCAGCCATGGACGATTGCCAAGGTAAAGTTAAGACAGCAGAATCTATCGTATTACTCACAGCGCATGGATAAAATACAATAGAGAACATATATAGTAAAGCTTCACAAATGAATCTCATCAATTAAGCTTCATAATAGTTGAATACAAACATCTGAATAGTCAATACATCAAGCCTCACTACATATCACTCAGAGAATTATACAAAGCAGTGGAACATCCAGTACATATAGTAAGAAAATAATATGCAAGCCTTCAGCTCGTCTTCATCATCAGCATCGTCATAAACTAAGAACAGCACATGTCACCTGCTACCTAGTCTGCCCGTCCCAAAATGGACGAATAGCCCAAGGCAATAAGAGTTAAAACATAAAGCCTTGAGTCATACAACAGTCTTAGTGAGCGGTAAATTAACAAACAACATACCAAAAGAGCATAAAGG
The DNA here is from genome assembly GCA_030737815.1 of Allium fistulosum. Lineage (NCBI taxonomy): Eukaryota > Viridiplantae > Streptophyta > Magnoliopsida > Asparagales > Amaryllidaceae > Allium > Allium fistulosum. The sequence continues at coordinate 168,499,605 of CM060906.1, read as the reverse complement.
AAAAAGGAATAGGAATCCAACCCTCCCACTCCACCTCTTTCTACAGTGATAGCCCCCAGACACACACTAAGCAGAAGTAAACATAGCAAAGCAAACATTTAAAGTAAAGCAATTATCACTCGAGTCAAGGGCGATGTTTTCCAAGTACAAACCCCCAAGGCCTAAACCAAGATCAGATAAGCACCTAGAAAATACCGCTCTTGAGACCGAATGACGATACAACCAAACATCCATGACTCTGGCTATCACTGTTATCTTTGCCTCGATACCACCGTTAATTGAATGCCGGCACATTCTTTCAGCCGTCCGTCAATGGCTAATGGAAACCCCGATTCTAGACATAACTCCGCACGTCGTCGCAGTCCGTGCCTAGGACAATCGAATTTGCCCAGAGTACTCGACTACCAATCAGTAGCCTTTTGGGACTATCGAATCTGCCCAGCGTACTCTTGCTTTGAGCATGCTAGAACCTTCAACAACGATGAAATCTCAGCCTTCTAGTCATCCTCCTCGACGACTATTTCCATACTAGCTCAAGCGCCTCTCGAGCAAACCATTATCCTCAAACTCGAACCATATCACCGAGTCATCAACATGCTTGGAATGATCCCGTCTGGATTAGACCAAGACTATCTCATATCATGCCTCGCTTCATCTCGTCCTAGCAAAGCCTCATCTCAACATCATCATCATCAAACCTATCCATATGAGCTTCATCATCCGCCACATATGCCATAAGCAGCTTTCCCAATTCAAGAGCCTTTCCCTTAGCTTTTGAATCATCTTTGACCATCTTGTCCAAATCAAATCATCAATCAACTAATTCATAACAATCAACCAAATCAATCATTAATCCATGTAATCAAACATTCAAATATGATCTAATAAACAATTATAACAATAATGGCAGTCTTGTAAATAAAGAGTCTAAATCTAACAAGCATGAATTATGAACAATATCTCTATAACTTGATGTATGAACTTGCATAGGTTAACATGTAGTAAAATGGATGTCAAAATCATCATGAACAATGGATCTAAAGTTTACGGAAATGCATGGAAATCACTATTTTTAACACAAAATCAAGCCAACGATCCGATATACTCCTTTGGATCCGTGTGAGAGATAATCACCACTCACCAAATCACCTAAACACCTCAAAAGCAACACACTTCAGATCTGGACAGCGAAGAATCTAACTCGATCTATCAAAATTCCGCTTCAAACGATGAAATCTCTGTTCGAAGAATGTAGATCTTCAATCTAAGCTCTTGGATCTTCGATTTGATCTTCAATTTGGATGGAACGAATCACAAGATTAAAGTAGAGAAAAGAAGTGAAGAAGTGTAGAACTCGAGCTCTCAAAATGGCAGCACTTCGTCATTTCAAAATCCGGATCCCAAAAATGAAGAAGAACCCGCCTATTTATAGGTAGATTTCCTTAGGTCGTCCGCCCCCTTAGGTCGTCCACGACCTAACTATCGCGACCTACGACCTAACAAATCCTCCGACCTAACGCTTGCGCGACTTAACACATACGCGCGACCTACGACTTAACTGAGATGCGACTTAACGTACGCGCGACCTAACACTTAGGTACGACCTAAGACCCAACGAGATACGACTTAGTACGTATGCGACCTAACACACACGCGACCTAACAGCTTAGGTCCTTACGCGACCTAACGACCTAACTGGGATACGACATAACGACCTTAACGACTCAACTATACACAGGGTCTTACGACCTAACCCCTAAGTCGTCTGGACGACCTAACTGCTCCTTCCTTAGGTCGTTGCCGACCTATCCTCCTTAAGTCGCTAACTCTCCCAGTTTCTTATACCGCTAACTCTTAGGTCGCCGTCTTCTTTAAGTCGCCTATTACTTAGGTCGGTCAAATCCTATAGGTCGTCCCAAACTAGCATACGACCTAAACCTGTACGACCTAAACCAATACGACCTAAACCAATACGCTAACTACTAGGTTGTTAACTCGTAAGTCATTCACTCGACCTAAGCCACCACAGGACCTAACTTCTACACGACTTATCCCATAATCCTTAGGTTGCCAACTTCCTTAGGTTGCTCCACTTCCTTAAGTCGTCTACTCCGACCTAACTACTATACGACCTAAGCCTTATCTCATCCACGACTTAGACTCTGGACGACTTATCAACATTGAGACCTAATGACAACTGTTTTACGATGTTTCGATCCGTAAAAATATGGGTCATTACAATGACAGGTTTGGTAACGAGGTCAATTCGAGTTCCAGGTTTCGACTTTGATCTCAAACACGTTTTGGAGAGGAGTAGGGGGGTTCAGATGGTTGGGGATTGGAGTATGGAAGATCGTCGACGTGTTCGGCGTTGCGATGTCGCCTGAAGTTGGTCGGAGCTACTGTGCACGTGCACGAGTTTGATAGTGTCAGCTTGGGGGTTGTTGTCTGGAAAGAGCAGAGGCAACTCGAAGTTTTCTCGAGTAGCTTGAGTGTTTTATTCGAAGGAATTGGGGTTGGTCTTGTAGTAGATAGGGTGAGCTCGGGTTAAATTTTGTGGGTTACAGGTTTTTAAAAGAAAACCTGTTCTGTTTTAATCTGAGTTTGGAAAAAATAAAGTTGAGGTTTAATTAAGTTTTAAATCTAGTTTTAAAATGATTCAAGTTAAATTTGAATCTTAGCTGGAAATAAATAATGTTTTTAAATTCAAATTTGTTAAATAACCTTAAAATGGTTAGTTGTTTAAAAGCGTTTAAGGGAATTTAAATTTAAATTGGAGTTTGAAATGCAAAGAAATGATTTAAACAAAGTTTAAATCAAAGTGGTACATCTGGATTCAAATCTAAGTTTGAACCTTAGTTTTGAAATAAAAGAAGTTTTTCAAATTTAAATTGTTTTAAATAATTTGAATGATTAAGTGTATTTTTAATTGATTGAATTTAAAAATGAAATTGGATTTTGAATTCTCTTAACTTCTATTTATAAGATAAATAATTTTTTAACATGTGAATTAAGAAGGGTTTTGAAATTTGTTTTAAACTTTGTTAAAGTAATTTTGTTTTCATTTTAAATCTTAAATTTAAAATGAAATTTAAAAGTAAAATTTAAAAGTAAATTGTTTTAAGTACCTTGTTAATGATAATTTGATCATTAATAAGAAAAATGTTTTATCCTTAAATAAATGAAGATTTAAGGATTTGTAATTATTAAGCTAATTTAAAATAAATAATTAACTAATTTAATTAATTAAGGATTTTGATTAATTAATTTAGTAATTAAGAGTTTAAATTAGTTAATTAAGGTTTAAGATAACTAATTTAGGATAAATAAATTAGTAATTAAGGATCATTAATTAAATAAGATTTGAATTTTAATTAATGATTAGTAATTAATTAATCAAGTAATTAAGTATTAATTAAGTTAGATTTAACACTTAATTAATTAAATAATTAAGGATTAATTATTTGAGTTATTAAAGATAAAATTAAATTGTAATTAATAATAAATCTTAATTAATTACTTTAGAAAAGTAATTAAAGAATTGTTAATAGTTAATGAAGGTCATTAACTAGGATTATTTAATAATGAATTAATATGATTAATTTTGATAATTAATTAGATTAATTAATTTAAGATAATCAATTATGAATTGTTTAAGTATAATTGCTTATGAATGTAATTAAGAAATTAATTACTCATTGTAATTAATTAAGTTTAATATGAATTGTTTAAGTTAATTAATTAAGTTTAATTAATTTAAATAACCATTTGATGATGTGATAAGTATAATTACTTTGGGAAGAAATAAATTGAGGATGATTTAATAATGAAAGTAATTTGAGTATAATTACATTGTATAATTAATCAAGAGATTAATTAGAGATAATTAATTATGTTGTAATTAAATTAGTTAAGAAGTAATTTTAGTAATTAAAAGGTTACTTTCTATATTTGGTATAAGATAATTAATTTGTGAAATAAATTAAAAGATAATTACTTGAATGTAATTAAAGGATAATTAATCCAGGATGATTAATTAAGATGGAAACTTAGAGAATGATTAATTAATTGATTTGTAATTAATTAATGGTTATGTAAGCAAGATTTATAATGATGAATTAATTAATTTAATTTACTTTAAATTAATTAGAGATAAGATAATTAATTTAATTCATTTTAAATTAATTATAAATGGTGTGATTATTAATCCTTGCTTATGTATGGATGGATGATATTGATTTCCTTGAATGGTTTGAAATCTCAGATATGAGATAAATAATGCTGTGTGATATGGATGCCTTGTTTGAAGTGTGATGATAATATGAATTATCTATTTATGATGATATTGTGAATTATCTATCTGTGATATTGTGAATTATCTATCTGTGTGTATATGGATAATAAATTGAATTGTTTTAACTTTAAAACAACTTGGCCTTAAAAGATACGGTTTGGATTTCGATGAGACCGGGATCGGGTTTTCAGATTTGGATATCCGAAAACCACATCGATCCAAATTAACGATAGGTTGTGAATCTCAAGTGAAGATGAAGATTCAGAGTGCAAGGGTTATTTTCGTTAACTCTGAGGATGATTCCAAAATGAGTGTAACGAGATAATGCCTTCGGTTTCGTTCGAACCCGGAACGAACTTGTATGGATTGAATGCTTTCAGAACATCGTCAGGTGGACGTTGAGCATTCTAAGTGATGAGTTCTGATAAGGTAATCGTGACCTCAAGCCTCATCAACCGGGAATGGCTAAAACAGGGGAGGTGCAGCAAGGCTTTGTGGGTAGCACCCACTTGAGAGCGAGATTTTCCCCTGTCTAGATGTCCCTTTTTATTCGGCTGTGTGGGCAGTTGTGAGCTCCAACTGTTGGGGTTGTTTCGTTTGGGACTGTCCAGTAAGGGATGGTTCCGGCCTTGTGTTGTAGGGGATTGGGAGTAATCCTCGGTACGCTGGTCTAGGCCAGGTACTGTGACGGACGGTACCCCAGTAGGCCTGCCATTATATGGAATCCAAAATCCAATAAGCGCCATCGGATTTGATTGTAGACCTAGTATGCTGGAATTTAATAATGTAACAATTTCAGCTATTTCTTATTTACTTGAAAACCCTAGACCTATTATAATATCATAGAATTTCCTATCAAATGTTTGGTTAGCGTAAGGTAAAAACTTTTCCATGTTTATGTGTGGGAAGTCTTACGTGATACCTTTTGTTTTCAAAGGCTTTACAAAGTTAAGCAACTTTAACCTGTTACTCATACCAGACCCATGTCTGACCCGGAGTTTATCTTCGGTTTTTCTTAAACTCTCGGGTACTCAAATTTTCACGAGTCGCCAAGGGATTCAGGTTAGCTTTGACGAATTGTGGAGAAGCAATGGAGCAGGAGGCTTCAGCGTTATAGATATGTATAGTGTTCCGCTGTGTTGGTATTTCTGTATTGATCTCTTTATTGTATTTGAGTTGTATCGAGTTGTATTAACTAGACAGGTGTTTATAACTGTCTAGTATGTGATGTATATCTGTGTAACTCTGATTGATGTTGTATATTATGTAATATTTATGTGATTAATATAATTTATTCATTCCGCTGTAGAGATTCTGATGTTGTTTCTTCTTTCTTCTCTATCTTTTCTCTTTTCTATCCCTTTCTTTCTTAAAGATGATGCAACTTCTGGTGATAGAAAGTTGGGTCGCTACAATAATGCTGCTTAAAACCGAACAAAGGGCCTTAGTTTATAATATAAAATACCCATACCTATAATATATATATATATTATTTCTAAACCCAATACTTACCTACATACCTATATGAATATATGAACAAAATCAGACATATATGTCACTTATAGACAACTCTTTACACTAACAAATTATAAATATATTTAACGCATAATGACTAACCTTCATAACTTCATATATTATCTATAATATCCCCTACTGCAAGCTACAGGGAGGCTGCATGATTGGCAAAGGGTGAGGGATGGATTAGCATGGCTCGGCTCACAGAGGTGAGCAGTGAAGCGTCGGTGAAGGCGGAGAATGGCTGATGTTGGAGGGGATGTTTGGAGGTGGCGAAGCCAAGCAAAAGAAAAGGACGGGAGAGGGAGGGCTGTGTTTCTGGAGAAAAATTTTAAAAGCAAAAGAAAAGGGTCAAAGAAAAGAAATAGATCTGGATGTGCAAGCTTGACTAAAATACACTATTTTATATTCGAACGTTAGTATGGAGAAGAAGTGAAAGGACGGAGCAATTGGAACTGGAAATATACATTGGGACCAGGGAAAATAAATTGAAATGATGGGATAGTAACAACTGATAATAAATGGCAGTGGCCGTTCATTTCAACCGTTTGAATTTTGAATGGACATCAAAAGTGGTACCGATACATAACGTATAGTTTATTGCTTCCGTTGCGCACCGGACATAAAAATATAGAAATAAATATACCGCAGAGATCAGCATGACGAGACGATCAAAACGGTATACATATATCAGTGGCAGGATCATCCGATCAAAAGTCGATAATCAGTACCGATATGCATTGCTATTCCGTACGGAAAAATCCAAATGGAGATAGAAACGTCTGAATTTCGCGAAACGAATTTCGCAGTCTGATTCAGAGTGTTCTAAATAAATTTTCTCATGTTGACATATTTAGGTTTCGGAACACTTTTAAATTCAACTATTATTAACTGATTTAAATTGAGATAAAATTACACAATAAAATAAACTTTCATATTTTTTGGATGAAAATTTACCAATTTCTATGTTTAATTAGACGTAATCCAAATATTAAGTTTTTATTTCAAAATATTACTATTTAAAAATTTCTCAAAAATTCAATTAAATACCTTATAAAAATTATTAAAATTTACGGGTCGTTACAAGTTAATAATTATTTTAGTTTCTCATCCACTAATAAGGAACAAGGTCTGTATCTTAAGCTTCATTTTTTAACGTTATACCATAGGTAATTTTTGAGATCACTTGATTCAAGGTAAAAGGGAAAGATGTTATAAAAGGGGACCAAGCAATTTGACTTTTTTAACACTAAAACTTGTTGATAGCTGGTCCAGAATAGGATTTATGATTACTTGAACCTCAGTATAACCGATGGTACTTGCAAAGTAAAATCATTTTTTTACATGGACCAGACAAATAACTGATTGTTTAGGAAACATCATTTCTGGCAGTAGACCTATCAATCTTTGAATATAGACTTAAATATAACATATATTATACAACACTATCCTTAGTTTTTGCAAGTCAGGCCACACACATGTGCACGCGTGTGCACGCACATATACACAAAAAATTACACACACAATAAACACACTTGCACACACATAATATATATTAGTTTTAACCGTGTAAACAGATTATATTTTTTTACTTCGCACTGCAGAGCAGAAAAATATAGTAGTTTCAAAACTAGATTCATTTATACTTAAGGTATCACAAATTTAGGAATGCATGTGCATGTAAATATGAAAATTAAGTTATCAAAAAAAAAGCACAAAAAATCTTACTAAACATCAAAAATGATTTTTTATATTTTGTTTTTGAATGGTATGAATTCAACTTCAAACAAGATTGGATGAATATGCATGTGACAGATTTCAGGAAAAGTCTTGGAGAAGAAGATAAATGAACAGTGTGTTTGTGTGTGTGATTATTTTCAAAGCTTGTATCATCAAAGTTTGAAAATGAATGTGAGTGCACGCGCAAGCATGTCACGTGCTTTGGTTCTATTGAACTCATTCTTGTATTGATTTACGTATCTCATGACAATTTTTATTCCTGATATATAAAGTTTCTAAATGAATTAAAAGCAATATATAAGCATTCTTTTATCTTAAATTTTGATCCTAGATATATGAAACGACCCGAAATTTTCGATCGCGAAAATTCTAGATAGTTAGGAAAAGAAGAAAGAGATTGAAGAAGAAGAAACAGAAACACAACACTGATTCTCACAAAATGCAGCGGATCAAAATATAATATCAAATAATAACAGTTTACAAAAGAATACCTGTATCAGTTGATTACATTTTTATACACCAGAGGTACACACATACTCAAACACTGGACATATACAAATCAACATGTCTCAGATAAACAGAAATATATCACAGTGGAAACACTCCATACATTCCTGCCATCCAGCTCGTCTCCTGAGCTCCAGAACGTCCTTACCTGAAAATCTGTAATACTCGGTCCGACCCGAGCATTACAATAAAGTAACACCCGGGTCAAGCTAGAAACCAGCATGAGTAAACCCATCTAACATGAAATACCAATGCATAAACTTAAATAAACCTGGGGTAACTCATATAATTTACAAATTCATCATTTGTTATAGACATTACTTATTTCACTCACAAATTTTCTAAGTACCCAAACTTAGATTAATTGGTCCAGTACACTTAAATCATTCTATTCCAGCCTATTGGTTTTACATATAAATCTATAAAGTATCGAAGTGGTTTCGGGTATTTGCAAGTACCCGACTCTGGTCTCTTCGAATTCAGATCATCTTAACCCATGTTATTCAAGTGAAATGAAATCGACTTTAAATAAAAGATGTCACTATTTACACGGCAATTCATCATCGATGGGTAACCACATTATCATTAAATCATACATAAACAACATGGATCATTTCCAAAATTAGTTTAATTTATCCCTAATTAAATTAATTACTAATCCTTTAATCACTAAGATTACTTTTACTTAATCATTACAAATCAATTAATTAACCCTTAATTAACTGATTAATTATTCATTAACTATCGATTAATAAATCTAATTATTACTCATTATCTCTCAATACAATTTAATTAATCCATAATTACCTTTATAATTAATTAAGAAATCTCTAATTATTAATTATTCTTTATCAATAAATTAATAGACCTTAAATTAGTAATTAATTAATCCTAATTAGTCCTTACATCAAGTGATTATTCTTTGATTTACTTCCACTAAACAATCATTATTTAATTATTTTTATTAAACAATTGCTATTATTTAATTACTCTATTAAGTAATTCAACCTTTCATTAAATTATTCTTTAAAACCCTTTTTATCTCCCTTAATTACCACTAGAATATACTATTATTTCCTTGCCAAAACAAATCTGGGTTCTACTTATCATATCTTAAACATCCTATACATGCTTATCTAAACTTACGATCCTAGGCATCAAGACTGACCCGAGCTCATACATCGAAATCTCAAGCTTCTCTCGTCTTCAATTGCTTCGAGTCACCACCGCAAATTACACGAGCACGTCCTGTGACAAGGCTTTCTTCCCAAGCATCCATCAACACCTGACATTCAAATGTGCACAGTGTACGTGTATGGTGGTCTGGACGTCGCTGCCACCTTGCCGACGACGCCTCCAAGTCGACGACCATCACGTCATCACATACAAACCACCAGATCGATGCAAAACATCAATCAAACAAAAACGAACAATCTGATGACGACAGAACCCAAAACCACACTAACAAAACTGGGTCGCCACGACGATCATGGCAGTTGGAAACTCTGGCCATCCTTCCAGAGTAGCACCACACCTTCCCGCCTTGATCCTTTACCTTGTGATCAAACTCGATGCAACAATTAGGACGAAATCACCTAGCCATTACACTCGACAGAACCACCACCTAAACCCTAGCTTACCCTATTTCGGCCACCACGACCCAAAATAAAATACAAACTCATTTTTTCCCGAGGTCCTACATACCCGAGCCTCCTCCAGCGGTAGTCTCGACAATTACCAAAACGTCATTCGTCGGAATTTGACAATATAGCAAATTCTGTTCATAGCACTAATTCTCGAGATGTACCATCTTAAAAATTTCCAAATTCATACTAAAATTCATGTTTTGTTTATACGAATCATTTCCTATAACCCAAAGATGGAATCATTGACATTGATTTTCAACTTATTTTAGCTCTTAACTGAAATTTGAAAATTTCAAAATATTTAGTAAATATAAACACTTAAGATAAATTTTAAAAACAAGATTACGTTGTTACAACCAACTTCTTTTCAATAATCAAGGTTCGATAATGATTCATTGGGAAGATATGATTTTTAAAAGCAAATCTTGAACCTGAGATTAAAACAGTAACCATGTATACACAGGCATAATTTCAAATAGCATAATTCAAACCAAATTTAAATTGAAACATTCGTGTAAACATGTATTCATCATCATCACTCAGATATATTTATACCAAAGAATTTTGTGTTAAGAAAAATGTTTACTCACCTGTAAAAAGTTCGAACAGAGAAAAATCTTGCTTTTGAAAACTGCTACCTGAAACCCTTTTTGATCTTCTTTATCTCCTTGTTTGTTTCTTGTTGGTTTAGTTGTTGTTTGAGTTTCAATTGTAGGATTAGTCTCTGAAATGATAAGTTTTGATGAACGAAATGGAGTGGAGAGATTGATATATAAGAAACAAGTATGCAGGCTGATATTTTATTTGTACAACAATGGTCAGAGATTTTTTTTCTATGGTGGCTGGGATGATATATTTTGTGCTAGCATTAATTAAAATTGTCTTATTTCTTATTATCATACTTATCCATTTTTTTTTCATGTACAACTGGTATACATTTTACTGTTTCCTGTTGTCTTATTTCCTTGCCTAGTTATGCTTTCTACTCTATATGCTTCTATAAAATTGTTATATTTTTAGAATTATTCTATGTGTTCATTTTATATTTTTACATAACCATCAATTTACTTTATAAATTTATTTATTTGATCAATCAAAATTAATATTCCGATAATTAAAATTAGTTAATTCCCCAATTAACAGATGTTAAAAAATCCGGGTCGTCACATTCCTCCCCCTTTTGAATCTTTTCGTCCTCTAAAAGGAACGAACCAGAATTTAAGAAAATGCTTAAAATCAGATAAATTTTCTTTAATCATTTTTAAAATACTTTAAAAATCTATATAATATTACTAAAATAGTTTTTATAAAAATACTTTTATAACTCGATGTTTCGACAAGTCCATCCTTGTTCTTAGAGAAATTCGGCCATACGTTGATCAAGCGTAGGACTGAAAATCTATAAGTACTTGGTAAACTCGTTTCCAACACCCAGTGAAAATAGTTTGGGAAATAATTTTATTGAAAATATAGAAAAAAGTTTCAAAAATAGAGAAAATATCTTTGGTGATAATGCTCTGGAAATCATCACCCCCATCCATAGTCCCAGTTACATCATGGGTTACGTTGCCATCGCAGCAAAAGTCCATGTAACTATAGGCACTCCGCGCCCCTCGATTACGCCATGGAACCCACAACAGATCACAGTTACATTCCAGGGTTACGTTGCCATCACAGCAAAAGTCCATGTAATTGTAGGCATCAGCGCCCTCGATTTTCGCTCTCAAAAATGAAACTTCTCCACTCCCACATAGGTCGCAGTCTACCGATGTAAAATCAAACGTAGACTGTTGGCTCTCAGCAGCACACACCATTTTTGCTATGTTACCATAGGTCACAGTCTACCGATATAAAATCAAACGTAGACTGTTGGCTCTCAACAACACACACGACTTTCGCTATGGTCTGCAGTAGATCGCATTGACATCGAGTTAAACTGTCGTCACAGCAGAACCCAAATTCCTCTGTAGGCATCAGCGCCCTCGACTTTCGCTACACGCTATACATGATCCTTAGGAATTAGTTTTGTCCGGACTCCTCACAGGATCAACTTTAGGACCTCCCCTTAGAGGCTCAAGGCAGTACCACCCTGTGGCACTCCTGAGAAGTTCATTCAAGGGAGCACTTTTTTTCTAGAGCCACTTCAAATCACTTTATATTATACACATATAGTATTTTCCAAATCATACACCTAGTATGAATTTCATATAAATCTCCTTTCTCAAAATCAATTATCCCAAAATCGATAATTCACAAACTAGGCTTTCCAAATTCCAAATTCGAATTTCCTCAGAAATCAAAAGCCTTTCCACATCCATAGGTTCCAAAAACCTTTTCTCAAAATCATTCTCATAAGATCCTTTACATATATATACATATATATATATATATATATATATATATATAACATTAAAAATGAAAAGACCCACTTCATTTTACTCTAATTTAGGTGATTTTTTTGTGGTCACTTCTTTAATTCATTTCCCCAAGATCCATATTTTACCAATATAAAAATATCAGTATTTCAATCCAATCATGTCATTTATATATATGAAGATATATAAATGTTTCTTTGCCTATCAAAGTAATTAAATTAGCAAAGAAATTCAATCACACAATGTTTCTCATATTCAAGAGATTTTGTGTCACATAGCGATCTCTTTGATTATTATTTAATTCTGATATGACAATTTTTTTTCCTTATTTTATTTCTTCTATCAGTTATTTAATTGGTTTACTTCACAACATGTTTCATGGCCCAATAATTTAATTTCTGGATTAACCACTCATGCTTTTAATGTCTGGGAATCTAGGAGTTTGTTGCTTATTGTTTTTCCCTTGAATTTATGCAAAACACTAAAACAACTCAAGTTTGAGAATTCATCCCGAGGTGCTTATTACTTATTCAAACAATGTTTTTGTCAAATAAATATACTCATGTCTTAAAATATTGGTAATGATCTTATGAACATTTGGTGATAAGTGTGTTATAGACCAGGCAGAAGAAGAACTACAGGCAAGCAAAATGCTAACTTAATCTAGCATACCATATATAGACTTGCATGTATATGAAAACAGAACGATTGGAGCAATACCAAAATTAGTCTAATACAAACTTGCAGATGAACATTTTGAGAAGGGTACTGATAGGTTTTCAGATTATAAAACAAATGGTAGTGACCTATCAAATAGTGGGATTATTAGCATGTTTAATATCTAGGTACGCTACATGGCAATGCATTTTTTTTCAACAGATTGGTTAAAGACAAAACTGACTTAATTTAAACCAAATAGGTGGTTAGCTAAGCTCAGTTCAATACAATTGCATTCCAGATTATAAGTATAAGGCATGTAGTTCATTTTTACTATACAATATAATGCAAGTTCTTTACTGGAAAATCAGATGTTCAAAGAGAACTAACATGTTAAGATTTCAAGCTTCTCATGGTCTTATATCAGTTATAAGTCATGGTCAAGCTCTTCTGGTTAGCCAATACCAGATTCAATTATCACTTCACAATTTTTAGCTACATGATTATCCGTAAACTACTGCAACTTCTCCATTTAAAATTTAACAAAATTTGATACAGAAAGCATGTCCATATATTAAATTACATGGCATACTTTTCTCCATCACAGTCTACTAAAAAAACATCAAGATCAGTTACTTGGATCTGAAACTCAAGACACACATAATATTTAAGTTTTACGAATCCTTTTCAAATGAACAAAGCCACTACAATACTGAAAAGGTGTGCATAAACTTAAGAAAGTTTGCCTAGCTATCTTTATTACAATGAACTACTATATTTTATTAACTCAAGCAAGTCTTCTAATTTTCCAAGCAAGCAAGCTACTCATGCATCTCTACCTGCAACAATATTTTGAGTTGCCTCAATAAAAATGAGACACCCCAAATATTGCAAAGGCAATAAATAGGGTCAGAATAAAATTCTGGTACGAGTGAAATCATTATTAAACCAACTTATAAATTCTTATAACTGTGCAAAGGACATATATATTTGACACTATTCAATGTCATGTTAAACCTAAGCATATGTACATTTAAAATTTATCTAACAAACATACACCAAAGCTTTCATCAATTCAATCCATTTAGTTTTACATGTACAAACTCCTATGGATTTTAGCTTCCTAAAATCCATAGCATAATCTTTCAATCCCATTTTATATTTTATATGGTCTAAACTCTTGCCTTTTAACACAAGTGTGCATGGCAAAGGACTCAATTCTGTTAACCTTTGCACAGAGGCCTTCAGGACTTGAACAAGTCATGCACATACCCATCATCCACCTGATGATGAGTAGATCAAGGCACCTCTCCTAAATTACTTTGTAATTTAGAGACCATGCTCATTTAATTACTGAGAAATTTTCTTCTTAATTCCAGAGGTGCTCATGTTCTTCCTTTCTTTACATAAACCCCAAAATCTATTAAACTCACTCAAGGGATTACATCCAATCATACAGAGCATTCATGTAAAATTGCACATCCAAAGACATTATGGCTTAATATTATTTTATAAAACTGCCTATATATTTATTTCTAGAGATTTTCCCCATTGCTTACATAAATCTGATGAAACCATAAGAAATACTATATTTATTTTACTGTGAACATAGGATAGGATTTTTAAGAAAAACCCATAAAAACATATTGGCTCATGATCTGAACAAATCAGCACATGTTTATAGTATTGCATTGTTCCTATCATTTTTAATATGAACTATGCATGAGCATGAATCTCATTATTCACACTGCCTACTTCATTTCCCTTTGATATCCTATTTCTCGGTAAAACATTTAGTTCATTCTTCATATAAAACTGGATTATAAAATCCATTTCTATAATATGAATATATGTTTGATTATTTATATTTCAAAGTAAAAATTGAAACAATTATAACAACTTAAAACAGATCAAATCATTAACCATAAATTCAACCAAAATATCATCCATGATCAACATGTATTTATTTAGAGAGTAAAACCAAACAGAAAAACATAATGTGATTTTATATTAAAAAATTGGCTGCCCTTACTTGGGTCTTAATGCCTTAAGTCTTTTAAATGATTATCACTCACCTTCCTCTCCTCTTCCCCTAGAATGCTTAGCTTTAAGACTATGTGAGTTTCTCTTTTCTATTTTATTTTGTATTAAACTTCTGTTTTTCCTCTCCAGAGAAAACCTCTGCCTTACCCCTTAATTTAAATCATTTAACTAGGGTTTTAATAAAGGAAACACCCATTTTATCCTCACAAAAATAAAAGAAGCCTGTACGCATGTTTATGGCTAATTTGGCCATTTTCTTTTTATTTCCATTTCAGGTGAAAACAGTTGTTTTTCTCTTTTCTGAATGCATGCTATTTGCATGATTTTTACCTGTACATTGTTTTTCTACGACTCAACTTGACAATGTATTTTTATTATACCCGAGTTATTTTTCATGTTTCTTTTTACAAGTCTTGTTTTTAACTAACATAATTTACCATTTGCTTCTTTCTTGATTTATTCCTAAAATGCATCCATACTCATAAATATTGCTTGACTGATTTCTATGCATTTTAATTATCAAGAGGATTTTTATTTTATCATCCCATACTTCTCTAACCATATGTATATATATTTTCTATACAATATTCTCATATATACAAGTCGTCTAAATTTTAGAATTCATTTTATACTTAATCATTTTCCTCTCATCACTGTATAAAAATAATTATTCCTTGCATAATTACATCACTCACTTCTGATATTCATTTTCAAACTATTTTTATTCTTTGGTTATTTATATAATACATATATATATATATATATATATATATATATTTACACATAAAATATGTGAATATAATGCTCCTCTTTACTAAGCTATTTTTCTCCCCATTTTTTTCTCTAACTATCATTCTCTCACTTATTCACTCTTGGTATTTATTTTCCCTTTAAAGTAATTTTTATTCTCAAAAATTTTGGGTCTTCACATACGCTCCTCCTAAAAGGAATTGTGTCCCACAATTATATATTGGTTATTAGTATATTTCAAACATACCAGAAATTCATTCATCTAAGATCAGTCAAATACACTTAAGTAATATTTAAAGTTATTACAGTTCTATACATACCTTCAAGTAGAAAATAGATTAGGATACCTATCCTTCATCCTATCTTCAGCCTCCCATGTGCAGTCATTCCCATCTAAACTCCATTGGATTTTAACTAGTTTAATTATTTTATTTCTCAGTTTCTTTTCTTCTCTAGCCACAATGCCCACTGGTTCCTTTTTATAAACCAGATTTTCTTGAATTTCAACATGTGTAGGAGATTCAAGAATGGTCTCCTTATCATGCACCCATTTTCTCAATTGGGATACATGAAATACATCATGTATTTTGCTCAATTCCTCTGGTAACTTCAACCTATAAGCTAAAGTCCCAATTCTTTGAACAATTTCATATGGTCCTATATACCTTGGTGATAGTTTCCCTGCTTTGCCAAATCTCAGTATTTTACTCATTGGTGAAACTTTGAGGAACACATAGTCTCCTACCTCAAATTCTACTGGCCTTCTCCTTTTATCTGCATATGCTTTCTGTCTCTCTTGAGCTACTCTCATTCTTTGCCTCACTAATTCTATTCTTGCAGAAGTTTTTTTACATTGTCTGGTCCAAGCAACACTCCTTCACCAGCCTCCATCCAACATGCAGGAGATAAACAAGGCTTCCCATACAAAGCCTCAAATGGAGCCATTCCTATGGTGGACTGGTAGCTATTATTATAAGAAAACTCAGCTAAATAAATATGATCCTCCTAGTTGCCTCCAAAATCAAGTATGCATGCTCTAAGCAAATCTTCTAAAATCTTATTAACAATTTCAGTTTGCCCATCTGTTTGTGGGTGGTAGGCTGTGCTTAGGCTTAGTTCTGTCCCCATAGCTTCTTGAAAGCTACTCCAAAACCTTGAAGTAAACAAAGTATCACTATCACTGATGATAGTCTTGGGGATGCCATGCAATCTCACTATCTCTTTCACAAATAACTGAGCTAGTTTATGGGCATTTCTGTTTGAATTTATAGGAATGAAGTGTGCTGTTTTTGTAAGCCTATCAACCACTACCCAAATACTATCATTGCCTCTTCTTGTTCTTGGCAAACCATCCACAAAATCCATTGATATGCTTTCCCATTTCCAAGTAGGCACTTCCAAAGGTTGCAATAGGCCTGAGGGTCTTTGATAATCTGCCTTTACTTGTTGGCATGTCAAGAAATTTGCCACATATTTGGCCACTGCTCCTTTCATCCCTGGCCACCAGTAATTCCTCCTAAGATCATGGTACATTTGTGTACCACCTAGATGTATAGTATATTTTGTTTTGTGATGCTCATCCATAACTTCTTGCTTCAGTTCCTCTAAATTTGGTATGAAGAGTTTCCCCTTTTTCCTTAAGTATCCTTTATCATCTACCTCATAGTTTTCCACTGTCATTCCTTGTGATATCATGTTCTTTTTCTCCTTCAAATTTGTATCTTGATTCTGCATTTGTCCTATTTTATCAACCAGTGTTGACTTTAAAGAAATGAGGCTTAATTTACCGTATTCAATCATCTCACTGTGTGTCTTATCTGATACACTAGTTTCCTCTTTCACTTCCACCTCACTAAGGATTGTCAAATCCCTGAACTCAGCCATCATTAAGCTTGCTAATTTTGCTTGATGTCTACTTAATGCATCTGCCATATTATTAGCTTTTCCTGGGGTGTATAATATATCAAGATCATAGGCAGCTAGAAATTCTACCCACCTATGTTGCCTCATGTTTAAGTCTTTTTGGGAAAACAAGTATTTAAGTGACTTATGGTCTATAAACAATTCAAACTTAGCACCTAATAAATAGTGTCTCCATAGCTTCAATGCATATACTACAGCAGCTAGCTCTAAATCATGTGTAGCATACCTAGTTTCATTTGGCTTGAGTTGCCTTGATGCATATGCTATGCCTCTACCATGTTGCATGAGCACTGCCCCTAGTCCAGATCCACTAGCATCTGTATAAACTACTAATCCTTCATTTCCCTCTTTTACTTGTAAAACTGGAGCTTCCATCAATGCTTTCTTTAGTGATGAAAAAGCTTGTTCACACTTCTCTGTCCACACATATGGTTGCTCCTTTTTAGTTAACTTGGTTAATGGGATAGCTATTCTTGCAAAATCTTTTATAAACCTCCTATAATAGCCTGCCATTCCCAAGAATGATCTCACCTCAGTCACTGATTTGGGTCTACTCCAGGACTACATTGCTATCACTTTAGTTGGGTCTACACTAACCCCTTGTTGTGATACAATGTGCCCCAAAATTTTTACTTCATTCTGCCAGAATGTACATTTGGAGAATTTGGCCTTTAAATCATGTGCTCTCAGTCTAGACAGAACCAGATGCAAGTGTTTTGCATGCTCCTCTTCTGATTTTGAATACACTAATTTGTCATCAATACAGACAACCACAAATTTGTCTAGAAAATCTCTAAATGTTCTATTCATTAAATCTACAAAATATGATGGTGCATTTGTCAATCCAAAAGGCATCACCAAAAGTTCATATAACCCATACCTTGTGTTGAAGGCAGTATACTTAATGATTTCTTCCTCTACCTTCATCTGATGAAACCCAGAGGCCAAATCTAGCCTTGAAAAGATCTTTGCTCCATTTAATTGATCAAACAGATCATCAATTCTGGGGAGTGGGTATTTGTTCTTGATGGTGACTTTATTTAGTTCTCTATAATCAATACACATTCTTAGTGTACCATCATGCTTTTTCACAAACACCACTGGAGAACCCAAGTTTGAACTGCTAGGCCTTATGAAGCCTTTCTGCTCCAATTCTTCCAGCTGTTGCTTCAATTCTATTAATTCTTTTGGACCCATTCTAGTATGTTTCTTGATGATAGGACTTGATCCAGGAATTAACCTTATTTGAAATTCAACTGGTCTATTGTCAGGTACCCCTACTACCTCTCCAAAAACATATGGATACTCTCTTATTACTTCTGTGTTTTCTAAAATTAATTCCTTTTCAATCATATTCCATATTTGATTAAGACAGTTTGTTTTAGCTATTTCACTCATGACTAAAATATTTTTACCATTTTTCTTTTTCAAAGATATAGTGAAAGTTTCTAAATTCAAAATTGCTTTGAATTTACTGAACCAATCTACCCCTAAAATAATTCCTATTCTAGGATATTTCAATACAAACAAATCAGATTTAAACACATTTCCTCCTATGTTTAATTCTACTCCCAAACATTTTAATCCTAGTAAACAAGAGCTACCCAGGGGACTTTGAATAAACAAGGGTTTTTCAACTTTGTTGCATGTGAGAGCTAATTTATCCACTATGTCTTGTGATATTAGAGAATGTGTGGCTCTAGTGTCATATATAACTGTGATTGGGTAACTTTTAATTAGAAGTATACCTTCCAATTGTCCAGAGCTTACTGCTGAATTTGTCTTTGCCTTTGTTTCCAATGCTCCAACCTTTGCTCCTTTCTTAAACTCTGGGCAGTTTCTTTTAATATGACCTTCTTTCCCACAGTTATAGCAGCTAAATGGTGCCTTCTTGGCTGCTTGACACCTATTACTCATGTGTCCTTCTTTGCCACAATTATAACAAGTAACTTTCTTTTTAGCTTCCCTAATGGCTGCTCCCTCCACTTTCTTATCCATATTCTTTTTGTCATAGGGATGTGCTCTATTTTTCCCCTTCTTTTGATTATTAGCCCTCATGCTCCTAAATTTTTCCCTTGCATTGTCATGTTGTTCAAAAGAAAGAGTAAGGTCTATGACTTGATCAAATATCCTGTCTTTGTATGGTAACATTGCCCTACTCAAACTAGCATTGAGTCCTTGAATAAATCTTGAATTCTTTGATTCTTCATTTCCTATGAGCACAGTTCTATACTTAGACAAACACTCAAATTTTTGAGTGTATTCAGTCACACTCATTGGTCCTTGCCTCAGCCTTATGAATTCCTCAAGCAATGTTCCCTTAGCTGTTGCTGGAACAAACCTTGCCTCAAGCATCTCCTTGAATTGATCCCATGTTATCTCATGTTCTGGCCTTCCTGTGATGATCACCTCCCACCAATCTAATGCTGCTCCTTTGAGTCTCCTAGAAGCTATCTGCCTTTTCCTTTTATCATTGATTTGCATATCTGCAAATATTATTTCTAGAGTTCTCAACCATGTCTTCACACCCATAACTCCTTCAGTTCCTTCAAAATCTTTGCGTCCTAAATTTGAGAATGTATTCAATAGCTTAGCTAATTCCTCATGAGGATTCTCTTCCCTGTGCACTGCTCCTTCTCTAAATACCCTCACCAAATCTTGCAAATTGACCATTGGTGTTGTATTGGAGGGTCCTGCTCCATGACTTGGTGGCCTTCCTACCATGATTCACTATTAAATGGCATAGCTAGTTAGTCATATTTCTAATTTAATTATTTTCTGCAATTTGTTTCTACTGTGAATATTTATTTCTATCATTATTATATTTTATTATTTTTTTATTTTATCCATACAAGAAGATTGGACACTATATTTATGCTATGTTTTAACAACATAGCTCTGATACCAACTGAAAAGACCCACTTCATTTTACTCTAATTTAGGTGATTTTTTTTGTGGTCACTTCTTTAATTCATTTCCCCAAGATCCATATTTTACCAATATAAAAATATCAGTATTTCAATCCAATCATGTCATTTATATATATGAAGATATATAAATGTTTCTTTGCCTATCAGAGTAATTAAATTAGCAAAGAAATTCAATCACACAATGTTTCTCATATTCAAGAGATTTTGTGTCACATAGCCATCTCTTTGATTATTATTTAATTCTGATATGACCATTTTTTTCCTTATTTTATTTCTTCTATCAGTTATTTAATTGATTTATTCACAACTTGTTTCATGGCCCAATAATTTAATTTCTGGATTAACCACTCATGCTTTTAATGTCTGGGAATCTAGGAGTTTGTTGCTTATTGTTTTTCCCTTGAATTTATGCAAAACACTAAAACAACTCAAGTTTGAGAATACATCCCGGGGTGCTTATTACTTATTCAATCAATGTTTTTGTCAAATAAATATACTCATGTCTTAAAATATTGGTAATGACCTTATGAACATTTGGTGATAAGTGTGTTATAGACCAGGCAGAAGAAGAACTACAGGCAAGCAAAATCCTAACTTAATCTAGCATACCATATATAGACTAGCATGTATATGAAAACAGAATGATTGGAGAAATACCAAAATCAGTCTAATACAAACTTGCAGATGAACACTTTGAGAAGGGTACTGATAGGTTTTCAGATTATAAAACAAATGGTAGTGATCTATCAAATAGTGGGATTATTAGCATGTTTAATATCTAGGTACGCTACATGGCAATGCATTTTTTTCAACAGATTGGTTAAAGACAAAACCGACTTAATTTAAACCAAATAGGTGGTTAGCTAAACTCAGTTCAGTACAATTGCATTCCAGATTATAAGTATAAGGCATGTATTTCATTTTTACTATACAATATAATGCAAGTTCTTTACTGGAAAATTAGATGTTCAAAGAGAACTAACAGGTTAAGATTTCAAGCTTCTCATGGTCTTATATCAGTTATAAGTCATGGTCAAGCTCTTCTGGTTAGCCAATACTAGATTCAATTATCACTTCACAATTTTTAGCTACATGCTTATCCATAAACTACTGCAACTTCTCCATTTAAAATTTAACAAAATTTGATACAGAAAGCATGTCCACATATTAAATTACATGGCATACTTTTGTCCATCACAGTCTACTAAAAAAACATCAAGATCAGTTACTTGGATCTGAAACTCAAGACACACATAATATTTAAGTTTTACAAATTCTTTTCAAATGAACAAAGCCACTACAATACTGAAAAGGTCTGCATAGACTTAAGAAAGTTTGCCTAGCTATCTTTATTACAATGAACTACTACATTTTATAAACTCAAGTAAGTCTTCTAATTTTCCAAGCAAGCAAACTACTCATGCATCTCTACCTGCAACAATATTTTGAGCTGCCTCAATAAAAATGGGACACCCCAAATATTGCAAAGGCAATAAATAGGGTCAGAATAAAATTCTGGTATGAGTGAAATCATTATTAAAACAACTTATAAATTCTTAAAACTGTGCAAAGGACATATATATTTGACACTATTCAATTTCATTTTAAACCTGAGCATATGTACATTTAAAATTTATCTAACAAACATACACCCAAGCTTTCATCCATTCAATCCATTCAGTTGTACATGTACAAACTCCTATGGATTTTAGCTTCCTAAAATCCATAGCATAATCTTTCAATCCCATTTTATATTTTATATGGTCTAAACTCTTGCCTTTTAACACAAGTGTGCATGGCAAAGGACTCAATTCTGTTAACCTTTGCACAGAGGCCTTCAGGACTTGAACAAGTCATGCACATACCCATCATCCACCTGATGATGAGTAGATCAAGGCACCTCTCCTAAATTACTTTGTAATTTAGAGACCATGCTCATTTAATTACTGAGAAATTTTCTTCTTAATTCCAGAGGTGCTCATGTTCTTCCTTTCTTTACATAAACCCCAAAATCTATTAAACTCACTCAAGGGATTACATCCAATCATACAGAGCATTCATGTAAAATTGCACATCCAAAGACATTATGGCTTAATATTATTTTATAAAACTGCCTATATATTTATTTCTAGAGATTTTCCCCATTGCTTACATAAATCTGATGAAACCATAAGAAATACTATATTTATTTTACTGTGAACATAGCATAGGATTTTTAAGAAAACCCCATAAAAACATATTGGCTCATGATCTGAACAAATCAGCACATGTTTATATTATTGCATTGTTCCTATCATTTTAAATATGAACTAGGCATGAGCATGAATCTCATTATTCACACTGCCTACTTCATTTCCCTTTGATATCCTATTTCTCAGTAAAACATTTAGTTTATTCTTCATATAAAACTGGATTATAAAATCCATTTCTATAATATGAATATATGTTTGATTATTTATATTTCAAAGTAAAAATTGAAACAATTATAACAACTTAAAACAAATCAAATCATTAACCATAAATTCAACCAAAATACCATCCATGATCAACATGTATTTATTCAGAGAGTAAAACCAAACAGAAAAACATAATATGATTTTATATAAAATAATTTGGCTGCCCTTATTTGGGTCTTAATGCCTTAAGACTTTTAAATGATTATCACTCACCTTCCTCTCCTCTTCCCCGAGAATGCTTAGCTTGAAGACTGTGTGAGTTTCTCCTTTCTATTTTTTTTGGAATTAAACTTCTGTTTTTCCTCTCCAGAGAAAACCTCTGCCTTACCCCTTGATTTAAATCATTTAACTAGGGTTTTAATAAAGGAAACACCCATTTTATCCTCACAAAAATAAAAGAAGCCTGTACGCATGTTTATGGCTAATTTGCCCATTTTCTTTTTATTTCCATTTCAGGTGAAAACAGTTGTTTTTCTCTTTTCTGAATGCATGCTATTTGCATGATTTTTACCTGTACATTGTTTTCCTACGACTCAACTTGACAATGTATATTTATTATACCCGAGTTATTTTTCATGTTTCTTTTTACAAGTCATGTTTTTAACTAACATAATTTACCATTTGCTTCTTTCTTGATTTATTCCTAAAATGCATCCATACTCATAAATATTGCTTGACTGATTTCTATGCATTTTAATTATCAAGAGGATTTTTATTTTATCATCCCATACTTCTCTAACAATATGTATATACATTTTCTATACAATATTCTCATATATACAAGTCATGTAAATTTTAGAATTCATTTTATACTTAATCATTTTCCTCTCATCACTGTATAAAAATAATTATTCCTTGCATAATTACCTCACTCACTTCTGATATTCATTTTCAAACTATTTTTATTCTTTGGTTATTTATATAATACATATATATATATATATATACACACATAAAATATGTGAATATAATGCTCCTCTTTACTAAGCTATTTTTCTCCCCATTTTTTTTTCTCTAACTATCATTCTCTCACTTATTCACTCTTGGTATTTATTTTCCCTTTAAAGTAATTTTTATTCTCAAAAATTTTGGGTCTTCACATACGCTCCTCCTAAAAGGAATTGTGTCCCACAATTATATATTGGTTATTAGTATATTTCAAACATACCAGAAATTCATTCATCTAAGATCAGTCAAATACACTTAAGTAATATTTAAAGTTATTACAGTTCTATACATACCTTCAAGTAGAAAATAGATTAGGATACTTATCCTTCATCCTATCTTCAGCCTCCCATGTGCAGTCATTCCCATCTAAACTCCATTGGATTTTAACTAGTTTAATTATTTTATTTCTCTGTTTCTTTTCTTCTCTAGCCACAATGCCCACTGGTTCCTTTTTATAAACCAGATTTTCTTGAATTTCAACATGTGTAGGAGATTCAAGAATGGTCTCCTTATCATGCACCCATTTTCTCAATTGGGATACATGAAATACATCATGTATTTTGCTCAATTCCTCTGGTAACTTCAACCTATAAGCTAAAGTCCCAATTCTTTGAACAA
The DNA here is from genome assembly GCA_030737815.1 of Allium fistulosum. Classification (NCBI taxonomy): domain Eukaryota; kingdom Viridiplantae; phylum Streptophyta; class Magnoliopsida; order Asparagales; family Amaryllidaceae; genus Allium; species Allium fistulosum. The sequence goes on along the minus strand of CM060906.1, from coordinate 168,475,203 downwards.
TTTCATATGGTCCTATATACCTTGGTGATAGTTTCCCTGCTTTTCCAAATCTCAGTATTTTACTCATTGGTGAAACTTTGAGGAACACATAGTCTCCCACCTCAAATTCTACTGGCCTTCTCCTTTTATCTGCATATGCTTTCTGTCTCTCTTGAGCTACTCTCATTCTTTGCCTCACTAATTCTATTCTTGTAGAAGTTTCTTTTACATTGTCTGGTCCAAGCATCACTCCTTCACCAGCCTCCATCCAACATGTAGGAGATAAACAAGGCTTCCCATAAAAAGCCTCAAATGGAGCCATTCCTATGGTGGACTGGTAGCTATTATTATAAGCAAATTCAGCTAAATAAATATGATCCTCCTAGTTGCCTCCAAAATCAAGTATGCATGCTCTAAGCAAATCTTCTAAAATCTTATTAACAATTTCAGTTTGCCCATCTGTTTGTGAATGGTAGGCTGTGCTTAGGCTTAGTTCTGTCCCCATAGCTTCTTGAAAGCTACTCCAAAACCTTGAAGTAAAAAAAGTATCTCTATCACTAATGATAGTCTTGGGGATGCCATGCAATCTCATTATCTCTTTCACAAATAACTGAGCTAGTTTATGGGCATTTCTGTTTGGATTTATAGGAATGAAGTGTGATGTTTTTGTAACCTATCAACCACTACCCAAATACTATCATTGCCTCTTCTTGTTCTTGGCAAACCATCCACAAAATCCATTGATATGCTTTCCCATTTCCAAGTAGGCACTTCCAAAGGTTGCAATAGGCCTGAGGGTCTTTGATAATCTGCCTTTACTTGTTGGCATGTCAAGCAATTTGCCACATATTTGGCCACTGCTCCTTTCATCCCTGGCCACCAGTAATTCCTCCTAAGATCATGGTAAATTTTTGTACCACCTGGATGTATAGTATATTTTGTTTTGTGATGCTCATCCATAACTTCTTGCTTCAGTTCCTCTACATTTGGTATGCAGAGTTTCCCCTTTTTCCTTAAGTATCCTTTATCATCTACCTCATAGTTTTCCACTGTCATGCCTTGTGATATCATGCTCTTTTTCTCCTTCAAATTTGTATCTTGATTCTGCATTTGTCCTATTTTATCAACCAGTGTTGACTTTAAAGAAATGAGGCTTAATTTACCATATTCAATCATCTCACTGTGTGTCTTATCTGATACACTAGTTTCCTCTTTCACTTCCACCTCACTAAGGATTGTCAAATCCCTGAACTCAGCCATCATTAAGCTTGCCAATTTTGCTTGATGTCTACTTAATGCATCTGCCACTTTATTAGCTTTTCCTGGGGTGTATAATATATCAAGATCATAGGCAGCTAGAAATTCTACCCACCTATGTTGCCTCATGTTTAAGTCTTTTTGGGAAAACAAGTATTTAAGTGACTTATGGTCTGTAAACAATTCAAACTTAGCACCTAATAAATAGTGTCTCCATAGCTTCAATGCATATATTACAACAGCTAGCTTTAAATCATGTGTAGCATACCTAGTTTCATTTGGCTTGAGTTACCTTGATGCATATGCTATGACTATACCATGTTGCATGAGCACTGCCCCTAGTCCAGATCCACTAGCATTTGTATAAACTACTAATCCTTCATTTCCCTCTGGTACTTGTAAAACAAGAGCTTCCATCAATGCTTTCTTTAGTGATGAAAAAGCTTGTTCACACTTCTCTGTCCACACATATGGTTGCTCCTTTTTAGTTAACTTGGTCAATGGGATAGCTATTCTTGCAAAATCTTTTATAAACCTCCTATAATAGCCTGCCATTCCCAAGAATGATCTCACCTCAGTCACTGATTTGGGTCAACTCCATGACTGCACTGCTATCACTTTAGCTGGGTCTACACTAACCCCTTGTTATGATAAAATGTGCCTTTAAAATTTTACTTCATTTTGCCAGAATGTACATTTAGAGAATTTGGCCTTTAAATCATGTGCTCTCAGTCTAGACAAAACCAGATGCAAGTGTTTTGCATGCTCCTCTTCTGATTTTGAATACACTAATATGTCATCAATAAAGACAACCACAAATTTGTCTAGAAAATCTCTAAATGTTCTATTCATTAAATCTACAAAATATGATGGTGCATTTGTCAATCCAAAAGGCATCACCAAAAATTCATATAACCCATACCTTGTGTTGAAGGCAGTATACTTACTGCTTTCTTCCTCTACCTTCATTTGATGAAACCCAAAGGCCAAATCTAGACTTGAAAAGATCTTTGCACCATTTAATTGATCAAACAGATCATCAATTCTGGGGAGTGGGTATTTGTTCTTGATGGTGACTTTATTTAGTTCTCTATAATCAATACACATTCTTAGTGTGCTATCATGCTTTTTCACAAACACCACTGGAGAACCCCAGTTTGAACTACTAGGCCTTATGAAGTGATGCAGCCCAAAATGAAGAAGTCATAGGTCGTGTGCGACCTAACATGTTGATAGGTCGAGACCGACCTAAGAAGGAAGCTAACGAGTTAAGATTTGGTGAGAAATGGTGGAAAGTTGAAGTTTTAGGTCGCAACCGACCTAACAAAGGTTATAAGTCGTTCCAACGACTTAGTGAAGATCGGCAACGACCTAGTGGGAAGGTGCGAGCTAACGAGATACTGGAACGACCTAACATGTTTTTAGGTCGTGTACGACCTAACGAAGAGCTTAAGTCGTCTGAACGACATACCGAGACACACAGTGAAAAGGCAGAGCGATGTGGTGAAGTGTTAGGTCGTGAACGACCTAACGAGTCAAGAGATAGGTCGCTGAAGACTGGAGCCGTGGATCTTTCCTGCCGACTTAATCTCGGCTGTTGATTTCTTAAGTCGCTACCTGTTTGTTTTTAGGTCGTTATTGACCTAAGTTATGTCGCTGAAGACCGGAGCCGTGGATTTCTATGTCTCTTTAATCTGAGACGTAGATTTTTGAAGCCGCTGAAGTTTTAACTCGCAAAGTCTTTAAGTCGTAAGTCACACAGAAGCTTGTAGCCGAGGATCTTGATGCCGCGTCAATCTGAACCGTTGATGTTAAGTCGTGTGTACTTTAGGTCGTGTACGACCTATGTGAGTCGTTGTAATGTGTTGAATATTTTCTTAGGTCGTGAGTCATTTGTCTTTGAGTCGTTTGTATTTTCTTTAAGGTCGTAGCCTGTTTGTTGTAGGTCGTTGTGTTGTACTGGTAATGTTGTTATGTCGCTATGTTGTAACTGTTGTGTCTTAAGTCATCACCGAGTTATGATAGGTCGTAGGTCGTAAGTCGGAACCGACATATGAGTTAATGTAATTTTGTTATTTTCGTGTGAGTTGTAAAATGCTATAAATAGGCCGGTGGTGCCATTTGTATGGGTTGTTGATTTTTGAATAAAACTCTCTTTTGTTAGCTTTGTGCTTTCATTCAAATTAGTAGTTGAGTGTAATCACCTATCTCCTCTTTCGGATAATCGAGTTCGCTCGATTCAACGATTGTAGAAGCCGATTCGTGGAATCAAGTGCGCTTGATCAACGCTCGAAGAATTGAAGATCTTTGAACCCGGTATCGTGCGCGATCAACGAGTTCGGGATAGCTAGAATTCGGTATCTTCGGATCAACGAATTTGGGAATTTCAGTATCTTCCAATCCATCGATTGCTACTTTCATCGACCGACATTGTTCTGTAATATCCACTGCGTCAGTTTTTGGTATCAGAGCTTGTTCTAGCCAATCATAGCTAGATCGAGACTTAGAGCCTAATCATTTTGAAGATTTGAGTTTTGTTTATCACGGCCGAGAGCAAGTTGAAGTTGTTCGACTTTGTATTGAAGTTTAGAGATTGGATCTTATCTGTGGAGAAGTTGTGTTCATCGTGTGCATCGCAAATTGCAACAAAGTGGGAGTTTTCGATCCATTCCATTTTGGATCAAAGTTCGAATTGTGTTTGAATTTGAAGAGTTTGTAAAGTATCAAGTATGCCGCCAAGGAGAGCCAATCGACATCAAAACATTGAAGCTTTGTATCGAAGAGAAGAAGTTGATGAGATGGAGCAAAGAATCAATGAAAACTTTAGTGAAAAGCTTAACGAAGGAATTGGCCGGTTAGAGAAGCTTATGACAGAGATGAATCAAAATCGGAGAAGGGTTTCACCTGAATCTAACCATGGGGGTAGTAGAGTCTCACCACATCCCAATCGAGACAGAAGTGTTGAAAATGATCAAGGACGTGGGAGGAACGTGAATGATCATGAACGGAGGAATGTAGATAGAAGGGATGATGGTGGTAGACATGATGGTAGTAGAGATGTGGGTGGACGAGATAGACAACGATATACATCTGATTTTGAAGAGGAGTATGATGGTGGTAGTGTTCAAGGACAAGGACGAGGACAAGGAAGAAATCACTCTGAGTATGATCACAAGTGGGAATCGGGGATGAAGACTGAAATTCCTGAGTTCAAAGGTGGTATGCAAGTGGAGGAGTTTCTAGATAGGGTGGCTAATGTCGAGGAGATTTTTGACTTCAAAGAAGTTCCAGAACATCGTAGAGTGAAGTTGGTTGCTACAAGGTTGAGGGGTAGAGCTTTGGCATAGTGGCAGCAAACCAAACTTACACGTGAACGAATGGGGAAGTCAAAAGTTGAATCGTGGGAGAAGATGAAGAAATTGATGAAAGCAACATTCTTACCTTATAATTATCAATCTCTTATGTATCAAAGGTTGCAAAACTTGAGACAAGGAACGAAATCTGTGAATGAATATGCAGACGAATTTTATCAACTGATTGCAAGGAATGATATTATGGAGACAGAAGAACAGTTAACAGCTAGATTTGTTGGAGGGTTGCGAATGCAGATTCAGGATATGGTTAATATGTTTGATCCCAGATCTGTAGCGGAAGCACACCAGAAAGCGTTGGCTTGGGAGAAACAGGGAAGACGAGGAGGAGGTGTGTTTACAAATTCCAACAATCCAGTGAAGGGAGTTAGTGGGAGTTCTAATGTTTCAAAAGCTATAGCAAAACCAGTTGTGAATGAGGTTGGGAAGACGAAAGTCAATAATGGTTTCAAATGTTATAATTGCCAAGAGTTGGGCCACAAAAGTAATGAATGTCCAAAGCCGAAGAAGAGAGCTATGATAGCGGAGGTTGAGAATGAGGATGAAGAAGCTGAATGTTCCAATTCACCACCTGATGAGGAGGAAGAAGAAGTGACGGGAGACGAAGGTTACAATCTTATGATGAAGAGGTCCTGTTTAACACCAAAGCAAGAGGAGGATTGTAGTTGGTTGAGGAGCAATATTTTTCAGTCAACATGTACCATTCTGGGGAAAGTTTGCAAATTTGTTATTGATGCTGGAAGCTGTGATAATATAATTTCTTCAGAGGCTGTAAGGAAGTTGGCATTGAAGACTGAGAAACACCCAAAGCCATACAAGCTAGCTTGGTTGAGGAAAGGCGGGGAGGTGAAGGTTGGACTAAGGGCTTGTGTGAAGTTTTCAATTGGGAAGAAATATAACGATGAAATCTGGTTCGATGTGGTAGATATGGATGTCTGTCATTTGTTGTTGGGAAGACCGTGGCAGTATGATAGGGCAGTGCAACATGATGGGCGTACCAACAGTTACAGTTTCATGTTTGAAGGCACAAAGATTACTCTAGTTCCAAAGAAGCGACAACAGGAGGAAAACAAGTTGGAGGAGATTGAAGAGCTCAAAACTTTGTTATCTTTGAAGGAGTTTGTGAAGGAAGTAGAGGAGGAGCCGGAAGTATTTTTATTGATCGGACGGGAGAGTCAGGAAGTGGTTGAAATCCAAGAAGAAGTTAAACCAGTTTTGAAAGAATTTGACGATGTATTTCAAGAGGAGTTACCAACGGAATTGCCACCGTTGAGGGATATACAACATCAGATAGATCTTGTTCCAGGTGTTGTGTTACCACACAGACCGCATTATCGAATGAGTCCGAAGGAACATGAAGAGTTGCGGAGGCAGGTAAAGGAATTGCTTGAGCAGGGGCGTGTGCAGGAGAGTTTAAGTCCTTGTGCTGTACCAGCTTTATTGGTACCCAAAAAGGATGGAACGTGGAGGATGTGCACAGACAGTCGAGCATTGAATAAGATCACAGTCAGATACAGATTTTCGATGCCGAGGCTTGATGATCTATTCGATCAAATTTATGGGTTTGTAGTCTTTTCTAAGATTGACTTGAAGAGCGGTTATCATCAGATTCGCATTAGACCGGGGGATGAATGGAAGACAACATTCAAGACGAGGGAAGGATTGTATGAATGGCTGGTAATGCCGTTTGGTCTATCAAATGCATCAAGTACATTCATGAGGGTGATGAATCAAATTTTCAGACCGTACATTGGGAAATTTGTAGTGGTTTACTTTGATGATATTCTGATCTACAGTGCTAGTACAGAAGAGCATGTTCAACATTTGAAGAAAGTGTTAATTAGTCTTCGTGAAGAACAATTCTATGCTACTACAAAGAAGTGTGTCTTTATGGCGAGGAGAGTTTTATTTTTGGGATATATTGTGTCGGAAGAAGGAATACAGGTTGACCAAAGTAAAATCGAAGCTATCAGAGATTGGCCGTAGCCCAAGACGATAACGGAAGTTCGTAGTTTTCACGGGTTGGCTTCATTTTATCGAAGGTTCATTCCACACTTTAGTAGTGTGATGGCACCTGTTATGGATTGCATGAAGGGTAAACAGTTTGCATGGACGGGGGAAGCCGAGGTTGCTTTTGAACGAATCAAAGAACTTTGACGTCTGCACCAATTCTAATATTACCAGATTTCCAGCTAGTGTTTGAACTACATACTGATGCATCCAAGGTTGGGATTGGAGGAGTATGGAGTCAGAGGGGACGTCCGATTGCATACTTTAGCGAGAAGTTATCAGGAGCAAAGATGAGATACAGTACGTATGATGTGGAATTTTATGTTGTTGTGCAATCTATTAAACACTAGAGACACTATCTATTTCAGAAAGAGTTTGTTCTTTACACTGATCATGAGGCGTTAAAGCATTTACAAGGGCAAGACAAGATTTCAGCGAGACATGCATCATGGATTGCATATCTGCAATAGTTTACTTTTGTTGTGAAACACAAATCGGGGGTGACAAATCGTGTGGCTGATGCTTTGAGTAGGAGGAATCATTTGTTGACAACAATGAAGGTTGAAGTGACGGGGTTTGACATGTTGCCGGAATTATTTGTGGATGATCCTTACTTTGCAAAGTTTGTTGATAAAGTTAAGGAGGGGAAAACGGATGAGTTCGTGATGGTGGATGGTTTTCTGTTCAAAGGAAATCGATTGTGCATACCTGATTGTAGTTTGAGAATGAAGATTATAAAAGAGCTACATGAAGAAGGACATGTTGGGAGAGACCGTACATTGCAATTAATTTCGCAATCTTACTTTTGGCCATCAATGAGGAAAGAAGTGGAGAGGTTTGTGGAACGATGTCATATCTGTCAGGTTTCGAAAGGAACTGCGACTAATGCTGGTTTATATATGCCGCTACCCGTACCAACTAAACCATGGGTTGATGTGAGTATGGACTTTGTGTTGGGGTTGCCGAGAACACAGCGTGGTAATGATTCCATTTATGTGGTAGTTGACCAATTTTCGAAAATGGCACATTTTGTTGCTTGTAAGAAGACGGCGGATGCTGTTCATGTTGCTCAACTATTTTTCAAGGAGATCTATCGACTGCATGGATTGCCAGAATCTATTGTGTCAGATAGAGATACTCGATTTCTGAGTCACTTTTGGTTGAGTTTGTGGAAAATGGTGGGAACGAAGCTGAAGTTTAGTAGTGCTTATCATGCGCAAACGGATGGACAGACTGAGGTCGTGAACAGATCGTTGGGAAATTTGTTGAGGTGTCTTGTGCAAGACAATCTGAAGAGTTGGGATGTGAAGTTATGTCAGGCCAAATTTGCTCATAATCATGCAGTGAATCGTAGCACGGGGTTCAGTCCATTTCAGGTAGTATATTCAAGCTTACCGAAGGGACCGTTGGATTTAACGGTAGTACCACAATCAAAGAAGACAGTTAAGAAAGCTGCTGATTTTGTCGATGGATTGAAGGAATGTCATAAAATCGTTCAGGAACGATTGGAGAAAGCAAATGAGAAGTATAAGCGTTCTGCAGATTTGAAGCGAAGGAGTGTTGAATTTCATGAAGGTGATTTGGTTTATGCCGTGTTAACAAAAGATCGCTTTCCGGTGGGAACGTACAATAAATTGAAAGCACGAAAGATTGGTCCAGTGGAAATTTTAAAGAAAATCAATGAAAATGCTTATAGATTGAAGCTGCCAGATGATGTGTATACGTCTGACGTATTCAATGTTAAGCATCTCGTACCATATCATGGAGACGAGTTTGTTGTGGATGCAGAAAGTGCAAATTCGAGGACGAATTTTTCTCAACCTGGGGAGGATGATGCAGCCCAGAATGAAGAAGTCATAGGTCGTGTGCGACCTAACATGTTGATAGGTCGAGACCGACCTAAGAAGGAAGCTAACGAGTTAAGATTTGGTGAGAAATGGTGGAAAGTTGAAGTTTTAGGTCGCAACCGACCTAACAAAGGTTATAAGTCGTTCCAACGACTTAGTGAAGATCGGCAACGACCTAGTGGGAAGGTGCGAGCTAACGAGATACTGGAACGACCTAACATGTTTTTAGGTCGTGTACGACCTAACGAAGAGCTTAAGTCGTCTGAACGACCTACCGAGACACACAGTGAAACGGCAAAGCGATGTGGTGAAGTGTTAGGTCGTGAACGACCTAACGAGTCAAGAGATAGGTCGCTGAAGACTGGAGCCGTGGATCTTTCCTGCCGACTTAATCTCGGTTGTTGATTTCTTAAGTCGCTACCTGTTTGTTTTTAGGTCGTTATCGACCTAAGTTAAGTCGCTGAAGACCGGAGCCGTGGATTTCTATGTCGCTTTAATCTGAGACGTAGATTTCTGAAACCGCTGAAGTTTTAACTCGCAAAGTCTTTAAGTCGTAAGTCACACAGAAGCTTGTAGCCGAGGATCTTGATGCCGCGTCAATCTGAACCGTTGATGTTAAGTCGTGTGTACTTTAGGTCGTGTACGACCTATGTGAGTCGTTGTAATGTGTTGAATATTTTCTTAGGTCGTGAGTCATTTGTCTTTGAGTCGTTTGTATTTTCTTTAAGGTCGTAGCCTGTTTGTTGTAGGTCGTTGTGTTGTACTGGTAATGTTGTTATGTCGCTATGTTGTAACTGTTGTGTCTTAAGTCGTCACCGAGTTATGATAGGTCGTAGGTCGTAAGTCGGAACCGACTTAGGAGTTGATGTAATTTTGTTATTTTCGTGTGAGTTGTAAAATGCTATAAATAGGCCGGTGGTGCCATTTGTATGGGTTGTTGATTTTTGAATAAAACTCTCTTTTGTTAGCTTTGTGCTTTCATTCAAATTGGTAGTTGAGTGTAATCTCCTATCTCCTCTTCCGGATAATCGAGTGCGCTCGATTCAACGATTGTAGAAGCCGATTCGCGGAATCCAGTGCGCTTGATCAACGCTCGAAGAATTGAAGATCTTTGAACCCGGTATCGTGCGCGATCAACGAGTTCGGGATAGCTAGAATTCGGTATCTTCGGATCAACGAATTTGGGCATTTCAGTATATTCCAATCCATCGATTGCTACTTTCATCGACCGACATTGTTTTGTAATATCCGCTGCGTCATGAAGCCTTTCTGCTCCAATTCTTCCAGCTGTTGCTTCAATTCTATTAATTCTTTTGGACCCATTCTAGTATGTTTCTTGATGATAGGACTTGATCCAGGAATTAACCTTATTTGAAATTCAACTGGTCTATTGTCTGGTACCCCTACTACCTCTCCAAAAACATATGGATACTCTCTTATTACTTCTATGTTTTCTAAAATTAATTCCTTTTCAATCATATTCCATATTTGATTAAGACAGTTTGTTTTAGCTATTTCACTCATGACTAAAATATTTTTACCATTTTCCGTTTTCAAAGATATAGTGAAAGTTTCTAAATTCAAAATTGCTTTGAATTTACTGAACCAATCTACCCCTAAAATAATTCCTATTCTAGGGTATTTCAATACAAACAAATCAGATTTAAACACATTTCCTCCTATGTTTAATTCTACTCCCAAACATTTTAATCCTAGTAAACAAGAGCTACCCAGGGGACTTTGAATAAACAAGGGTTTTTCAACTTTGTTGCGTGTGAGAGCTAATTTATCCACTATGTCTTGTGATATTAGAGAATGTGTGGTTCTAGTGTCATATATAACTGTGATTGGGTAACTTTTAATTAGAAGTATACCTTCCAATTGTCCAGAGCTTACTGCTGAATTTGTCTTTGCCTTTGTTTCCAATGCTCCAACCTTTGCTCCTTTCTTAAACTCTGGGCAGTTTCTTTTAATATGACCTTCTTTCCCACAGTTATAGCAGCTAAATGGTGCCTTCTTGGCTGCTTGACACCTATTACTCATGTGTCCTTCTTTGCCACAATTATAACAAGTAACTTTCTTTTTAGCTTCCCTAGTGGCTGCTCCCTCCACTTTCTTATCCATATTCTTTTTGTCATAGGGATGTGCTCTATTTTTCCCCTTCTTTTGATTGTTAGCCCTCATGCTCCTAAATTTTTCCCTTGCATTGTCATGTTGTTCAAAAGAAAGAGTAAGGTCTATGACTTGATCAAATATCCTGTCTTTGTATGGTAACATTGCCCTACTCAAACTAGCATTGAGTCCTTGAATAAATCTTGAATTCTTTGATTCTTCATTTCCTATGAGAACAGTTCCATACTTAGACAAACACTCAAATTTTTGAGTGTATTCAGTCACACTCATTGGTCCTTGCCTTAGCCTTATGAATTCCTCAAGCAATGTTCCCTTAGCTGTTGCTGGAACAAACCTTGCCTCAAGCATCTCCTTGAATTGATCCCATGTTATCTCATGTTCTGGCCTTCCTGTGATGATCACCTCCCACCAATCTAATGCTGCTCCTTTGAGTCTCCTAGAAGCTATCTGCCTTTTCCTTTTATCATTGATTTGCATATCTGCAAATATTATTTCCAGAGTTCTCAACCATGTCTTCACACCCAAAACTCCTTCAGTGCCTTCAAAATCTTTGCCTCCTAAATTTGAGAATGTATTCAATAGCTTAGCTAATTCCTCATGAGGATTCTCTTCCCTGTGCACTGCTCCTTCTCTAAATACCCTCACCAAATCTTGCAAATTGACCATTGGTGTTGTATTGGAGGGTCCTGCTCCATGACTTGGTGGCCTTCCTACCATGATTCACTATTAAATGGCATAGCTAGTTAGTCATATTTCTAATTTAATTATTTTCTGCAATTTGTTTCTACTGTGAATATTTATTTCTATCATTATTATATTTTTTTATTTTTTTATTTTATCCATACAAGAAGATTGGACACTATATTTATGCTATGTTTTAACAACATAGCTCTGATACCAACTGAAAAGACCCACTTCATTTTACTCTAATTTAGGTGATTTTTTTTGTGGTCACTTCTTTAATTCATTTCCCCAAGATCCATATTTTACCAATATAAAAATATCAGTATTTCAATCCAATCATGTCATTTATATATATGAAGATATATAAATGTTTCTTTGCCTATCAGAGTAATTAAATTAGCAAAGAAATTCAATCACACAATGTTTCTCATATTCAAGAGATTTTGTGTCACATAGCCATCTCTTTGATTATTATTTAATTCTGATATGACCATTTTTTTTCCTTATTTTATTTCTTCTATCAGTTATTTAATTGATTTATTCACAACTTGTTTCATGGCCCAATAATTTAATTTCTGGATTAACCACTCATGCTTTTAATGTCTGGGAATCTAGGAGTTTGTTGCTTATTGTTTTTCCCTTGAATTTATGCAAAACACTAAAACAACTCAAGTTTGAGAATACATCCCGGGGTGCTTATTACTTATTCAATCAATGTTTTTGTCAAATAAATATACTCATGTCTTAAAATATTGGTAATGACCTTATGAACATTTGGTGATAAGTGTGTTATAGACCAGGCAGAAGAAGAACTACAGGCAAGCAAAATGCTAACTTAATCTAGCATACCATATATAGACTTGCATGTATATGAAAACAGAATGATTGGAGAAATACCAAAATCAGTCTAATACAAACTTGCAGATGAACATTTTGAGAAGGGTACTGATAGGTTTTCAGATTATAAAACAAATGGTAGTGATCTATCAAATAGTGGGATTATTAGCATGTTTAATATCTAGGTAGGCTACATGGCAATGCAATTTTTTTCAGAAGATTGGTTAAAGACAAAACCGACTTAATTTAAACCAAATAGGTGGTTAGCTAAACTCAGTTCAATACAATTGCATTCCAGATTATAAGTATAAGGCATGTATTTCATTTTTACTATACAATATAATGCAAGTTCTTTACTGGAAAATTAGATGTTCAAAGAGAACTAACAGGTTAAGATTTCAAGCTTCTTATGGTCTTATATCAGTTATAAGTCATGGTCAAGCTCTTCTGGTTAGCCAATACCAGATTCAATTATCACTTCACAATTTTTAGCTACATGCTTATCCATAAACTACTACAACTTCTCCATTTAAAATTTAACAAAATTTGATACAGAAAGCATGTCCACATATTAAATTACATGGCATACTTTTGTCCATCACAGTCTACTAAAAAAACATCAAGATCAGTTACTTGGATCTGAAACTCAAGACACACATAATATTTAAGTTTTACAAATTCTTTTCAAATGAACAAAGCCACTACAATATTGAAAAGGTCTGCATAGACTTAAGAAAGTTTGCCTAGCTATCTTTATTACAATGAACTACTACATTTTATAAACTCAAGTAAGTCTTCTAATTTTCCAAGCAAGCAAACTACTCATGCATCTCTACCTGCAACAATATTTTGAGCTGCCTCAATAAAAATGAGACACCCCAAATATTGCAAAGGCAATAAATAGGGTCAGAATAAAATTCTGGTATGAGTGAAATCATTATTAAAACAACTTATAAATTCTTAAAACTGTGCAAAGGACATATATATTTGACACTATTCAATTTCATTTTAAACCTGAGCATATGTACATTTAAAATTTATCTAACAAACATACACCCAAGCTTTCATTCATTCAATCCATTCAGTTGTACATGTACAAACTCCTATGGATTTTAGCTTCCTAAAATCCATAGCATAATCTTTCAATCCCATTTTATATTTTATATGGTCTAAACTCTTGCCTTTTAACACAAGTGTGCATGGCAAAGGACTCAATTCTGTTAACCTTTGCACAGAGGCCTTCAGGACTTGAACAAGTCATGCACATACCCATCATCCACCTGATGATGAGTAGATCAAGGCACCTCTCCTAAATTACTTTGTAATTTAGAGACCATGCTCATTTAATTACTGAGAAATTTTCTTCTTAATTCTAGAGGTGCTCATGTTCTTCCTTTCTTTACATAAACCCCAAAATCTATTAAACTCACTCAAGGGATTACATCCAATCATACAGAGCATTCATGTAAAATTGCACATCCAAAGACATTCTGGCTTAATATTATTTTATAAAACTGCCTATATATTTATTTCTAGAGATTTTCCCCATTGCTTACATAAATCTGATGAAACCATAAGAAATACTATATTTATTTTACTGTGAACATAGCATAGGATTTTTAAGAAAACCCCATAAAAACATATTGGCTCATGATCTGAACAAATCAGCACATGTTTATATTATTGCATTGTTCCTATCATTTTAAATATGAACTAGGCATGAGCATGAATCTCATTATTCACACTGCCTACTTCATTTCCCTTTGATATTCTATTTCTCAGTAAAACATTTAGTTCATTCTTCATATAAAACTGGATTATAAAATCCATTTCTATAATATGAATATATGTTTGATTATTTATATTTCAAAGTAAAAATTGAAACAATTATAACAACTTAAAACAAATCAAATCATTAACCATAAATTCAACCAAAATACCATCCATGATCAACATGTATTTATTCAGAGAGTAAAACCAAACAGAAAAACATAATATGATATTATATAAAATAATTTGGCTGCCCTTATTTGGGTCTTAATGCCTTAAGACTTTTAAATGATTATCACTCACCTTCCTCTCCTCTTCCCTGAGAATGCTTAGCTTGAAGACTGTGTGAGTTTCTCCTTTCTATTTTTTTTGGAATTAAACTTCTGTTTTTCCTCTCCAGAGAAAACCTCTGCCTTACCCCTTGATTTAAATCATTTAACTATGGTTTTAATAAAGGAAACAGCCATTTTATCCTCACAAAAATAAAAGAAGCCTGTATGCATGTTTATGGCTAATTTGGCCATTTTCTTTTTATTTCCATTTCAGATGAAAACAGTTGTTTTTCTCTTTTCTGAATGCATGCTATTTGCATGATTTTTACCTGTACATTGTTTTCCTACGACTCAACTTGACAATGTATTTTTATTATACCCGAGTTATTTTTCATGTTTCTTTTTACAAGTCTTGTTTTTAACTAACATAATTTACCATTTGCTTCTTTCTTGATTTATTCCTAAAATGCATCCATACTCATAAATATTGCTTGACTGATTTCTATGCATTTTAATTATCAAGAGGATTTTTATTTTATCATCCCATACTTCTCTAACCATATGTATATACATTTTCTATACAATATTCTCATATATACAAGTCATGTAAATTTTAGAATTCATTTTATACTTAATCATTTTCCTCTCATCACTGTATAAAAATAATTATTCCTTGCATAATTACCTCACTCACTTCTGATATTCATTTTCAAACTATTTTTATTCTTTGGTTATTTATATAATACATATATATATATATATATATATATATTTACACATAAAATATGTGAATATAATGCTCCTCTTTACTAAGCTATTTTTCTCCCCATTTTTTTTCTCTAACTATCATTCTCTCACTTATTCACTCTTGGTATTTATTTTCCCTTTAAAGTAATTTTTATTATCAAAAATTTTGGGTCTTCACATACGCTCCTCCTAAAAGGAATTGTGTCCCACAATTATATATTGGTTATTAGTATATTTCAAACATACCAGAAATTCATTCATCTAAGATCAGTCAAATACACTTAAGTAATATTTAAAGTTATTACAGTTCTATACATACCTTCAAGTAGAAAATAGATTAGGATACTTATCCTTCATCCTATCTTCAGCCTCCCATGTGCAGTCATTCCCATCTAAACTCCATTGGATTTTAACTAGTTTAATTATTTTATTTCTCAGTTTCTTTTCTTCTCTAGCCACAATGCCCCTGGTTCCTTTTTATAAACCAGATTTTCTTGAATTTCAACATGTGTAGGAGATTCAAGAATGGTCTCCTTGTCATGCACCCATTTTCTCAATTGGGATACATGAAATACATCATGTATTTTGCTCAATTCCTCTGGTAACTTCAACCTATAAGCTAAAGTCCCTATTCTTTGAACAATTTCATATGGTCCTATATACCTTGGTGATAGTTTCCCTGCTTTGCCAAATCTCAGTATTTTACTCATTAGTGAAACTTTGAGAAACACATAGTCTCCCACCTCAAATTCTACTGGCCTTCTCCTTTTATCTGCATATGCTTTCTGTCTCTCTTGAGCTACTCTCATTCTTTGCCTCACTAATTCTATTCTTGCAGAAGTTTCTTTTACATTGTCTGGTCCAAGCAACACTCCTTCACCAGCCTCCATCCAACATGTAGGAGATAAACAAGGCTTCCCATAAAAAGCCTCAAATGGAGCCATTCCTATGGTGGACTGGTAGCTATTATTATAAGCAAATTCAGCTAAATAAATATGATCCTCCCAATTGCCTCCAAAATCAAGTATGCATGCTCTAAGCAAATATTCTAAAATCTTATTAACAATTTCAGTTTGCCCATCTGTTTGTGAATGGTAGGCTGTGCTTAGGCTTAGTTCTATCCCCATAGCTTCTTGAAAGCTACTCCAAAACCTTGAAGTAAAATAGGTACTCTATCACTAATGATAGTCTTGGGGATGCCATGCAATCTCACTATCTCTTTCACAAATAACTGAGCTAGTTTATGGGCATTTCTGTTTGAATTTATAGGAATGAAGTGTGCTGTTTTTGTAACCTATCAACCACTACCCAAATACTATCATTGCCTCTTCTTGTTCTTGGAAAACCATCCACAAAATCCACTGATATGCTTTCCCATTTCCAAGTAGGCACTTCCAAAGGTTGCAATAGGCCTGAGGGTCTTTGATAATCTGCCTTTACTTGTTGGCATGTCAAGCAATTTGCCACATATTTGGCCACTGCTCCTTTCATCCCTGGCCACCAGTAATTCCTCCTAAGATCATGGTAAATTTTTGTACCACCTGGATGTATAGTATATTTTGTTTTGTGATGCTCATCCATAACTTCTTGCTTCAGTTCCTCTACATTTGGTATGCAGAGTTTCCCCTTTTTCCTTAAGTATCCTTTATCATCTACCTCATAGTTTTCCACTGACATGCCTTGTGATATCATGCTCTTTTTCTCCTTCAAATTTGTATCTTGATTCTGCATTTGTCCTATTTTATCAACCAGTGTTGACTTTAAAGAAATGAGGCTTAATTTACCATATTCAATCATCTCACTGTGTGTCTTATCTGATACACTAGTTTCCTCTTTCACTTCCACCTCACTAAGGATTGTCAAATCCTTGAACTCAGCCATCATTAATCTTGCCAATTTTGCTTGATGTCTACTTAATGCATCTGCCACTTTATTAGCTTTTCCTGGGGTGTATAATATATCAAGATCAAAGGCAGCTAGAAATTCTACCCACTTATGTTGCCTCATGTTTAAGTCTTTTTGGGAAAACAAGTATTTAAGTGACTTATGGTCTGTAAACAATTCAAACTTAGCACCTAATAAATAGTGTCTCCATAGCTTCAATGCATATACTATAACAGCTAGCTTTAAATCATGTGTAGCATACCTAGTTTCATTTGGCTTGAGTTGCCTTGATGCATATGCTATGACTCTACCATGTTGCATGAGCACTGCCCCTAGTCCAGATCCACTAGCATTTGTATAAACTACTAATCCTTCATTTCCCTCTGGTACTTGTAAAACAAGAGCTTCCATCAATGCTTTCTTTAGTGATGAAAAAGCTTGTTCACACTTCTCTGTCCACACATATGGTTGCTCCTTTTTAGTTAACTTGGTCAATGGGATAGCTATTCTTGCAAAATCTTTTATAAACCTCCTATAATAGCCTGCCATTCCCAAGAATGATCTCACCTCAGTCACTGATTTGGGTCTACTCCATGACTGCACTGCTATCACTTTAGCTGGGTCTACACTAACCCCTTGTTATGATAAAATGTGCCTTTAAAATTTTACTTCATTTTGCCAGAATGTACATTTAGAGAATTTGGCCTTTAAATCATGTGCTCTCAGTCTAGACAAAACCAGATGCAAGTGTTTTGCATGCTCCTCTTCTGATTTTGAATACACTAATATGCCATCAATAAAGACAACCACAAATTTGTCTAGAAAATCTCTAAATGTTCTATTCATTAAATCTACAAAATATGATGGTGCATTTGTCAATCCAAAAGGCATCACCAAAAATTCATATAACCCATACCTTGTGTTGAAGGTAGTATACTTACTGCTTTCTTCCTCTACCTTCATTTGATGAAACCCAAAGGCCAAATCTAGACTTGAAAAGATCTTTGCACCATTTAATTGATCAAACAGATCATCAATTCTGGGGAGTGGGTATTTGTTCTTGATGGTGACTTTATTTAGTTCTCTATAATCAATACACATTCTTAGTGTGCTATCATGCTTTTTCACAAACACCCCTAGAGAACCCCAGTTTGAACCGCTAGGCCTTATGAAGTGATGCAGCCCAAAATGAAGAAGTCATAGGTCGTGTGCGACCTAACATGTTGATAGGTCGAGACTGACCTAAGAAGGAAGCTAACGAGTTAAGATTTGGTGAGAAATGGTGGAAAGTTGAAGTTTTAGGTCGCAACCGACCTAACAAAGGTTATAAGTCGGTCCAATGACTTAGTGAAGATCGGCAACGACCTAGTGGGAAGGTGCGAGCTAACGAGATACTGGAACGACCTAACATGTTTTTAGGTCGTGTACGACCTAACGAAGAGCTTAAGTCGTCTGAACGACCTACTGAAACACACAGTGAAAAGGCAGAGCGATGTGGTGAAGTGTTAGGTCGTGAACGACCTAACGAGTCAAGAGATAGGTCGCTGAAGACTGGAGCCGTGGATCTTTCCTGCCGACTTAATCTCGGCTGTTGATTTCTTAAGTCGCTACCTGTTTGTTTTTAGGTCGTTATTGACCTAAGTTATGTCGCTGAAGACCGGAGCCGTGGATTTCTATGTCTCTTTAATCTGAGAGGTAGATTTTTGAAGCCGCTGAAGTTTTAACTCGCAAAGTCTTTAAGTCGTAAGTCACACAGAAGCTTGTAGCCGAGGATCTTGATGCCGCGTCAATCTGAACCGTTGATGTTAAGTCGTGTGTACTTTAGGTCGTGTACGACCTATGTGAGTCGTTGTAATGTGTTGAATATTTTCTTAGGTCGTGAGTCATTTGTCTTTGAGTCGTTTGTATTTTCTTTAAGGTCATAGCCTGTTTGTTGTAGGTCGTTGTGTTGTACTGGTAATGTTGTTATGTCACTATGTTGTAACTGTTGTGTCTTAAGTCGTCACCGAGTTATGATAGGTCGTAGGTCGTAAGTCGGAACCGACTTAGGAGTTGATGTAATTTTGTTATTTTCGTGTGAGTTGTAAAATGCTATAAATAGGCCGGTGGTGCCATTTGTATGGGTTGTTGATTTTTGAATAAAACTCTCTTTTGTTAGCTTTGTGCTTTCATTCAAATTGGTAGTTGAGTGTAATCTCCTATCTCCTCTTTCGGATAATCGAGTGCGCTCGATTCAACGATTGTAGAAGCCGATTCGCGGAATCAAGTGTGCTTGATCAACGCTCGAAGAATTGAAGATCTTTGAACCCGGTATCGTGCGCGATCAACGAGTTCGGGTTAGCTAGAATTCGGTATCTTCGGATCAACGAATTTGGGAATTTCAGTATCTTCCAATCCATCTATTGCTACTTTCATCGACCGACATTGTTCTGTAATATCCGCTGCGTCAGTTTTTGGTATCAGAGCTTATTCTAGCCAATCATAGCTAGATCGAGACTTGGAGCCTAATCATTTTGAAGATTTGAGTTTTGTTTATCACGGCCGAGAGCAAGTTGAAGTTGTTCGACTTTGTATTGAAGTTTAGAGATCGGATCTTATCTTTGGAGAAGTTGTGTTCATCGTGTTCATCGCAAATTGCAACAAAGTGGGAGTTTTCGATCCATTCCATTTTGAATCAAAGTTCGAATTGTGTTTGAATTTGAAGAGTTTGTAAAGTTTCAAGTATGCCGCCAAGGAGAGCCAATCGACATCAAAACATTGAAGCTTTGTATCGAAGAGAAGAAGCTGATGAGATGGAGCAAAGAATCAATGAAAACTTTAGTGAAAAGCTTAACGAAGGAATTGGTCGGTTAGAGAAGCTTATGACAGAGATGAATCACAATCGGAGAAGGGTTTCACCTGAATCTAACCATGGGGGTAGTAGAGTCTCGCCACATCCCAATCGAGACAGAAGTGTTGAAAATGATCAAGGACGTGGGAGGAACGTGAATGATCGTGAACGGAGGAATGTAGATAGAAGGGATGATGGTGGTAGACATGATGGTAGTAGAGATGTGGGTGGACGAGATAGACAACGATATACATCTGATTTTGAAGAGGAGTATGATGGTGGTAGTGTTCAAGGACAAGGACGAGGACAAGGAAGAAATCACTCTGAGTATGATCACAAGTGGGAATCGGGGATGAAGACTGAAATTCCTGAGTTCAAAGGTGGTATGCAAGCGGAGGAGTTTCTAGATAGGGTGGCTAATGTCGAGGAGATTTTTGACTTCAAAGAAGTTCTAGAACATCGTAGAGTGAAGTTGGTTGCTACAAGGTTGAGGGGTAGAGCTTTGGCATGGTGGCAGCAAACCAAACTTACACGTGAACGAATGGGGAAGTCAAAAGTTGAATCGTGGGAGAAGATGAAGAAATTGATGAAAGTGATATTCTTACCTTATAATTATCAATCGCTTATGTATCAGAGGTTGCAAAACTTAAGACAAGGAACGAAATCTGTGAATGAATATGCAGACGAATTTTATCAACTGATTGCAAGGAATGATATTATGGAGACAGAAGAACAGTTAACAGCTAGATTTGTTGGAGGGTTGCGAATGCAGATTCAGGATATGGTTAATATGTTTGATCCCAGATCTGTAGCGGAAGCACACCAGAAAGCGTTTGCTTGGGAGAAACAGGGAAGACGAGGAGGAGGTGTGTTTACAAATTCCAACAATCCAGTGAAGGGAGTTAGTGGGAGTTCTAATGTTTCAAAAGCTATAGCAAAACCAGTTGTGAATGAGGTTGGGAAGACGAAAGTCAATAATGGTTTCAAATGTTATAATTTCCAAGAGTTGGGCCACAAAAGTAATGAATGTCCAAAGCCGAAGAAGAGAGCTATGATAGCGGAGGTTGAGAATGAGGATGAAGAAGCTGAATGTTCCAATTCACCACCTGATGAGGAGGAAGAAGAAGTGACGGGAGACGAAGGTTACAATCTTATGATGAAGAGGTCCTGTTTAACACCAAAGCAAGAGGAGGATTGTAGTTGGTTGAGGAGCAATATTTTTCAGTCAACATGTACCATTCTGGGGAAAGTTTGCAAATTTGTTATTGATGCTGGAAGTTGTGATAATATAATTTCTTCAGAGGCTGTAAGGAAGTTGGCATTGAAGACTGAGAAACACCCAAAGCCATACAAGCTAGCTTGGTTGAGGAAAGGCGGGGAGGTGAAGGTTGGACGAAGGGATTGTGTGAAGTTTTCAATTGGGAAGAAATATAACGATGAAATCTGGTGCGATGTGGTAGTTATGGATGTCTGTCATTTGTTGCTGGGAAGACCGTGGCAGTATGATAGGGCAGTGCAACATGATGGGCATACCAACAGTTACAGTTTCATGTTTGAAGGCACAAAGATTACTCTAGTTCCAAAGAAGCGACAACAGGAGGAAAACAAGTTGGAGGAGATTGAAGAGCTCAAAACTTTGTTATCTTTGAAGGAGTTTGTGAAGGAAGTAGAGGAGGAGCCGGAAGTATTTTTATTGATCGGACGGGAGAGTCAGGAAGTGGTTGAAATCCCAGAAGAAGTTAAACCAGTTTTGAAAGAATTTGACGATGTATTTCAAGAGGAGTTACCAACGGAATTGCCACCGTTGAGGAATATACAACATCAGATAGATCTTGTTCCAGGTGCTGTGTTACCACACAGACTGCATTATCGGATGAGTCCGAAGGAACATGAAGAGTTGCGGAGGCAGGTAAAGGAATTGCTTGAGCAGGGGCGTGTGCAGGAGAGTTTAAGTCCTTGTGCTGTACCAGCTTTATTGGTACCCAAAAAGGATGGAACGTGGAGGATGTGCACAGACAGTCGAGCATTGAATAAGATCACAGTCAGATACAGATTTCCGATGCCGAGGCTTGATGATCTATTCGATCAAATTTGTGGGTCTGTAGTCTTTTCTAAGATTGACTTGAAGAGCGGTTATCATCAGATTCGCATTAGACCGGGGGATGAATGGAAGACAGCATTCAAGACGAGGGAAGGATTGTATGAATGGCTGGTAATGCCGTTTGGTCTATCGAATGCATCAAGTACATCATGAGGGTGATGAATCAAATTTTCAGACCATACATTGGGAAATTTGTAGTGGTTTACTTTGATGATATTCTGATCTACAGTGCTAGTACAGAAGAGCATGTTCAACATTTGAAGAAAGTGTTAATTAGTCTTCGTGAAGAACAATTCTATGCTACTACAAAGAAGTGTGTCTTTATGGCGAGGAGAGTTTTATTTTTGGGATATGTTGTGTCGGAAGAAGGAATACAGGTTGACCAAAGTAAAATCGAAGCTATCAGAGATTGGCCGCAGCCCAAGACGATAACGGAAGTTCGTAGTTTTCACGGGTTGGCTTCATTTTATCGAAGGTTCATTCCACACTTTAGTAGTGTGATGGCACCTGTTACGGATTGCATGAAGGGTAAACAGTTTGCATGGACGGGGGAAGCCGGGGTTGCTTTTGAACAAATCAAAGAACATTGACGTCTGCACCAATTCTAATATTACCAGATTTTCAGCTAGTGTTTGAACTACATACTGATGCATCCAAGGTTGGGATTGGAGGAGTATTGAGTCAGAGGGGACGTCCGATTGCATACTTTAGCGAGAAGTTATCAGGAGCAAAGATGAGATACAGTACGTATGATGTGGAATTTTATGCTGTTGTGCAATCTATTAAACACTGGAGACACTATCTATTTCAGAAAGAATTTGTTCTTTACACTGATCATGAGGCGTTAAAGCATTTACAAGGGTAAGACAAGATTTCAGCGAGACATGCATCGTGGATTGCATATCTGCAACAGTTTACTTTTGTTGTGAAACACAAATCGGGGGTGACAAATCGTGTGGCTGATGCTTTGAGTAGGAGGAATCATTTGTTGACAACAATGAAGGTTGAAGTGACGGGGTTTGACATGTTGCCGGAATTATTTGTGGATGATCCTTACTTTGCAAATTTTGTTGATAAAGTTAAGGAGGGGAAAACGGATGAGTTCGTGATGGTGGATGGTTTTCTGTTCAAAGGAAATCGATTGTGCATACCTGATTGTAGTTTGAGAATGAAGATTATAAAAGAGCTACATGAAGAAGGACATGTTGGGAGAGACCGTACATTGCAATTAATTTCGCAATCTTACTTTTGGCCATCAATGAGGAAAGAAGTGGAGAGGTTTGTGGAACGATGTCATATCTGTCAGGTTTCGAAAGGAACTGCGACTAATGGTGGTTTATATATGCCGCTACCCATACCAACTAAACCATGGGTTGATGTGAGTATGGACTTTGTGTTGGGGTTGCCGAGAACACAGCGTGGTAATGATTCCATTTATGTGGTAGTTGACCAATTTTCGAAAATGGCACATTTTATTGCTTGTAAGAAGACGGCGGATGCTGTTCATGTTGCTCAACTATTTTTCAAGGAGATCTATCGACTGCATGGATTGCCAGAATCTATTGTGTCAGATAGAGATACTCGATTTCTGAGTCACTTTTGGTTGAGTTTGTGGAAAATGGTGGGAACGAAGCTGAAGTTTAGTAGTGCTTATCATGCGCAAACGGATGGACAGACTGAGGTCGTGAACAGATCGTTGGGAAATTTGTTGAGGTGTCTTGTGCAAGACAATCTGAAGAGTTGGGATGTGAAGTTATGTGAGGCCGAATTTGCTCATAATCATGCAGTGAATCGTAGCACGGGGTTCAGTCCATTTCAGGTAGTATATTCAAGCTTACCGAAGGGACCGTTGGATTTAACGGTAGTACCACAATCAAAGAAGACAGTTAAGAAAGCTGCTGATTTTGTCGATGGATTGACGGAATGTCATAAAATCGTTCAGGAACGATTGGAGAAAGCAAATGAGAAGTATAAGCGTTCTGCAGATTTGAAGCGAAGGAGTGTTGAATTTCATGAAGGTGATTTGGTTTATGCCGTGTTAACAAAAGATCGCTTTCCGGTGGGAACGTACAATAAATTGAAAGCACGAAAGATTGGTCCAGTGGAAATTTTAAAGAAAATCAATGAAAATGCTTATAGATTGAAGCTGCCAGATGATGTGTATACGTCTGACGTATTCAATGTTAAGCATCTCGTACCATATCATGGAGACGAGTTTGTTGTGGATGCAGAAAGTGCAAATTTGAGGACGAATTTTTCTCAACCTGGGGAGGATGATGCAGCCCAGAATGAAGAAGTCATAGGTCGTGTGCGACCTAACATGTTGATAGGTCGAGACCGACCTAAGAAGGAAGCTAACGAGTTAAGATTTGGTGAGAAATGGTGGAAAGTTGAAGTTTTAGGTCGCTACCGACCTAACAAAGGTTATAAGTCGTTCCAACGACTTAGTGAAGATCGGCAATGAACTAGTGGGAAGGTGCGAGCTAACGAGATACTGGAACGACCTAACATGTTTTTAGGTCGTGTACGACCTAACGAAGAGCTTAAGTCGTCTGAATGACCTACCGAGACACATAGTGAAACGACAGAGCGATGTGGTGAAGTGTTAGGTCGTGAACGACCTAACGAGTCAAGAGATAGGTCGCTGAAGACTGGAGCCGTGGATCTTTCCTGCCGACTTAATCTCGGTTGTTGATTTCTTAAGTCGCTACCTGTTTGTTTTTAGGTCGTTATCGACCTAAGTTAAGTCGCTGAAGACCGGAGCCGTGGATTTCTATGTCGCTTTAATCTGAGACGTAGATTTCTGAAACCGCTGAAGTTTTAACTCGCAAAGTCTTTAAGTCGTAAGTCACACAGAAGCTTGTAGCCGAGGATCTTGATGCCGTGTCAATCTGAACCGTTGATGTTAAGTCGTGTGTACTTTAGGTCGTGTACGCCCTATGTGAGTCGTTGTAATGTGTTGAATATTTTCTTAGGTCGTGAGTCATTTGTCTTTGAGTCGTTTGTATTTTCTTTAAGGTCGTAGCCTGTTTGTTGTAGGTCGTTGTGTTGTACTGGTAATGTTGTTATGTCGCTATGTTGTAACTGTTGTGTCTTAAGTCGTCACCGAGTTATGATAGGTCGTAGGTCGTAAGTCGGAACCGACTTAGGAGTTGATGTAATTTTGTTATTTTCGTGTGAGTTGTAAAATGCTATAAATAGGCCGGTGGTGCCATTTGTATGGGTTGTTGATTTTTGAATAAAACTCTCTTTTGTTAGCTTTGTGCTTTCATTCAAATTGGTAGTTGAGTGTAATCTCCTATCTCCTCTTCCGGATAATCGAGTGCGCTCGATTCAACGATTGTAGAAGCCGATTCGCGGAATCCAGTGCGCTTAATCAACGCTCGAAGAATTGAAGATCTTTGAACCCGGTATCATGCGCGATCAACGAGTTCGGGATAGCTAGAATTCGATATCTTCGGATCAACGAATTTGGGCATTTCAGTATATTCCAATCCATCGATTGCTACTTTCATCGACCGACATTGTTTTGTAATATCCGCTGCGTCATGAAGCCTTTCTGCTCCAATTCTTCCAGCTGTTGCTTCAATTCTATTAATTCTTTTGGACCCATTCTAGTATGTTTCTTGATGATAGGACTTGATCCAGGAATTAACCTTATTTGAAATTCAACTGGTCTATTGTCTGGTACCCCTACTACCTCTCCAAAAACATATGGATACTCTCTTATTACTTCTATGTTTTCTAAAATTAATTCCTTTTCAATCATATTCCATATTTGATTAAGACAGTTTGTTTTAGCTATTTCACTCATGACTAAAATATTTTTACCATTTTCCGTTTTCAAAGATATAGTGAAAGTTTCTAAATTCAAAATTGCTTTGAATTTACTGAACCAATCTACCCCTAAAATAATTCCTATTCTAGGGTATTTCAATACAAACAAATCAGATTTAAACACATTTCCTCCTATGTTTAATTCTACTCCCAAACATTTTAATCCTAGTAAACAAGAGCTACCCAGGGGACTTTGAATAAACAAGGGTTTTTCAACTTTGTTGCGTGTGAGAGCTAATTTATCCACTATGTCTTGTGATATTAGAGAATGTGTGGCTCTAGTGTCATATATAACTGTGATTGGGTAACTTTTAATTAGAAGTATACCTTCCAATTGTCCAAAGCTTACTGCTGAATTTGTCTTTGCCTTTGTTTCCAATGGTCCTACCTTTGCTCCTTTCTTAAACTCTGGGCAGTTTCTTTTAATATGACCTTCTTTCCCACAGTTATAGCAGCTAAATGGTGCCTTCTTGGCTGCTTGTCACCTATTACTCATGTGTCCTTCTTTGCCACAATTATAACAAGTAACTTTCTTTTTAGCTTCCCAAGTGGCTGCTCCCTCCACTTTCTTATCCATATTCTTTTTGTCATAGGGATGTGCTCTATTTTTCCCCTTCTTTTGATTGTTAGCCCTCTTGCTCCTAAATTTTTCCCTTGCATTGTCATGTTGTTCAAAAGAAAGAGTAAGGTCTATGACTTGATCAAATGTCCTGTCTTTGTATCGTAACATTGCCCTACTCAAACTAGCATTAGGTCCTTGAATAAATCTTGAATTCTTTGATTCTTCATTTCCTATGAGCATAGTTCCATACTTAGACAAACTCTCAAATTTTTGAGTGTATTCAGTCACACTCATTGGTCCTTGCCTCAGCCTTATGAATTCCTCAAGCAATGATCTCTTAGCTGTTGCTGGAACAAACCTTGCCTCAAGCATCTCCTTGAATTGATCCAATGTTATCTCATGTTCTGGCCTTCCTGTGATGATCACCTCCCCCCAATCTAATGCTTCTCCTTTGAGTCTCCTAGAAGTTATCTGCCTTTTCCTTTGATCATTGATTTGCATATCTGCAAATATTCTTTCTAGAGTTCTCAACCATGTCTGCACACCCATAACTCCTTCAGCGCCTTAAAAATCTTTGCCTCCTAAATTTGAGAATGTCTTTAATAGCTTAGCTAATTCCTCATGAGGATTCTCTTCCCTGTGCACTGCTCCTTCTTTAAATACCCTCACCAAATCATGCAAATTGACCATTGGTGTGGTATTGGATGGTCCTGCTCCATGACTTGGTGGTCTTCCTACCATGATTCACTATTCAATTTCATAGCTAGTTAGTCATATTTCTAATTTAATTATTTTCTACAATTTATTTCTACTGTGAATATTTATTTCTTTCATTTTTTTTATCCATACAAGAAGATTGGACAGTATATTTATGCAATGTTTTAACAACATAGCTCTGATACCAACTGAAAAGACCCACTTCATTTTACTCTAATTTAGGTGATTTTTTTTTGTGGTCACTTCTTTAATTCATTTCCCCAAGATCCATATTTTACCAATATAAAATATCAGTATTTCAATCCAATCATGTCATTTATATATATGAAGATATATAAATGTTTCTTTTCCTATCAGAGTAATTAAATTAGCAAAGAAATTCAATCACACAATGTTTCTCATATTCAAGAGATTTTGTGTCACATAGCCATCTCTTTGATTATTATTTAATTCTGATATGACCATTTTTTTCCTTATTTTATTTCTTCTATCAGTTATTTAATTGATTTACTTCACAACTTGTTTCATGGCCCAATAATTTAATTTCTGGATTTACCACTCATGCTTTTAATGTTTGGGAATCTAGGAGTTTGTTGCTTATTGTTTTTCCCTTGAATTTATGCAAAACACTAAAACAACTCAAGTATGAGAATTCATCTCGGGGTGGTTATTACTTATTCAAACTATGTTTTTGTCAAATAAATATACTCATGTCTTAAAATATTGGTAATGATCTTATGAACATTTAATGATAAGTGTCTTATAGACCAGGCAAAAGAAAAACTACAGGCAAGCAAAATGCTAACTTAATCTGGCATACGATATATAGACTTGCATGTATATGAAAACAGAATGATTGGAGCAATACCAAAATCAGTCTAATACAAACTTGCAGATGAACATTTTGAGAAGGGTACTGATAGGTTTTCAGATTATAAAACAAATGGTAGTGATCTATCAAACAGTGGGATTATTAGCATGTTTAATATCTAGGTAGGCTACATGGCAATGCATTTTTTTTCAAAAGATTGGTTAAAGACAAAACTCACTTAATTTAAACCAAATAGGTGGTTATCTAAGCTCAGTTCAATACAATTGCATTCCATATTATAAGTATAAGGCATGTATGTCATTTTTACTATACAATATAATGCAAGTTCTTTACTGGAAAATCAGATGTTCAAATAGAACTAACAGGTTAAGATTTCAAGCTTCTCATGGTCTTATATCAGTTATAATTTATGGTCAAGCTCTTTTGGTTAGCCAATACCAGATTCAATTATCACTTCACAATTTTTAGCTACATGCTTATCCATAAACTACTGCAACTTCTCCATTTAAAATTTAACAAAATTTGATACAGAAAGCATGTCCACATATTAAATTACATGGCATACTTTTGTCGATCACAGTCTACTAAAAAAACATCAAGATCAATTACTTGGATCTGAAACTCAAGACACACATAATATTTAAGTTTTACAAATTCTTTTCAAATGAACAAAGCCACTACAATACTGAAAAGGTCTGCATAGACTTAAGAAAGTTTGCCTAGCTATCTTTGTTACAATGAACTACTACATTTTATAAACTCAAGTAAGTCTTCTAATTTTCCAAGAAAGCAAGCTACTCATGCATCTCTACCTGCAACAATATTTTGAGCTGCCTAAATAAAAATGAGACACCCCAAATATTGCAAAGGCAATAAATATGGTCAGAATAAAATTCTGGTATGAGTGAAATCATTATTAAAACAACTTATAAATTCTTAAAACTGTGCAAAGGACATATATATTTGACACTATTCAATTTCATGTTAAACCTGAGCATATGTACATTTAAAATTTATCTAACAAACATACACCCAAGCTTTCATCCATTCAATCCATTCAGTTGTACATGTAAAAACTCCTATGGATTTCAGATTCCTAAAATCCATAGCATAATCTTTCAATCCCATTTTATATGCCATGAATCAAGTTGAGTCGTAACTCTCCAATCGTACCACACATTCAAGCAAAATCTGAACAAGTGCTAAGTCACGAACGACTCAAATGGCTCCTGCGACCTAGGGTCAACTATTCTCTAAGTCGTAAGTCGTGAGGAATAAAAAGAGACTTCAAGTCGTAAGTCATAACATCAAAACTGCTGGATCACGCGAAATTACCAATCCATCTAACTCCTGACTCGCTGAATCCTTAACTCGTTAACCATCTATCCATCCAATTCCTAACCCATTTACCTCCTAACCCGTTAACTTTCCAACCCGTTAATCCATTAACCAGTTAGCCTCTCCATCAACCCTATTTCTAAATCACCGAAAATCGCAAATCGTTGCAAGTCATGCCGAGCCACCTTAAGTTCATGGATATCCTGTATAACAGTATTCGCAAGGCCCAAAGGGAAAAATCATGGATGAAGGTCGACGGCAATGATCGGCGATTGGGAAAAGGGAAAAGATGCTTACGCGGTGTAAATGGGAATGGCTGGAAATAAATCAGGTCGAAATCGCCTTTGGAAGCTTGAAATTGCGTTAATGGCAGATACGGCTTAAAGAATGAGTAATAGGAAGACGGAGAAAAGAGGAACGACCTAAGCATTTTATACCCCAGGTTGAAGGAATTGGAATCGGCCCACACGAGTCAAGATAAGTCGAAACACACGACCTATGACTTAGGCGTATATTTCGAGGGGCAAATGTTAACCCTTAATTCTCCATGACTTAAGGAGTACGCGACTCAAGACTTAACGAGTTAAGGAATTGCACTACTTAACGAGTTAAGACTTAGATGACCTACGACTCAACAGGCTCCGACCCAAGGCATGGTCCGACTCAACAACCTACGAGTTAAGAAGTTTAACGACTTACGACTTAGCATGCTACGACTCATAAAGCTAACTCTTCTACGACTCATCAGGTTCAACGAGTCATGGAGTATACGACTCATGGTCTTACGACTCATCAGGCTTACGACTCATCAGGTCTGTACGACTCATCAGCCTCACGACCTAACAATGTACGAGTTAAAGTACCTGCGAGTTAAGGAGTCTGCGACCTAAGATGTCTATGACCTAGGACTCAATGACTTAGCTTGCCCAGCGACCTAAGGCTACAGGAATGTCACGACTTAAGGAGTTTGCCGACTTAAGAAACACTCCGAGTTAAGGAGGTGCCGAGTCAAGATGCTTGTCGACCTAAGAGAGCTACGACTTAACGGTTTGCGAGTTAAGGATGGCTGCGACCTATGTGGACTTATGACCTACCGGGTTAAGGAGCATTCGACTTATAAAGTGTGCCGACTTAACAGGTTGCCGAGTTAAGAAAGGCGCCGAGTTAAGAAGATTCCGAGTTATGAAATGCTCCGACTTAAGAAGGTTCCGACCTAACGAGTTACGACTTAGTGGGTTTATGACTTAAAGGCTGCGAGTTAAGGCCTTACGAGTTAAGGTTTGATAAGTCGGCTACGACTTAATACTTGTCAAAGACAACCATCCCTTAACTCGTCACCGACCTAACCCTGTTCCTTAACTCGTCACCGACCTAACCCTGTTCCTTAACTCGTCACCGACCTAACCCTGTTCCTTAACTCGTCACCGACCTACCCTAAGTCGGCTACGACTTAAAGACTTAGAGAAATTTCCTAAGTCCAGATCAGCTCCTATAAATACCCCATCACTTCCAACTTAAGGAGGACTTTTGGCCATTCATTTCTCCAAGCGCCGTTACGCTGTCGAAGCTTCCTCTCATTCAGCAATCAAGGATCTTCAAGTATTCGAGACACTACAACGATCTTCGAAAAAAGCTCCTAACATCCAACACGGATTCGTC
The DNA here is from genome assembly GCA_030737815.1 of Allium fistulosum. NCBI lineage: Eukaryota > Viridiplantae > Streptophyta > Magnoliopsida > Asparagales > Amaryllidaceae > Allium > Allium fistulosum. The sequence continues at coordinate 168,444,536 of CM060906.1, read as the reverse complement.
GAGTTTCATCATCAAAGATCGAGCTAGTAGTCAAGAGTGTTTACATGATCAAGTTGTATTGTATTTTGAAGGATATTGTATCGAATTGTAATCGAATCAGCAATAAAAGACTATAAAGTAGATGTAGGCTCAATTACGGGCCGAACCACTATAAATCTGTTGTTCATTTACCGCTTTTCTGCTATTTTCAGCTTATATTTTGTTCCCGTACCAACGGGTGGTGCTTTCACAATTCTATTACACACACCGGGTGTTAGCGTTCACTTTTTATCGTTAACATTTTGGTGCTTTCACCGAGAATTGAACTCAAGCGATCATCCACCGTTGCTTCGCAAAGATTCATAAAAAGAACCTCTCTTAAAAACCAGATCTGAAATAATGGCTCCTGGAAGAAGAGGTAGACCTATCAAATCCGGAAATGCTCACGAAGGAACTTCCGCTTCCCCAATAACAGACCAAGCAACTCCAACCGTTGGAGTCACCAGAGCTGAATTGGATAACGCAGTTTCTGGATTATACCAGCAAATTGAGACTCAAAACGCTTTGATGATGGATAGAATAACTGCCCTACTTGGGGCAAATCGTCAGCCAGAAAACCATCAAACCACCCTTCCTGAAACGCCACCTTTCCAAGCTGATGGTTCTAGGCCGCAACCAACTTGTCATGAGCATATGCCCGGGCAAACTTCCGAGGGAAGAACTGGTGCTTGCCCGGAGGTGTCTTTGAACAATAAAGAGTACCTGTCTGAAATGGTTGTCCGCATCATGAAAGAAAGCATGCAAAGGGAAGAGGATGAGGCTGACTGGGGTTTTGCGCCAAGCAGAACTCCGTTCACTGAAAGGATCCTAAGAGCGGAGTTTCCAAGGAAATTTGCACCTCCTACTATCCAAGCCTATAGTGGAACCAGTGACCCTAATCATTTCCTCTACAAGTACGATTGGCATATGACTGGTGCAAGAGCATCAGACGAGATCAAGTGCCGATACTTTCCGGTATACCTAGAAGGTGTGGCTTTACTTTGGTTCACAAAGCTTCCAGTTCGGTCTGTAGATAAATTCTCCGACTTAACGCAAAAGTTTAAAGAACAGTTTAGATTGTATGCTTCAAAAGCTAAGGATATAATGTCACTGTCTAACCTTGAACAAGCGCCCGGAGAATCAATCAAATCTTTCTTGAGCCGTTTCAATATAGCTTTAGCCGAAGTAGAAAATGCAGAACCACGCATGATCCTGACTTATCTGATGCGAGCCATTGATAAATCGAGTAAATTCGGGATATGGCTAAAGATGAAGGAACCGAATTCACTTGATAAATTTTATAAAAAGGCCGATGAGTTCATTCGCCTTGAAAGCCTTTCTGCAACATCGAAAGTGGATATTTCCCAGACTGATAATGACAATGTCCCACCTAAGAAAAGAGAATCTGAAAGTCAGAAAAGGGAGAATGAAGGAGGAAAAAGCCAAAGAAATGAAAAGAAACCTCGCCGCTTTAATCCTTCGGACTTTACTCCTTTAACTGATACACCAAGAAATATCTTTTTTGCAACAAAGGACGTTGTCAGGTATCCTAAGCCACCTGAGATGACGAAAGGGGCAAAGCGTAATGGAAAATTCTGCCAATTTCACAATCAACCTGGCCATGACACTGACCAATGTCGCCAATTAAAGAAGGTGATTGAAGAATTACTAGAGCAGGGTAAACTCCAACAATACGTTAAGAGAAGCGGGGTCGATCCAACCTCATCCACTCGGGATCAACAACACCCTACCCATCAATCCGATTCTCACAACAACCCTGCAGTGCAAGATTCAGAAAAGCTTGTCATTAATGCTGTCACAGGCGGACCATACCCAGCAAGCAGAAGTTGGGATGACTACTAATTACCCACAAAACTGCGACTGGGGCATCTCTCACTTTCTCTGGCATAGAAATCCAAAAGCTATGAATCAAGCACAAATGGAAATCCAGCTTGGAGATCCTGAAACAACAATAACTAGCATTCATTTTTTTTACTTAGCAGCATTGCTTGAATTTGTAAAGATAATGATGGATGTGTAATTTCTGCGTTGTAAACCGCTGAGAAATCAGCGTGACTCAATAATGAAAAACTATGCATTCTGTGTTTTCTATTATAAAATGCCTGTTATATTTCGATGTGTAAATACTCTAAATGTATTGCTAAAATGTCGATCTAATACTGCAGGTCATTAAAGCAAAGCCCACCCATCGCAAAGCTAAGCGAACCTTACAAATCATTTATTAAAGCAAATTTCAAGCAACAAAAATTCCAAACTCAAATCCCATATAAGAGGAACTTCACATAAAAAGTTGACGGCTCCACTGTGTCAAGCCCTCGTTAACTGGTTGCGATCGTTGATATAAAAAGACATCCAACCGAATAACTTGCGTTAACTCTGGGGAGTCATTCAACAGTGAAGTCTACTTCTTTGGATAAAGCAACTTACTTGCAAAAGAAAGGAAGACGCGCTTGGAAACAATGATAAAGGATCGCAGATTGGCGAATGATGATACAACATGAGCGGGCAAACGTGGAAACAGCCAAAGGGATGTATGCCTCTCAACAGGAAAGCAGGTAGATCCATTAAAGGGATACCTTCCCAAGCAGAAGGAATAAGACCCTCGCTAACTGATCGTGATGCATCCGATCAGGCGGCTTGTGTCCATCCCATGGGTCTACTTGCCCCTAAGACGCAACCTTCCTGGCACACCAACCAAAGCCCTCTAACGAGGCACGCCAATAAATGGGAGTGCTTTACTCAATCAAAAAGATTGGTAGGACCACCAAAGGGGCACCTCGTTAATTGGTTGCGATCGTTTGTACAAACAAACATCCAATCAAGCAACTTGCGCTTGTCTCGTGGACCCTTCCGACCATGAGAAAGTAACTTCCAGGCAATCACAAGCCCTCTTCGGAGGCACAAGCCCTCTTCGGAGGCAAAAGCCCTTTTCGGAGGCACATTTCACCCGTGTAGAAGTGCAAAATGCTTCTCTTCGGAGACCCACTTCACCAGAGATGAAATATTACAAAGCCCTCTAACGAGGCACGCCAATAAATGGGAGTGCTTTACTCAATCAAAAAGATTGGTAGGACCACCGAAGGGGCACCTCGTTAATTGATTGCGATCGTTTGTACAAACAAACGTCCAATCAAGCAACTTGCGCTTGTCTCGTGGACCCTTCCGACCATGAGAAAGTAACTTCCAGGCAATCACAAGCCCTCTTCGGAGGCACAAGCCCTCTTCGGAGACACAAGCCCTCTTCGGAGGCACAAGCCCTCTTCGGAGGCACAAGCCCTCTTCGGAGGCAAAAGCCCTTTTCGGAGGCATACTTCACCAGAGTTAAAATGCCAAAATTGCTTCTCTTCAGAGACCAAAAAGACCTCCTCAGAGGCGTACTTCACCTTGCTTGAAGTACCAAAAATAAACCCTTTACTGGGGCACAAAAATTCAAACCTTCTTCAGAAGTTCATTTCACTGTGCAGGAAAATTCACTTTCAAACAAATAAAAGTGATCATTCCCAAAAGTCGAAGTGTTCTTCAGGAAGAAAAAGAAAATAAAGATTCCTCCAAAGACAAGAAATACTCTATTAAAAGCAGAACAATCCTTCCCTGAAAAAGTGGAAAGTTATTCTCTAAAATAAGAGTATCGTTCTTGTGAAATCGAGAAATATTACAATATACTTGTGGCATGGGGGCAACATTATACAATTCAGTTACATTAATAAAAGTAATATACAAGCAACATACCACAAGTTCATTGCAATATCATGTAATAAAGATGTGGAGTAAATGCGTTCTTGAAACACAGACAAAAAAATTTTGTACAAGTGAAAAGAATCGTTTACTCTACACTTCAAATGAAAAACAGATGTATTCCTACATACACAAGGATTTGTACAAGAAAAATATCTATTTTATTTCAACACTATGAGAAATTTTTACATTGTAACAGGTTACAAAAAGAAGCGGAGACCGGTATCCGCACAATCCCCGGTCAATACAAAAAGCAGAAAATGCAAAATCAAACTCATTTCTCCTTCTTCCCACCCTTGGAGCTTTTACCCGGCCTGGTAACTAGCTTCGTAGGCCGCATCGGAGAAGAAGGAGAAAGAGACTCAGCCGGATCAATCTCTGCCTTATCCCCAGCAGCAGAAGAACTCTTCTTTCCTTTCTTTGAAACCACACGCTTCCCCTTCTTCTTGGAAGAAGACTCACTCCCCGGAGCAAGAAATGTAGAAAGCTTTGTGTCATAATCGAAAGACTGCTCCGGGGTCTTCTCGCTATCTTCCAGACCTTCTGCCTTCTGTTCTTCGGAAGCAGATGGTTCATCTAAACCTTCAAGGGCCGCTATTGGTTCTTCCTGTGAACCAGGCTGGGAAGCTGGAAGAGGTATAACTTGAGAAGGAGGAGGAACGGCAGCTGAAGAAGGAAGAGTTGGGGCAGTTTCTGGGGTGTCTGCTGCATAATAAAAGATATCAAAATCAGTATTCTCCGAGAAAAAAGAAGACCGTGAATCGTCAAAGTTACCTGGAGAAGCCGGTTTAGCGAGATCAATCTCAAATTCCCGAGCTTGGAAGTCTTTCATTGCCTCTTCCTCTGTAGGGGTGGTTACAGTTTCTGTGTCAACCTTAGCGGGAGGCGTGGAATGAGAACTAGAGCCAACAATATCCGCATGGGCTAAAACCGAAGTATAAGCAGGAGCAATAGGGGGTGTTTCTTTCTCAGGAAGCTTCTCTCTCGTCGCTTCGGCCCGCACTCGGATGAGCTGCTCTTTTCCTTTGGCAAGGGCAGCGCGATCGCTCTCACTTAAGTAGGTAGCTTGAAGATCTGTTTCAGAGTATCCGGCACCACCAAATAAGTCAATGATTGCCTCCCATACCTCCGCTAAGGTGACTTCATACTCTGGACCCAAAAATGAAAGGCTCCCACGCCCCAGGACACAATGCATATAAAAGTCGAACAGAGTCGCGTCAACGGTGGCTATGGTCGCCTTATGGGATTCTTCGGCTGCAGCTTTACCAGAAAGAACTTCATCACGTTCTCTTTCAGCCTTCAGTAACTGGGATTGTAGCCTAGCAATTTCTAAGTCTCGAGAGCTGAGTTTCTCCTGAAGACGAGCAGCGTCATCACGATATTTTCTAACAACATGTTGTTCTGCTTCAAGTTTGACTTCAGTATTCCGCTGAGCAGCATGGGCGTCTCGAACTTGTTTTTGAAGCATTTCTTCTTTCTGAGAATAAGAAGTGGAGGAAGTAGCAAGCTCATTTTTAAGTTTTTCAACTTCAGCTTCGAGCTTCCCATAACCATCGCTAATGCTTTTCATCTCCGTGTCATGCTGCTTACGCCATTTGTCCCATTCTGTTTTATCATTTTCCATAGTCATCATCGCTTCAAGGTTCAGATGGTTGACCCTTTGAAGTTCATCAACCAGCTTCTGCCACCCAGACATTCTTTCGATGTCAAGCTTTACAGCATCGACATTTTTCAGCATCGCCTGCTTATCAATGGGGACCAAGTCCAAATCAAAACGCACTCCTTTCAGACACCAATTCGGAAATCGGCTCTGGAGTGTGGGAGGACCATCTCCAGCTTGGTACTGTGGCCTATTAATGATGGTCTGGATGTCAGATTCCTTAAGGGCAGGAGAACCGGAAGATGTATTAGGAGGAACAGAAGCGGTTGTCTTTTCCGAGGTGTTAGATGTATCTTTCTCACCAAGTCTGGCACGTTTACTGGAATCATCAGAAGTGTGACTCTTTCCCTTATCGTCGTAAGATTTCCTTTTATAAGGATCGTCGCTTCTGCGAGAAGAGTCACGTTGCTCGTCCCTTCTCCCGTAGTATTCCTCATCTTCTCTCCGGCGACGCTCTTCATGAGCTCGCCTCTCATGAGCCTTTCGAGCAGTTCTCTCTTCGTCAGTTTCTTTCACGGCACTAATATAACTCCTAAAGTCATAAGCCTCACGGCTTCCGTAACGCTGGAATTTGTTGTAGTAAGAGCCGCTTCGCCCCATCAGAGAACCTGAAATTGAAGAAAAAGACCAGTTTTAGAAATCCTCAAATTGAAGAAGCTAAGTGCATAAAAAGTGCCAAGGTTCTAAGTGTGTGTGATGTGCAAACTACGCGCGTCAGACTACAAACCACTTTCGGGTGTAGAAATGGTAGTAAGTTGTGTGGAAGGCGTTGTGGTTTGTTGCAAGAAAGAAGTTGCTTCGATAACAGGAGGAACCACTTTAGAAACATCATCTTTAAAGAGCTCCTGAGAGGTTATCATGATGTCGCTCAGGCTGTCGAAAGTATCATCGCCATGGTGCATGGGAGAATTATCCTTTTCAACTTCCACCTCAGCCGTCTTTTCAAGAGTATGAAGATTTTCCTCCTCTTCAATAACCGGGGCAAGTGCTAACTTACTGGACGACCCCGCAATGTCGGTAAGAGTAGAACACTTCACCAATGAAGTCTCAACGGTAAATTCTTTCGGTGAAGGTTCTTTAGCAGAAGCAGGGGCATCTGACTCCTCAGTCGAAGAATCAGGGACTTCATGTGGCTGAGTGGAACGGGAAGGATGTAAGAGTCCGAATTCGTGGAGGAACTCATCTCTCAATAGAAATTGAACGCTCCTCTCCTCAACCGGCACGGCCATAAGCCTCTCAAAGGTAGTCTTGTGACGAGATTCCCTAGAGGGGGAAGGGAGTGCTGAAACAGTAGAAAAAGAAGTTAACACTTGACAATTTGAACTTCAAAGAATTTAGAAAAAGCACAGGGAAAAGGTAGATAATCGTACTTCCCACTCTCCAAATGGCGTAAAATCCCGGGGGACAACGAACAAAGAAAAACTGGCTCAGAAACCCAGGAACGCTTTCAGGAAGACCAATAATCAGTTTGCGATTCCTGGCACTCCTTACAACTGTGATAGAGGGATGGTCCTTGGTCCTTGTGAATGAGCATAGAAAGCAAATTTCTCCAAAACTGGGGAAACGGTCCAGTATTCTCCTAAAAAGCACACACAGTCCCAGCAGGATGGCGTAGCCATTAGGATGAAGTTGAAAAGGGGAGATAGATAATCGAAGAAGAAGTTCTCGGAGACAGTCATTAAACGGGGGAATCGCTCCACTCAAGCACATTTGGCGGTTCACTGCGATGAAGCCGTGCGGTGGCCTATCAGCAGTGTCATTTACTCCAGTAAGCAAAGCGTCAGATTCAGCGATGCCAAACTGGGTGCATAGTTGGCGGAAGACTTTATGACTCAGGGTAGTAGGAGTCCTTTCTGGGGGATCATTCAACGGAGTAGCGATTGGAAAAGCTTCTCCAGCTGATTCCAAATCTTCTTGATGGGATGTCATTCTACACAATCAGCCGAATGTTCAAAAGTGAAGGTGCACGTTTCCTAAAAGTGTAAAGTGCTGTGCAAAACTAATGAAAATAAGAAAAAGCAAGTATAACTGGAATTAAACTAACTGACAATCAGTCGATTACGAGATTTCAAAAACTTGTTAATACTCAAGTGCAGTGTTAATGCAGACAAATCAGTTCTAGTTAATCATTACGATTCTGCTTTAATACTTCATTTGAGTTGGTTATTGTGTAGCATTTCTCTCATACAGTTCATTTAATCTTTATCAACTAATCTGTCATCCGATATGGGCAGTCGGTGGCAGTATATTCGTCCCAGTTTTTTGTAAATGTTATAACAGGCAGTTAGAATTATTGACAATCTATAAAAGAGTGCAACAAAATTCAAGAGTCCAAAGTTCAAACAACTCAAGTCTTAGCATTCAAGGCAGTGGGAAAATTTGCTCAAGTTCTAACTCGGTCACGACTTAACTTAGGGCAGATTTTCCTAAGTTCTAACTCGGTCACGACTTAACTTAGGGCAGATTTTCCTAAGTTCTAACTCGGTCACGACTTAACTTAGGGCAGATTTTCCTAAGTCCTAACTCGTTCACGGTCTACAAGATATGCCATGAATCAAGTTGAGTCGTAACTCTCCAATCGTACCACACATTCAAGCAAAATCTGAACAAGTGCTAAGTCACGAACGACTCAAATGGCTCCTGCGACCTAGGGTCAACTATTCTCTAAGTCGTAAGTCGTGAGGAATAAAAAGAGACTTCAAGTCGTAAGTCATAACATCAAAACTGCTGGATCACGCGAAATTACCAATCCATCTAACTCCTGACTCGCTGAATCCTTAACTCGTTAACCATCTATCCATCCAATTCCTAACCCATTTACCTCCTAACCCGTTAACTTTCCAACCCGTTAATCCATTAACCAGTTAGCCTCTCCATCAACCCTATTTCTAAATCACCGAAAATCGCAAATCGTTGCAAGTCATGCCGAGCCACCTTAAGTTCATGGATATCCTGTATAACAGTATTTGCAAGGCCCAAAGGGAAAAATCATGGATGAAGGTCGACGGCAATGATCGGCGATTGGGAAAAGGGAAAAGATGCTTACGCGGTGTAAATGGGAATGGCTGGAAATAAATCAGGTCGAAATCGCCTTTGGAAGCTTGAAATTGCGTTAATGGCAGATACGGCTTAAAGAATGAGTAATAGGAAGACGGAGAAAAGAGGAACGACCTAAGCATTTTATACCCCAGGTTGAAGGAATTGGAATCGGCCCACACGAGTCAAGATAAGTCGAAACACACGACCTATGACTTAGGCGTATATTTCGAGGGGCAAATGTTAACCCTTAATTCTCCATGACTTAAGGAGTACGCGACTCAAGACTTAACGAGTTAAGGAATTGCACTACTTAACGAGTTAAGACTTAGATGACCTACGACTCAACAGGCTCCGACCCAAGGCATGGTCCGACTCAACAACCTACGAGTTAAGAAGTTTAACGACTTACGACTTAGCATGCTACGACTCATAAAGCTAACTCTTCTACGACTCATCAGGTTCAACGAGTCATGGAGTATATGACTCATGGTCTTACGACTCATCAGGCTTACGACTCATCAGGTCTGTACGACTCATCAGCCTCACGACCTAACAATGTACGAGTTAAAGTACCTGCGAGTTAAGGAGTCTGCGACCTAAGATGTCTACGACCTAGGACTCAATGACTTAGCTTGCCCAGCGACCTAAGGCTACAGGAATGTCACGACTTAAGGAGTTTGCCGACTTAAGAAACACTCCGAGTTAAGGAGGTGCCGAGTCAAGATGCTTGTCGACCTAAGAGAGCTACGACTTAACGGTTTGCGAGTTAAGGATGGCTGCGACCTATGTGGACTTATGACCTACCGGGTTAAGGAGCATTCGACTTATAAAGTGTGCCGACTTAACAGGTTGCCGAGTTAAGAAAGGCGCCGAGTTAAGAAGATTCCGAGTTATGAAATGCTCCGACTTAAGAAGGTTCCGACCTAACGAGTTACGACTTAGTGGGTTTATGACTTAAAGGCTGCGAGTTAAGGCCTTACGAGTTAAGGTTTGATAAGTCGGCTACGACTTAATACTTGTCAAAGACAACCATCCCTTAACTCGTCACCGACCTAACCCTGTTCCTTAACTCGTCACCGACCTAACCCTGTTCCTTAACTCGTCACCGACCTAACCCTGTTCCTTAACTCGTCACCGACCTACCCTAAGTCGGCTACGACTTAAAGACTTAGAGAAATTTCCTAAGTCCAGATCAGCTCCTATAAATACCCCATCACTTCCAACTTAAGGAGGACTTTTGGCCATTCATTTCTCCAAGCGCCGTTACGCTGTCGAAGCTTCCTCTCATTCAGCAATCAAGGATCTTCAAGTATTCGAGACACTACAACGATCTTCGAAAAAGGCTCCTAACATCCAACACGGATTCGTCGAGTTTCATCATCAAAGATCGAGCTAGTAGTCAAGAGTGTTTACATGATCAAGTTGTATTGTATTTTGAAGGATATTGTATCGAATTGTAATCGAATCAGCAATAAAAGACTATAAAGTAGATGTAGGCTCAATTACGGGCCGAACCACTATAAATCTGTTGTTCATTTACCGCTTTTCTGCTATTTTCAGCTTATATTTTGTTCCCGTACCAACGGGTGGTGCTTTCACAATTCTATTACACACACCGGGTGTTAGCGTTCACTTTTTATCGTTAACAGCCTACTTCATTTCCCTTTGATATCTTATTTCTCAGTAAAACATTTAGTTCATTCTTCATATAAAACTGGATTATAAAATCCATTTCTATAATATGAATATATGTTTGATTATTTTTATTTCAAAGTAAAAGTTGGAACAATTATAACAACTTAAAACAGATCAAATCATTAACCATAAATTCAACCAAAATACCATCCATGAACAACATGTATTTATTCAGAGAGTAAAACCAAATAGAAAAACATAATATGATTTTATAGAAAATAATTTGGCTGCCCTTACTTGGGTCTTAATGCCTTAAGTCTGTTAAATGATTATCACTCACCTTCCTATCCTCTTTCCTGAGAATGCTTAGCTTGAAGACTATGTGAGTTTCTCCTTTCTATTTTTTTTTTGAATTAAACTTCTGTTTTTCCTCTCCAGAGAAAACCTCTGCCTTACCCCTTGATTTAAATCATTTAACTAGGGTTTTAATAAAGGAAACACCCATTTTATCCTCACAAAAATAAAAGAAGCATGTATGCATGTTTATGGCTAATTTGGCCATTTTCTTTTTATTTCCATTTCAGGTGAAAACAATTGTTTTTCTCTTTTCTGAATGCATGCTATTTGTATGATTTTTACCTGTACATTGTTTTCCTATGACTCAACTTGAGAACGTATTTTTATTATACCCGAGTTATTTTTCATGTTTCTTTTTACAAGTCTTGTTTTTAACTAACATAATTTACCATTTGCTTCTTTCTTGATTTATTCCTAAAATGCATCCATACTCATAAATATTGCTTGACTGATTTCTATGCATTTTATTTATCAAGAGGATTTTTATTTTATCATCCCATACTTCTCTAACCATATGTATATATAATTTCTATACAATATTCTAATATATACAAGTCATGTAAATTTTAGAATTCATTTTATACTTAATCATTTTCCTCTCATCACTGTATAAAAATAATTATTCCTTGCATAATTACCTCACTCACTTCTGATATTCATTTTCAAACTATTTTTATTCTTTGGTTATTTATATAATACATATATATATATATTTACTTTAACGACCCCGGATTTTACATATATTGATAATTAAATTAATTATTGAATAAAATTTGTGAAATAATTGATAAATGGATGCGAGTTTCCCCGAACTCGAATAAAATTTTGTATAAATCATTTAAATTTAATAATATTGTAAATAGTGTACATATATGTGAATATATATATGTATACATGATATATGAGAATATTTGAAGTTAATATATATATATATATATATGTTGAATTTGAGTTTAAATCTAAAATAAGTGGTTTAAAAATACAAATAAAAAATAATAGTAAATGAATGTAATATTGGATAGTTAAGTTTAAAATAAAATAACAAAAGTAAATTATATATTGATAGTTTAATTAGTTTGAATATTATAAGCAAAATAAAATAAAACAAATGAAATGGTTCATGTAAACTAAAGAAATAAAACTTGTACCAGTTGAGCCTACCTTTAACAAACAAAATGATCAAAGCATATTAAGTAAAACAAAATAAACAAAGCATCTATCAGCCGAGCTAAAAAGTAAAATCAAGTATAGGTATGAGCTGTAGTATTGAAAAAGAAGAAAACTATTATCTAAGTACATACGAAAGGTAGGGGATGAGTGTTTATAGACATAAGGACATAAGCATTAAATGTTTGTATCTTTAGTACATTTTATATCTCATTTCAGCCTCCTCTATAGAAAATATCTCTGACTTGATAATGTTTAAAACAAATAATATCACTGTAAGCTTCTTTTGTATATTTAAACTTCCTCATCTCAGTTTCGTTTATAAAAGAAAGAAAGAAAAACTGAGAATCTAAAGTAAGTCCCATCTTCAATGTAAACAACACCTGAGTTCAACTCAAAGCCAACAGGAGAATCAAGCTAGCAACTTTCAAACAATTTTCCAGTTTTAAAAGCCTGTCTCAAAATGATGTTCTGTTCTTCTCTGCCATTTTCAAGGTGAGTAACATTTTTGTTAAAAACTACTTAAGTATATGATGGTTGCATGTTTGCATCTGGGCATAGATATGTTTATATGATTACCTGAGTGGTTATAATTGTATGTGTGTGCATGATCTATATATCATTAACCTCTCTGTTTGTTTCCAAGCTTCAGTTTTGGTTTAAAAATCATATCTCTCGATTTAGTCTGTGATAGGGTTTAAGTTTCAAATGAAACTTGTATGTTTTATCATAGTGAAGTTTTTAAAATTTTTATTTAATTTGAATTAAAATTTAAATATCACTGGGATTCATGAACAACAGGCAAACTTAAATAATAGGTAAATTCAAACATTTTAAAATATTGGTTCAGGATCATAGTTTGAATCACTACCCTGTAACATGATTTTTAAAACAAATATCATCATTTTTAACATTGTATTTAAGGTGCAGTTTGGGGTAGAACTAAAATGAGTTTTCGTCGATTTTTGGGTGATCAAGTAGACTGGAATGCTTGGGGTTCCCTGAGGTAATGGAGGAGTGAACGGAGAGGCCGGGAAAAATGGTGGAAGGCGCTGTAGTTCGTCGTGGTGGCAACGGCGACGAAATTCTGTTTGTAAACCTAGTTTTTGACATAATTATATTTTGATCTCGTTCGAATGCTACGGGACATCGAGTTCGATCGGAGTTTGGGATTGCGTAGAGGGATCATAGGTGAAGCTGCGGCCAGAGTTTGGTGGCGAACGGTGGTCGGAGCGTCGATCAGTTGGTGATGACAAGTTTGGGTTGGAGGTTGGTTTCGAGTTCCAGTTTTCTAATTTCACGCGAATCCGCGTTCGAGTTGAACTGGCCGGAGTTGGGTGGTTAGAAGCGGAGCTGGGATGACATTCGACTTGCTCGAAGTATTGGTGGTGACCAGAGGTGGCGAACGGGGGCGTACATGTGCACGTTTTCTTGCATACGTACAGATTTGTGTCGTGAAGAACGGGGAAGGAGATAGGAAGACTCGGAGTTGAACACGTGAAATGATGAGTTTTCTCGAAGCAAGAGTGGGTTGCAAGTTTACTCGGGGATGGACCCGAGAATTTTAGTGGTTGGCTCGGGGATCATACTCGAAGCAATAGTATACTATGCAAATGAAGACTACTATTAAAACTTTATATACTATAACCATACACTTACTTATAGATAACCTACACATCAAAGAAGAAGGGTCTGCAAATGGCTAGAACAAGGAAAACGAAGCGGCCAAAGTTGGAGGGGGAGATTGCAGCGTGGGAAGGTGGTCACGTGGAAGGGGGAAGAGGAGAATGGCGTGGGAGGGCTGCTTGGTTGATGCGGTCAATGGTTGTGGGCTCGGTGACGTGATGGGTGGAGCAAAGTTGTTGGAGGAAAGAGGTCGGTGGCGATGCTCAGGTGGCTCGGGCGAAGGTCGAGGAGGCGGAGGAGAGAGCGAAGATGAGGGAGGGCAGCGTGGGTGGAGGAGGAAGAGGGGTGTTATGAGGTAGGGAGGGAAAAGCTATTAGGCGAGAAAAAAAAATGGTGACAGTGGCTTCAAGATTTCAATTGAAGCAAGTAGCAAATCTGAATATTATTTTATCTCAAAGCTTTGTGAACAGATTCAACTAAAGGCCAAGTGGTTCGAAGGTGAAAAGTTAAAAGCAGGTGGACAAATTAAAAGCAACAACTAATATATCATTATTATTACCGAGGACGAGAACAGATTGAAACGTACCAATAAAGAACACGTGAATTGATGCGAACAGTGACAGGCTATGCTATAGATCTAAAAATTTATTTCAAAGTAACGTAAGCCACAAATCATATCAAAAGAAAATTTTAAAAGGAATGGTTGTCCAATGATTCAGCAAAGTTATTAAAGCAATTAATATGAGTGTGCAGCACGTTTCAAAATTTGAAACCGAAGGAGAATTAACGGTCACAATTAAACGTATCGTTACAATGAACAGTTTATTCTTTTCGGCGTGTACCAGATCTCAAAATGCAGAGTGAATATACCGTGGAGATCAGCACGACGAGACGATCAAAACGTACACAGATAATAGTGGCATGATCATCCGATCAAAAGTCGATAATCGGTACCGAAAATGCTGCTATTTTGCCAGAATTAAGATAAACGGAGCAGTAGAAGTCCAAATTTGGAAAAATGAAAGATGACATCTCACTCAGAAGAAGATTTAGAAATTTACTGTATAAAAATATTCAAGTTTGGGAAACATTTTATTACCGACAATTATTAACTGATTTGAGTTTGAATAAAATTATACAATAAAATGAACTTCAATATTATAAATTGAAAATTTACCATTTTCTATATTTAATTATACGTAATTCAAATATTAAATTTTTATTTCAAAATTCAATTATTTAAAATTTTCACAAAATTCAGTTAAATACATTATTAAAACCAATCAAAATTTATGGGTCGTTACACTCTCCCCTACTCAAAACTTTTCGTCCCCGAAAAGGAAGGAGGTAGGAGAATAGAAACAACCAGACAGAAAAGATTAAAAGACAAGGATAAACAATTAATTTAAACTATATAAATTTTACTTGAAATATTCATTTGAAAACTTCATTTGCAATTCAATTATCTTTAATACTTAATACTTTCCAAAACCCATTTGTAAAATTTCTTGCTTCCTTTATAAATACCATTTATATGTTTAAATAACACCCTTATAAATATTTGCAGACTATTTGAAAACAATTATTTACATTATTACTTATATTTACAAAGAAGCTATTTGAAAACATTAAATCCATAATTCATAAATTTATTAATTTTTTATCTCAAGATACTTTTCAAATATTATTAATAAATCAATAATCATTTACTTTAAATATGTTTTATTTAATTAATAACTTCTAAAATATTTATAACACTAAAATTTTCTATTAAACCATGTAGTATATAAATAACAATATTTAAAAAGGATATAGTCAACAAGGAAAGGAAGGTGGATATGGAAAAACAGAACATAGGTGAATAAATAAAGCTGAACAGATAAGGTAGATTCAAAAGAATAGTATCAGGCATGAATAATTAATTCAAACCATAAGGGTTTCAATATCAAATATTAATACAAAATTTCTTTGTTGGAAATACTTTTATAAATAAAATACCTTTATAATAAAATACTTTTATAACTCGATGTTTCAACAAGTTTATCCTCGTTCCTACAGACTCTGGCAGTGCGTTGATCAGGCGCAAAGCTAGAATTCTCCAGGTACTTAGTAGACTTGTTTCAACACCCAGTGAAAATACTGGAAAACTTTTAAAAACAGATATGGAAAGTACAATCCAAACAAAAAACAAAACCTTTGTCTAACCATGGTTCACTGATACACAATGGTTACGCCTGGATCCCCTAGGAAACAATCCATATCTGTAAGCTTTCTCAGCCCTGCGAGTTACGCCATGATGACTAGTAGAATGCAGGATACACAATGGTTACGCCTGGATCCCCCAGGAAACAATCTGTACCTCTAGGCTATCTCAGCCATGCGGTTTCGCTACTAATGCGACCTACATAGATGCAGGATACACAATGGTTACGCCTGGATCCCCCAAGAAACAATCCGTACCCATAGGCCATCTCAGCCAGGCAGTTGCGCTATGCATTCGCGCTCGTAAGACCATGGGTAACGCCATGGAATTCGATGGACACTCGAGTATCATATCCGGAAAACCAAAAATCAGAGAAATATCGATAGAATGAATCCACAATGTGGCCACAAAGCGGATATCAAGCAGAAGGCACTTTCCTTATCTATACATCGAAAATATGTATCATATAGTACCTTTTCAAATCACTTTCAAATATCGTACTTATATAAAGTCCATTATATATAAGATTTTATTTTCAAATCAAATACCTTTCCAAAATCAAAAGTATATCAAATCACACTTATATAGACTTCAATTATATAAGATTTCACTTTTCAAATTGAGTACCTTTTCAAATCCATAGTTTTCTAATCAACATCATACTTATACAGATCAATTTTATATAAGTTCGATAACTCCCAAATCAAGTATTTAGTAAAAATAAGGTTCTCAATTCAATTCGTTTCAATATCAGTTCAGTTTCAAAATCATACACAATCCTACCCAATTATTTCTTCTCAATTTAAATATCTTTAGTTTCAAAGTTTCCAACATAATAAATTTAGAAAATAAATCCAAATTTCCAAATCAATATAATTTAAGTCAAATAATTCATTTCCAAAATCATCTTATATTTACATAAGGGCCCATCTTATATCAAAATCAAAATTTTAAAAATAAATTTCGCTGCTTGAAGAGCCATATGGGATTGAACATCTTTGCTTACTAAAAGATTTTTTTTTTATTTAGAATAGTTTTGTATATAAAATAGTTTGTATGAAAAATAGAATAAAACAGATTGTTTGAGAAGAATAACAGAAAAATAGTTTTGAAAAATGGTTTTAAATTGATAGTAGTTTTGCATAAAAGAAAAAATCCAATTAAATTACAAAGATATCCCACCCAACAACTTCCAATTTCAGCGTCAAGTATATCAATGATATTAGAATATAAGATGTACATACGTCATCATTTCGCAAAATCACATTCGATCTCTCGCTCGATCACACAAGTTCGCTTTCGAACTAGTATTGTCCATTTGACTTCCCAAATGCGGATTTCAATATGGTTTCTCGACTAGAAACCATCAGTCTCCTTGCATAGCCATATACTATGATAGAGAATTCTAAAATCAAGCCCAAAATTCATATCAAATATTCGCCATCAAGAATCGAATGAAAATCCTAACACGAAATGGTGTAGTTCACCTCGAACTTGTGTACTCAAACTTGGATCAAATTAATCATGCGAATAAAACATCATACGTACAACTTATGTATCTATTCGCACTTGTTAAATATATAGTTTTATAAAGATGTTACCCAGTTAAAACATTTAACTAAATTTTATTCAAAAAATATTGAAGACCAAATTCTTTTCAAAACCTTTCAAATCTAAATTTCATATTAGAAAAATTCAAAATAGCCTTATTCATTTACTTAACAAAACAGTTTCAACTTATTTAAATCAAATTTCTACATACTTTAACATACATACCAAACTTATATACTTTATACTTTTCAAAATTTCTTAGCTTTGAAAAGTTAACCTTGATTTGGAAGTGCTCGAACCTTCAAAATAGTTAAAGAAATCATTTTCAAATTCAAGAGTTGGAAATCAACAACAAATCAATAAATCAATTTCAAAAGATTGGTTTCAAATCTGAAACTCAAGGACTAAACACCGGTTCATTTCAAATCATACTTCGGAATGTGGGAGTCAAAATTGGTTTCACAAAATCACTCACATAGCAAAGCTATTAGACTGGCCTTTCCCTCACTCTGAAACTCGAAAATTAATGTCGATGATGCGTGCAATCATCACCAAAATTATTTTCCAGCGACATAAGTGAGTTCTGGACTTCTATTTCTCAAACTTCTATTGGAATTTCTTCGAAATCATTTGAAACACATTAAAATCATTTAAAACATTTCTTATTCTAAAAATACTTTTAAATCGTATTATTATTATATATTTCAAAATCTTAAAACCAATTCAAAAATACCGGAGTTCAATTCTCGAATTTCAAATTTAAAATCCTTCAGTTATAAATCATTTTTAGATAAATCAAATTTCTTATATAATTTTTTCCAAAATTACAAATCCTTTCTAAACCTCAAATTCTCATTTTAAAAAGGGTATATAATCTTTATCGAAAAAATTTCACTTTTATATATATAATATAATCATACTTATCAAAATAATGATTTTGGTTTAGAAAACAATTTCAAAAATACAAACAAACCCGATTTTCAAAGGATGATTCACGAACGGATTTCAGAACAAAGATAGAGATTCAAATTAGAGGGACACTAATCAAATAGAATTCTGATTCGAAGATAGGCTCGATCGACGATTAGGTAATTAAATTACAAAATAGAAGATGGATATACTTATATAAATCGCGGGCAACTTTAACCGGTCAACCGTGACTTCAGGAATATGATCAATGTAAAAGTCTAAGGCAAATCGACACACGATCGCCAGAGATGGCATTCGGCATAGCAAAAGATAGCAGCATCTAAACCGAGGGTATAGAAATCTTCGGTGAATCAATGCAAATTGTAAAGGAGTTTCACCCCTTTACAAATCTTCCAAAGATTGGAGGGATCGTCGATTTTTATAGAAATCATTCGAAGTGGAGTTATGGGATACTTCGAAAAAGAATACAAATATGGAGAGACAAGAATGGATTTTGGAACCGAGTGAATCGTTCCAAAATTCAAAGGAAATCGAGTCAAAAGGAAGAGATTCAAACTCGAACGAAAGTGATTCTGTAAATAAATTTACTATATATGCTAAGTTTTGCATAGAGCCAAAGCTCTGATACCAACTGTAACGACCCGGTATTTTGGACCAGTCAAATCGACAATAAAACCACACATGTCAGACTTGAATTGCTCAAAATATTAGATTGTTAATAAAAATTTGGCAAATCTCAGCATATACAGTAAATAAATCAATCACAGAATCACAGATATAGAGTAATACAATAATACGCAGCGGAATAGATAAAATAGTAGTTTATGAATGTAACGATCCTGAATTTCGAACGAATTAAATTGAGAATATTTAATTAATTTTAAATATTTGAGCGATGATTTAATTTGAATCCCGAATATAACTTGGAAATTAGCGATTAAATTTTATAATTTAATCTATTGAACTGGATAAAAATTTGTATCTTCGATTTTAAGCCGAAGAAAAATATTTCGGAAGCTTTTAAAATTCGTGTTGATATTACCGAAGATAATTTAAACTTCAGAATCGAACTTAAAATAAATGTGATCAGTTTGAATCTATATCGTTCGTATCGAATTTAAAAATAGCGTTCCGAGGCACAGTCACGGAATTTGACGAAACCAGTCCCATTGGGCCCGTAATATTGTATTATTGTCGGGTTTCAGATTTCGTATTTTTCGAAGTTGATTGGTGACCTTACGGTGAGATAACGCGTTGGAAATTTGAATTGAATTCAATTTTTTAACTGGGTCAATATCACACCACGTTGTCTCCCATTTGATGCGCCTATAATCACGGAAGAAATCGTGAAGGCACGATCTCCTGTCTCCCTCCTCAGTCCAAAAAAATCATACGAGACACTCCTCTCCCCTTTTCAAAATAACAAATTCGAAATCCCCTTCTCCAAATCGAAATGTGGCCGCGTCCATCTCCCTCCCCAAATCAAAAACTTGGAAATCGAATTCGTTCGATTTTTGAAGACGATCGAATTCAATTATCTTGAGGCGCCGATCGAAGGGACAGGAACGGTGAAGCTCGCAATAGGGTGGTCTCGCGCGACAGCAAATCGTGGTGAGAGGCAGTTCGTCGAACTCGAGTACGACGTCGCGTGATGGTGGTCGCGACTGGGTCGCGATGGCGATCGATGGTGGAAGTCGCAAGTTCAATTCGAAGTGAGGGCGGCTGCGAGTTCGTCGTGGGTGCGCATTCGTCAGTGGAGGGGCGATCAAAACTGTCGAGTGCGAGGAAGGATAATGGCGTGGGCATTGACAGGCGATTGTCTGGAGACTCACGATTGTTCGTGAGGCCGTGGGTGGTTGAAGTCGAGGCGCAACACCGGCATTGGCAGCAGGCGTACGCAGTGGGTTGTGGGTTTTCAAGTTGATTACGAGGTCGATGGCGTGTTCGTGATGTCGTTCGTTTGGAGTGCGCAGGCAAAGGGAAGCCTGGGTTGCATCGTTCAGTAAGGTATAATCTGTTTTGGTTTAGTTCTGTACATATCTACATTTAGACAAAAGAAAAAAAAATGTGGGAGAACTTTATCAAGATTTGATTTTATTATGTATATAGATTACTTTTGGGTGGGTAGTTTCAAATAAGAAAAATATATATGATAACAGTAAGTTTATAAAACCATTTATGCCAATTTAAAGATTTATATATACAATTTGTGTATATACAGTAAAATAGATTTCTAATATTAATTGCAGAATATTCAAGGTCAAAACAAAAGATTTATTTCAGAAAAATAAATGTTTACAGTTTATATAAATGGAAGTTTATAGTTATAAAATTTTGGCCAGTAAAGGATTATTAAAGAAAATTGATTTGGAAATTTTAATTTTTAGTTAAAATAATTGTTAGTTAAATTTAATTTTATAAATGGTAATTAATTGATCGATTAATTCAAGTATTGATGAATTTTATAAAATATTTATACAAGGTTTAAAATCAAGAAATCGAGTCAAGATGGAAACTTGGACTGCAAAATAAAATCTAAGGTGAGATTTTTCTCACTCGAATAAAATGTGGAATTTTACAGTTATTATTTGATTGCTATTGGATGTTATATTAGATATAATAGGATATATCTATATATATAGCAGTATATACATATTGGCATATGTATATATTGGATTGATGATTTCCCGCCTCGTATAGCGGATGAGACCCTATTGCGCCGTTAGTAAGCGGATTTATAAAAACCTATATACCGCGATAATTCCGTACTGGAGCGGAATTGGTATTGTGCTAACATCTTTGGATGCAGGGAAACAGGTTGGAGGGATCCAACTGGATTCCTCAACTGTATTTATTTATTTACAGATGTTGATATATATTCTGTCATCATATGATGATATATGATGTTTGATGTTGTGATGGACTAATTGATGCGTTGCATCATCGGGTTCAATTTTAAAGTTTAAAAATAAACGATTTTTACTTTAAAAGGGATTTTGAAGTGATATTTGGAAAGTATACGATTTATTAAATTTTGGAATTTATTTATCTTAAATAAATAAATAAATGTTATAAATTTAAAGTTATGAAAATTTTAAATTGTGAAATATACCTGAAAGGTGATTTTGAAATAAATAGTCAAGTGATAAATAAAATAGTTTAAGTTGGATTTCTTTTGAATTATTTAAGAATGACATATATAAAAGATGTACAGAATTGATATTTATCAATTAATAGTATTGGAATTTTAAAACGAGTTTCTATAAGTGTTAGAAATTTATAGAATTATAAATTGTGAAGACATGAGATTTATAGAATTATAGATTGTGAAGATTTGAAATTTATAGATTTATAAAAGTTGAAGTTTATAGATTTATAAAAATGAATGAGGTTATAAAATGAATGAAGTTATAAAATGAATGAAGTTGTAGAATAAAGACTGATAAGAAATTTACTTGTAACTTGGATTGTTGCCTTTAAATGGGATATTGATCGAATTATTAATAAAGAAGATTTATTAAATTGAAGTCGTTAGAAAATAGAAATAGAATTTATAAACGTTGTTTTATAAATTCGAAATCAATTGGATTTGATAAATTAAATATAGAAGATTTTTAAAGGAGATATATTCGCAATTTTGGATAGCGAATTATCATTGAAATAAAACGTGTAGAAAATAGTGAAATGTAATTAGTGAAGTATATTCACGATTTTGGACAGTGAATATATTGTTAAGTAAAATGGATAAAATTTTGGAAAAGTGATATTTGAAGTGAAGTTAATTGTTTTAAAAGATGTTTTAAAACGTGTGAACTATCGAAATCATAGATTTCAACTTTTATTGTTAAAATAGACGTTTTCGAGGAATTTAAGGAAATGATGGACTATAACACTGTTGTTATAGTAAATGGTTTCCAAAAGGAAATATTTTTATCTAGTATTGGGATTCATATATCTATCTTAATTTCGAATCCCTATACTAGTGATTTTTGAGTCGTCGTAACGATGTTTTACGTAACATTCGTTTTGACTCAAATTGATGTTGTTATAGAAAATAGATTTCCTAAAAGAATGAAATGTATACTTAATATTGATTTAAGTATATCGAATATTTTCCAAGTGTGAAAATAGGTAGATTTGTGAAATACTTATTTTTAAATAAGTATGGAAATGCTTTTCCAATATGAAACGAATGTTTTGAGATTTTATCTTTTTAAAGATAAATCGAAAATGAATATTTGAAAACGATTGAAAATCGAATATTAGTAGGTATTCGAAAAATGTAAATTCAATATGGAATTTATAAAGAAATGGGAATTCATTTTAAAAATAAACGTTGATTTATTTTAGAAGTGTGGAAAATTTTATATCTAGTAAAAGATATTTTTTAAGATGAAATAATTTGGAAAATTATTTGGAATCTGATGATGTTGCGCATCTTTATTGATAGTTAAATAACCGACTATCGATAATTACCTTAATTAGGTATTTGTTGGAAATTGGATGAATTTGAATGCCACACTTATTTTTGAATAATCGCTCACTATTCGGGTTAACCGGGAAAGGACCATGGGGTCGTATAACCCATTCCGAATATGTGATACGTCGTTATGAATTGCATTTGAAGACCGGTGTTGAAGACCGGATATTTTTGAAAACGAAAGGATTACCGTCGAGTTACTCTACATCGACTGATCTTCGGTTTAGAGGTTTTATCACCCTTAGTGACGGGAAGTCCTGACGTGATTGAAAATTATCCGGAAATGCAAGGGCTTCGTGAGAAGTGCCTTCGGTTCTGTTCGATCCCGGAACAGACTTGTATGGATTGTGTGTCTGACGTTACAATTTGAGATATAAAGCTGATTTCTTTCAAATACATTTCTGTTGGTGGCGGAGAATTTATTCTCTTAGCTTAACACCCTTCTCTGAGACGTACGAGCTCAGAGGTTATGTAGTTGAAATTTATCAGCGATATATCCCAATTTGGTAACGTGGCATACTGAGTGTTGCTGTGAAATGATCAGTGTTTGATCATTTGTGATATGATCATTTGTTTGATCTTATATCTTTGTGATCATAGGTTGATCATTTTGTTTGACCCGAAGCAGGGCTTTTTATAGAAAGCGTAGCTTTGTGGACGAGACTTCGTCGAGCCTCACACCCCGGAAATGGTCGAAACAGGACGAATGCAGCAAGGTTCTAGGGAGTAGCGCCCCTTAGTGTATGTCATTCCTTCTGGATAAAGGTGGTATCATGGTATGGAGCCCAGATACTTAACCTCTGTGGTTACTGCATTATTTTTTCTATGTGGGTTGTTGGAATCGGGGATCCTCGGGAAGATCGGTGACGATCGGGGGATGGCATACGCGTGTCAGTAGTTACCTATTTTTGCAGAGGTAACCCGGCCTTGTGTTGGCAGAGATCTAACCGTAACGTTAGATTCTCGGGTCGTCTATTCCAGGGACGTACCCATCGTGGATAGGAAGTTCCTTAGCCTGACCATTTGTTGGAAATCCAAAGAAACAATACGTGACTTGTACGGTTTTAGTTGTAGAACCTGCCATCTAATATGGCAGCTATAGCAAGCATACTATAATGGTACCTATGCTGGCTAAGATTTATATTCTACTTTCGAAATGTTTTCTACACTATGCACTAATAATAATATCAAAAAGAATTTGATTTTTGCGTAGTAAGCATCTTTGACTATCATAAGAAGAAATCTCCTCCAAGTCTGCGTTTGCATTGTGTGTGTGGTGGGAGGTCTTATGGTAGTTTCATTTTCCAAAAGCATTTCGAATTGACTTTAAAATTATCCTGTTGTTTATTTTTAAAGTATAACTGTTTTACGATCTCACACCAGTCACCATGACTGACTCGGAGTTTATTGTTTCCCTTCTAAACTCTGGGTGCCCACCAATTTCCACACGGGCAGTCTAGAGTTAGATTATTAGGTTATCTGGATATTCTGGAGCTTTGGAGATAAGCTGGATGGCGAGACGTAGTATTTGTATCTGATAGTATTTATTCCGCTGTATACTCTGTATGAGGACAAGTTATATAACTGTCCATTGTTGTATATTGACTCTGATGATTGATGTATGTATAAAATGATATAGTTCTTTGTTTTAAAGATTATTCATTTATCTATTATATATTGTTCCGCTGCGATATGTGAGATTCTGATATTGTCTCTGTTCTGTGTTTCTATTGATGTCGTTCAGATGTTTTCTGTTGTTCTTCTTCCTTCTTTCTTCTCTTTTTCTTCTATCTCCTTCTTCTTCTATTTTTTTCTTTTTCTTAAAACCCTCACTATTTGAGTTTCCGGCACTCGATTGCTCGGCAGTCGATAAAGTGAGTATCGATGTCGAATTTTCGAAAGTCGAAAATCCCGGTCGTGACAATGAAGCTACTATATAAACATCAGAGTTAGAAATAAAATACAATAGAATATCTCAAATGTAGTGAAGTCTCCAGTACGAGCAGATGACCTCTCTGAACAAATCAACTAGAAAAGCAGAAAGCTAAATCGATAGTTGGATCACCAAACGAAGCTCCAAACTCCAAAGGTGAGTCTCAAATGCTGTATCACTCGGTCTGGTCCAAGCGTAAAGCAAAACACAAAACACTCGAGTCAGGATTAACATTCTTTTATCAATAAATCCAACTCAAGTGAAATATCAACTGAAATACAAGTAACTCAAGGGATGTTTGGGATAACCATCCTCTAAGGATCTGCGGAACTATCTACAAGGTAGAAATATACACTATAACACCGTGGTCATTTCAATTTTATTTATACTTCAAACCCAAATATCATTTCATTTCAAAATATCTATTTCCAAAATAGTATATATAGGTTAAATAATTTATAAAGTAAAGTATTTATAATTTCCTCAAGTCTCACAAATCGATTCAAATCAACTCAAATTCCAATTCCAATTTATTCAAAGCTCAATTCATTAATTCAATTCAGTTCTAAATAGACCATTTAAATTTTCAATATATTTCAAAGCTTTAATATTCAACTTTTCAAAGTTAAATTTAACAGTTTCATAAAGCTCTTGATTTAACTTCATTATTATTTAATTAGAGAATATTCACTTAATAAATTCAATATCATTTAACTAGCCTTAAATTACATTCTACTAAATATTTCCTTAAATTTATTTAAACAAGAAATATTCATTAATTTGCTTAAATCAAACCCAAATTATAAATCATATCTTAAATCTCAATTTCAATAAGTTTCAAATCGATTTAATTAAATAAAATTCTTTAATGAACAAAATTTCAACTAAATTCAAATTATCTTCCCAACCTTAACTTATTCAAATTATTACCAAAAATCTATTTTGAAATATAAATTTTAAACTTAAACATATTATATGTATTAAATCCATCTTAATTAAATTAAATATCATTATTTAATCTATATATATCATTACCATTTATATGTAATAATTTAAGAATCAGCTTTTATTAAAACCATATATTTCTTTCCAAAACCATAGAATTTATTTTCAAAATATTTATATATGGACCAACGGTGTCTGTATATAATTTCCTATTTATGGTCAGGTGATACGGATATTTATCATTTCAATCTGTAAATTTAAATTCATATGAGTAGATATCATTTCGACCCGTAATCCAAAATTCAAATCAATTGAAAATCGCTTGGGTTTATCATTTCAACCCATAACAATTTTCTCCTATTCTAAAGTCCATTCGGGTATGTATCATTTCAACCCATAGTGAATTCTATACTAACAGGGAACTTGCAGAGTGATAACAGATAATATAAATACAACAACATGCATATATCATCAATAACAATATAATATAAACGACAGGATATGGTGTCATATCCCACAGGTGAACAGTTACAGATAATAGCATATATAACAATTTAAATAACTACAGCAGCATATTTCAATTGGCGTTTCAATTGAAGTCAAATTTAATAAATGCAAGAATGTTAATCGTGATTGATTACTCACCTTTAGATGACAAAGCTGAAAGTTTGGGATTGACGAAAGTCAATTGAAGTCAAACACGAACTTCGAAGCAAAGCAAAATTGGCACGCATTAGATGACAAAGCTGAAAGTTTGGGATTGACGAAAAATCAAATTAGAACAGGATCGATGAAGATAATTGATGTAAGTGAGCCTATATATATAACCCAAAATAACTATATATAGTGTCATATTCTAAATTCAAACATTTATTAAATTAAATCAAAATCATTGTTTTTTTTATAATTTAAAACACATATATAAATAAATAAATAAAAATCAAACATATATACCATATACATACTTTATAACAAAACATCTAGGTACAGGCAGCGACAGATGTATATGAATCAATATATAAAATGTATATAAAACTGAAATCTAGACACTTTATATATATAACAAAATATACATATATATAAAAACTTGATATATATATATATACAAGTAGCAAGTTAAACCGACCAACTGATGCTACAATTTATAACTAACTATCATACAGTACCCACAACTAATATGTACATCTCTTATAATAATAATAATACTGCTACATACAATTAAAATCAATTTGTATTGCAGCCTTTAAGTCATACCCGACCTTAAATTATAATAACAGTTTATCATATATATATCTGACTCACACATATAACTTATATTTTGAACAGGTATATACAACCTAGCCTTTGAACCGAGATAAGCAAACAATATATAACATATACACGAACAGCAAATATTTAATTACATTGCACATATCCTAATTATTACTTCACTCAATAAAATTTTATTTTATTATTTATAGAAGCCAAATTATACTTTTCATGTTTTTAACATTTTAAGGACTATCTCTCTACTAGTATAAATACAGACAAGCTGACTGACACGCCTATGTATACTAATACATACATATATATCACAAAATCATTACTTTCAAGAGTCCAGATTACTATCTATATATAACACACGTTAGCAAATGCAAATCTTTGGAAGATATTATTTATAACTAACACATATGCATAACTACAGATTCATAAACTAAGAGTCGAAACATATATACTAATATAAATATCTATGTTGACTTTGAAAACAAGCAAAAGAAAGTATGTATGCAACTACAGCTAAATATATACACATGAGATAAACAAATGCAAAATCATGTATATAACTTAATATATAATAGTATACTATGCAAATGAAGACTACTGTTAAAACTTTATATACTATAACCATACACTTACTTATAGATAACCTACACATCAAAGAAGAAGGGTCTGCAAATGGCTAGAACAAGGAAAATGAAGCGGCCAAAGTTGGAGGGGGAGATTGCGGTGTGGGAAGGTGGTCTAGGTTGGGTGTGAAGGTGGTCACGTGGAAGGGGGAAGAGGAGAAAGGCGTGGGAGGGCTACTTGGTTGATGCGGTCGATGGTTGTGGGCTCAGTGACGTGATGGGTGGAGCAAAGTTGTTGGAGGAAAGAGGTCGGAGGCGGTGCTCAGGTGGCTCGGGCGAAGGTCGAGGAGGCGGAGGAGAGAGCGAAGATGAGGGAGGGCAGCGTGGGTGGAGGAGGAAGAGGGGTGTTATGAGGTGGGGAGGGAAAAGTTATTAGGCGAGAAAAAAAAATGGTGACAGTGGCTTCAAGATTTCAATTGAAGCAAGTAGCAAATCTGAATATTATTTTATCTCAAAGCTTTGTGAACAGATTCAACTAAAGGCCAATTGGTTCGAAGGTGAAAAGTTAAAAGCAGGTGGACAAATTAAAAGCAACAACTAATATATCATTATTGTTACCGAGGAGGAGAACAGATTGAAACGTACCAATAAAGAACAAATGAATTGATGCGAACAGTGACATGCTATGCTATAGATCTAAAAATTTATTTCAAAGTAACGTAAGCCACAGATCATATCAAAAGAAAATTTGAAAAGGAATGGTTGTCCAATGATTCAACAAAGTTATTAAAGCAATTAATATGAGTGTGCAGCACGTTTCAAAATTTGAAACCGAAGGAGAATTAACGGTCACAATTAAAGGTACCGTTACAATAAACAGTTTATTCTTTTCGGCGTGTACCGAATCTCAAAATGCAGAGTTGAATATACCATGGAGATCAGCACGACGAGACGATCAAAACGGTACACAGATAATAGTGGCACGATCATCCGATCAAAAGTCGATAATCGGTACCGAAAATGCTGCTATTTTGCCAGAATTAAGATAAATGGAGCAGTAGAAGTCCAAATTTGGAAAAATGAAAGATGACATCTCACTCAGAAGAAGATTTAGAAATTTACTGTATAAAAATATTCAAGTTTGGGAAACATTTTATTACCGACAATTATTAACTGATTTGAGTTTGAATAAAATTATACAATAAAATGAACTTCAATATTATAAATTGAAAATTTACCATTTGCTATATTTAATTATACGTAATTCAAATATTAAATTTTTATTTCAAAATTCAATTATTTAAAATTTTCCCAAAATTCAGTTAAATACATTATTAAATCCAATCAAAATTTATGGGTCGTTACAATTCGGGTTAGCCGGGAAAAGACCTTTGTGTCATATAACCCATTCTGAATTAGTGATACGACGATATGGATCGTATTGAAGACCGGTGGTGAAGACCGGATATTTTCGAAAATGAAAGGACAACCTGTCGAATGTCTCTGCACCGAGTTGCTCCGGTATAGAGATTTATATCACTCTTCTTGTGATGGGAAGTCCGAACGTGATTAGTGAATATCCAGATTGCAAGGGCTTCTTCGGAAGTGCCTTCGGTTCCATTCGATCCTGGAACGGATTTGTATGGATGTGTGTATGACGTTACACTTTGCGATGTAAAGCTGGTTTCAATCAAATACATTTATGTTGGTGGCGGAGAATTTATTCTCTTAGCTTAACACCCTTCTCTGAGACATATGAGCTCAGAGGTTATGTAGTTGATGGTTACTAGTGATACATTCCCAATTTGGTAATGTGGCATACGAAGTGTTGTTGATCATTTGTTGATCAAAGCGTGGCTTTGTGAAAAAGCGTGGCTTTGTGGACGAGACTTCGTCGAGCCTCACAACCCGGTAATGGTCGAAACAGGAATGTTGCGGCAAAGGTTTTTAAGGGTAGTGCCCCTAGGGTATGCCATTTCCTTCTGGTTAAAAGGTGATATCATGGTATGGAGCCCAGATATTTTACCTATGTTGTGCTGCAAATTTATTATACTTTGTGGTTGTTGCTTTGTGGTTGAGGATCCTCGAATAAAGGTCAGTGACGACCGAGGAATGGCATACTTGTGTGTTAGTTACCTAGTTACAGCTGTACAGCATGAGGTAGCGTCAGTGTAATAGTTATCTAGTTACAGCTGTACAGCGTGAGGTAGCGTCGGCCTTGTGTTTGCAGAGAGCAGGTTGACTCTCGGGGCGTCTTTCCAGAGGCGTTTCTATTTCCGTGTAAGGAAGTTCCTTTGCCTGACCATTTGTTGGAAATCCAAAGAAACAATACGCGCCCTGTACGGTTTTAGTTGTAGAACCTGCCATTTACTTATGGTGGTCACCATTGTTTAGATGGTAGCTATAGTAGGCATACAATAATGGTTGTATGTTGGCTAAGTTTGATATTATACTTTTGAAATGTTTTCCACAGTAGACATTAATAATAATATCAACTGATTTTGCATAGTAAGCATGTTTGACTATCATAAGGATAAATCTCCTCCAATTCTGCGTTTAAATTGTGTGTGTGGCAGGAGGCCTTATGGTAGTTTCATTTTCCAAAAGCATTGCGAAATTTGTTTTATTTTCTTTGTGAAAATAACTGTTTTACGATCTCACACCAGTCACCATGACTAACTCGGAGTTTATTGTTCCCTTTCTAAACTCTGGTGCCTATAATTTTCCACACGGGCAGCCTAGAGTTATGTTATTAGGATATTCTGGATATTCTGGAGCTTTGGAGGCAAACTGGATGGCGAGGCGTATACTCGTACTTGTTTATTTTTTCCACTGTTTATTCTGTATGTGGACAAGTTTATATAAATGTCCAGTGATGTGTATTGTTGTAAACTCTGATGATATGATGTAATGTATAAATTGATATAGTCTTTTGTTTTAAAGATTATTCATTTATCTATTATATATTTGTTCCGCTGCGAATGTGAGATTCTGATATTGTTTCTGTTTCTGTTTTTCTGTTCTTTCTTTTCTTCTGTCTTCTTCTACCTCTTCTTTTTAACCCTAATGGTTCGGTTTTCCGACATTCGATTACGCGGCATTTGATACAGTGGACATATTAATGTCGACTTTCGAGCATTGAAAAGTCGTATCGTACTTTACATCCATCACAATCAATCATACAAACAGACAATATAATTCACGGCAATTTCATAGTTATCAATATTAGGTAATTTAATTGCAATTAAATTCCAATTTCAATTTGATTGTCAATTTTAATTTTTAACAGTAAATTCAATGACAATCCAGATGATAATTAAATTTATCAAACAAGAACCAATAAAATCATATCACTTCATAATATCAAATTTAGCTAGCATGAGAATATTCTAGTATGTTGTGAGCGTTATAAAACACTCACCTTGAGTTTCAATTTTAAATCAAATCGAACGACGTTCGATTTAACATAAAATTTTAACTAGCTCCAAATGATTCCAAATCAGCTCCAGGACGTAGTGCTAGTCGCCACGATAATAATGCTGCTTGTTTCATCCAATTCCGACCTCGTATAACCAAGATATGATATTTTCAAGTTTATAGGATTTAATATATAATTAAATTACAAATTTCTTTTTAATTTTGAACCTAAGAGCAATCTAGCCGTTGATTTCAAACATGCAGATTTGGTCCGCCCCTCCCTTTCTTCTTTCCTTCGTCTCCATCCAGGTTATGTACGCATGCAACTACCCTTCTTCGTCCTCGTTCAATCCGTCGCCACTCCCCCTCCACTCATCTAGTCGACGATTAGGAGCCACCAAATCGAAGCTCCACCTCCACCGCACCCATGCCAGAAGACCGCACGTTTCATACTTCACCAGCGCCTAGAATTTCGTGCATGAACGTCAAGCAAACGCGGCTAGATCTGGCCCCCTACGTGCAGCAATAGACGATCTCAACCGTATGGATTTAAAGCTCTCGACGAGCTCTAGATTTTTTAGTTGAAAGTTTTTGGAGATAGTTTGTGGATTGAGAGAAAAATAAGGGAGAAGAAGATTGTTTTTCGGCCATTAAAATTTTGGAGGCGCGGCTGTGAAAAAGAAACTAGGGGTTACTGTGTATTCGGGTATATAAACGTGTATATATATTATTTTAATATTATTTTCAACTTTTACCGAACGAACTCCAAACGAAGCGTGCCGCTAGGCGTTTATAATATTTTACCGCTATTCCGAACATAATGGAACATGTTTTGGGACCTAATTCGAACGTATATGGAAGATAGCGTTTTGAACTCAATTAAAATATTAAATTTTTGATATTTGTTTCAACACGTTTCTCTACCATACGGCCAATCGGTAACTTCAAACGCTACAAAATTTGAAATCCAATAATAATACTCTATTACGGAGCCAATGGAACTGGTTTCGTCGAATTCTGAGACTGTGCCCTGGAAGGCTATTTTTAACGTCTCGATTAATATAATATAAAATTTCCCATTTCTAATTATTCAGTTTTAAATCCGATTTTAAATGTTAACAATCTTCCTTGCTGTTTAAATAAAATTCATATCAACTCCGACATCATTTCAATCATATTAAATTCAGAATTCAATTATTCAAATAATTTCCAATATTAAATTTAAACAATTTAATTGTTCAATATTTAACAAATTTCAATATTAGATTTTTAAATGAATTTAATTATCAATCAATTACTTTATTTAAGTCTAATGAATTCAACATTTATTATTTAATCCAACTATTGATTGTAAACACATTCAATACATAGCATTTCCTTTCAATACTTGTTATTACTTAAATCATCGATGTTAATTTATTTCAAAATTTTATTCAAGTTCAAATTCAATAACTTACATTCAAAACCATTAAATTTTTATTTATTTTTTTAACCGTTTTTATTCATTAATTACGTTAAATCTAATAATTTAAAATAGCTAAAAATACGAGTCGTTACATCCTTCACGCAACCTTTCATCTCAATTAAAAAATCACGCCTATTTTGTTCCCAGCCAAATCAGTTCAAAACGAATGAAAAGAAAGGAATAAAATAGATATATATATATATATATACACATATAATTATGCCTCTTATTCTTCATTTTTTGTTCGAAATCGAAGTTAAAAAAATATATCGAACGAAATTAGTTCGAACAAATAAAAAAAAAGAGAAAAGAAATCGAAATCGAGTATTGCAGGCAAGTCGAAGTCGAAGCGGCTATGGGGAGGTGGATTGAATTGTGTGCTCGCATGCGGTTGGAGGGTCGGCGATAGGGCGCATGCGCGGAGTCGTGACTGGAATTAGCTCATGCATGCATCCTTGAGGCTATGTTCACCTAAGCGACCGCGATGGCGATGAGGCGGGGAACTGAGCGCTCGATCTTAGAGCGAAGGTGGATGTCGAGGCATTGGGATTCGATGTCGCGGCGCCTAGAACTGTAGCATGCTCGAGCTCGATTCATGATGGCGAGGGGGTGCGCACGCGTGGGTGTGACGGCGATGTAGTGTCAAGATGAGGAGGTCGCGATGATGCTGACAGTCGCGGTGTTCGCAAGATGATGGATGAGCGACGTATGGCTGAGGATGGCGATTGAATCGCGTGCAAACTTCGAGGCTGCAGACGTGGGAATTAGGGGGCGCGAGCTAGGGTGAGGCTAAGCATGTGTAGGTCTGGTTGTGTTGTTAGTGAAGGCGATTAGGCTTTGTGGCATAAAGGTAATTAACCTTTATAAATAGTTAATTTAATTTAATTTATTAATTAGTAATTAATTGTTTTAATTTAATCAAATGCTTATAAAATATTTAACCTTTTATTTCGAGGCCAAAATCGCATGAACTGAAATTGTTGGATTCGTAATGTCGTAGAATACTAAATAGAATTGGGGCTGATTGCAAATAAAATAAAGGTAAGAATTTCTCACCCATTTGGATTGCCAAATTTAAATTTATATGTTTAATTTTAATTATTGGATGCTTGATTGGATTGATAAATTTTAATTATCTATTGGATGGTTATATAATATATAGTAGTATATATATTAGTAGTTGGATTGATTGTTCCCACATTTTAGCGGATGAAACTCTATGCACCCCACATAAAAGCGGATGAACCAATATACTGCGATAGCCCCCTCGAAGTGGGATCTGTATTTTTATTGTTGTCTAACATCTTTGAATGAAGAAAAACAGGTTGGAGGGATCCAACTGGATTCCTCAAATATATTTAGTGTTTTTCATATATATAAAAATATACGATGTGATTGAATAATCTGCTGGATTATTGTGTGTTGTAAATTTTTAAATGTTATAATAGCATGGAAATTAACTTTGGTATATTAAATATCATAAATATTATTTTGAATTTTTTTTAAAGAATTAAAAGTAGATTTTTAATATAAAAATATGTATATCAAAATTTGGATTATTTAAAAGAGATTGATTTGAATAAGCAATAATTGGTTTTCGATCGTACTAAATAATACGGGAAAATATTTTAAATAGAGATTTTAAAATAAATTATTTAAAGGATTTTTAGAATGATGGATTTTTAAATGATATTTCTGGAAATAAGGAAAGAAGTTAAAATCGATATTAAAAATAGATTGGCAAAAATAAATGGAATTTATAAGGAATTGAATTTATAAAATGGAATTTTATAAATGAGATTATTTTTAGTGAAACTCAAAGGAGTTATAAAAATTTATAAACGATGTTTATAGATAAAGGAAATCGATATCAGATGATAAATTTGGAATATAAATTTACACGGAGAATTTATATTTGAATATGGAAATAGGGTGAGAGAGAAATAGTGGATATTATTTTTGAAGTGAAAATGGTTAAGGAGATTGAAATGGAAGTGATGTAATGGAAATCGAGAGGGATTTATAAATTGAAAGTTGGTTATTGAGATTTAAAAATATATTTTTATTAATAAGCTAAGTTTTTATTTTAAAAAGGAAATTTTATTATTAAACTATGTAATTTAAAGTTAGTAAGCATTGAAATACTTCAGAAGTGAATTTTTCAAATACTTAATATTTATTTTAATAAATCCTAAATTTTTAAACCTACTTTGAAAAGTTATTTTATAAAGAGTGTTTTAATATTTTAGATAATGATTTGAACATGTCTTAAAAAAATAAATCATTATTATTCTTTTAAATACTAATTTTCATTTTCATTTTCATTTATATATATATATATAGAGTTTGTAATGTTTTAAATTTATTTATAAATCTTCTCGAGGGTTGGAAAAAGGGTTATTCAGTGAATGGAATTATAAGAGAATTCCCAAAATGGAATTGGGGAAAAAGTAAGAAAATTTCCAAAGTAGTTAAATAAAAGTGAACTTCGAAAAATAAAATAGAATTCATAAAGAAGTACAAAGGGAAATTGAAATTATAAGCAAGTATAATTGGCTTCGGAACTTCGAAAGGGAATTAATTAAGGAATTCTGAAAATTATAGAATTCGTTATAAACGAGTTAAGAAATTTACAAATAAAATTGTAAATGTTTTTGAGAAATAGGAAGTGGGAAATAAATGGAATACTTCCTAAGTGTTGAACACAAAATGAAAATGAAAAAATATTCTAAGTATTGGAATGGTCGAAAATATTCTATTGAAAATATAAAGATTTGAAACTGTTTTAAATTGTTGAAGTACTGGAAGAAATTTCTTATAAAGATATTTTGGAATAAAGTTTGGAAAATTTGAAATAAGGCCTGATGTCTGCTTTTCGATGTTTATTGATAGTTAAATAACCGACTATCAATTTTTCGCCAATTTCGTTAATCGTTTCGAAGAGACCGGGATCGGGTTTTATTATCCGAAAACCACTTCAATCCAATTTGAACATTATGAATGAATACCGTGAAGATGATGAAGACGGTGATTCAGTTTGTCCAGACCCAGGATAACTAGTATGGACGAATGCTATCAGAACATCTTCATTCGAGGACGATGTGCATTTTAAGTGAAATTATTCTTGAAAATTAATCGTAGCCTCTAGCCTCATCAACTGGAATGGCTGAAAATCAAGAGATATGCAGCAGGGCTAAGTGGGTCATACCCAATTAGGGTATGTTATCACTTTTCTAGATACCCTCGGATATATTATATGGATACAGTGCATGTGAAAGAGCTCTCGATAAGGGTGGGAACACCCGGGGTGATAACATATTCGGTTTTATCCAGGTTAGGGATAGGGCCGGTCTTGTGTTGTAGGGGATCCCAGCGAGGTACTCGATACATTTTTCTAGACGTGTACCGTGATAGGTAGTACCCCAGTTCCTAGTCGTTGTATGCAATCCATTCTCCAATAAGTGTCATACGGTTTTCATTGTGCCCAACTATGCTGAAACATGAGATGCAAGCATTTCTGCTATTTTCTATTTACTTGGTTTAGACACTATTATAATATCAGATGGATTTGATAAAAATGTTTTGGTTATCGTATGGTAGAAACCCGTCGTGTTTATGTGTGACGTAGTCTTATGAGATACCTTTGTTTCAAAGGATTTTGATAAAAGGTAATAATTCAAATTGAGTGTGTTTTCTCATGCTGGTTTTCCAGACTGACTCTGGTGTTGTTTATTATAATGCTTGGGTCAGACCGAGTATTACAGATTCAGGATAGGATGCTATAGAGCTCAAGGAACGAGCTGGATGACAAAGTCATACTTTCGTATTTGATTAATATTTTCCGCTGTATGAGGGCAAGTTATTATAATTGTCCAGATTGATGTATTGATTGTTGTACTCTGATGATTGTAAGTATAAAACATTTACTGTTTCTTTGGTATAAAATCTATTATTATATATATTGTATTTTGTTCCGCTGGGATTGTGAGATTCTGTGCTGATTGTTTCTAATTTTCTTCTACCTTTTCTTCTTCACCCCTAATGAACTGGTGTTTCCAGCACTCGATTGCTCGGCATTCTATACAGTGGACGTATTGATGTCAATTTTCAAGGATTGAAAAATCCGGTCTGTTATAGTAAATCTTGTAACATCTCTTAAGTTATTCACTCATGTTTTACACTGGATAGGAGATGTAAAATCCTGTAAACATCTCTAAAGCTATGACACCCATATTTACTTGTTTTGATTTAACTTACATAAGAAATTTTAGTTTTGACTCAAGTGTTTTGTCTTTTCATTATGCTCGAGTTAGCCTGAGCATTTCAGTGTTTGAAGACATTATTTCTGAAGGACGCAGATGGAGTTTGGTATATCATATTATTTGTATTATTATGCTGCATCATTTTGGTATGTTGTTGACTGTACTCTGATTATGTTGTCAAATTTGTATAATCAAATGTATATTGTAAAACAACTTCTTGAACTATTTATTTGATTATTATATTTTATCATTCTGCTATGAGATTTTGTATTTTGTTTTCCTTCTTTTCTCTTATTTTCTTATTAAATCCCATTGACAATCCTCCATTTTAAATGGTTTGAGTTAGACATGTGTGGTTTATTGTCGATTTAAACCGTCCAAAATGGTGGGTCGTCACAATATATTATAGGTGAATACATCCTGGATTAGCCCAAGGCCCTATAGGATTATATTTCCATCTTTTATCGAACTCTAGACTCACATCCAAGAGTAGCCCAAGGCCTTATATGATAGCTTACAATCTAGTCCCAAATACAAAATTGGACTCATGTCCTAGACTAGCCCGAGGCCCTACAAGGTTGCTTACTATCTAGTCCTCCTCCTAGACTCGCCGGAAGCACCACAATGAAGCATCATATCCTAGGTTCCCTGCTTGCGCCATAGGCTCATACATGATCTTATCAACATCGATTAATTCTATCACTAAGAAAATATATCGACCCATCTCATACAATAACCAATATTTATGTATTCCTCATTGGCCTTGACATATCCATTCCTAATACATATTGTTTCAAGTATATTTCAGTTTGAGGGCCGATCCTCCTAAATTTTTAGTAATAAATCTTTCTATAACTTTTTATATAGATTCCTAATCATCATTAAGGTGTTATCAAGGAATATTTGGCGATTATAGAAATAATCATTCAGATTGTAATTAGATTTATATATATATATATATATATATATATATTGATTTTACTTATTATTTATCCTATTTCTACCCAAACCATTTATTTAATCTGTTATTTCAGTAGTAAATGTTTAATTACTTGGATTTTAGAACGTAAATCTTTATTATGACACCATATATGGATTATATCTCAAATAAAGGATGAATCACCCATAAAACCTCTC
Organism: Allium fistulosum; assembly: GCA_030737815.1. Classification (NCBI taxonomy): domain Eukaryota; kingdom Viridiplantae; phylum Streptophyta; class Magnoliopsida; order Asparagales; family Amaryllidaceae; genus Allium; species Allium fistulosum. Next base: position 168,407,129 of record CM060906.1, on the reverse strand, counting down.
AAAATGCAATAAACAAATTCAACCATTCGCTACTTAGTTCCTTTCGTGCAAAAAAACATTCATAATTTATCTCACTTCTTTCACTAGATCTTAGTACTCATCTCCACGATCATTTTGATGGGTAAATTGTGAAAGTCCATTGTGAATATTGAGTGTTATGCCACTTTAAAATGGTGAAACAAAAGAAGAAGAATTATGATGCAAAAAGAATTTTTTTTTCTGGTCCAAAATGGGGCTTATATAGTGTTCAATTTTGTTTGCAATATATTTTCACCATCTAAGATAATAGCATTTAATATTAATTAAAAAACTAATTGTCGTCTTTCAACATATCTCGAACTATATGTCGACATATGGACGATATGTCGAAATACATGCCAGATTTCTCATTTGACTATTAATTTGTCTGTTTCTCCTTCATATGGCCTATAAATCAAAAAAACATACATAGGTTTGACTAGAAAAACAAGTTGGATACAATGATGCAAGTCCCATCTTCAAATTCAAAATATAGAAAAATGACGGTTTTACCCTTCCTTATAATAAGACTATTTACCAATATAATCGAATGAATTACGATCCCTACATTATTACAGTATACCTAGAATTCTTGGGTATTACATTCACCCTTTTAAAGGGATTTCATCTAAGAAATTCCTAAGGAACGAAAAAGTTAATGTAATGCTTACGTTACGTATTGTAACATACAACTATTAGATAAACAACCACGTCATCTAGTGTTCCTAATAAGCTTAAATTAGTCGAACATAGTAATTTCTATAGCATATTTTATAAGTGATGATTTAACTTGCAATTCTACATCTATAGTGCAGAAATGTAGCTAACACATCATATATGAATGCAATAAGATGACATATTAGGCATAAATGCATAACACCCCAATATAAGCATATAGTTCCATATAAATGTAGTGTCATGTGATAACATGATGCACATATAGGGTAATACTACATCTAACGATAATCTATTATAGTAATAAAATTGCCAAATGCATCTAAATTTAACGTAAGTGTGCCCCAATCCTAATAAATTAGACTAAACTAAGGAACATATCAAAAAAGAGTTGAGAATGGGAAGCTTTCATCTTATCTTCGGGTTCCCATTTACTCTCAGTTTGGTCGTTCCCCTATTTCATTTTAAGCAGACTTACCACTTTATTCCCAAGTCAATTCACTCAATGACCAGCAATGCAGGTTCGACCACGATATGAAATTGGCTCAGGTTCTAACTCCACTTCCTCCAACTAACTAAGCACAACTACAATGTTTGAAACATGTACACATTCTCACAAATGCGATAGATGAAATACATTATGGACTTCTAACAACTTCTTTGGAAGGTCTACTTTATATGCCAAACTTCATATCCTTTCTAACTCTGAAAATGGACCAACAAATCGGAGGGCTGACTTTCCCGATTTCCCAAGTCCAATTATCCACATCAAAGGTGAAACCCTCTAACAAACCTGATCTCCATCCTCGCCTAATGTAACCTTTCTAAACCTTGGTGCAACAATCCCAATAACTTGATGGTTCTCCCCATTCCAATTGCTTCATGTTACGAACCAACAATATGACTTATCCTTTACTTATCTCGGTATAATCCATCATTGCAGTTCTAACCTCCATGACTGCCAACAAACCAAGGGTATTTTCCAATTGAGGTCGAAAATCCAATTCTAAAATATAATCCAAAATTTTTAGCTCCAATAACATAGCATTTAACTCAGCATGCCTCCTACTCAAAGCATGGTAACTACATTTTCCTTCCTTGGAGTACACACAATAACAATGTCATATGATGGTGAGAACTCCATCCATCTATATTGTCCTAGATTTATGTCTTTCTTGGAGAAAAGGTACATACATTACTTATAATCCTTAAATAGCTCGAACCACTCTCCTAATAGATAATGCCTTTATGATTTCAATGCAAACACAAAGCAGCCTGCTCAAGGTCATGTGTAGATTAATTCCATTCTTGTGTTTTAAGCTGTCGACTCGCATATACCACCACCATTCCTTCTTGTATAAGGCCAACGCCATAATCTCGTGTATCTGTATACGTGGTGAAAGGTTTGATACCATCTGGAAAAGACAAAACTAGAGTATTCATCAATAACGCCTTCAATCTAACTAATGCTACTTTACACTCAAGGTTCCGAATACAAATCAAAATCTTCTTAGTCAGACGAGTCAAAGGTTCTGAAAACATAGCAAAGTCTATAATAAATTCATACAGAATCCTTCTAACCCCAAAAAGCTACCGGCCTTTGAAGTACTCCTTGGCATTTTCCATTCCTTAGTAGTTTCAACTTTCATTTGGCCTTGTAACGACCTGGAAATTTTAAGTTTTGAATGAGAATATTTAATTTATTTAAACAATCAAATTTGATTCAAATGTACTAACTAATCAGAAATAAATTTTTGATAAAATAACTTGATTTTTGATGATGTATTTTTATTTGAATTTATAGGATTTTTTGCAATTTTAAATTTAAAAAACATTTAAATTATCGTTTGACGTATTTTACGGCAAACGTTGTTATTTTTGAAATTTAATAGATAAGATAACTAGTATATTTTATTATTGTTTTGGGATAGTGTCGCATTGTTGTGCACAATCATATTATTATTTCTATCGTTCACGTTCTGTACACGAACAAGATGTTATGTAGTGGAGTAATGCAAAATTTTCTTTTTAAAACTTTTTCAAATCGAATCAAAACAAGATTTTTCAAAAAGCTTTAATGGTGATTTGCATTTTGATATGATTAGAAGTCTTGAATTTTGGGGTTTGCTTAACTTTTAATTAATTTACTTTGGTTTTGTTTAAGTATGCATATCAACTAAATTCATTCATTTCACTCATTTTCTACTTCTCTTCTTTTTCTATTTCCTGAAAATGTAAACCTTCTCCATCTTCCAACTTCAAAAATCAACATCTCTTAACCTATTCACTTTTAGCCAAAACTACCAACTAACAAATTTGTTCATTATCATCTCTAGTATTTTCTAAAAATAGTCGCTCATTGTATCATCGATTGTTGTGGTGGAGATTGTCCGATAATAACGGTGGTCCAAAAATGGTAATTTTTTCACGATTACAAAATGGAGATCGGAGAGTAGTGTTGTGTTCGTGGCGGAAAAATGAGATTTTTAGAGGTGGTCGCATGATTTTTAGTGATCAGAATCGATGGTGGTGGCTTGATGATCCTTTTTGGATCGTTAAATAAATTCCGGTGAACCGATTGTCCAGGGGAAGAAAGACAAGTGCCATGCCGAAGCTTGGGTGAAGGTGCAACTTTTTCATGTTGTTGGCTAGAGCTCTGGTGGTCGGTCATGCATGGTCGAAAGGTTTTTGCTATTTATTTTTTTGGGTTCGACATCTTTGGTCGTCGTGGGGGTGATTGGATTCATCGAGTGTGGCAAGGTGGGCTCAGAAGCATGGTAGGGTATTGGTGTTCAAACAGCGGTGGTGGCAATGGCTGGGTGTGGGTGTCAAAGCAGCGGTCGTGGAAAGGAGGTGGCTTTTATTTTTGTTTTGTCTCCTAGAAGCATTTAAAAGGCCGGAAGATTTAGGGAGATGGAGTACTATGCATAGTAGGAATGGTTGGGCTGAGATGTTGGTTGTCCGGGGTTTGTAGTTTGGGGGTGAGAAATAATTATATTTATTTTTTTTAATTTTTATTTAATTAAGTATGTTAAATTTTAAACTGCCATATTTTGTTCATCTTAGATTCGATTAATTCGTGGATTTTTTCGTTAGGCTCGTATTATTGATTACAACTCTATGGTTTAACTTGTTGATTGTTTTAATGAAGTATAAAGTATTGATAAATTAATAGTGGTAAAGATTAATTACATTAATTATAATAACAATGTGGTTAAATTAATTATACTTTGTTTGTGATATTTATCGGGCACAGTAAAACACTATTCCGCTATAATTAAATCGAAGAGATTATTTTAGACATCTATTGAGCACAATAAATCCATGTTCTGTGCTTGCAAAGTAAAAAGGTGATTTTAAAGTTAAATAATATGTGGAATAATTAATATTGGAAAAATGATGTGTTAACTATTGATTGTTAATTGTTGAATGCCAAAAGCTTGGTAGCCTGACCGTATTGGGTATGACATTGATATATGTTAAAAGTTGAACCTTTTTAGTAATATAGGTAATAGTAGCACTGGTTAAATGCGATGGTAGCTCTGGTCCTCATTATGATATATTTTTTAAGTTAACGGGTTAAAGGGAGACTAGCCCATTTATTAGTAAGAAAATATTACATAAAAAAATTAGTCACTATGCAAGTGACCTAATCAGTACATAAAAATGAATTATAATAAATCAATAATTAATGATTGGAGCCATCATTTGCACGTGGATTTCCTACATCATGAGACAATGTGGCTTGCCTTATGTCCTTCAGAATTTTAAATGAATATATGCTTAAAGCTTAGCTTAATTCCTTATCCCTTAGCCGAAGACTCTATTGTTTCTCTCCACCCAAATAGCTGATACAAAGCTTGTGAGAGTTTTGAGCAGAACTATTGTTCTATAGGTTGTCCATCTTAAGGCTTTAAACATGTTGAACCAATTAATTGCATTGACATAAGAAGGTCTGTGGTAATTAACATTGGCTAAGATCTTTGCCCATAATAGGTGTACAAATTGGCATTCGAGAAATAAGATTGTATTGGTTTCAGATGTTGAGTTGCATCACACACAGTTGTTCTCCTGAATAATCCTTAAATACAGTAGCTTGTATTTTATTAAGCGTGTTTGCCATCACTTTCTAGAGCAGTAAATTTTTGTAGCGAAAATCGACAATAATACGATCACTGGGTAGCATGCCAAATATTCAAGTGTAGGAATGTAACGACCCGATATTTTGAACCATTCGCGTCCATTATAAGTGAATAGGTAGACACTCATGCCGGAGTTGAATTGCTCAAAATACCGCGTTGTTAATTTAAATTTGGCAAAACTGAACATATACAGTAAATAAATAATCACAGATCACAGACACAGAGTAATAAGTGCAGCGGAAATAAAAAGATAGTAGTTCATGAAGCTACTATATAAATGTATGAGATACATCAGAGTTTACAACAGAAGAGTAATACGATACATCAGAGTTAAACCAGATACAACGGAAGAGTAATATGATACATCAGATACAAATCAGAATACATCACTGGAATCATCGAATATCTGAAAGCTGGATAGATTGCTGGATCTCCAAGCGAAGCTCCAACTTCAAAAGGTGAGTCTCGAATACTGGTACACTCAGTCTGACCCGAGCGTAAAGCAAAAACACAAGACACTCGAGTCAGGATTAACATTCTTATATTAATAAATCCAACTCAAGTGAAATAGCAATTGAAATACAAGTAACTCAAAGGATGTTTGGAATAACCATCCCTTTAAGGATCCGTCAAACTATCTACTATGTAGTAATGTACGATAAGTAGATAGTGTCTATCAGTAATAATAAAGATATCAAAATAGCGTTAAGTCATGGCCCATTCCACCCTTAACACATTTTTATTCCCAAAAGCATATACAAGACCGTAGTTTCCCCAAAACCGGAAGTCACCAGAGGGCAATCCATATACTAAAGGTACAAAACAAAATCGTAGTTGTCGCGAATAGGATAATCAGTATGACAAGGTACATGAGGCGATACCAACTAGGATACTAGTAGTTGCCTGATCCGGACTGATGTTGGGCATAGCAGCTACTACCCCAACACCGCGAAACAACACTCCCATAATCGAGGGGTGCACCCAAATCGAATCACATAAGTAATAGATAAGGTATCGAAGAAGTGTGTCCGCTAGAGATGGCGATCCTCAATGGCCCGGCGCGGCTCCTGTTTTAGTCATGTCAGGGGTCATCCAAAATCGTTCTCTTTCTTCAGTCAACACGTACATCATTCCAACCACTTCATTCTGGATCATCACTCCGCGCATAGTTATTAAAGTGGTTTTCGGTTTAGATAGAGAGTATACCCATAACCGAATTCCGGTCTCTTTAATAACTTTCGTAATTATTACACCGATTGGTCGTTTATATATTTCAAAAACCAAATCAAATTCAATTTCAATTTCAATTCGCAAATCAACATTTCATTTGTCTATCAAAACAGTTTCCATACTTTACGTTTCAAAACTTCCAAATTACCATTTCAAAATCTTATAATTCAATTTCAATTTTATATTGAAAACAATTCAAATATTGATTCAAGTTCGTACAAAAGTTTCATTTCGAAATCATTAGAATCAATTTAGTTTTACATTCCAATCAATTTACATTCATTTATCGATTTCATTCAATATCCATTAAGTAAATTTGCCATTCAAAACAATTTCTATTAAATTTCCAGTTCATTAAATCCATTATTTAAATTCAACTTCATTACATCAAAACTTATTGATTTAATTAAATTATATTCATCAAACCAAATTCTTTAAATTTCAAGTCTTACATTAATTTCAATAAATCACATTTTATTTCTTGTTAAAGAAATTCAATTTCACTTGTTTACTTACTTCGATAATTTTCTAAAACTTAATTAATAAAGAAACTCAATTTCAATTATTTACGAAGTAAATTTCACTTATTCAAAAGTTCAATTTCACTTATTAAAGAATTCAATTCAATTTAACCATTAAATAATTTAATCTTATTTAATTATTAAATAGTTCAAAACTTAATTATTAAATAGTTTCAAAGTTTAATAATTTCAAACTTAATTATGATTTCAAACTTAATTATTAAATCATTTCAAAGTTAATTCAATCGTTTCTCAAATTAAACATCGTTCTTTCATCAATTTCATTTTTAATATTTTGTTTCAGATTTTTAAATATTAACAATTTTCCTTACATTAAAAATTCAAATTTCAACTTCATTTCAAAACCATAATATTTATTCCAATAAAATCTTCGTTTTATTTTTAAATCAAATTATTGACCAATCGGGTTTATTTAATTTTCTATCCTAGGTCAAAATTCAATTTTGGGTATTTATCATTTCAACCCGATTCCAATTCAATTCAAAAATCAAAACATAACAAAGGGAACTTGCAGTGTGATAACAGGGATGGTGTCAAAGTAAATAAACAAGCAATAACAACAATCAATAACAATCCAAAAATCAATTCAAATAATCCCGAAATAACCGTATTAATTCGCATTGTTATTTGTACGAATTAATATAATTATTTCTAGAATCTACACTATCATTTCATGTAGATTAAAGATTATTACATTACGGTTTTCACTCGTCATTCAATTCAATTTTAACACTACAACAATTTATCCAATATACGTCAATGGTTCAAAGTGTAATTATCACTATTCTACATGTCAATAAATTTAACAATTATAAGGGGTGATATTATACAAATATCAGTTAATCAAATTTAACATTTAATTATCCTATATCAAGTTCAATTTCATACTGTTTATCATTTTAACATTAACAATTTAACGTCCAATATAAACATCAACAATCAATCAATTATCAGCCAACTGTATTATCATCACATAAATAATTAACAGATAATGGTGTTAGATGTCACAGGTGAACTGATACAGTTAATAGCATAAATAACAGTAGCATATTTCAATTGTCGTTTCAATTGAAATCAAATTTAATAAATAAAAGAACGTTAATCGTGAGTGAGTGCTCACCTTTCGAGGCTAGAAAATTTTGACGATGAAATGAGCTATGAATCCGAACACGAAATTCCGAAGCAAAGTTATATAGGCACGAACTTGACGGTCAAATAGCTGACACAAGAATTGATGAGAGCAAATCAAAATCAATTTAATATAAATGGCATATATATATAATATATTTTAAAATCAATAATTAAAAATTTTAAACTCAATTTTAAAATAACATATATATATCCCTTTTCAAAACCCATGTTTATTTACAAGCTAATATATATAATTACTGTAAACATATATATTGTTGAAATGATAAAAAAAATACTTTATACTTCTTCATATAACATATACAACCACCGGAACATAAGTATAACTTAATAAATTATAGCTTATGTATGAAATCAAGCTTTACCTACATATTTTATCACAATCACTACTGTAACCAACTTAGAACCATAGGCTTGCTTTACCTTACATCAATCTATACGCATATATATATATATATACAATATCTTTTGAAATTCATATATTAACAAAATCGAACTGTATACCACTGTAAATATATAATAGTATAACACTTGAAATTAACATATATAAAATGTAATTCATAACAGATAGTTTAAACTTGTATAAACTTTTTTTTTAGTTTTGAAAACCAAACCCCTATAAATCTAACAGTATAACAAACATATTATATCAAGTAGTATAAACTTACGTATGTGAACCGAGATATAATATCTAGTACTGACACATTATGAATTCATATAAACCAACTTATACATATTTACATTTGAAAGAAATAAATATAAAAGAAAAGTAGACCAAAACTTAATATACTGTAGACTCAAGTTGGTGCACGCAACCATATACAAAATTGTATACTGACATATATAGGTGTATATTTATGTAGACCCAAGATAACCAACGCATATACAAATATAACACTTTACACTCAAATAAAATAAAATAAAAATTCACTTTCAAATTTTCATATATATACGCGTATATGTATGTACATATTTCTAAGCTATTTAAAGATCACTACCAGATCTTATTCTAAAATCATAAAAGTAAAATGAATAACAGTTGTATATCCGTATAGATAGAAATATAGACAGCAACATAGTTACAACATAAAAAAAAACATGTAACAAGAATCATAATACATACAGGTCTTGGCGGAAATGAAGTATGGAGGAGGAATCGTTGAGAGGAAGGAAATAAGCTGATGAGGCCGAGCATGGAAAGGAGGAAGGTCGGCATGCGCATGTAGTAGGAAGACAAGACCAGTGTTTTAAATCTCGGATTTTGGCCAATATCTCGGGAAAATATCTCGGCTATCTCGGGCGATATTTAAAACACTTATAACTAAATAGGCTGCCAAATCTCGGATTTTGGCTGATATCTCGGATTTTTCATCTCAGCCATCTCGGGGAGATTTAAAAGCCTGGACAAGACTAGAGGTTGCAGGCGGGTTGGAGGCAGGTAGGCGAACAGGTCTGCTACGTGGGTTATTGGCTGTCGTGGTTGGCCAGGGGAGAGGCACTTGCTCGGGTTGGCGGGTACGAGAAGCAGGCTGCACACGGGGAGGAGTTTGGCACTGCGTGATTTGGTGGGGATGTGGGTTCGGTGAAGAGGCGGATGGGTTGCAGAGCTCGTGGGAGATCGGGCTGGCGGTGGGTGTTGCTTTGGAGAAGAAATGACGAGAATGGAAGAAAATAATGGTGGTGGAAGAGGAGAGAACGTGCAGGCAAGGGATGAGAGAAAAAGGAATGGCGTGTTGTCTTCTAGCAGAATGTTACTTTTACTTTGTTTACGGCAAATAAAATGAAAAGATACAAGCAACAAATAATGATGAACAGGTTAGAAGGGTAAAGGTTAGAAGTTACTTGGGAATAGAAAAGGCAGATGGCTGAATTTATTAAGCTCATCAATTCACGTGGCATTGGAAAGACACACCGAAACCAAAAGACACACAACGGATACCGGTACAACTTAAATTGTTTACAGATTCCGCCGTGCACTGAACATCAGAATTTGACAATAGAATATTCTACGAAGATCAGCACGACGAGACGATCAAAACGGTATACAAATATCAGTGGTACGATCATCCGATAAAAATCGATATCGGTACCAGAATACTGCTATTTTGCAGAAAATAAGAACGATGGAGCCAAAGATGTCCGAATTTGGAAAAACGACAAACTAAAATCTTGCTCAGAAGATGGTTTAGAATTTTTCTATGTAATAATATTTTGGTTTCGAAAATATTTTATTTTCAACGCTTTTTAACTGATTAAATTAAAGTGAATTTACGCGCGAAATAAACTTTCATATTTTCGGACGAAAATTTACCAGTTGCTATGTTTAATTAGACGCATTCCAAATATTAAATTTTTATTTCAAAATTTTATCATTTAAAATTTCACAAAATTTCAACTAATTACGTTATTAAACAGTTGAAATTTTACGGGTCGTTACAAGGAAATACCGATTGCTAGGGGTAAAGAAGGAAAGAGATAGAAGAAAAATAGAATCAATATCATAGAATCTCACAATCGTAGCGGAACAATATGTAATAGACAATAACATATCTTTATACGAAAAGAAACTATAACCGTTATTATACATACAATCATCAGAGTACATCAATCAACAAATCAATCTGGACAGTTATAATAACTTGTCCTCACAAGTGCTGAATATACCGCATACACACACAGCAAAATATAATCAAATACGTGGAATACGCCTGAGACTCCACCAGCACGACATATGTGCTCTTTAACATCCTAACCTAAATCTGTAATACTCGGTTTGACCCGAGCAATATAATAAAATAACACCCAAGTCAGTTTGGAAAACCAGCGTGAGAAAACACACTCAGTTTGAATTATTCTGTTATCAAATTTCTTTGGAAACAAAGGTATCTCGTAAGACCATGCCACACGTAAATACGATGGGTTTTTTACCTTACGATAACCAAAACATTTTATATTAAAATCATCTGATAATATAATAGTGTTTATAGAAAGTAAATTAGAAAATAGCTGAAATGCTTGCATCTCACGTTTTAACATAGTTGGGCACAATCAAAACCGTACAGGCTCGTAGTGGATATTGGATTCCATACAATGACTGGGCTAATGGGGTACCGCCCGCAATAGTACACCTCTAGAAAAATGTACCGAGGACCTCGCCTTGATCCCCTGCCAACACAGGATCAGCCTACCCCTAACCTGGATAGTACTGAATATGTTATCACCCCGGGTATTCCCACCCTAATCGAGCGCTCCCTTATCCATGCACCATATCCATAATTTATAATATATATCCGAGGGTATCTATAAAATTTATAACATACCTTACTTGGGTGCGACTCACTTAGCCCTACTGCGTCTCCCCTGTTTCAGTCATTCCTAGTTGATGAGGCTTGAGGATACATTTACCTTTAGAATAGCATTCATACTTGGGATGCTAACATGCCTTCCACACCACGATGCAAACGATGGCATTCATCCATACAAGTTCTTCTGTGTAACAACCCGCATATTTATCGATTTTATATTTAAATATTTTATTTAAATATTTCATCGTTAGTCGGATTTTTGTCTGAAAAGCTACTTTTTGCAAATAGTTGAATTAGGACTCGAGACCACTTCCATTGAGTTCAAAATGATGTTTGCAACCTTTTTGAGTATAAAATTCGATATGTTTGGAGCTAGCTAAAATTTCGACCTTTTCCACTTGAAGTTTTAGTTTGGGTTCAACCCACTAGCCCAGTAATACCCAAACTGAAACCCTCTCCCCTCATTCATTTTCACTCCTAATATTTCAGCTCTAAAGAGAACAATGGGGGAAAAGATTGGAAATGGAAATTCCTAAGCCCTAATTTCATTTTGCAAATCCAAGTTTAGCTCCAAATTTCCAAAGAAGTCTAGGTAAGCATATCCTTCTTCTTCTCCAACTCATTCTCTCTTCAATCTCAGAAATTACCTAAACCTAACTTGGGAAATATTTTTCTTTTGAGCATAGATTGAAGCTTCTTGAGTGGTTATTAAAGAGGGATTGATATTAGCTTGTTCTTGTGCTTCTCATTTGTGCTTTTGGGTTTAAAGGTGAGATTTTTATCTCACATCTTAGTATATAACTATCTTCGATTGTTAGGTATGAATTCCTAACACTTATTCTTATGCAATTGCACTTGGTTTGGATTGATTTGGTGAATATTCCAATTTTTAGTGTTTTGAGTTCAATTCTTTAAAAATCCAAACTTTGATCTTTGATCATGATTTTTTTGATGCATTGAAGAGCTTATAAGGCCGAGTTGTCATTAGGCTTAAATCCTTAGTGTCGTTGCTCGCGAAAAATGCAATTTGGTTGAGATTTGGCCATTGAACTTGGTAAGTTGGGCAGTGTTGGATGTTAGTCTATAGGATAGTGGTTTTGATGACAACAACTATAGAAGTGTTATAAAATATATATGTGCAGGAAATCTATATGAAGGTATCAACAAAAGAAGACTGTACAGTAAAGAAGACAAAATTGATGAAGACAAAGATCAAGAGTTCAAGATTGAAGACTCATGAGATTCAAGATATTCAAGAGCTCAAGACAAATAATATAGTTAGGTTAGATATTTGTTAAAACTTCTTGAAAGCACTATCATTCTTTTTTATCCAATTTACTCGTGGAATGGAATCCACTTCGTTCTTGTTAAAGGGATGGAACCCTAGTGAGATGGAACTCACGAAATATCTAGTGGAACGGATAGTAGCCCTATTTTGTTATCCACTAATTTTGATTCAAAATGATTTTCAAAATTATCTCTTGTTTCATAAAATGATTTTCAAATATTCCTTTTCAAAAGAAAAACCTTCGTTCGTATTTCCAAAAATGTTTTAGCCTCAAAATCATATTTATCATTTTGTTATATTTTGATTTCAAAATTGTCCTTGATATTTTAGCCTCAAAATCTATTTTAATATTATATTTACTTTAGTTTATTTACTTTGATTTTAAATATATTTTAGTATATATACATATATACATTCATAAGTATTTCTACTTCTAAATACCTTCTACAAATACATAGAGTCCATTTGAATAAAGTTGCATATGTTTTAAATCATCATTTTCAAAGAAAAGCAAATCATCATTTTTACTAGACCATGTCGACATCATAGTTACTCGTCATGTCGACATGCTTCCCGTTATAGCAAAGGTTGTTTTCAAAAGAAGTGTCTATTTGTTTAAATCTCTTTGAATGGACACATCCATTCATTCTCTATAAATAGAGACTGTTATGGACGTTTTCCAGTAACTACTTTCTTTATTTTCTCTCCTCTTTATTCTCTTATCTTATTTTCTAATCATCCTATCCATATTCTGCCAAAATCTTAAGTGAATCAAACCAGAATATCTCTAGTTTGATTCTCTGCCACTCTCTTCAAAGAATCTCAGTGCTTATCAGAGTTATAGATACATTTGTACTCAAAGAAACTTGTTTAGGGTTATAAAGGTGTGATCGTGTCCTTGGAAATCGATCGGGTGAACTTGTGTCCTGTGAATCAAGTGGTTCTACCCAGAGACCTGAGAATCTGGAGGGTGTACCTCGTTGCCTTGGAATCGAGGGATTGTAATCTAGATTATTATTGAATAGAAAGCCATACGAGTTGTGCGGGACTGGATGTAGGGTAACACCGAACCAGTATAAAATTCCTGGTGTGTTCTTTCCTTTACTTGCTTTTTATTTATATTTGCATCTGTTTGTGATTCTGTGATTTGATCTGTGATTGTGTATTTGCATTAAGTTAGTTAAATCAATTTAAATTAAAGAAGTTTTAAAGAAATTCTTAAAACACTATTCACCCCCCCCTCTAGTGTTAAATAGCCTTAAGATCATCTTCCGCGTCCCTTTCATTTGGTATCAGAGCAAGTTTTTCAAAGTATTCATAACCTGATTTTTGAAAAGTAACAATGGCTACCAACACTGGTATTTCTAGTTCATTTGTAGAGGGTCAGTCCACTGCCAGACCACCACTTTTCAATGGTAGTAACTATGCATATTGGGCATGTAGAATGAAGATATATTTACAATCCATTAGTTTAGAAACATGGAATATGACACAAACTGAATACACTGAGCCCACAACTGATTTTGCTCAATGGACGACCGTTCAAAGAGAAGTGGCTCAAAACAATTCAAAAGCCATGAATATTTTATTTTGTTCACTAGATAGAAATGAATTTAATAGGGTATCTGTTTGTAAAACTGCATATGAAATCTGAAAAACTCTGCAAGTTACTCATGAAGGAACAAGCAAAGTTAAACAGACCAAAATTTCTATTCTTACTAATCAATTTCAATTATTTAAGATGTTGCCTAGTGAATCTATTCCAGATATGTATAGTCGTTTTCAGGATATTGTTCATTCACTAGTATCTCTGGGAAAAGCAATCTCCGAAGAAGATCAAGTCAGGAAAATTCTGAATTCACTCACTCCAGAATGGGATTTGAAGACACTGGCGATTGAAGAAGCAAATAACATCAGTACCTTGAAGATTGATGAATTAATTGGAAATCTGATGTCATATGAAGTTCAAATTCAAGAAAGAAGGGAGAATAAGTCATCAGAAAAAAAGTCCATTGCCTTTAATGCACTAACTGGTGAATCAGACTCTAGTGATGATGATGAAGAAATAGCCTTCATGACAAGAAACTTTCGAAAATTCTTGAAGTATAGAAAAATGAATAATCACAAGAGAAAAAGTTTTGGAAATAACACTGAATCACTCAACAACATCAAATGCTTCAATTGCAATGAGTTTGGTCATTATCAAAGAGACTGTCCACATCAAGAAAAGCAAACTCCTCAATCAAACAAAGAATATTCAAAGAAAAGAAAGAAAGCATTTGCAGCAACACTGGATGATTCAGATACGTCCTCAAGTGATGATGAACAGAAAACAGAATTGGCAAATATGTGTTTTATGACAACTCAGAATTCAGATAATCAGGATGATATGGAACTCAAACAAGGTACACGTTTACTCTTTTAATTGGTTGAAAATTGGTTGCTTAGAATAGTTTATTAATTAAGTATATAATTGATTTTATTAACTTAAAATTTTTCAAATATCTTTTAAAAATTTATAAAATATTATTTTTATATATTTTCTGTATAATATATTTTCAAAATATATTCAGACAATAATCATAATATATATAAGTATATATATATATATAAATCTTGTACATGCTTGAAATCATTTTTGCAAAATCTGATGTGCATGTCGACATGGCACTTATTGGTAATGTCGACATACCTGTAGCAAATCAAATTTCTAAATTTGAATTCAAAATTCAAATTTCCCTCCACCTTTTCACTAACTCCTATGTTTTGAATAGTTATGACTCTTTGACCAGAGAATCCACCTATTCAATCTCTTTATATCTATCTTCTATCAACACTTATCTCCATCTTCAATTCAAATTCAAAACAACTTCTATCTTCAAACACTCTTATCTCTTCAAAAACGGTATCCACTAGCAACGTAGTCGGAATGAGGCTGTCAAAAGCCACCAAAGATCATCTCTACAATAATAGAGATGCCATACTTGCATACATTAATTATGCAACTTATGGAAAAGTTCATTCGGGTAGTTTTGCTATTTTTAATGACTTCACTTCTTATGAAATTGATGCTCTCTTTCAAAACAATGGTATTCTAAGCTTGGTTGACAATAACCAAAATGATTTTGTTTGCTATCCAAACCTTGTCAAAATGTTTTATGCAAATTTAAATCGTGGTTTTTATAATGGAAGGGATGATGAAGTGTGGAGTAGTGTCAAGGGGACACAAATTGTTTTGGATACCGATGTTTTAGGAACCATACTTGAGTGTAAAAGTACCGGTTCCAATCTTTCTTCTTTTGAAA
Source organism: Allium fistulosum (assembly GCA_030737815.1). NCBI lineage: Eukaryota > Viridiplantae > Streptophyta > Magnoliopsida > Asparagales > Amaryllidaceae > Allium > Allium fistulosum. The sequence continues at coordinate 168,391,475 of CM060906.1, read as the reverse complement.
TCGAGGAAACCGATCGTGAAACTTTTCACAATATTTTTGAGGAAGAAATGGATTTCAAAAACAAATTTTTTCGACCAAAAGCTCGTATTGTTAATCTTCTCCTTCAACGCACTATTACTCCGAGATCGGGAAATTACAATAACCTGACTCAAAAAGTGTGTAAGGCTCTTTTTGCAATTTTTGGAAATTATGATATTAATTGGGCACAAGTTATCTTGGATGAATTTCGTCACAAAAACTTGGATTCGGGAGAGAATGCATTATATCATGGAATATACCTCACTAGAATTTTTAATTACTTTGGAGTGGATATGAGAGGTGAAGAATTCTTTCCAAGAAAGGTTTTTAATCATTCCAATATTTCACTTATGAAAATTCCGCACGTGTTTCAACCATACGAAACACTAACGGAAAAAGAAGCACGATTGGGGTATGAGGAAATGCAAGAAGATGAGGAGGAAGAAGAAGAAGAGGAAGAGGAGGAAGAAGAAGGTGAAGAAGAAGAAGGTGAGGAAGAAGAAGAGGAAGAAAGTGAAGAAACTTCCTTAGAGAGTATTGATTTTCCCACACGACCATCAAACAAGATTCTCCTTCACAATCAACGAGTGATTGTGAAAAATCAAAAAGCTCTCAAACACTCCGTAAACAAAAAATTGGAGAAAATGTCCAATACTATGAACAAGTTCTTCTCCAAAGTCAACAAGAAGCTTAATATCTCATCATCTTCATCCTCATCTACTAGTTTCTAGAGTTTACTTTTTGTATATCAATGAAATTTGGTATATTGAAAGTTGTATCTTTATGTTTTCTCTATGAGATTCATGTACTTCTCTGTTCTAGTATGAAATGAAGCTTATTCTCTGTTTATCTTACTGTCACTCTTATTTATATCAAGTAATATATATATAAATCATATGTATATACACTGAAAATTCAAAAATAAGATGTGCAAAATCTGCTATGTATGTCGACATACTGAATAGAGGTCATGTCGACATATACTGGTAATATTCTGAATGGACATTTCAATTTGAAATTCAAAATAACTCCTTATGTCTATTCATTTCAAACGACTTTCCTGTCTATTTAAGTCCTATTTTCTTCCAAAAAACTTCTCATAACTTCTCTCTACTCTTATCTACTTATTTCCTTCTTACTTATCATCAAAATGGCTTCATCCTCTTCAAATCTAAGTGATAATCTTGAAGAGACTCTTAAATCCTTCAAAGATATTCTTACTTTTATTCTACGAAATCAGAGGCACTTAGAACTGAGTCAAATGCAGATGATAAAGGAACAAGAAAGGCATTTCGATGCACTACGATGGATGATCTCCGCTCTCAACAAAGAGGATCTCCAAGTAAATCCACCGAAGACATTGCTCCAGGACGATGAAGATTGGGAAGTAATCAAAGCGGATCCCATCTTTGGAAAAGAGGGATGGGTTGAAGTTCCACGTAACATTTAACTTGTTTGATTTGGTTTAAAAATTGATTTGATTTGAAATACTTGATTTGGTTTTAAACATGGTTGATTTATGATAACTTACTATATTGATTATATAATAAGACATAAATAGGTGTGCTTATGTTTGATTGATTTGTCTACTTATTGTATGCATTTTCTTTTCATTTAACAGTTATGTATATAGTGATATGAATAAAATAATTTGTGGTTACACTTATTATTCTCATTCTTATATTACTTATATATCATTCTGAGTATACAATATTTAGCAGTGTTATATCTAGTTTCAGTATTATTAATGATAACACTATCATTAATATCATAGATTTAGGGGGAGTTAATGTCATTTTTTTGTTGATGACAAAGGGGGAGAAGTATAAAATAGGTTAGTTAGGCATAGATTAAGGGGGAGTTATTAGATTTAGGGGGAGTTATTAGATTTAGGGGGAGTTATAAGGAGAATATAAATATTTTATAAACAAAGGTTGTCATCATCAAAAAGGGGGAGAATGTTAGTCTATAGGATAGTGGTTTTGATGACAACAACTATAGAAGTGTTATAAAATATATATGTGCAGGAAATCTATATGCAGGTATCAACAAAAGAAGACTGTACAGTAAAGAAGACAAAATTGATGAGGACAAAGATCAAGAGTTCAAGATTGAAGACTCATGAGATTCAAGATATTCAAGAGCTCAAGACAAATAATATAGTTAGGTTAGATATTTGTTAAAACTTCTTGAAAGCACTATCATTCTTTTTTATCCAATTTACTCGTGGAATGGAATCCACTTCGTTCTTGTTAAAGGGATGGAACCCTAGTGAGATGGAACTCACGAAATATCTAGTGGAACGGATATTAGCCCTATTTTGTTATCCACTAATTTTGATTCAAAATGATTTTCAAAATTATCTCTTGTTTCATAAAATGATTTTCAAATATTCCTTTTCAAAAGAAAAACCTTCGTTCGTATTTCCAAAAATGTTTTAGCCTCAAAATCATATTTATCATTTTGTTATATTTTGATTTCAAAATTGTCCTTGATATTTTAGCCTCAAAATCTATTTTAATATTATATTTACTTTAGTTTATTTACTTTGATTTTAAATATATTTTAGTATATATACATATATACATTCATAAGTATTTCTACTTCTAAATACCTTCTACAAATACATAGAGTCCATTTGAATAAAGTTGCATATGTTTTAAATCATCATTTTCAAAGAAAAGCAAATCATCATTTTTACTAGACCATGTCGACATCATAGTTACTCGTCATGTCGACATGCTTCCCGTTATAGCAAAGGTTGTTTTCAAAAGAAGTGTCTATTCGTTTAAATCTCTTTGAATGGACACATCCATTCATTCTCTATAAATAGAGACTGTTATGGACGTTTTCCAGTAACTACTTTCTTTATTTTCTCTCCTCTTTATTCTCTTATCTTATTTTCTAATCATCCTATCCATATTCTGCCAAAATCTTAAGTGAATCAAACCAGAATATCTCTAGTTTGATTCTCTGCCACTCTCTTCAAAGAATCTCAGTGCTTATCAGAGTTATAGATACATTTGTACTCAAAGAAACTTGTTTAGGGTTATAAAGGTGTGATCGTGTCCTTGGAAATCGATCGGGTGAACTTGTGTCCTGTGAATCAAGTGGTTCTACCCAGAGACCTGAGAATCTGGAGGGTGTACCTCGTTGCCTTGGAATCGAGGGATTGTAATCTAGATTATTATTGAATAGAAAGCCGTACGAGTTGTGCGGGACTGGATGTAGGGTAACACCGAACCAGTATAAAATTCCTGGTGTGTTCTTTCCTTTACTTGCTTTTTATTTATATTTGCATCTGTTTGTGATTCTGTGATTTGATCTGTGATTGTGTATTTTCATTAAGTTAGTTAAATCAATTTAAATTAAAGAAGTTTTAAAGAAATTCTTAAAACACTATTCACCCCCCCTCTAGGGTTAAATAGCCTTAAGATCATCTTCCGCGTCCCTTTCACTGGAAACAGGTCCGGCCGACCGAGCACTATAGCCAGTCGACCGACCTGCTTCCAAAAGTGCTTAGCACTTCTCTGTTTTGGGTTTGGTCGATCGGTTGCAGAGCTCAGTCGACCGACCTGCTTCCCGAACTATTTTTCAGAATAGGGTCCGGTCGACCGAGCCCTGTAGTAGGCCGACCGACCTGCTGCTATTTTGCCTATTCCGCAAGTTTTGCGTGGTTTCCAAATTTAATCGATTCGTATTACTTCCCTACTTGTTGTTATCATTTATTGCCAACTTTGATGACTCCTTTTTCGGGATTTATTGCCAACCCCGTACTCCCCTTCGTAGGGGATCTTATTCCGAAAAACATTCAACAGAACTTCTTATTTTGATGGTTTTGGGAATTGATTTCTTTGGATTTTTCTCACGTCTTCGAATGTGAATTTTATGTGATTCGATTTGTTTCAACAATCGTTTTGTGACTTGTCACTCTAAAGATTTGAAGGTTTTAATACTAGTAGTAAATATCAAAACCCTTTCATTAAAATGATTTCAACTCTATTTTCAATATCAAACTCGTTTATCAAAACCGTTTTCCAATCTATTAGTATATACAAACCTTTACCTCATTCGTATGAGAAAATATAATTAAACGGCTTAGCAAAACAAGTGGTATGAAACGCTTGCTTTTACTTCGTCGGTTAATTTATGGACTTTTTCGATTGAACCCTTTCTGTGACAATTTCCTAGTGAAGATTTACAGCTTGTTCGTAAATATTTAAGTTAAGCAAGTGGTTATGGAACATGAAGCTAAACTCATATATTTACTAGCTTGGTGTGATTGACACTTCCTGTTGATCATGACGATCATTCTTATGATTTAGACTAGCAATTGTGCGATGTCTCTTTGTTTGCAAGGTTAGACTAGTCCTCATTGGTGTGATTCCGACTCACACATATCTATTTGCATGCGAGGATAGTCTAGACACCACTTGTGTGATTCCACTCACACATACCTTTTTGTTTGCGAGGTTAGACTAGACACCACTTGTGTGATTCCACTCACACATACCTTTTTTCTTTTTGGATAGTCTAGACACCACTTGTGTGATTCCACTCACACATACCTTTTTGTTTGCGAGGTTAGACTAGACACCACTTGTGTGATTCCACTCACACATACCTTTTTGCTTTTTGGTTAGTCTAGACACCACTTGTGTGATTCCACTCACACATACCTTTTTGTTTGCGAGGTTAGACTAGACACCACTTGTGTGATTCCACTTACACATACTTTTTTGCTTTTTAGTTAGTCTAGACACCACTTGTGTGATTCCACTCACACATACCTTTTTGTTTGCGAGGTTAGACTAGACACCACTTGTGTGATTCCACTCACACATACCTTTATGCTTTTTGGTTAGTCTAGACCTCAATCTGTGTGATTCCGACTCACACATATGGGGTAGCTCCCCATGGTCTTCGGACCGTCATGTGATAGGCCTCTTTCTTTCCCTTTTTATGATTTCTGGATTTCTTGTATGGATTTCTGGATTTTATGTCAATAACTTGTTATGAGAACAAGTTTAGGGTATGATGCCCTCTTTGGATCTTGTGATATTGATTTATCTCTTATTGGTTGATCTCCTGTTGATCATCATTTGCATACTTATAGTAGTATGTCAGTATGGATATTTTATGTTTATGCCATATCTTTTACTTTATACCATATCATCTGATATTTATAGCTAGACTGATTCGTTTATTATTTTCTTATAAATAATACTCGGGTCAGACCGAGATGTTACAGGTGCTTCTGCTTGACTTCTCTTTAGGATTATTCTGACTTTTGGCTAACTACATAGACTAGTAGTTTTTGGATGTACACATTTGAGATATAGGCTCTTTGTAGTGTACTTATTCTTTTGTATAGCACGTGATGCTATTCTTTTGTATTATCGTGGATCTTTCTAGCCACTACTCTGATGTACACTTTCATGTGTTATATATTTATTCATAACTTCTTCCGCCTTTGTGATATGGATGTTTGTGACTGATTTATGTTATGATTATTTCTATGTTTGTTTCCGAAGATTATATATAGCCACCGTGTGATAGCTTTGTGTTTGTATCGGTATGTCGGATTTCCTCCTTAAAAGATATGCATTCTATTCTATCTGACATATCGGTGCTCGCACAAAGAAGTTACATGGATGGTCGCTCCTCCACAGCCTTATTCTCCGTGCTAATTGACACACTACACCGTAGTGTTCTTGGTTAGCGTGGGTATAGAGGTGGGGCGTCACATTCTGGGTCTGAACAAACCGAATATTCTTCAAGATCACCATCTCCATTATCTTCGAGATATCCCAATTCGTAACGCACAAATTGGATCAAAGTAGTTTTTGGATAATTAATTCTGATCCCGGTATCTTCGAAACGATCAGCGAATTTTGCCAGATTTGATAGTCGGTTATTTAACTATGAAATAACACACATAAGTAGTCACTAGGCCCAATTATTTAATCTTCTCAAACATTCATTTCAAATATCTTTACACAGATATATATATATATATATATATATATATATATATATATATATATATATATATATATATTCAAATCTCTTAAATATTCCAATGTTTGAAAACAAATCCAAATCCTTATATTCTTAACGGAATATTTTCAAGCCGTATTAACACATAGAAATATTTCCGTAAAACCTTCCCATAGTCCAAACATTCCCAAATTATTTATTCCAATACTTAGAAAAATATTTATAAACATATTTTCCACAAAAATACTTACTCCTCAACAATTAGGAAATATTTATCTCTTATCGATTTTATAGGTATATTCACAAATGAGGAAATCTCCCCTTTATTCGAACTTCATAAACCATTTACAACCCTTTTGTAAAGTCACAACTCACTTTAATTCATTTCCTAATCTCTGAAATTTCCAAAATCCCTTCTACCATTTCCAAAAATCGTTTTTTCTTATTTAAAATCACAATCACCAATTTATAACTTCTTTTACGAATTCAGATTCATTTTTCGAAGTTCACTTATCCAACCATTTCGGAAATTCCTTAAGTTCCAAAATTCCGTTATAAGATTTCTCTTATAAAAATCATATCGTTAAATATACTCCGTTTACAAATCTCGAGAGAATTTATAATTAAATTCCAATTACTTCCAAAACACTATATATATAATAAGTATTTTTAAATAATAATATTTTATTTTCAAAAGACGTTTAAGTAGTTATTTAAAATATCCAAAAAACATTAAATAAACATCGATTACTCATTTCCAATTCATTTTTAAATAAAACAAATCGATTTACAAAGCTTATTATAAAATTAGAATTTTATTTCAATTAATATTAGATATTTGAAAAACTCACTTCCAAAGTATTTTAATACTAAATAGCTTAAATTACATAGTTTTATAAATTAAATTTCCCATTTTAAACAAAACTCAACTTTAAAATTTCAATAACCAGTTTCAATCTACAAATCCCTCTCGAATCACAACACATTGATTTAATCCCGAATCTCTAACCATTTCACTTTTCAAAAATAGAATCCACTATTTTTCCCAAACCCGATTTCCATATCTCGATATAAATTCACACTATGTATTTATATTCCCAATTCATCAACTGATATCATCTTCCCTTATTTATAAACATCGTTTATAAATTATAAACACTTTTTGAATATCACTTGTTTATAAAAATTTATCTACTTTATAAAATTCCATTTTATAAACCCATTTCTTTTAAATTTCTATTTCTTTTACAAATCCCTTTAAAATATTGATTTAACTACTTTTCCATATTTTTTTCAGAAATATCATTTTAAAATCCATAGTTTAAATCCTCTAAATTATTTTAAAATCTCTATTTGAAATATTTTTTCCCGAATTGTTAACTACAACCCAAAATCAATTATTGTTTTATCCAAATCAATTTCTTTTAAAATAATCCAAATTTCGATATAAATATTTTTTATTCAAAATCTCCCTTTAAATTACTTCAAATTCCAAAAATAATATTTAGTGTATTTAAAATATCAAAATTTAGGCAAGTGCTACTATAGCATCAAATCACCACATAATCTATATCAAATTATTCACACAGATCATATACACTATATATGCAATTAAAATAAACATTTTTGAGGAATCCAGTTGGATCCCTCCAACATTTTTCCCTGTATCCACAGATGTTAGATAACATAGAATACCAATCCCGCTTCGAGACGGGATATCGCGGTAATATAGGGTCATCCGCAATTATGTGGGGCGCATAGTGTCTCATCCGCTCCAATAGGTGGGAATAATACCCAACTACTAATATATATATGTGTGTGTGTGTGTATATCTATACTACTATATATATAACATCCAACTGATAATAAAAATTTATTAATTCGTCAAATCAATCAATAAATGATTTTTAATACTTCAAATTAAAAACCAGCAATCCAAATGAGTGAGATTTACTCACCTTGATTTTTTAATTGCCAAACTTCCAGATTTGATTTAAATCGAACCACATTCGATTTAATAAAAAATTCTGGCTGACTCTGAAAAATCCTAAACCACGTCCATGACATAGCACTCGTCAATACAAACCTAACGCGATAGACCTTGTTCGATTTAGACCTAAAACGAGTAAGTTATTAAATTTTTCAGCTAAACGATTATTAAATTATAATCAATTCAGTAATCCTTAATTAAAACTTAATTACACTGTCAAATCTTCTTCCTCGATTAAGATTTCCGCTCCAGACTTTCACCATTGCCCATCTTCGCCTCCTCCGTTCTCTCTCCCTCATCAACGATTTCCTAAACCGACAACGCCACCCACTTTCTCTAATTCCCTCCTACGCATCCATACCCACCACGATGGATACGAGCCTCACCCAAAATGCGACACTAGCTCCTGCGCATGAAAGCCCACCAAGTCGCGTTCGAACGTAGACCACCGCATGACTCCCCATCGGCCACCTAGGTGCTAAACTCCACCACGAACCCGAATACCATACGTACTTCGACCATCGATGCTCCTCTCATCACAAAACCCAAACCCTGGTCATTTTTCCCTCTCTACATTCACTATCGATCAACACAGCTGAGGTCGAACCCTCAAATTCTTACGCGAGTTGGAAATCTTGGCTTTTAACATTTCAAAATCCATATTATATAATTTCTTAGAATTTATTTCAATTGTTTTTAATTTTAAAAGAAGAGTGAAGATATGTATTTTCCTTTTTTCGAACGACGTTTCAAAATAAGAGAAGGAAAAAAAACAAGATCAATAACTACGTGTAGGGTGGCGGGTTCAGGTGGTAGGGTGGCAAGTTACAGATATAGGGGTTGACTTCTAATTTGATTTTATTATTAAATATCCAAAATATCTCGTTTGCATATCTCGAAATTTCGAACCCCTATTGAGGCATGCCGCCTGGAATTTTTAATGTTATACCCCTACACCAAACCTAATGGAATGAGCCTCGAGCCCCAATTCGATCGTATGTGGATGTGACGACCCGAAATTTTAGGCTTTTGAAATTGAAATATTTAATTTGTTTAAATATTTAAAAGTTAAATTTTAACTCGAATTTCAATTATCTCTATTTATTGGATAATTTAATTTTTGAATTAAACAATTGATAATAGGGTAAAATAGAGAATCTTGAGTTTTGAGCTTGTTAAAAATAATTTAAAGGCTTAAAAAATTTATATTGTTAATACTGAAGGTGATGGAACTTTTAAAATTGAAGTTAAAGGTGTTTTGTTCAGTTTTGAAAATATATCGGTTAAATTGATATTTAAAAATAGCCTTCCGGGGCATAGTCTCGGAATTCGACGAAACTAGTTCCATTGGATCCGTAATAGTGTATTATTATCGGATTCAAATTTCGGAGCATTTGGAGTTGTCGTGTGAGCGTACGATATATAAACGCTCTGAAATTTATATCGAATTCAATATAATAACTGGGTCCAAAAATCTATCTTCTCCATACGATCGAATTAGGACTCGAAACCTTTTTTAATGCGCTCGTAATAGGGGTATAACATTATAACGCCTAGCGGGACGCCTCGATTGGATGTCAAAATTTTGTGTTGCGTTTTCGAGACGTTTAAATTTAAATCGTTGACTGGTCAAACATCTTCACCAGAACTTTCTCGTCTCTCTTAGAGTCACTGTAACAAAACAAGGATTCTTGCACAAGCCATCTTCTCCTGTAAAACATCAGCCGAGATATTTTTCTCTTTTTTCACAAACGAAACCCCTCTTCCTTTTATAATAAATCAGTTCGTTCATATAAAAAATATATAAGAATGGCAGCAAATCAAAGTCGAACCCCTCCTTCTTAAAATTCAAACCACCGTTTCCCTTACTTCCACCCTTCGCTAACAAATCATATTCAAAACCCTCGTTCATTGACAATTCGAATCGCGAGGGACTTCACGAATTCGAAGGGGGAAGTCGACGACATCTGCGATTGCGAGATGGCTAGGGATTCGTTTTTGTATGGGTTCAAGGTCGGGGTGTGGTCACGAGATGGGGAGTTCGATCGAGACGAAGCGTTCGCATTCATAGTGGTCGCAAGGCAAGGGCGGGCAGTCAACTATTGCGGCGCGAAAGGAGGTGACATGCTTGATGGTGATGATGGCGATTTCAGTAGGGTTACGCGAGCTCGTGTTGGTGTGCGAGAGGGGTGATGAGTTATTTTCTCTGATTGAGATATATATGTGTATTTATATTTATGTAAAAAAAATTACAGTAAAGCAGTAGATATAAATATATACAGTGTGTTTATTTTAAAATGTAATAATATATCTATGTATGACAGTAAGTTATATAATAAGTTATTTTTTTAAAATTTATAGATTTATATAATGCCTATATATATATACAGAATAAACTGAAGTCATTATAGATTGGGAATATAGGGATTTATATGAAATATTGGGTTTTAAATCTATATATAGATCATTTTTACAATATATATACGTATATTTCCTTTACTAGTTTATCTTTTAAATAACGTATTATGAAGGTAATTTTTTTTAGATAAACTTGTTTAATTTTTTTTGTTGCTAGTAACATTTTTAGTAAAAGAAATTTGTTAAAATTTAATACTATTAGTTCAAAAGAAATAAATAAATAAATTCACTAGTTAATTGAAAATTTATCAAATGGAAATTAATTATTGAAACTGTTCGGATACTAATAAAGTCATTAGTTTTGGAACTAAATTTATCAAATGGAAAATAATTAATTGTTCAATTGATTCAAGTAATAAATAAAAGTATAATATTTATGCAAGGTCTATAATCGGGGAACCAAGTCGAATTTGGAGTGGATTGCAAACAGCAAAATAAAAGGTGAGTTAATCTCACTCATCTGGCTTTAAATTAAATTTAAATGGTTAAATTTAAATTATTGGTTGATGATCGAATTGATTGTATGTGATATAATATATATAGTAGTATATATTTTGAGTGATTGATTTCCCGCATTATATAGCGGATGAGACCCTATGGGCCGCATAATAGCGGATGATAATAATTGAACCCATATACCGCGATATTCCACCTCGAAGTGGAATTGGTATTGTGCTAACATCTGTGGATGCACGGAAACAGGTTGGAGGGATCCAACTGGAATCCTCAAATTTATTTAGATTATTTTAATATTCTGTGGTATGAATATTTGCTATTCTGTGGTGAATTATATTGATAATTGGAATATTGAATGTTATGTTTTGATTGAATATTCAGTACCCTAAATTACCAAAATATATAAAATTGGATTTTGAGAGGAATATAAAGGAATGGATTTTCAAGTAAACTAATTATAAAGAATTTGAATAAATTTAAGAACAAATTGGGAAAAGAATAAAAGTGATTTCAAAATTCTAACAAAATTGAAAAAGGGGATTTTGAATAAGCAGGGAAATAATGAATATTAAGCTTAAGCAATATTATTTAAAAGAATAAAGAATTTATTTTAATTCAAGGTTTAAAATGTAATTAAAAAGGAAAAGAAAATGGATTTGGGGAAAATCTGAAAAATTGGTTCCCAGTTTAATGGGATTTTGAAATCATAATAAGAAATGAAATTTAAAGTTAATGGATTTGGAAATAAATGGAGTAAGTAAGGAAATTCATTTCAAAGTGAAGTATATTGGAAATCAATTGTAAATTGATTTAAGTGTTTGAAATTAAAATTTATAAACGGGGTTTATAAAGTGAAGTAATATCAGTGGATATTTGGAAGTATAAATTTCACGGTGGGAATTTATAAAGGAATGGAAATTTGATTTAAAAATAAATAGTGATTTATTTTTAAAGGTATGGAAATGGGAAGTGTATTTCCTTGGAAAGCCGAGTATATTTTAAAAGGAGACTTTTATGTATAAGTTAAAGGCTTTAAGATTTGTTCTAAAGAACTGTTTTAGAAAATTTATTATTTTTAAAAGTTTAAAGTATATTTTATAATAAAGTGTTCTTATGTTATTTTTAAAGTCTAAAGTACGTTTCAAAGCAAATTTTTAAATATAAGTTAAAGGTTTAATGTTGCTTTATAAAACATGTTTTAGAAATTTATTATTTCTAAATGTTTAAATTCTAAAGGAAGTATTTTTCAAATCTATTGTAGTTGTAAATATTAAAAGTGACTTGATATTTATTTTAAGGATAAAAATTTAGTTTATATTTTATTAAGAAACTTTATTTTAAATATTCTTAAAATATATTTTTGAATAAGTGTTAAAGTAGTTTTTAAAGTAAATGTCTTAAAGGATATTTTATAATAAAGAGTTTTAAATTATTTTAAAAATCTAAAGTTGTACTTGGTGTTTCCAGTGGTAATAAATATTTGGAAATATATTTCATAAGAGAAGTGTGGTTTTGAAAACCGTTATCAAAGGGTTTAAAAATGGAAATATATCTTGCGAAGATATTTTGAGATAAATAAATAATTTAGAAAATTATTTATTGTTTTATGGTTGTTTATGGATGCTAATTGATAGTAAAATAATCGACTATCAATATTTGGCCAATGCGCTGATCGTTTCGAAGAGACCGGGATCGAGATTAATTTCTCGAAAACCACTTCGATCCGGTTTGTACGTCTTCGCGGGGAAAACGAGTTTGAAATCGAAGATGGAGTAGTGTCTTCAGTTCCTTTCGAACCTGAAACGGGCTTGTATGGATGAATGCTTTCGGAACATCGTCAGCGGACGATGGGCATTCTAAGGGATATGTTCTAAAAAGGTAACGCTTAGCCTCAAGCCTCATCAGCCGGGAATGACTGAAAACCAGGGGATATGTAGCAAGGCTTTGTGGGTAGCCCCCACTTGAGGGTATGGTCATCCCTGTCTAGATGTCCCTTTTTATTTTGGCTTAGTGGTGCGGTTGTTGATCACAACCGTGGGGTGATTTTACTCGGAAATATCCAGTAAGGGATGGTTCCGGTCTTGTGTTGCAGGGGATCGGGAGTGGCCCTCGGTACGCTGATCTAGACTAGGTACTGTGACAGGTGGTACCCCAGTGCCTAGTCATTCGTGGGAAATCCGTTCTCCCTACGTGCCTATACGGTTTTGATTGTGCCCAATGTTAACGTGAAAAATGTACGCTAACACCCCGGTGTGACTTGTGATATAGTGAAAGCACCACCCGTTGGTACGGGAACTAAAAGTAAACAGAGAATAGCATAAAACATTAAAAAGGCAACAGTTTTATAGTGGTTCGGCTCAAAGTCAAGCCTACGTCCACTTAATCTCTTCTATGATTGATTTGATTACAGATTTTACAATAACTCTTTGATTACAACACAATCAAGACAAGTACTCAGAACTTTGACGTAGAAAAGCTCTTTCGATTCAGGTTGAATGAACTTGGTTCTTTTTCGAAGATTCTTTGAAGTATCCTTTGCCTTTGAAGTGTTGAAGTCAGTAGAGAAATCAGTAGAGTCTTAGCGTTCCAAAAATTCATCCCCTTTCAAGTGCGGAGTAGGCGGGGTATTTATAGGAGAAAACTTGGCTTAGGTCGTTAGGTTTTAGGTCGTGAGCGACCTAAGAGGTTGCGAGGTAGCTTAAGTCGTTGGCGACCTAATGGAACCATTCTGGGCGAGATAAAGGCTGAGAGCGACCTAGTATGAGTAGTGCCGAAATTATCTCGGCAAGATTAGGTCGTAAGCGACCTAATAGAAGAGGCAGGGCATGCGGCTTAACTCTGGAGTTCCTTAGGTCGTTAAGTCGCTCTTTCTTTAGCTTGCTAGGTCGCTTTCTTCATTAAATAGCTAGGTCGTTAGGTCGCTAACCTGTTAGGTCGTAGGAGTCTTTAGGTTACTGAGTCGCTGCTTCCTTATCTCGTTAGGTCGCGCCGCATTGAGTCGCTTTGTGTCATAGGTCGCTAGGTCCCTGCCTTGTTGTAGATCGCTTAAGTCGCATATGCCTTGATTAATTTAAGTCGCTTATTCCCTTAAGTCGTTAGGTTGAGTAGGTCGCTAGGTCGCTGAATAAAAGAGGGTTAACACTTGCCCCTCGAAGTATATGCCTAGGAGTTAGGTCGTGTGCTTCGATATCTCTTGACTCATGCCATCCTGAGTCGTTAAGTCGTGAGCGACTTATGAGAGAGTTAGGTCGTTCGTGCCGATTCGTGTTCCTCTGCCCCTGTATATAAGTCGCTGAGATCTCTCCTTCTTCTCTTTACCTGCTCTAACTCTCTAACCCGCCTTCGAAGGATTTCCAAGCTCTCGAAGAAGAATTCAAATCAACCAGTCGTCGATCATCTCTACAATCATACTACGTAAGTGAATTCCAACCATTTTCCAACCACGACCATCACCGAATTGTGAATCCCCCATTTCTCGACCCTTCCCCGATTCCACATGCCGCATTTCGCCATGAATCATGTTACGATCGATTTTTGATCGTTATTGGACATGTTGTCGCTGTAATTCACGAGAGCATAGCAGTGCATCGGGTTTATGATGGATCTGAGGCGATTTGATTTGGTTTTGGATGATCTGGTGGTGTGGAGAGATGGTGGATTTTATTGTAGAGACGCTAACGGGTTATTGGGTTAACGGGTTAGTGGGTTAGGCGATTTGTTGAAAGAAGGGGAGTTAGCGAGTTAAGGAGAGTTAGGTCGTGCTCGACTTAGGAGCCTTGAACGACCTAGGACTTTAGCAGTCTGGACATGAATCGCGCGACTTAACTCTATGAACGACTTAGCGACCTAATCATCAAACTTCAAACGACATAAGGGACCGCGACTTAACTTGCCAGAATAGCATACGACTTAAAGCTGAACGAGTTAAAGAATCAACGACCTAACTTAACTCATAGCATAGCTTTAACTTGTAGGAACGTAACTGATGAACTTCATGACTCGAGCAGAGCGACTTAGGAAAGCCCGACCTTTGTTAGGTCGTTTGGACCTGAACTGGACAACCTAAAAGAGTCTCGAGCTAACTTAAGTCGTTCTTACGACTTAAGAGATGGACAACAATTGAACACTTGCAGATTTAACCAGAACTTCATTGAACTTCCAATTTGAACTGCCAGAACTTGTTGCACTCTTTCACAGATTATATTGACTTTTAAGCAAACAACCTATTAAATACAACATTTGCAGAAAACTAGGACGAATATACTCATCATCGACTGCCCACCGAGTGATGGATTAAGTCAAAGAGAAAATTATATGAATCTAATTAAAAGTGAAATGTTGTGAATCAACTAACTTAAGTGGAGCATCAATGCAAAATTCTTATAGTTATAACTGCTTATCGCTAAATATTATCTGCATTGATACTATACTTAATTTTGATCTAATAACAAGCCTTGAATCTTCCTGAATTGACGTGCGCCAACCAGTATTATTTCAAGCTTTACTTTATTTACTTGTTATTTCAGTAGCTTTGCACAACACTTCACACACTTTTTACGAAACATGCACCTTCATATTTGAATATCCAGTTCCTTGTGTAGAATGACTTCTCAACAAGTACAAGAAGAGATAGCAGATCGGACCAATGAAGCCTTTCCGATTGCTGCTCCTTTGGATAACCCTCCAGAAAGAGTTCCTACTACACTGAACCAGCGAACCTTCAACCAGCTATGTATGCTATTTGGTATTGCTGAAGCGGATGCTCTGCTTCCCGGAGTAAACGACACTGCTGACAGGCCGCCACATGGCTTTATTGCAATCAATCGTCACATGTGTCTGAACGGAGCTATTCCCCCCTTCAATGATTTCCTCAGAACACTTCTCCTTCGATTAACAATTTCCCCATTCCAGTTGCACCCCAATGGCTATGCCATTTTGATGGGGTTGTGCGTATTATTCAGGAGGACGCTTGACCGCCTCCCAAGCTTTGAGGAGATCTGTTATTTGTGTACATTTGGGAGGAACAAAGATCACCCCTCTATTACTCTGGTTAGGAGCGCAAGGAACCGCAAACTAATTACGGATCTTCCCGAGAGCGCTCACGGGTTTCTAAACCAATTCTTCTATGTCCGTTGCCCCCCGGGATTCTACGGCATCTGGAGAGTAGGAAGTAAGACTTCCTATCTCCGTTTACTTCATTTTCGAGCTTTTTCAGAATTCGAGTTGTCAAGTGCTAACTTCTTTCTTTACTTTTGCAGCACTTCCTCCTCTCTCTAAAGATTCTGCCCACAAATCAACTTTTGATAGGTTGAGTGCCATAGCTGCCAACGAGAGAAGTATTAAATTTCTACAAAGGAATAAATTTCTGCATCAATTCGGACTCTTGCATTCCTCTCGATCTATTCAGTCTCGTGATGCCCCCAGCTCTCAAGCAGAAGCGTCAAATGCCCCAGTCTCCGCAGAAGAGCCTGCACCGAAGGAACTTATTGTAGAGACCTCATTAGTAAAATGCTCTAGTTCTGCTGACGGTGTGGGGTTATCTAGCAAATCCAAACTTCCCCCAGTTATTGAAGAAGAGGAATTTCCTCAACATTCTGGGAAGTCTGATACTTTTGGAGGACTGAGTGATCTCATGGTGACTTCTCAGGAGCTCTTTAAAGATGACATCACCACTCCTAAACTTGCCTCTCCAGCGATTGAAGCGACATCTGCCTTGCGATCAATTCAAGCGGCCCAAGAATTGACCACTGCTGCAAAAGCTGACATCACACCTAAGCCAAAGAGTGGTTTGTAGCTTGAAGCGCGTAGTTCGCACGCCACACACACACTTAGGATTTTTTGGCCATTATGCGCACTTAGCTTCTTTATTTCGGAGATTTCTAAATTTTGTTTCTTCTTCACTTTCAGGTTCTCCCATGGGACGCAACGGCTCTTATTATGATGACTTTCAACGCTACGCAAGGCATGACTCTTATGATCCCCGGCGCTATCTTCCTGCCCCCAGGGAAACTGATGAGGAACCAGCAGCTAGGAAAGCTCGTGAGAGGCAGGCTTATGAGGAGCGATATGGAAGAAGATATGACCGCCATGACTCTTACCAAAGGGATGACGACTCCCACAAAAGAAAATCTCATGATGATAGGGGAAGAGTCATATAACTGAAGATCCAAGCAAGCGGGCCAAACTTGATGACAAGTCTTCATTTGAAATTTCTAAAGTGCCCGCTGCTTCTATCTCTTTAGACATCCCTTCCAGCTCTCCTGCCCTTAAAAGAGCTGATATTCAATCAATCATCAATAGGCCTCCTTATTAGGTTGAGAAGCCTCCGTTTGTACTACAAAGCCGATTTCCAAATTGGTGTTTAAAAGGAGTACGTTTCGATTTGGACTTGGTTCCAATTGATAAGCAGGCTATGCTGAGAAATCTTGACGCCGTCAAGCTTGACATTGAAAGAATGTCTGGATGGCATAAATTAGTTGATGTGCTCCAAAGAGTTAATCGCGCAAACCTCGAGGCCATGCTGACCATGGAGAACGATAAATCTGAATGGCAAAAAGTTCTTGATCATCATGATACGGAGATGAAGAACATCACCGCCTACAACGAGGAGCTTGAGGCTGAAGTTAAGAAACTCAAAGATGATCTCGCCTCCTCTTCCACTTCTTATACACAAAAGGAAGAGGTTCTCCAAAAACAAGTAAGAGATGCCCACGCCACTCAACGAGACGTTGAGGCTAAACTTGAGGCAGAGTTGGAAAATTATAGAAATCTACCGCAAAGATGCTGCTCAGTTGCATGAAAAGACTAGCTCTCAAGACTTGGAGATTACAAAGTTAAAGGCCCAGCTTGCTAAGGCTGAAAGAGAGCATGATGAGGCTATCGCTGGGAAAGCAGCAGCTGAACACTCTCATGAAGCAACCAAGGCCAACATTAGCTCCACTCTTTTCGAGTTTTACGTTCTCAGTGTCTTGGGGCGTGGCAGTCTTTCTTTCTTGAGCCCAAAGTATGAAGTTACATTGGCTGAAGTGTGTGAGGCAGCAGTTGAAGTGCTTAAAGACGCCAGCTACACCGAGGAGTATTTGATGCTAATTATTTGGACGATGATGGTCGTGCCGCCCTTGCGAGAGGGAAAGAGCAGCTTGCTAAAGAGCGAGCCAAAGAAACGGAAGGAGAGCATCCAGGGAAGGCACCTTCGACCGACCCAACTCGACCTTCGTCTTCGGTCGATCTTGATATTATTGGCTCTAGTTCCCATTCTCCGCCTCCTGCTAAAGCCGAAACCAAAACTGCAATTTCCCATGCCGAAGATGAGGCCTAAGAAAGCACCGAAGCCCAAGACTATGAAATTGACGTGATAAAGCCAACTTCTCCAGGTAACTTCAACATTGATCTAGCTCAAGTTGATTACTCGTTTGCCTCACATGAGCTCGATGAATTTCTTTCTTATTACTTAAGCCTTGACGTGCCACTATCTCCTCTCTTTTGCGAGGAATACTGATGTTTAACTTTTCTTCTTCTATAGTGAAATCAATAAGTGTTGTACATGCTTCGCCTCCTCCCACTGTTGCCCCTCCACCTCTTCAAGTTACTCCTCCTTCTGCTTCCCAACCGGGATCTCGGGAAGAAAAAATAGAAGCTCTTCAAGGCTTAGATGACCCGGCGGCTTCATAAGAGCAGAAGGCTGAAGAACTTGAGGAGGGTGAGTGGACCCCAGAGAGATTTACTGCCGATGGTAAAAGCTTTTTGATCTTATCTCTCTGGGCAGCAAATCTTCTTCAAAGAAGAGGGGAAAACGCGGAATTTCAAAGAAAAAGAAGAGCGCTTCTGTTGGTGATGAGAAAGCGGAAACTTCTGTTGGTGATGAGACAGCAAAAGAGGACCCGATTGCACCTCTTTCTCCTTCTTCGGCGACTCGTCCAGGCCGGCTTGCGAAGTTAACCATTAAGCCAGGCGAGGGCTCCAAAGGCGGTGGGAGGAAGAAGAAATGAGTTTGGTTTTATCCTTCTTGTTTTGCTTTTTTGTCTTTTATCTAAAGACTTGTATCGACCGGAGATTGTGCGGGTACCGACCCCTGCTTTTTGAAACCTGTACATGTATATAAGAAAAAATTTATAGTATGGAATAAAATGACTCTTTTTACTTGTACAATCTCTTGTCAGTATTCGTGAATGCATTTATTCCCTATTTTAGCACAAGTTTCTTTATTTTCTTTGCATGATATTGCAGTGAGCTCGTGGTATGTTGTTTGAGCGTTGTTTTTGTTAATGTAGCTGTATTGCCCCTATACCACGGCTTATTGCAATATTCTCCATTTTGAAAAGAGTTGTACTCTTATTCTAGAGAATAATTCTTCCATTTTGAGGAAATATCATTCTGCTTTAGTAGAGTGTGCTTTGTATCGAAGAAGTTTTCTCTCTCTTTTTTTTTTTAAAAAACACTTCAACTTTCGGGGATGGTCACTTTTATTTTTTGAAAAGTGGATCCTCCTACGCGGTGAAGTGGGCCTCCATAGAGGGCTTTGATTTGGCATTTCAACTTGTGGAAGTGTGCCTCTGGAGAGGGCTTTATTTGGCACTTCAACTTTTTTGGGGAAGAATGTTCCCATGAGAGTAGAAGTGTGCCTCCGAAGAGGGCTTCATTTGTTTGCCTGAAAGTCATTTCTCACAGTTAAATGGATCCACGGGGCGGATGCAAGCAACCTAATTGGATGTTCGTTTGCACAAACGATCGCAATTAACTAGCAAGGGCCTGGTGCCTTCCTTTGGGAAGGTGCCCCTTCGGTGGTACCACCAACCTTGTTATTTGAGAAAAACATTTCATTTTACGGCGTGCCTCGTTAGAGGGCTTTATTTGGCACTTCAACTTTTTAGGGGAAGAATGTTCCCATGAGAGTAGAAGTGTGCCTCCGAAGAGGGCTTCATTTGTTTGCCTGAAAGTCATTTCTCATAGTTAAATGGATCCACGGGGCGGACGCAAGCAACCTAATTAGATGTTCGTTTGCACAAACGATCGCAATTAACTAGCAAGGGCCCGGTGCCTTCCTTTGGGAAGGTGCCCCTTCGGTGGTACCACCAACCTTGTTATTTGAGAAAAACATTTCATTTTACAGCATGCCTCATTGGAGGGCTTTCAGTTGTGCCTCCGGAGAGGGCTTTGAATTGTGCCTCCGGAGAGGGCTTTGAATTGTGCCTCCGGAGAGGGCTTTTCATTGTGCCTCCAAAGAGGGCTTTACATGTTCCGTTGGCCAGGAAGGTTGTATCTCACAGTTAAGTGGATCCACGGAGCAGACACAAACTACCTAACTGGATGTTTGTTTGCACAAACGATCGCAATTAACTAGTAAGGGCCTGGAACCTTCACTTTGGGAAGGTGCCCCTTCGGTGGTTCCACCAACCTTTTTGTTAAGAGATAAGATCCCATTTTGGCTGTTTTTGACTGCTTGCCCATGTCTTTTCACCATCTGTTTTTAGCGATTCCTCGTTATCACTCCTAAGTTCATGTTCCTTTCTTTTGCAGGTTGTTTGATTCTTCCAAAGAAGTGTACTTCATTGTTAAGTGAATCCACGGGGCAGACGTAAGCTACTTAACCGGATGTCTATTTGCACAAACGATCGCAATCAGTTAGCAAGGGCCTGGAACCTTCACTTTGGGAAGGTGCCCCTTCGGTGGAATCACCAACTGTTTATGAGAAGCACTTCTTATGTAGGAATTGAACCTGGAATTTTTGTGGCTTGGCATTTGTTTGTCGAGTGATTTGTAGGAATCGCTTGGCCTTACGATGTAATGAATAGGTAAGCTTTGCTTCGATAGCCTGCAATGTTAAATCGACATTTTAGCAATATATTTAAGATATTTTCACATCGAAATGAGATAGGAATTTTATAGTATTAGAAGACACAAGATTTATAATGGTTCCGCCAAGAATTGGGCCTACATCCATTTTATAGTTCTTATTGCTCAGTCACACTGATTTTACAATGGCTTACAATACAAGAATGATACATCCACGATCATTTTACAAATTTAAGTATAGCTGCTAAGTAAAATATGGACGCAAGTGATTGTTGTTCCAGGCCCTCGGAATTGGATCTCCTTCGACAGTTGTGAGCTTGAAAGTGCCATCGAGAAGTTTTTTGCCTATGACATATGGCTCTTCCCAGTTTGGCCCAAACACTCCTGTTGCTATCATGATCCTTTTCAAGACTAGATCCCTAATTTCAAAGCTGCGTTGGCGAACTTTAGAATTGAAGTGCCTGGCTATCCTCTGCTGATGAGCTACAACTCTGAGCTCAGCTTCTTTCCTCCTTTCAACAAGTAAGTCAAGTGCTTCAAGTTGCAGCTTTTCATTTTCAGCTTGGTTGAAATGAATTCTTCTGTGTGAGGGGACCTCTATTTCCACGGGAAACATTGCTTCTGATCCATATGCTAATGAAAATGGAGTGTGTCCAATCGCAGTTTTGTGGGTAGTTCTATAAGCCCATAGTGCTAGTGGCAGCTTATCGACCAAACCACCTTTTGCTTTTTCCAACTGTTTTTTGATGGTTTATTTGATAATTTTGTTCACTGCTTCCACTAGCCCGTTTGCTTGCGGATGAGCCACTGCTGAGAAGCTTTTTTGGATCTTGAATCGCCTGCAAAAGTTCTGGAATTCCTCGCCTTCGAATTGGGTACCATTGTCTATGATTATCTTCTGAGGCACACCATACCTGCAAATGATATTTTTAGTCACAAAGTTTATCATCTTTTTAGAGGTAATAGTAGCCAATGGTCCAGCTTCAGCCCATTTAGTGAAATAATCAACAGCAACAATAGCATATTTGATTTCGGACTTGGCAATCGGCAAAGGTCCGATGAGATCTATCCCCCAAATGGTGAATGGCCATGGACTGACCATCTGTGTTAGCACGGTGGAAGGTGCTCTTGGGATTTTCGCAAATCTCTGGCATCTGTCACACTTTCGGGAGTAGCTAGTAGCATCTCGATTAATATCTAGCCAAAAATAACCATAGTGGAGAATTTTCTTAGCAAGAGTTTGGCCACCTGAATGATCCCCACACTCTCCTCCGTGCACTTCAGCTAAAATTTTCTTAGCCTCTTCTTTGGTTACACATCGGAGTAGTGGCATTGAGAATCCTTGTCTGTACAAACGGCCGTTTTGAATTACATATCTCGGGGATTTTCTTAACATCTTCTGGCGCTCTTTTGAGTTTTCTAGCAAGGAGCCGTTGAGTAGATATTCCTTTATAGGTGACGCAGCGGATTATACAAAAACAAGGTAGATCGATGAAAGTAGCAATCGGTGGATTGATGAATACTGAAATGCCAAATTCGTTGATCCGAAGATACCGAATTCTAGCTATCCCGAACTCGTTGATCGCGCACGATACCGGGTTCAAAGATCTGTGATTTTTCACACGTTGATCTAGCGCACTAGATTCCATGAATCAGCTTCTGCAGTCGTTGAATCGAGCGCACTCGATTAACCGAAAGAGGAGATAGGTGATTACACTCAACTACCAATTTGGTGAAAGCACAAAGCTAACAAAACAAGAGTTTTATTTCAAATCAACTAAACTATTACAAATGGCACCACCAGCCTATTTATAGAAGTTACAAATCTCAACACAAATCTGTACAACTCTTAAGTCGTGTACGACTTATAACACCACGACCTAAAAAAGACGACTCAAAAGTATACGACTTACCATAAGTCGTTCACGACTTATCAGGTCACAATACAAACATCACGACTTAAGACTTATAACAGAACGACTTAACAACATGTACAAAGAAACAATACAACATATAGATCATAGCGACTTAACAAAGCAACACATACAACACATCACGAATTTACAATACTTAGGTCGTTTTCGACCTATAACCTGCGACCTACGACTTAACAGGCCCAACGACTCAACAGCAGTGACATAACATTCTCCGCGACTTAACATAATCAACGGCATCTGGAGCGAGAGACCTAAAATGAACGGCATCCCTTCATCAGCGACTTAAAAGAGCGGCTTCATAAAAACAGCGCGACCTAAGTCTTTGCGACCTAAGCCTTCACGACCTAAGTCCTCGTGACTTAAGACTTCGCGACTTATAGCGAGCGACCTATCTCTCCACATCTTCTCGCGACCTAACTTAGGTCGTTCCATTTTCCTGCGACCTAACATAAGTCGCTTCTTTTTAGGTCGTAGCACCTTTTCCTTCAGCTCGTTAGCTCGCATACGACTTAACAGTATGTTAGGTCGTTCCAGTGTCTTTCTCTTTAACTCGTTAGGTCGTAGACGACTTAAGCCTTCACTTTCCTTAGGTCGTAGCCCTTTATCTCTTGCCCTATTAGGTCGGGTTCGACTTATCAACAAGTTAGGTCATGAAGTTTCTTCATTAAGTCGTGGGCGACTTACGTTAAGTCGTGGGTGACTCAAACCTTGTAACTTTGTAGCTCGCGCTGCATCATCCTCCCCAGGTTGAGAAGAATTCATCCTCGAATTTTCACTCTCTTCTTCCACAACAAATTCATCCCCATGATATGGTACGAGATGTTAACATTGAATACGTCAGACGTGTACACATCCTCTGGCAGTTTCAACTTATAAGCATTTTCATTAATCCATTTCATGACTTCTACAGGACCAATTTTTCTGGCTTTCAATTTGTTATAAGCGCCCACTGGAAAACGGTCCTTTGTTAACATAGCATACACCATATCTCCTTCATTGAACCCAACAATTCTTCGCTTTAGATCTGCAGAGCGTTTATACTTCTCATTCACCTTCTCCAATCGTTCCTGGACGATTTTATGACATTCAGTCAACTCATCAACAAATTCAGCAGCCTTTTTAACTATCTTCTTTAATTGTGGCACTAGCGTTAAATCCAACGGTCCCTTCGGTAAGCTTGAATACACTATATGAAATGGACTGAAACCCGTACTACGGTGTACATCATGATTATGAGCAAATTCTGCTTGACATAGTTTTATATCCCAACTCTTCAGATTATCTTGCACAAGACACCTCAACAAATTTCCCAACGATCTGTTCACGACCTCGATCTATCCATCCGTTTGCGGATGATAAGCGCTACTAAAGTTCAACTTCGTTCCCACCATCTTCCACAAACTTAGCCAAAAATGACTCAGAAAACGAGTATCCCTATCCGACACAATAGATTCTGGCAATCCATGAAGTCGATAGATTTCTTTGAAAAATAATTGAGCAACATGAACAGCATCCGCCGTCTTCTTACAAGCAATAAAATGTGCAATTTTCGAAAATCGGTCAACCACCACATAAATGGAATCATTACCACGCTGCGTTCTCGGCACCCCAACACAAAGTCCATACTCACATCAATCCATGGTTTAGTTGGTACAGGTAACGGCATATATAATCCAGCATTAGTCGCAGTTCCTTTCGAAACCTGACAGATATAACATCGTTCCACAAACCTTTCCACTTCTTTCCTCATTGATGGCCAAAAGTAAGACTGTGAAATCAACTGCAATGTACGATCTCTCCCAACATATCCTTCTTCATGTAGCTCTTTTACAATCTTCATTCTCAAACTACAATCAGGTATGCATAATCGATTTCCTTTGAACAGAAAACCATCCACCATCAAAAACTCATCCGTCTCTCCCTCCTTGACTTTATCAACAAATTTTGCAAAGTAAGGATCATCGACAAATAATTCTGGTAGCACATCAAATCCTGTTACTTCAACTTTCATCGTAGTTAACAAGTGATTCCTTCTGCTCAAAGCATCAGCCACACGATTCGTCACTCCTGACTTGTGTTTAACAACAAAAGTAACCTGTTGCAGATATGCAATCCATGATGCATGTCTCGCTGAAATCTTGTCTTGCCCTTGTAAATGCTTCAATGCCTCATGATCAGTGTAAAAAACAAACTCTTTCTGAAATAGATAATGTCTCCAGTGTTTAATAGCTTGCACAACAGCATAAAATTCCACATCATATGTACTGTATCTCATCTTTGCTCCTGATAACTTCTCGCTAAAGTATGCAATCGGACGTTCCCTCTGACTCAACACTCCTCCAATCCCAACCTTGGATGCATCAGTATGTAGTTCAAACACTAGCTGAAAATCTGGTAATATTAGAATTGGTGCAGATGTCAAGAGTCCTTTGATTCGCTCAAAAGCAACCCCGGCTTCCTCTGTCCATGCAAACTGTTTACCCTTCATACAATCAGTCACAGGCGCCATCACACTACTAAAGTGTGGAATAAACCTTCGATAAAATGAAGCCAACCCATGAAAGCTATGAACTTCCGTTATCGTCTTGGGTTGCGGCCAATCTCTGATAGATTCAACTTTACATTGGTCAACCTGTATTCCTTCTTCCGACACAACATACCCCAGAAATAAAACACTTCTCGCCATAAAAACACACTTCTTTGTACCAGCATAGAATTGTTCTTTACGAAGAATAATTAACACTTTCTTCAAATCCTGAGCATGCTCTTCTGTACTAGCACTGTAGATCAGAATATCATCAAAGTAAACCACCACAAATTTCCCAATGTATGGCTTGAAAATTTGGTTCATCACCCTCATGAATGTACTTGGTGCATTCGATAGACCAAACGGCATTACCAGCCATTCATACAATCCTTCCCTCGTCTTGAACGCTGTCTTCCATTCGTCCCCTGGTCTAATGCGAATCTGATGATAACCGCTCTTCAAGTCAATCTTAGAAAATATTACGGACCCACTGATTTGATCCAATAAATCATCAAGCCTCGGCATCGGAAATCTGTATCTGACTGTGATCTTATTCAATGCTCTACTATCTGTGCACATCCTCCACGTTCCATCCTTTTTGGGTACCAATAAAGCTGGTACAGCACAAGGACTTAAACTCTCCTACACACGCCCTTGTTCAAGCAATTCTTCCACTTGCCTTCGCAACTCCTCATGCTCTTTTGGACTCATTCTGTAGTGTGGTCTGTGAGGTAACACAGCTCCTGGAACAAGATCAATTTGATGTTGAATGTCCCTCAACGGTTGTAACTCCGTTGGCAACTCCTCTGGAAATACATCGTCAAACTCTTCCAGTACTGGTTTTACTTCTTCTGGTATTTCCACCACTTCCCGACTCTCCCGTCCGATTAATAAAAATACTTCAGGCTCCTCCTCTACTTCCTTCACAAAATCCTTCAAAGATAACAAAGTTTTAAGCTCTTCAATCCCCTCCAACTTGTTTTCCTCCTATTGTTGCTTCTTTGGAACTAGAGTAATCTTTGTGCCTTCAAACATGAAACTGTAACTGTTGGTACGCCCATCATGTTGCACCGCCCTATCATACTGCCACGGTCTCCCCAACAACAAATGACAGACATCCATATCTACCACATCGCACCAGATTTCGTCTTTATATTTCTTCCCAATTGAAAATTTCACACAAGCCCTTCGTCCAACCTTCACCTCCCCGCCTTTCCTCAACCAAGCTAGCTTGTACGGTTTCGGATGTTTCTCAGTCTTCAATGCCAACTTCCTTACAGCTTCTGAAGAAATTATATTATCACAGCTTCCAGCATCGATAACAAATTTGCAAACCTTCCCTAGAATGGTACATGTTGACTGAAAAATATTGCTCCTCAACCAACTACAATCCTCCTCTTGCTTTGGTATTAAACATGACCTCTTCATCATTAGATTATAACCTTCGTCTCCCGACACTTCTTCTTCCTCCTCATCAGGTGGTGAATTGGAACAGTCAGCTTCTTCATCCTCATCCTCAACATCCGCTATCATAGCTCTCTTCTTCGGCTTTGGACATTCATTACTTTTGTGGCCCATTTCTTGGCAATTATAACACTTGAAACCATTACTGACTTTCATCTTTCCAACCTCATTCACAACTGGTTTCGCAACAGCTTTTGAAACATTAGAACTCCCACTAACACCCTTCACTGGATTGTTGGAATTTGTAAACATACCACCTCCTCGTCTTCCCTGTTTCTCCCAGGCTAACGCTTTCTGGTGTGCTTCCACTACAGATCTGGGATCAAACATGTTAACCATATCCTGAATCTGCATTCGCAACCCCCCAAAAAATCTAGCTGTCAATTGTTCTTCTTTCTCCATAATATCATTCCTCGCAATCAGTTGATAAAATTCGTCAACATAGTCATTCACAGATTTCGTCCCTTGTCTCAAGTTTTGCAACCTCTGATACATAAGCAACTGATAGTTATAAGGTAAGAATGTGGCTTTCATCATTTTCCTCATCTTTTCCCATGATTCAACCTTTGACTTCCCCATCCGTTCACGTGTAAGTTTGGTTTGCTGCGACCACGCCAAAGCTCTACCCCTCAACCTTGTAGCAACCAACTTCACTCTACGATGTTCTGGAACTTCCTTGAAGTCAAAAATCTCCTCCACATTAGACAACCAATCGAAAAACTCCTCAGCTTGCATACCACCTTTGAATTCTGGAATTTTAGTCTTCATCCCAGATTCCCACTTGTGATCATACTCCGACTGATTTCTTCCTTGTCCACGTCCTCGTCCATGAACACTACCACCATCATACTCTTCTTCACAATCCGATGTATATCGATGTCGATCCTGACCACCAACATCTCTACTACCATCACGTCTTCCACCAACATCCCTTCTATCTACATTCCTTCGTTCTCGTTCATTCACATTCCTCCCACATCTTTGATCATCATCAGCACTTCTTTCTCGATTGGAATGTGGTGAGACTCTACTTCCCCCATGGTTAGATTCAGGTGATACCCATCTCCGATTTTGATTCATCTCTAACATCATCTTCTCTAATCGTCCAATCCCTTCTTTAAGCTTTTCACTAAAGTTTTCATTAATTCTTTGCTCCATCTCATCAGCTTCTTCTCTTCGATACAAAGCTTCTACATTTTGGTGACGATTAGCTCTTCTCGGCGGCATGGTTGATTCTTCAAAACTTTGATTTTCAGCTCCACTCCAAATTTCAAACACCTTTCGAACTTAGATCCAAAATGAAATGGATCGAAAACTCCCACTTTGTTGCAAAAATATGATGAACACGACGAACACAACTTCAACACTTCAAGCAAAATTGCACGGCTCAAAACTTCAAGCTCGGCTAATCACTTCATACTTCTTCAAAAGAATTGGCTCCAAGGACTCGATTTAGCTATGATTGGCTAAACAAGCTCCGATACCAAACTGACGCAGCGGATTATACAAAAACAAGGTAGATCGATGAAAGTAGCAATTGGTGGATTAATGAATACTGAAATGCCCAAATTCGTTGATCCGAAGATACCAAATTCTAGCTATCCCGAACTCGTTGATCGCGCACGATACCGGGTTCAAAGATCTGCGATTCTTCGCACGTTGATCTAGCGCACTAGATTCCATGAATCGGCTTCTGCAGTCATTGAATCGAGCGCACTCGATTAACCGAAAGAGGAGATAGGAGATTACACTCAACTGCCAATTGGGTGAAAGCACAAAGCTAACAAAACAAGAGTTTTATTTCAAATCAACTAAACTATTACAAATGGCACCACCGGCCTATTTATAGAAGTTACAAACCTCAACACAAATCTATACAACTCATAAGTCGTGTACGACATATAACACCACGACCTAAAAAAGATGACTCAAAAGTATACGACTTACCATAAGTCGTTCACGACTTATCAGGTCACAACACAAACATCACGACTTAAGACTTATAACAAAACGACTTAACAACATGTACAAAGAAACAATACAACATATAGATCATAGCGACCTAACAAAGCAACACATACAACACATCACGAATTTACAATACTTAGGTCGTTTCCGACCTATAACCTGCGACCTACGACTTAACAGGCCCAACGACTCAACAGCAGTGACATAACATTCTCCGCGACTTAACATAATCAATGGCATCTGGAGCGAGCGACCTAAAATGAACGGAATCCCTTCATCAGCGACTTAAAAGAGCGGCTTCATAAAAACTACGCGACCTAAGTCTTTGCGACCTAAGCCTTCACGACCTAAGTCCTCGCGACTTAAGACTTCGCGACTTATAGCGAGCGACCTATCTCTCCACATCTTCTCGCGACCTAACTTAGGTCGTTCCATTTTCCTGCGACCTAACATAAGTCGCTTCTTTTTAGGTCGTAGCACCTTTTCCTTCAGCTCGTTAGCTCGCATACGACTTAACAGTATGTTAGGTCGTTCCAGTGTCTTTCTCTTTAACTCGTTAGGTTGTAGACGACTTAAGCCTTCACTTTCCTTAGGTCGTAGCCCTTTATCTCTTGCCCTGTTAGGTCAGGTTCGACTTATCAACAAGTTAGGTCGTGAAGTTTCTTCTTTAAGTCGTGGGCGACTTACGTTAAGTCGTGGGCGACTCAAACCTTGTAACTTTGTAGCTCGCGCTGCATCAATAGGGGTCATCCACGACTCCTGTTCTTGAGATACATTCATGATCCAGTCAATATCCATTTCATCAGTACTTGGAGTTGACAGGACTTCCACAGGGACCAATCCTAATAATTGAGCTTCACTAGAGCTTGAATATTTTGCGAGAGAATCTGCCTTCATGTTCTCTTCCCGGGGTATATGGCTGATTGTGTAATGATCAAAATCATCGAGAAGCTACCAGGCCTTTAACAAGTAAGCAGGCAGATTTCCTCCTTTAGTTTGAAACTCTTTCTTGGCTTGGCATACAATAAGCTGGGAATCACTAAAGATCTGCAATACTTTGATGTTCAGTTCTTTAGCAATCTTCAAGCCGGCAATAAGAGCTTCATATTCTGCTTCATTATTTGTTGAAGGAAATTCTAATCTCAATGCATAGCACAATGATCGCCCTTCGGGGGTTTCAAGCACAACCCCAGCTCCAGAGCAATAGTCATTTCTTGCACCATCAACATATAATTTCCATCGGATCGGGATGTCATTAGTCACTTCTTCCTCACTGCCACCTTTATCTGTGTATTCTGCAATGAAATCTGTTAAACCTTGTCCATTGATTGCTCTTCGGGGATGGAAGGTGATATCGTATTGACTGAGTTCAATATTCCACTTCAGAAGACGACCCGAAGTTTCAGGGCGAAATAGGACTTGCTTTAGAGGTTGATCAGTGAGGACTTTGATAGGATGAGCCTGGAAATATGGCCTCAACTTTCTAGACGCAATTAACAAACAATAGGCGAGATTTTCCAGCTTTGAATAGTTCATCTCTGCCCCAGTGAATCTTTTGCTGATGTAATAAACCGGGTGCTGAACTTTTGCGTCTTCCCGCACCAATGCTGCACTGAGAGCATGAGATGAAACCGCTAAGTATATGAAAAGATCTTCACCATTGCTGGGCTGAGAAAGTATTGGAGGCTTTTCCATGTGACAAATCAGTTCTTCAAAAGCTTTCTGACATTCGGGAGTCCATTCAAAGTTTTTCTTTCCTTTCTTCAGAGCGTCAAAGATGGGAATGCATTTGTCAGTGACCCTGGAAATAAACCGACTTAAAGCAGCGACTTTCCCATTGAGGCTTTGCAATTCCTTCTTTGTTCTAGGGGCTTTGACTTCTCTTAAAGCAGTAATCTGAGCAGGATTAGCTTCGATGCCCCTAGCACTTACAATGAAACCAAAGAATTTTCCGGACTCTACCCCGAACGAACATTTCAGAGGATTTAGCTTCATCCCATACTTTCGGAGGACTGCGAACATTTCTGTCAAATGATCCATGTGGTCTACTGCCTTCTTCCATTTCACCAACATATCATCAACATATACTTCCATAGTTTTCCCAATCTGGGGTTTGAACATGGCATTAACAAGTCTTTGATAAGTTGCCTCTGCATTCTTTAGTCCGAAGGGCATGACCTTATAGCAGTAAAGACCAACGTCTATGATGAAGCTCGTGTCCTTCTGATCTGGCTCATGCATCATGATTTGATTATATCCTGAGTAAGCATCCATAAAAGACATTAATTCATGCCCGGCTGTTCCATCCACAAACTGATCAATTCTGGGCAATGGGAAACAGTCTTTAGGGCATGCTTTGTTCAGGTCTGAAAAGTCGATGCACACTCTCCACTTCCCATTTGCCTTTTTAACCAACACCGGATTAGAGACCCAATTTGGATAAGTGGATTCTTTGATGAAGCCGTTTTCCATGAGCCTATCTACTTCTTCTTTTAATGTTGTCGACCTTTCAGGACCTTGGGTTCTTCTTTTCTGTTTTACGGGTGTGAATTTTGGATCAATATTCAAAGCATGCACTGCGATTTCTGGAGATATTCCACACATGTCGGCATGACTCCAAACGAATGCATCCAGATTTGCTTTCAAGAATGATACCAGCATGTTCCGAACCGTTATACCAAGTTGCGAACCCACATTCAACACCTTGTTTGGGTCATTCAGGTCAACAGATATTGGCACCGTTACTTCCACCGGGTCCACTCTACTTTCCCCTGCACTGGTTTTTCCGGGATCAATCTCTTTTCGTGCACCACTGTGCTCACCAGTGCTGGGTCCACCCCGTAATTGCTACAAGGTGGGTTCTTTGATGCGGAGCGGAGCTGCCGCACCTTTACCCATTTCTCTTTTCCTTCTTTCCCGCAACTCTGTGAAATAGGATTCTCGCCCGGCATTTTGGTCCCCCTTCACAACACCGACGCCATTATCAGTGTGGAACTTCATAGTCAGGCACCATGGGGCGAGAATGGCCTTGAATGCAGCAAGAGTTGGTCGACCCAAGAAGGCATTGTAAGCGGAGAATTCATCAACAATTACAAAAGTTTGTTTTCGGCGCACTTTCTTTTCCCCTTCTCCGAGCTCTACAAACAAGTCAATAGTCCCAATTGGCTGTTTTGGTTCTCTAGTGAACCCAACAATCTTTTGCGAGGAAGCTTGGACATCAGCCATAGGAATTTTCATCTTATCAAATGTCTTCTTGAAGAGGATATTGCAAGAGGCGCCGCAGTCAACAAGCACCCTTCTCACAATGGCTGATCCGATGCTAGCAGATATTACCAAAGGATCCATGGTGGGAGCTTCAATGCCAACAAAGTCTCTAGCCCGGAATATGATGTCTTCGTTAAAAGTCCTTTGTTGTTTCAAAGGTGTAGCATCTTCCAAGACAAAAACATTTTCTTCCGTTGGAGCATATTTCAAAGCGTGAGCATATCTCTCCATCTCACCCCAACTTCTGCCCACTGGGTGAGGATCCCCTATGATAACATTGACGATGGGCCTCTCAGATTCCTACGCTGCAGCCCTCTCACTTGAGTTTGTTTGATGAGCATGAACTTGTTGCCCCTGAGTAGATGAAGTTGGGTCACTTCTGTTTCTCTTCACATATTGTTGTAGTTTATTCTGTCTCAGAAGCTCTTCAATCAAATTCTTTAAATGGCGACATTCATTAGTGTCGTGACCAGGCTGATTGTGAAACTGACAGAATCTCCCGTTATGCAAAGCATTTTTCCCAAGCTTCATCTCAGGTGGTTTGGGGTATTCGAAAGCATCCTTGGTTGTGAAAAAGATATTTTGTGGAGTATCAGCTAAGGGAGTGAAATCTGAAGGTTTAAAGAAGCGAAGTTTCTTCATATCTTTCTGCCCTTTCCTACCGTCATTCTCCCTCTTCTGACCACCAGATTCCTTTTTGTTAGTAGCAACATTGTTATTCTTGACTTCAGCCACGTCTACTTTTGCTTGTACATGAAGACTTTCTAAGCACATGAATTCACCAGCCTTCTTATAGAACTTCTCAAGTGAGTTTGGCTCTTTCATCTTTAGCCATTTTCCGAATTCACTTGATTTATCAATAGCTCGCATCAAGTAGGTCAGAATCATTCGAGGCTCTGCATTATCAATTTCGGCCAAGGCTATGTTAAAGCGGTTTAAGAAAGATTTGATAGACTCTTCGGGGTTTTGTTCGAGGCTGGATAGTGACATTATGTCCTTGGCCTTCGAGGCATATAACCTGAACTGATCTTTGAATTTCCGAGTTAGGTCGGAGAACTGATCCATAGATCGAACTGGCAGCTTTGTGAACCAAAGCAAGGCAACTCCCTCTAAGTACACAGGAAAATATCAGCACTTGATCTCGTCCGCTGCCCTGGCACCTGTCATATGCCAGTCATACTTGTATAAGAATTGGTTAGGATCACTTGTCCCCCTATAAGCTGGAATAGTGGGAGGGACAAACTTCCTTGGAAATTCAGCCTTCAAAATTCTTTCAGTAAAAGGAGTTTTGCTTGCAGCAAATCCCCAGTCATTTTCATCTTCCTTGCTTCTCATGCTTTCTTTCATAATCTGTCGAATCATTCCTGAGAGATATTCTTCATCGTTTAGAGGCTCCACGGGACAGACGTCAACTACTTTTTTGGAAGTTTGTCTGGGCAAACGTTCATGAAGAGTTGGCTGCATCCTTGAACCTCCGGCTTGGGGAGGTGCCCCTTCGGCGGAGCCAGCTGCCCTTTAAGGAATACTTTTCCCTTGGGGATCATGAACATCTTCAGCAAAGGTTTCTTCTTTTTTTTGGTGGATGGTTAACTCCAAGTAAAGAATTCAATTTGTCCAACATCAAAGCGTTCTGGGCTTCCATTTGTTGATACAACCCAGACGCTACAGCATCTAATTCCGCCCTTGTGACTCCAACACTAGGAGCCGCTTGATTTGATGTGGGAGAAGTGGCGGTGTTGTCATGAGCAACTCCAGATCTAGTAGATTTACTTTTCCTTCGAGGAGCCATAATTTCAGATAGACTTCTGGTTCTTAGGGAGAGTCTTTCCACAAATCTTTGTAAAGCAATGATGAAAGCACTCCTGAGTTGGGTTCTCAGTGAAAGCACCAAAAATGTTAACGCGAAAAATGTACGCTAACACCCCAGTGTGATTTGTGATATAGTGAAAGCACCACCCATTGGTACGGGAACTAAAAGTAAGCAGAGAATAGCAGAAAACAGTAAAAAGACAACAGTTTTATAGTGGTTCGGCTCAAAGTCAAGCCTACGTCCACTTAATCTCTTCTATGACTGATTCGATTACAGATTTTACAATAACTCTTTGATTACAACACAATCAAGACAAGTAATCAGAACTTTGACGTAGAAAAGCTCTTTCGAATCATGTTGAATGAACTTGATTCTTTTTCAAAGATTCTTTGAAGTATCCTTTGGCTTTGAAGTGTTGAAGTCAGTAGAGAAATCAGCAGAGTCTTGGCTTCCAAAAATTCATCCCCTTTCAAGTGCGGAGTAGGCGGGGTATTTATAGGAGAAAACTGGGCTTAGGTCGTTAGGTTTTAGGTCGTGAGCTACCTAAGAGGTCGCGAGGTAGCTTAAGTCATTGGCGACCTAATGGAACCATTCTGGGCGAGATAAAGGCTGAGAGCGACCTAGTATGAGTAGTGCAGAAATTATCTCGGCAAGATTAGGTCGTAAGCGACCTAATAGAAGAGGAAGGGCATGCAGCTTAACTCTGGAGTTCCTTAGGTCGTTAAGTCGCTCTTTCTTTAGCTTGCTAGGTCGCTGTCTTCATTGAATAGCTAGGTCGTTAGGTCGCTAACCTGTTAGGTAGTAGGAGTCTTTAGGTTACTGAGTCGCTGCTTCCTTATCTCGTTAGGTCGCGCCGCATTGAGTCGCTTTGTGTCATAGGTCGCTAGGTCGCTGCCTTGTTGTAGATCGCTTAAGTCGCATATGCCTTGATTAGTTTAAGTCGCTTATTCCCTTAAGTCGTTGGGTTTAGTAGGTCGCTAGGTCGTTGAATAAAAGAGGGTTAACACCCAACTATTGCTGAAACGTGAGATGCAAGTATTTCATCTAGATTCTATTTTACTTTAGACACTATTATAATATCAGACGGATTTGATAAAAAGTGATTTAGCTATCGTAAGGGAAAAACCCGACATGTTTATTTGTGGCGTGGTCTTACGAGATGCTTTTGATTTCAAAGGATTTTGAAACTTTAATAATCAAATTGAGTGTGATTTTCTCACACTGGTATTCCAGACTGACTCGGGTGTTATTTAACTATAATGCTCGGGTCAGACCGAGTATTATAGATTACAGGAAAGGATGATGTGGAGCTCAAGGGACGAGCTGGATGGCGATACGTACTTCTGTACTTGCTTTAAAATATTCCGCTGTGTTGATTGTTGTATATTCAGTTCTGTGAGGATAGCTTATGATCACTGTCCAGTTGTATGTTGTGTATACTCTGATGATGTAATGTATAAATAGATTTGTTTTTGTGTAAAGACCAGTTATTATATATTATATTTTATTCTGCGGCGATGGTTAGATTCTTATGTTGATTTTCTATTTTCTTCTTCTACCTCTTTCTTTTTCAACCCAAATGGTTCGTATTTCCGTTCTTCTTAAGTTCATTAATGGAGATTAATGTCAATTCAAGGGGTACGGAACTGCGGGCTATCACAGTGGAAGACAGTTTTTTGAACCCAATTAAAATATTAAATTTTCAATATTTATTTGAATGCGTTTCTCTCCCGTACGACCAAACGGCAACTCCAATCGCTATGAAATTTGAAATCCAATAATAATACACTATTACGAATCTAATGAAACTAGTTTCATCGAATCTGAGACTGTGCCCCGGATCGCTATTTTAACACGTCGATAAAATCGACGCTTTCAAAATTTTGCGAAGTCACTTGAAATTTAAGTTTTAAAAGCCTATTAACTCAATTCTAATTCAAATAGAATTTGTATCAATATTAGAAATCGTTTCGATTCATATTCAACCCAAATTTTAATTATTCTCCATTTCCGTATTACGATAAATTGCTATATTTGAAATTTAAATTTATTCTATAATTCCAACCAAAATCTTCATATTCAAAAGTCAATTGATATTCTAAATCAATATTTAAGACCATTTAAATATTCAAAATCAAACGATGGGAAATCCGGGTCGTTACAGTTTTCTTTAGCTGCACTTCCAATATTCCAAATTCTTATAGATCATTGTAAAAGATGTGCATCCCTGTTGTGCATAAGGAAATGATAAATAATCGAAACAAAGTGTTTCTTATGTACATTGGTCCAGTATACCAATGAGCTTCTACCTGGTAATAGTTTAGCTGTTCTCTCATTTCATAACTGCCTGATTGTTGTTGAACTACTGTATGGGAGAGAAACATAGTTTTTGGAGATGTAATCCTTTGCCAAGGCTTAGTCGGGTATACCAGTAATGTGATAGAAATTGCTGCCAAGCAAGTGAAAAACTAGACTCGACATAGCACATAGGGAAAACCATAAAGACAGTTGTTTATTGACTTGAGGATTTGCATTGAATTAGTAGAAGGAAAGTATTCTTAGCTTTAAAATGCTTCTCCAGCTCCAGCTAGCATTGTCCGGAACATTCATGGTCCAAAAGTTCTTGTTCTTAATTAGGTTTTTTTAACCCAACATGTCCAGAGGATGTCATCGTGAGAGAGGAGTTTGTTGAAGTATGTGGATATCGTAGTTTTATTCCATTTGACTTAAGTTGGTGATACCCAGACCCCCATGCTTTTTAGAGTCTTGGAGCTTACGAAAAGATATCAGGATCATCTTCTTAGAGAAAGGATCTCCATGCCAAAGGAATTTCTTAAGAGCACCATGATCATTATGATAAGCTTAACTGGTAGTATGTAGTGCCTAGACCAGTATGACGTCATCGCTAGTGCAGGTGATTGAACTATAATAAGCCTGCCTGCCTAGGAGTGCTTTGAGTTCAGCCATAACTGAAGCTTTTGATAATCTTTTCATAAAGAGGAGGCATTTTGCACTGGTAATTCTAGACGATATGAGTGGCATATCCAGAATGAAGAGTTTAGGGGCATTTCCATCAGGCCAGAATGTACAAAAATATCATTTTTGAGGGAAGGGGAAAAACCAGCTACCAATATACGAAATTTACTGAAGTAAATCTATAGACCAGTCGTACTATGGAAAGTACTGAGAGTTGAATGTATGCACTGGATGTTCTCTTTAGTAGGCTTAGTGTACGCTACTAAGACATCGACAAATAAAAGATGTGTAATGAATTGGCTGTTACATCTTGGGTGGAGGGAGAGCCTTTTCATACAGAGTTGGTGCAGAATTAAGGAGTTTAAAAGCTCCATAAGAATGACAAATAGATAGGCAGAGATTGGATCACCTTGCCTAAACCGTGTGTACCTTTGGAAAAATCATGGGGGCTGCCATTCCTAGAGATAGAGAAGTGGGGGTGGAAATAAACATATATATCCATGCTAAGAATGTTTGGGAAAGTTCATCCTCGACATTGTCCCAATAATGGAGCTCTAGGCCACAATATCAAAGGCTTTCCTAATGTCGAGTTTAAGCATGCATTTTGGAGAAATGCGTTTCCTTTCATATCCTTTAAGTAACTCTTGAGTAAGGAGCACGTTGTCGTTGATGGATATATTGGGGAGGAAAGATGTTTGATCCGAGGAGGTAATGCTAGGTAGGACTTTTTGAAGCCTCACAATGATGATTTTAGATATGGTCTAAAAACAACAAATGATAAGGGATTTTCAATCTTGGGAATTAGAGAGATGGAGGTAGCGCAAAGGCTAAGAGGTAGTCTATTGTTCCTAAAGAAGTACTGAACCGTAGAGATAATGTCCATGCATATTGTAGACCAGCATTGCTGTTGTAAAAGAGCATTGTAACCATCGGGTCTACCAAAGCTAGAAGGTTTCATGTTGAAGACACCCTACTTTATCTCCTCCAGAGATATGAGCGTGATCAAAATGGTTGTTTGGTCAGTAAAAATGCAGGGTAAGTTGATATGGAACAGTGGGTTTATGTCTGGTTTATGAGGTGTTGGATTTGCTAGGATGGAAGCAAAGTAGTTGACAAAAGCCTTATTAATACCATTCATTGTTGTTTTAATGTTACCTTCCATATCCTTAACGATGCGAATATTATCCATTGCCATCTTGATTTTGAGATAATTATGATAGTGCTTACTGTTTCTATCTGCTTCTTTCTCATCCTTAATTTAGGATTTTTGCATAGACATTTAAGTTTCCAATTTCGTTCTGTGCTATAGTTTACTATAGCTCATGCTCTAAGGCAGAGAGAGATTGGTTGAAAGGGTCCATTTATAATTCATGCTGAATATAAGCAAGTTGATCTCTGATGAAGGATGAAATCCTAGTGCCAACCTCAAAATTTTATGCTGCCCAAAGCTTTAGCCTATACTTTAGAAGTTTCATCTTGTTTAGAAGAGAGTGAATAGGATTCCATTAATTAGGAGTGCTCCAAACATGCATTAAAATGATATGGAAATCAACATGTTTAACCAAGTGATTAAAAAATTTAAATGAGGGGTTTCTCGGTTTTTCATCCTCTGCTAGTTTAGTAGTAGTGGACTGTGGTCTGAAACTGCTGGAGTAAGGACATGGCATAGGATGTTAGGCATAGGGTTAGTTCTTAGAGTTTATGAAGGCATGGTCAACCTTGTAAAGTGCAACATTACCATATCTACTTTTATTAGTCCAGGTGTATGAAGGACCATATGCTGGAACTAGAGTTAATGCTGCTTGGACGAGTGGTTGGCTAAGTGGAGCGATCTCTCTTATGGACAGAGGACACCCCCTAGACTTTTGATTAGATGCATACATATAATTGAAGTCACCAGAGATAATCCAAGAGTCAAAATATGGGCTAAGAGAGGGAATTGGATTAAGGAAGGTTTGTCTTAAATCACTTGAATTGTGTGCATAGATAAAGGTTAAATGAAATATGGTGTTGGATGGAAGGTGGTGATAGTTGTAATGTATAAACTGATCAGTGGATGAGCATTTTTTGGGTCGTAAAGAATCGGTTTCCATAGTGTAAGAAATCTACCAAATGGAACTTTATGTATGTTGTGATCCAACCTCCAAGTGGAGGAAATGTAACGAGCAGCTTGAAGAGTGATAGGAAGGTTAAGTATGGTTTAAAAGATAAATATGATGTATATCTGTCTTTCTTTATTCAAGTTCCTGATTTCTATTTGCTTTGAATAGATATGGGCTCATCTTATGTTCCAAAATGCTATGTTGTGCATAATTATGAGGGAAGTGGAGGATGCACATATAACGACCCAAAATCTTATCTCTTTGATTTGTGAATATTTAATTTATTTTCAATATTTAATTAATGGATTTTAATAATTAAATAACCCCTTTGTAAATAATAATTAATGGTAGAAAATCCATTTTTGAATTTTTTTATAGAAATGGGTAGTTTCAATGGAATAAAATGAAAATATGACCAAAACCCACTTTTTGGATTTTCAACTTTTTATCGAATGACATGTTGTAGAAAGTCGTAATACCCTTGCATATACTTTAAAAACAACATTTAAATGTTTAGAGAAAAACATTTTTGATTTTGAAATGATAAGATAAATAATTAAATAATAATAAGATAATAATTATAGAATATATTTAAATTTGAAATTGAAGTGATGGATTTGAAATCTTAAGATTCCTTAACGATTGAAATTAACAAAGGTACTTGAACCCTTTTAAAATCAACCATATTTTCATATAGATTAGTACTTGGGTGGCTTGTGATAAAGTGGAAGAGTTGAAAATTTGATTCAAAAGCATTCTGGGTTTAGTTTGCTTGAATTTGAGGTTGTTTTCTTATACGTACTTGAATCCAACACTCCTTGGATCCATCGTTTCAATTCTTGTTGCTGCCTTCTTTTTTTCTGCTCTTCTTCTTTCTCTCTTTCAAATTCCTAGCAATGAAAAAAAACCAGCTTTCAATTTCAAAATTCCCTATCTCACAATCTACTCTAAATTTGCAAAATGTTCCTACATGAAAAGTGTTTATTTAGTCCTCTAGTATTTTTAAAAAATTATAGCTCGACATTTCATATAGTGGTGGATATCGCCTGGAATCAGTTGATGTGGAGAAAGGTCAATTTTTCAACGAGCACAGAATGGAGATCGGAGTGTATGGTTAGGTTCATATCGTCAAGTGGAGAATTCTAGAGGTGTTTGCAGTTATTTTAGTGGAGTAAATTGGCATGCGAAGGAAAATGACCATTTTTGATCATTTTGCTTATTCTGGCGAGGCGGTGATCTAGAGGAGGGATTGTGGTAACTAGGAGGTGCCTTGGGACGAGGCACAACCTTTTCATGTTGGAGGCGAGATCTCCAGTGGTTGGAGGTAGTGGGAATTGGTCGATCTAAGGTTTAGTGGTGATGGGTTATTGGGTTCGGAAATGGAGTTACGGGTAGCGGCACGGTGCAATGAGTGTGTCGAGGTGTTAGGGAAGGGTGTGGAAGAGAATGGTGGAGATGGTGGTGGCGACGACGATGGCTAAAGTGGTATGAGGTGGAGGTGGTAACGTGGTTAGCGTGCCTAGGTGTGCGGTTTAGAATTTGGGATGGGATCAAAATTGGTTGGGCAGCGCTAAGTGGGGGTGGTGGTGCCATTGTGACGAGCTCGGCAAGGTGAATTTATGTGAGGCCTTGGAATCGAAGATAGGCAGTTGGAGTGTGGTGTCGAGTGCACATTTGAACTGCTTGCACATGAACGAATTGAAGAAAATTTAATTTGGGGAAATTCAAATTTGGAGGGGAAGGGGAGCAGGTTCTTTTGGATTTGGATCTGGTTTGGGCTTGGACCCATTTTCTTTTAGGTGAGAAAATAGATTTGGTTATTAAATTTTATGAATTTAAGTGTCAAACTTTGAAATGCTATTTCATTCATTTTATACCCAATTAACCCGCGGTTTTTTTACACTACGTTCATATGAACTAGTAGAATATTGTGGTATTTTTTTGCTGAAGTATAATTTAATGATAAAACAAAAATGACTGGATATAATTACGTTGTTTAAAAAAATAACGCAGTTAAATTAGTATACTTCATTGGTGTTATCTATTTGGCCAAATAAAAACATCATTCGGCTATTATAAATGGAACAGATTATTTTGGACATCTATTTAGCAGAATAAAACACCGTTCTGCTATAAATTAAATTAAATAGATTATTGGTGACATCTTTTTGACAGCATAAATCACCGTCTACTATTATATTAATTTGTACATTTATTCATATGCGGGTTTATTAATATATGGATTAATTAATATTGGATAAGTGATGATTATTTATTGATTGCTAACTGTTGATTTTACTTACATATATGCTTTTTTATGTTATGACTGGGAAAATGGATTAAAAATAAATGGTAGCTTGTTTAAGTACCATTGTGGTCGCTAAACCTTTTTCTAAATCTTAAAGTTTATAGATTTAAATTAACTTAAATTTTATAGCAATTTAAGGTTAAGTATTTATTTAACTTCAAATGATTCTAATTATTTTATTAATATTTTTAAGTTAATTATCTTATTAATGATGTTGAGTCATTTAATTATATTACCAATATTGTTTAAAGTTATTTAATGATATTATTAATGTTCGTTTAAGTAAATTATTTGATTTAGTAGATGATAGATTATGTTAATTACTTATTTTATTAATAATGCTTTATAGTTAATTACTTATTTTATTTATGATGTTTAAAGGTAATTAATTAATTTATATAAAGGGAATTTATAAATGCTAAATTGTTTTATAAAAGGGATTTTATTAATAAAAAGGATTTATAATTATGAAATTGGCTTATAAAAAGGGAATTTTATAAATGGAATGAGTTTGATCGTGAAAATATTCTTCTTAATATTGGTGGTATGGAAACATTCCTTTTATTCTTAACACCCAAGGAATAGTGGTTTGATTTACAGAAAGTAATGTTTTAAATGGTATTTGTTTTGCCCTGTTTAAATATGAATGTGGAAAAGAGGATATCTTCCTTAAGTTTTGTAAATAAACTTATATCATTGAGAAATCTATATGGATATTTTTTAAGTATTGAAAGTATAATGTTGTGTTATTATATTTATACTGATGAGGTAAGCTAGTTTTTCCTAGTATTGAAAGGAATATAAGTGGTTTGTTAATATATATCTTTTGTGAAGGTATTTTGAACCAAATAATTAATAGTTAATGCAAGATTAATTAATAGAGGCTTAGTGGATCCTATATGTAATTAAATCTATGTTGGTTATTTGTTAATTGGTAGTAAAATAATCGACTATCAAATCTTGGCAAAAATATAACTCTGCAAATATCTAGGAGAAACATGAGATTTATATAGCACAATCATCTTCGATGATGCTTTACTTTGCGTGTAAATATCGTTTAGTTCTTTAAGGACAAATAATAAGAAAATCTGTCCACTTAATGGTTAGGAGGTGATCTCCTCTCTTATGTATAATCATATTATTTCCAAAAGAACCAAAATTGAGTTTACCAGAACAAACAATTTGGTTTTGGAACGACCAATAAGCAGGGGAGTGTACTTATATGAGATGACTCGAAATCGTAACCACTCAAAAACCATATGTGCATTCTACGCTTTAGAAGAGATTCAGGATAGGTTCGAGATGATGGAATTGAAGACAGAGTTCTTTGAAGTGCAATGGCTAATTGCTACTAATCCCTAGGATGATTCGAAAATGAATGTAGTAGATCTGGTGCCTTCGGTTTGTTTATATCATGAACAACTTGTGTGGATGAATGCTAGCACCACATTGTGCCTAAAGGGAAGTGTTTGCATTCCAAGGGGATCTGCCATGAGAGGCAAAATGTAATTGTGGCCGCACAAC
This sequence comes from Allium fistulosum, assembly GCA_030737815.1. Classification (NCBI taxonomy): domain Eukaryota; kingdom Viridiplantae; phylum Streptophyta; class Magnoliopsida; order Asparagales; family Amaryllidaceae; genus Allium; species Allium fistulosum. Next base: position 168,348,921 of record CM060906.1, on the reverse strand, counting down.
ACGATAATGACTAAAACAGAGGATATGCCGCAGAGCTATGTTGTTTGCTACCATTAGAAGCAGTCATTCCTCGATATAGAATCAACATTTATGGATATCGTATGCGTGCGCATGGGAAGAGTGTGGCCATGGACTGGTGCATATGTTTTGTAGCCTTAGCCCCAGGGAGTGATGTATTCCGGTTTGCCATGTTAAAGGGGCAACAACTCTTTTTTGGCAGGTGATCCATGTAAGGTCCTCGGTTCTAAAGGTGTACTATGGCAGGCAGTATCCCAATAGCCTTATCATTGATGGAAATCCAATCTCCAATATGTGCCTTTACGAACTTAGTTGTATACCTATTATGCTAGAATGTAATTAATGTAACCACTTCAGCTATGATTAATATTTATTTTAAATCCAAGACATTATTATAATGTTACAGAAGATTTCCTGCAAAATGGTTTGGTTATTCTAAGTTAAAACCCGTCCGTGTTTATGTACGGCATGGTCTTACAAGATACCTTTATTTGAAAGGTTTTTATAAAGTGTGATGACTCATCTTTTCGACCTTAAAAAATCGATACTAATAAATCTACGGTATTCACCTGCCATATATCCAAGTGCCGGAAAGATAGATTGATCAAGGGTAAAAAGAAAAATAAAGAAAGAATTGAATCCTACGCAAATGGAATAACATATATTATTTCAATATATAACCTTTACAGTGGAATTTTTTTAATACATACATCAGAGTCTATCCTAATCTCAGCTTGGATAGTTATAAATTTAAGTCCTTACTAATACTGAATGCAAACAGTAAACAAATGCAGAGGAAATGAAATGGATAACCATCTACAAAGGGAATTCCACCTCCTACTTCAAGCTCCTCCAAAATGCTCCAAGCTAATCCTAACTATTTGGTTGCCTAGAAAAATAGGGCACCCAGAGATCATGGGAAAAGAAAATAAACTTCGGGTAAGTCATTGTACTGGTGTGAGAAAACTCAAAACATGGATATTTTTTAAAACAAAGAGTATCTCAGAAGACCACGCCGCACATATGTTTTTACCTTATGATAACCAAAACATTGCAATGTAAAATCTAGTGATTTTATAATAATGACAAGATTACAAATAAATATTAATCGTAGCCGAAATTATTACATTTATTAAATTTCAGCATAATAGGTATACAACTTAGTCCGAAGGCACTTATTTGAGAATGGATTCCATACAATGATAGGTAAGGGACTACCTTCCAAAAACTATATCTCCAGAGGAATGTACCGAGGACATACTGACAGTCCTCTACATCTGGAAAGACCGTCCTACCCATTTCCAATGACCAACACAATGATCCTAAATAGTACCGAATATGATGTCACCCCGGTCGTTCCTAACCATTCAGAGATGTCTTATAGCATACACAACAAACCTGATATATTGAGAGTAATCTAGAAAGGCGATGACCATGGTGCGACCCACATAGCCTTATGGCATACCCTATTTCATCCATTACCGGGTGTGAGGCCTGCGGTAACGTATTAACTTTTACGAAATGAATCCAATTTTGAATGCCACATTGCCATTTCTAATAACACATTATTGATTTCCACAAAAGTACAACCCGGGAGATTGTACATCTCAAGGAAGGGTGTTAAGTGTAAGAGGAGTTACCTCCTACACCAACAAAATTAGTACGTTTGTAAAAAATCAATGTATGTAGTCTTAGAAATGCAATGTCCACGCTCATCCATACAAATTGTCCAAGAATAGGACAAACCGAAGGCACTCCTCCAACTACATCCTATTTGGGAATCACCGCTAGGATTAGAAGCGAGTAGTCCTTACAAATTAAAGATTTCAGAATGAAGGCACAACAACCACCATATATATGATATTGGAATTAACCCAGAGGTTAATGGCAAGTAGCCCTACATTATGAAGATCTCCATCTTCAAAATCATTGTCTTCACTATCGAACATGTATATTGGTTCGCAGTGGTATCCGCATATGTGTCACTCAAATCCGATCCTGGTTTCTTCGAATCAATTATCGATAAAAGATGTCAAGTATGTGGGTGATTATTATTCAATGAATCAATATCTTTTATTGAAGTAAAATATCTTCTTAAAGATATATGTCTTTACACCATTTTCTTTTTAGCATTTATGGGATTATTAAACCTCTTTTATCAACTTTGGTTAATTAAATCCCATTTTTAACTTTGGAAATACCCAAACATTTCGTCTTTAATTACTTAGGAAAAATATTTCCTTATTTAGTTTTTAGTATAATTCCAATCTTAATGAAGATTTTACATTTCCAAAACATATTTGTAATTGGCCAATAACAATGTTATTTAACACATCGTTTACTGTAAACCAATAGTATTGAGTAATAAATGATCCATAGAAATCTGACTAAATACACTAATTACTAATTTCTGTATATAGCATGTACTATTCGTCGAATAACGATAAAATCCCCTAATAAATTCATACGGATAGTATAAGTTCCTACATCAGAATTTAATATAGAGTTTAACTAGAACTTTCTCTTTACCATCAAAATATTATTTTAAATCTTATTTAATTTTGTGGAAAATTCCAAATCTCTTTTCTTTGATGATCGATTAAATCGAATTAACTATCCCCTCCGTCGGGCCAGTCCAAATAGCTAGGGGGAGCAGGCAACTAGTTTCTCAAACTTCAATCTAGAGACTACCTCTCTGTCACCCATAAGACGGTCAAGTTCTTTGGTCGACTCTAAACCGTTTAAAATACTTGATTTATTATTTGAAAACATTTATAAAGGATTTCGAAAGAAAACTCAAGTTTAAATCTTATTTCAGAAATTTCCAAATTTCTTTGTTAAATTGCCGATGAACGGTGCCTTTAAGGGCTTCGTATCACAAATCCCATTTTAAACCTCTTATATGGAAAAAATTTCCATTTAAAACTCTTTTAACATATTTTAAAATATTTTCAAAATTTATTTCATATTTTTAAACATAAAAAATAATCATTTAGAAAGAATTTGAAACTTTGGTTTTCGAACTGCCAAAACGCGACGTTTTTGAAAACTTGATTTGGACATATCTCAGACTTTACTAAGTGAAACCTCAAATTTTATTTTTCATTTGAAAAAAATTACTCCAAGGTTCCGAAAAGTTCTTATTTCAATGAATTCCGACTTATAATTCACCTTACGCATTTGTTTAACTTTTTGGGTCGCAAAATCGCGAACTGCCGAAACACGATGGCTTATTTTGGCTCTAATTTCATATCTTTTTAAACTTTGCCGAAATGAGTTTTAATGTTTATAAACCATTTTACACCATTTTTTATTCATGTTTAAAGATGTTTAACTATGCTATAACACTTTTATAATTCATAAAAGAAAGTGCTCTCTTTGTGTAAATACGACGTGTATTTACCATGAATTATTTCTACAACCAATCAAAAAATATCATCGCTTCAAAAACATGATGTCAAACATAGAAAAGAAGCATAGCAAACATATCATATAATCATATAGTTTAATAAATTACGCTATCACCGCATCGAAGCTTATGAAACCGACCCAAGGATTCTTGGATGTGCTCGGCCTTGCCTTAAGAGGAAGTGGTTTCTCAACCAAAGGGGAAGATGGGGGTGATCGTGCATTTTGAGGAGGGGAGGAAGTTGTTTAGATCGAGTTTTGAGGTGATTTGATGATGTGGAGAGTGTGTATATATTTTTGTGAATATTTGTGATAGCTTAACTATCTTGAGGAGGCCATTATAGCTTTGAGGAAGTAGAAAGCTTGAAATGGGATGTGTTAAATTGTGAAGCCTTAGGGCCTTATTTATAGCCTTAGGAAAATGGGGAAAATAACTAAACTACCCTTAGATATTATCAAAATATCTCTTACATCACATCACCTTAACATAAAATCCTTGCCAATATACTCAAGTGCGTGCATTAAAAATGTGATAAGACATATTGCGAAAATATCTTTAGCATGGAATGACACGCATTAATGATTGATTTGATGTTTGCATTTTGGTGATAAATATCATAGATATTTTCTATAGATTTGATTTTACTAATTGTGTATACATATATGTGCATGTATATGTATGTTTATGCATGACTGTGCATGTACAGACAATGTTGCAACAACTTAAAATAATTTCTATTAGTCAAACCGCTGAGATTCCGGGATCCAAATTCTGGTCATGTTTTTTACTTTTTAGTGTAACTATATATATGTAAACAAATCTTGAAAATATATTTCTTATTATCTTAGAATAATAAAAACGTGCTCATTTGAATTATAAAACCATATAATTAAATTTTTAAACAAGCATTGCAAAATTCTGCCGTTAAACAACCAAAATGCGACGAAATTTGAATATCTTTATAAAACAAGTTTATACATTTATAAAACTATTATAAATCAGTTATTATCTATATATAATGATTAAAATGAATTATTTATCGCTTAAAACAATTATTTAACCGTTTAAAGTCAATTTAAATTCAAAAACCAATTACTTAAAATGATGACATCATTGATGATGTCATAAAGACATTTTATTTTCAAAAATAAGATAAATAATTTTGTTACATATTCTTGCTTAAACAGATAAATAAGTGTAAGTAAAAAAAATCATGCACGACTTTTGATGGTTAAATAGCTGTTTATCGTCAAAATGATTTGCGGTCATATTATCGATATTTTTCCAAAACAAGATCACCATTATTATTTTTCACATAAAACATGATTATTTCTGTTTAATAAACCTATATTTTAATATTAAAAATTAATAAAATATTCTAAATTAAAGTGATAAAATTATGGGTCATTACATTCTTTCCTTTTAAAATAATTTCATCGTCGAAATTTAACCATAACCCAAAACACAAAAAAGTTTACCAAAAATATTATCTTTAAGCTTAATTTCGTGTGATATACACAGATCGTCGGTAATATATGATTCGATCTCCTATCCGAAAATACAACTTTACTTCGATTTAGTATTAATCCTCCTCAACGCTCTAATGCGGACTCTGATCAGACTTCTTGATCTGAAACCCGCTGTAACGACCCACTTTTCCGTACAGACTAAGCTGACAATAAACCGCACATGTCAACTCAAATTGAACAAAAAGGCAGATTGTTAGGGGAAAAGAAAAGAAGGAAGAAGATAAGAAGAAAACAAAAACAATAACACGGAATCTCATAGTCGCAGCAGAACAATATATACTACATAAATACAGATCTTTATACAAAAAGAAACTGTAACTTTTAATATACATAAAATCATCAAAGTACAACAATCAACAAATCAATATGGATAGTTATTTTAGCTTGTCCTCACCAGTGCTGACTATACAGCCTAACACACAGAGTGGAATATAATAAAGTATGTGAATACATCTCTGTCATCCAGCTCGTCTCCTGAGCTCCATAGCATCTCCTAACTTGAATTTGTAATACTCGGTCAGACCCGAGCATTATAATAAAATAACACCCGAGTCAGTCTGGAAAACTAGCCTGAGAAAACACACTCAATTTGAATTATAACTGTTATCAAAATCCTTTGAAAAACAAAGGTATCTCGTAATACCATGCCACACATAAATACGACGGGTTTTTACCTTACGATAACCAAAACATTTTTATATAAAATCCAGTGATATTATAGTAATGTCTAAGTATAAATACTTATTAAAATAGCCGAAATTGTTACGTTAATTAATTCCAGCAGACTAGGCTCTGTAATCAAAACCGTAAAGGCTCATATTGGAGAATGGATTCCATACAATGACTAGGGACTGGGGTACCACCTATTATAGTGCACATCTAGAAAATGTACCGAGGACCTCGCTGGGATCCCCTACCAACACAAGGCCGGCCTACCCCTGACGTGGATAGTACCGAGTATGTCATCACCCCGGTTGCTTTGCAACCCTTTTGAGATCTCATGCACAACCAATCCATAAATATGTAGATGTAGGATATCTAGAATGGTGGCAACATACCCTAATGGGAGCGACCCACTTAGCCCTACTGCATCTCCCCTGATTTTCAGTCATTCTCGGTTGATGGGGCTTGAGGCTACGATTACCTTTCAAGAAATTTAAACTTAGAATGCTCATTGTCCTCCAATGACAATGTGCTGATAGCATTCATCCATACAAGTTGTTCTAGGTCTGAACAAACTGAATGTCCAAAATCACCGTCTTCGGCACCTTCACGATATCATAATTCATAAAGCTCAAATAAGATCGAAGTGGCTTTCGGATAATTAAATCCAATTCTGGTCTCTTCGAAACGATCAACGAAATTGGCCAGATTTGATACTCGGTTATTTAACTATCAAATTACACACATAAGCAATCACTAGGCCCATATTATAAACTTTCCAAAATATTCATTTCAAAATATCTTTACAAAGATATATATTCGATTTCTCTCAATATTTCAATATTTGGAAACAAATTTCAAATACTATATCCATAACATGATATTTCCAAACCATATCATCACTTAGATATATTTCCAATTTCAATTTATAATCCATTACTTGGAAAAATATCTCTATATAAATTGTTTCGTCGCTCAAATATTTCTAAAGCATTTCATTTCAACACTTAGGAAATATTATAAGTCTATTTTCCGAAATCATTTCTAATATCAATACTTTTGAAATATTTACTAACTTATCTCCTAAATTTTTGGAATTATTAATAAATTCCTTTTACAATTTCCAAAACCGATTATACTTATTTTAAAACCCCCACTAACAATTTAACTTCATTTATGATTTCAGATTCATTTCGAAGTTCTTGTATATAACATTCTGGAAATTTTCTTAAGTCTCCAGCATTCCATTATAAGATTTCTCTTATAAAATCTCATTTATTAATTAAAACCCGATTTACCAATCTTGGGAGTATTTATAAATAACTTCAATAAATTTCCAAAACTCCATATTTATAAAATAGGTATTTTAAAGAATAATAATAAATTTTCAAACACATTTAATTAATTATTTAAAATATCGAAACCCCTTTTAAATAAACAACAATAACTAATTTACAATTCATTTATAAATAATACTAATCGATTTTCAGAGCTAGTTTATAAAACTTAGACTTTATTACAACAAATTTAAATATTTGAATAAACTAACTTTCAAAAATATTTTAAATCTAAAAAATAGTTTTTAAACTACATAGTTTTATAAATAAAAGTCCTTTTCTAAAACAAACTTTAACTTCTTATGAAACTATTTTAAAATACAACATACCCATTCTATGCTTTATAAATCTCTCTCGATTTATCACAAATCGATTCACATTTCCAAGTCCATAACTAATCCCAAATTCCAAAATAGAATTTACTATTTCTTTCTAAATCGATTTCCATATATCATTACAAATTCTCATTGTGAATTTACATTTCCAATTTACCAAATGATAATCATTCCCCTTATTTATAAACATCGTTTATAAATTTCATAACCCATTTCCAGTTTTATAACAGGTTCATATTACAAAAAAATAATATTTGTAAACAGATTTCTAATTTAAAATTCCATTATAAATCTATTTCTTAAATAATCCAAACTATATTCCAAAACCATTCAAATCTCGATTTTTGACTTCCATTTCATATTTCTAAAAATCTTATTTAAAATCCATTTGTTTAAAAATTCCCAATTTAAAATTCTCTATTTGAAACCATTTTATGAAATAGCTAAATAAATATCCAAGTCCAATCATTTATTTTATCCAAATCAATTCCCTTTTTAAATAATCCCAAAATTCAATATAAATATTTTCATTTCCAAAATCGCCTTTGAATTTCCTTTTAAAATTCAAAAATATTATTTATGGTATTTATAATACCAAAATTAAGGCCAGTGTTACTATAGCATCCAATAAATTCAAATAACGTCATAATCTATCACAGGGTATTCAAACGCATCATATATTACTATATATGAAATTAAATTCAACATTTTTGAGAAATCCAGTTGGATCCCACCAACCTATTTCTCTGCAACCATAGATGATATATAACCTAAAATACCAATCCCGCTTCGAGACGGGATATCGCATTAATATAGGTTCATCCGCTATTATGTAGGGCACATAGTGTCTCATCCGCTCCAATGGTTGGAATATACCCAACTACTAATATATATATATATACATATATAACATCCAACTGATAATAATTTATCATTTCAACCAATCATCTAATAATTAATTTATAATATTGAAAAATTAAAACCAGCAATCCAAACGAGTGAGATTTACTCACCTTGATTTTCTGTTGTCGCCGAGGCGTCTAGTTTGGAACTAAAACTAGACGACGTCCGATTTTGCCCAAATTTCCTGTGATATCTCGGAATTTTTGACAATATCAATTTAATAATCTGCATTCAAAATTAAATTGATTTGATAATATTTGTTAATAAGATTTGAATTGATTTAATAATCTTCTTTTAAATAAATATTTAACTGATAATTTATCTTTTAAAAGCTAATAAATTGTTTTCTATTTATAATGTATATATATATTTGTATATATTGTAAATAGATAAGCTTTGTTTTAAATTTAATAAATAAAGGCATGTTTTCTAATTTTAATAATTTTGGTAATTTGGAAATTGATTTAATTTAATATTAAATAAATAACCATATGATTTTAAAATACTCAAGGTAAAAGTTTAATTTGTTTAAAATGATTTTGGCTTAAGTTTAAATTTAAACAAAAGGTTGTTTTAATAGCTTGATAAAATAAGTAATTTATTAATAAAGTGATAAATTCTTTTATAAATTCTTTTAATTAATAATGAATTGTATTTAAACAATATTAATGATGTAATGTCTTTACAAATGGATTTTTATAAATAGAAATGGTTATTTCAAATTTATTTATATATTTGTATTTTTTTTTGAAAGAAAGCTATGATTTGTAAATTCAAAATAAAATCTTTCAAAATATTTAAAATAAAATATTCTTATAAATTAAGTAATAAACTAGAACAAATAACTAAAGCAATTTTATAATATGTATGTAAAGTTTAAAAGCAAAGTCAAGTAAAAAGAAAAATAAGTAGCATTCAAATAAAAAAGACTAAAAGCAAACCAAAACAAATTATATATGTATGTAGCCTGTAAGTAGTAGGCAAGGCAGGAAATCATATTGTACATACGAATAAGAAGGGATAGGTATGACAGTATAAAGCAATATGTAACTGCAAAGGAATAGTATGTGTAAACTTGTAAGGACATAGGCATTTAATGCCATCATCTCAAACTTGCTGGAAAATCATTTCAGCCTCCTTGTCAAGAAAAAATCTCTGACCTATGTTTTAAAAAAAAGAAGATGGTGTACCAGCAAAATACATAGCTCTACATACTTGTTCTATTTATCTAGCTTCCTTTCTCTTTTTCGTTTATTAAAACAATACAAACCAGAAATCATCTCCTCTGAAGCATTTTCAAAACCCTGTAAAAGTATTTTTCAAATCTGAAGTTCAACAAATTTGTAAAACTCTTTTTCAAAAGCCTGAGTCTGTAACCAATTCTCAAAAGCACTTTCCAAAGTTGTAACTTTCTTCAACCTGAGAAATTCAAAAGCAAGATCAACATCAACTACTAATACAACCTGATCTGAAGCCAAGTAACAACAGTTTTACAAATCTTCAACAAGTTTTCAAGATCCTAATCCGGTTTTGAAATCAAAAGAAGCAATTCAAGTTCTTTTTCAAAACCCAGATTTTAGCTTAAAGCCTGTACATTGTCTTCTGTTTCATGCATGCCTGGTGAGTAAACTTTTCTTTAAAAAACAGTTTTAAATCTGTGATTATACTTTGATGCATATGATGAAATCTTGTAGTAATATAGTTTATAATGTTTACATGAATGTTTGGATGTGAGTGCATTTATATGTATATGATATGTCTGTACATATAACTGGACTCTGTTGTTTTCACGGGCTAGAAAATAAATTCAAAAATCATTTCCTATCTTCCCAATCTTTATCTGGCTATGATCTCTAAAAGAAAAATGATTGCATTGATGTAAATTTATGTTTAAAAATGGTTTCAAAAATTTATATTTAATAATTAATTCAAAATAGGAAAATTACAGTAAAAATCAAATTTAAGTCAAAAATTGATGATCATAATTTCGAGTTTGGATTTTACCACCAGATTTGTAGTGGAAAATCATGATTTTTGATAATCAATTTAAGATTTTTAAATTTATATTCGTGGATAAATTTGGGTTTGAACGGAATAGGCAAATTCGTCAATTTCCGTCGATTGGCAAATTTATATTCATCGAGATCATGATGGGAGGTAGCTCGGGTGTCGTAGATTGGTGGAAAATGGAGCTATATTTTTCTGATGACCAGATTGGTCGTGGAATGATGATTTAGGGTTTAAGGGTATGTTTGGGTTGTCGATGTATTCGAGGCGATTTCATCGCCGTGGGGAAACCGGAGTGGATCGCAATGGTGGGGATGGAGGCTGGAAGGTGTGACGAAGCTTGGAGGAAGTGGGCAGGTGATATCGAGGTCGGAGGCTTCGTGGAGGAGATGTTTTCTGGCCATGGTGGTTTTCTGATTGGTCGAGAATGCTTCATTTTCGACTCGTTGGGTTTTCGTGCGATCTGGGTTGGCCTTCGTGTTCGCGTGGGTTCGTGGGGTTGTCGGGGATAGTCGCGACGATCGCCAGAGGCCGGAGCTGTTGGTGCAAGTGCACCGTGTGCACGTTGTATCATGGGAGTTGATTTTTGGGAAGAAGTAGGAGATCTCGAGTTTTGCTCGAGAAGGTTTCGATGTTGTCTCGTGTTTTGATCGGGTTGACTTGGGGAAACTTGAGGGTTGGGCTCAGGTTTTAGAGGATTAAGTATCTGGTTTTAAAAGAAAACTTGTACCAGTTTGTAATGCTCAGTTTGTAATGCTAAGGTTTCAAAGTTTAAAGGCAAATTAAAAACAAGTTTTCCAAATTAAAATATTTCAAAACAAAGTGTTTAAAAGTTTCAAAGATTTTAAATAATTAAAGCTTAATGCTTAAGTTATTTGTTTAAAAGGAAATTATATACTTTCAATTATATAATTGATGGAAAAATATTTTCTAATGGAAGTTTAATGATGCAATTAAGTATTAAATAAAGATAAAGAATTCATCTTTAAATTATTTAAGTTGTGATTAGTTAAGAATAATTAATTAGTGAAATTAATTAAAAGGTTAATCACTTAATAAAATTAAGTGGTGTAATTAATTAATGTTAAAAATCAAAAGAGTAATTACTAAAGGTAATTAATTAAAGAGGATAATTTCTTTATGGAAATAATTAAGGAAAGAAATTAAGGATTAATTACTTTGATAATTAATTAAAGGTTAATAAATGAGATTAATTAAGGTTAATTAATTAATGAATATAATTAATTTAGTTTAATTAATAAATGTGATTAATTTAAGATAATTAATTGATTTTTTAATTAAAGATAATCACTTGATAAGGAATTAAGTAAAAATACTTAATAAGATTGAATAATGGAATTACTTAATGAAGTAATTAATGTATAATTACGGGATGTAATTAATTAAGGATTAATGTGATTAATTATAGTTAATTAATTAATGGAAGTAATTAATTAAGGATCATTAATTAATGTAATTAATGAAGTAATTAATGGTTAATTACTGTGAATGGTTAAGGTTAATAAATTTGTGAAATTAATTAAAGGCTAATTACTTAAAGTAATTAGGAATAACAAATCAAGATGATTAATTAAGATGGATAAGTAGATGATAATTGATAAATTGATTTGTAATTAATAATGATTAAGTAAGCAAGATTTATGTGATGAAAGTAATTAATTTAATTTATTTAAATTAATTAGAAATGAAAGTAATTAATTTAATTCACTTTAAATTAATTATAGATGGTGATTAATAAATCATTGCTTATGGATGTTGAATGATATTGATTGTCTTGAATGGTTTGAGATCTCAGATATGAGATAAGTGATGATGTTGCTTATGGATGTTTTGGTTGAATTTGATGATAATGTGAATTATCTGTTTGTGATGATAATATGAATTACCTATTATGATGATATGAATTATCTATCTCTGTGTATATAGATAATAGAATTGAATTGTTTTAACTTTAAAACAACTTGGCCTTAAAAGATACGGTTTGGATTTCGATGAGACCGGGATCGGGTTTCCAGATTTGGATATCCGAAAACCACATCGATCCAAATTAACGATAGGTCGTGAATCTCAAGTGAAGATGAAGATTCAGAGTGCAAGGGTTATTGTCGTTAACTCTGAGGGTGATCCCAAAATGAGTGTAACGAGATAATTCCTTCGGTTTCGTTCGAACCCGGAACGAACTTGTATGGATTGAATGCTTTCAGAACATCGTTAGGTGGACGATGAGCATTCTAAGTGTGGTGTTCTGATAAGATAATCGTAGCCTCAAGCCTCATCAACCGGGAATGGCTAAAACAGGGGAGGTGCAGCAAGGCTTCGTGGGTAGCACCCACTTGAGAGCGAGATATACCCCTGTCTAGAGTCCCTTTTTATTTCGGCTGTGTGGGCGGTTGCTAGCTACAACCGCGGGGTTGTCTTGTTTGGGACTGTCCAGTAAGGGATGGTTCCGGCTTTGTGTTGCAGGGGACTTAGGGTGGGTCCTTGGTACGGTGATCTAGGCCACATACTGTGACGGGCGGTACCCCAGTAGCCCTGCCATTGTATGGAATCCAATCTCCAATAAGTGCCATCAGATTTGATTGTATTACGCACTTGTTGGCTAGTATGCTGGAATTTAATCATGTAACAATTTTAGTTATTTCTTATTTACTTGAAAACCCTAGACCTATTATAATATCATAGAATTTCCTATCAAATGTTTGGTTAGCGTAAGGTAAAAACTTTTCCATGTTTATGTGTGGGAAGTCTTACGTGATACCTTTTGTTTTCAAAGGATTTTCAAAGTTAAGCAACTTTAACCGTTTACTTATACCAGACCCATGTCTGACCCGGAGTTTATTTCTGTTTTTCTTAAACTCTCGGGTACTCAAATTTTTATGAGTAGCCAAGGAATTCAGGTTAGCTTTGACAAATTCTGAAGGAGCAATGGAGTAGGAGGCTTCAGCATATAGATATATATTGGTTCTGCTGTGTTAGTGTTTATCTGTATTTCCGTTGTGTTGTATCTTTGTGATGTGTGAGTTGTATGAAAGATAGGTGTTTATAACTATCTAATGTGTGATGAATAAGCTGTGTATCTCTGATGTATATGATACTATGTAATAGTTATGTGATGTATTATATTTTGTTTCATTTCCGCTGTGAGATTCTGATGTTGTTTAGTTCTTTCTTCTCTACCTTTTCTCTTTTCTATCCCTTTCTTTCTTATAGATGACGCGTGTAACAACCCGGGGTTTCATAACAGATGATTATCGTCAAATGACGATTTAATTTGTAAGACAATTGCAATTGGAATTTTATTCGGGTTGAAATTCGTTTGTAAAAATTGTTAAGTGCTTTTATCAGTGTAAATTCTTTTATAAAATGGTTCTTGGAGTTTTTATATCTAGTAGAAATTCTTTTGAAATTTGTTAAAGGGTTTAGGGGCTTTGAACTAAATAGTAGCCCATGTTTTAATGGACGCCGTGAAAATTCACAAGGCTAATACCTGTTTCCCCAAAATTCTTTTTCTCATTTTTAAACCCTAAGAATAAGCTTACGAAAGAAAATAAATGCCGGCCGAGTTCATTCATCCTCGTCCCCGAGTTCAAAAATTAGGGCATTATAGAAATTGAAGCAGCGCCTATTAGTTGATCGACACAGTGGGTTCGCGAGAAAGCTATGGCTGCTAGGATTATCTCGATCGAGAGCTTCGTCGATCTATGGTTTGGGAATGAAGGGCTGTGTGAAATCGAAGGCGCCAAACACTTAGTGATGCCATGACTTCAGATTTCGTCGATAAGGTGAGTGAATTATTCACTCACATCTAATTGAAATCACTGCTTTTGTTCAATTCGAATTTACTGATCATTGTGTTCGATCGAGAGGAATTCGACTTCGTCTCGGTCATTCAATTTTGTTTCGATGTTGATGTTGTTCGATTTATGCTCTAGTTGTATTTTTATTGCTGTTCGTAGTAAAGTATGGTATTCTTGTTGCTTTACGGTTTATAATTGCACGTGTCCTGTTTGCTTCACTGTGTTGTTTACTACTACATACCACTGCATTTTCATCACTGCCTATTGGGTGTACAAGTTATTTGTTGGTCTGTAACTTCATGTTACATTGACCAGTTTTGCTTGTATTTATATCTTTCGATGGTTTAAACTTGTACAATTGAGTTCATTGTGCACTATTGAGTAGTATATGCAGTTCTTTAGTGTGTGCAATTTGATTCTTGAGCTGTCTTGGCTATGACCATATTTCTATTGACCTTAATGTGATGATGATTTCACTTTGCTTTAACTTTGGTTGTTGCATCTATATCACTTGAATTGTGAAAATATTTTTGATGAAAACTTAGTTGACTTTGCATTTGCTTTACGCACTCGACTTCGGACAGTATCTCGGCAGTTAACTTGACTGCTGTACCATGTTATTTGAACTTGACTTAAGTATCTTTGATGTTGGTTCATCATTGTAGTTGCACTGCTCTTTATAGTATATTTAGATGTCTTCACTGTTGAGTGATGCCTTCTCCATGCATTCATGTCTCAGGGATGCATCAGGTTGTTCACTGGGTTGGGTCTTGTGGACTCTGTCATCTTCACATTCAGTTTGCCTGTTCATTGTAGTTTGTTTTGTGTACTAACATGTGTTCGAGCCTTTTTCTCATTTTTGGTTCATATTGCATCCACTTGACTCATTATTGTCGTGTGCTGTGGTGCCATACTTTTGGTGGTCTCACCTCCACTCGGCTGTCTTCACGTAGTTTGTACCAACGCCGTTGCGCACTTGGTCATTGTAGTCACTGAGGCGTTTAGTTTGCATAATTCATGCTGCCTGGTCATTTTTCTATGTTGTCACTGCCCTTGCGGGTTCAGACCTGTAGCATACATGTGCCATTACTTGGTGCAGTTGCATACATTTTATTATATTCATTTCATAATTGATGTTTCAATTAATGGGTCGTATTATCATACTCTTGGTGGTATTTGGTGGCATACCCATCACTGCACCATTCGGTTGTATGTGAATTTATGCTCGATAGTTTTAAGTGGTTTCATGTAGGATCTTGTGGTGGCTGCAGTTTTTGGTTGCAGTTTGCCCTCGTATTCGTTTTGCAGTTGCTCCTTTTGGACTTGCATCGCATTGATGAAATTAGATTGTTTTTGAAATCACTTGAGTTGAATCCAGCTGGCCCCTCGGATTTGACCTTGTGTTGATCCCTATTTTATACTAGTGGCGAGGCAGTGCACGCATGCGTGTACTGCAGCCACACGGTATTGATGTTTTAATTGTTATTTCAATTGTTTGAATTGTTTTGTGTTCAATTCAATATTTGGGAATTGTATTTGATTCATTTTGATTTGAGTTGGATTTGTTGGCTTTTGGATTGCTGATTTGTCGTTTAACACTGTTTAGTGTTATATTTGCCGTTATCCAATTCTCGTATCGAGAGTTGGATATACGAGATTTCCGAGACTGTCGTCTATTTGATATTGATTATTATTGCTTCTGTGCATTAATAACTGAGTTTGAATTAGACTGACCCGTGTATTATTTTCTTTTGAATGTAATACTCGGGTCAGACCCGAGTTATTTCAGGTTGTAGATTTCCTTCTTTGAGTTGCTGTTCGGGATTTGAAGACTTTTCACATCTTCTGAAGTTGTTAGTGTCATTTTGTAGTAGTCGTGTCATTGTATAGAACGATATGTATTCATGTATATTAGTCGATAATGTACTTGCATATATAACTTCTAGAGTCGACAGTTGTAGTTGTATCATATGTATCGTGTCAACTACATTGTAATTGACTTCGGTTATATATATATGAGATTTTTGTTAATTTGTATTCCGCATTTATATTATCTGTGTTATTGTTATATCTAATGTCCTAAACTATTATGAACTATCGTAGTTTGTTTTATACTGATAATTGGATATGTCGATGGGAGTAAATAAATAATAGATGAAAAATAAAAAGTATATATCACTCCTATCGAGATAACCAATATTAGTGTAAGGCCAATTACGGATGGTCGCTCCTATCCAGCCTTATTCTTCGTAATAATAGACAGTATTTTTTTTAATACTCTTTGTTATTATGAGCATAGAGGTGGGGCGTTACAGTTGGTATCAGAGCTTGGGGTTTATGGACATAATATAAAACATAACTTGGATAGAACATATGTTACAACTATTGGTCGATGTTTTATTTGTGATTTGAGTCAAAACTAAAGTTTTGAAATTTTGATGAAAGTTTTTAAATATCTTTATTAAAAAAAAGTGGAATTGTGTTTTGTTGTTTTGATTAAATTGTGTTCTATTTATCAGAGTGCGCAGCGGAATCAGTGACACTGTCTTCGCTAAGTACAACTGATAATCTTTTTGATTTAAAAATCAAAATACGAAATTGATATGAATTTCATTTGCTGTTTACATAGCTGTAATTATTTTGTTTCTTTGGGAATTTCGAATTCGAATTGAGGATTCGAAGAAATTACAGTTATGTGATTTTTGTTGAAATTTCCGCTAGCTTTCTTTTGTACTAATCATCTATTGATTAGCTTTTGCTGTTTTGAGTTGTCTTCACTGAAGATACACTCTAATGATTTCCTTGTTTATATTGAATGTGCGTGCAAATGAATTGCACGTTACTGCATTTATTTTACGTTGAACCGATGCTAGGTTATGAAACGTATTTTGTTGCCGTTATTTTTATAACGGGATTTTTACATCAATGCTAAATTTTTGAAGCACGGTGTTTTGTGGCATTTTGATGAATGAAAATTCTCTGATATTACATTTTGATGTAAATTGTTTTGATGTGATTTTGACGTTTTAAAATTACTGTCGCTTTGGCTTCAGTAACCGTCAAATTTTAAAAAGTGGATTTTCAAGCGGTTATTCCGCAATGTTGTTTTGTGACCGTTTTTACGGTATTTTGAGAAGTACAATTTCCTTATCGAAATTGTTACTAATTTGCTGTTTTAATCACGTGATTGGAAAAACGTTTTAAAAATGAAAATTGTTTTATAAATTTTTAACTATTTGCGTTTTCAAAAGAATGAGAAAGCGACTTAAACGATTCAGCAAAATCGAGGATTATGACCCCTTTCTTTTACTGTTTCGCTTAACTCCGGACTTGTCCAGTTGAGAATGTAAATTGTTATTTTTACAAAATAAATAAAATTGTTTTCAGAAATTTTACAGTTTGCGATTTCAAAAGGATGAGAAAGCGATTTAAACGTTTCAGCAAAATCGAGGACTATGACCCCTTTCTTTTACTGATTCGCTTAATTCCGGACTTGTCCGTTTGAGAATGTAAAGTGTATTTTTACAAAATACACAATTTTGCACTTTCAAGGAAACGATGAAGTGATTTAAACGATTTAGCAAAAGTGCGGAGTATGGAACCACACTTTTACTATTTCGGTTAATTCCGGACTCGTTAATTGAATATCTGTCGTTTTGATGATTTTGATGATTTCACACTTTCAAGGAAACGACGAAGAGAATTAAACAATTTAGTAAAACTCATGGTTATGGGACATGTGCGTTTGCTATTTTGGTTAATTCCGGACTCGTTAATTGAAATATTTTGATGCTTTCGTGTGCTTTCGAGCCACTATGTTGGACCTTCGGGTCATTTGTTGGACCTTCGGGTCAAATACCAGTACTAGACCTTCGGGTCACTCTGCGGACCTTCGGGTCATTTGTTGGGCGCCAAAAATTATGTTGAGTACTTGGTAGGCTTCGTCCATTTGTTGATGCACGTGCGGCGAATTAAAAACTCGCCATCTGATGGGATCGATCCAAGCTTTTATGTTGATTTTCTAGTCTTCTTAATTGATTTCTAGATATTTGTTGTTTCCAATTATCTGCAGGTAATTGGATATTTGTTGATATGAGTTCTGATTATCGTTTTTGATAATCAGATATTTGTTGTTTCTAATTATCGCTTGTGATAATTAGATATTTGTTGATATAAGTTCTGATTATCGTTTTTGATAATCGGATATTTGTTGTTTCTAATTATCGCTTGTGATAATTAGATATTTGTTGATATGAGTTCTGATTATCGTTTTTGATAATCAGATATTTGTTGTTTCTAATTATCGCTTGTGATAATTAGATATTTGTTGATATGAGTTCTGATTATCGTTTTTGATAATCGGATATTTGTTGTTTCTAATTATCGCTTGTGATAATTAGATATTTGTTGATATGGGTTCTGATTATCGTTTTCGATAATCGGTTACTTGTGCTTTTAATTATCGCTTGAGATAATTAAATATTTGTTGATTTGAGATTTAATTATCGCTTTAGATAATTAAATATTTGTGATTTGAGATTTAATTATCGCTTTTGATAATTAAATATTTGTTGATTTGAAACTTCATTATCGCTTTAGATAATTAAATGATTGCCGATTTGAAATTTGATTATCGTTTTTGATAATCGAATATTTGTTGAATTTGAAATTTGATTATCGTTTTTGATAATCGAATATTTGTTGAATTTGAAAGATGATTATCGTTTTTGATAATCGAATATTTGTTGAATTTGAAATTTGATTATCGTTTTTGATAATCGAATATTTGTTGAATTTGAAATTTGATTATCGTTTTTGATAATCGAATATTTGTTGAATTTGAAATTTGATTATCGTTTTTGATAATCGAATATTTGTTGAATTTGAAATTTGATTATCGTTTTGCTAATTTGATATTTGTTGATTTGTTTTCTGACTATCGTTTGGATTATTGGTTGTTTGCTGTTTTTATTGATATGAGATTTTCTAGTCTCCAATTGATTCTAGAGTATGCTAAATCTCTATTGATAATTAGCTTTTGTTGTTTTTCTAATTATCGTATCGATGATTAGACATTGTTGCTTTATGATTCTTTGTATTTTAATTATCTAGTTGATAATTGAAGATTGCTGGTAATTGTGTTTATCCAGTTTTACTGTTTTCTGATTATCTATTGATAATTAGGCTTTGTTGAGAATTTGTGAATTTCTTTTATGGAATTAAAAGATTTTTTTTGGTATTTGTGTTCTCGATTCTCATTTGCTTGCGTAACCAGTTTATGGTAGAAAAAATAATTGTTATGGACGACTTTAAATTATGAAAATTGCGGGGACGCAATTTTTATAAGGGGGGAGTCTGTAACAACCCGGGGTTTCATAACAGATGATTATCGTCAAATGACGATTTAATTTGTAAGACAATTGCAATTGGAATTTTATTCGGGTTGAAATTCGTTTGTAAAAATTGTTAAGTGCTTTTATCAGTTTCAGATTTCGACGAAACCAATTCCAAAAGGCTATTTTTATAGGTTAATTAAAACGAGTTATTTTAAAAATTAGCTAAATCACTTTTAATTCAAATTTAAAAGTTTATTATCTTCATTCTTATTAATAGAAATTAAATAATCTTTTAAATCATTTTTATCCAAATAAAATCCAAGATTTAAATTATTTAAACGATTTTCAATTATTAAATTCAGCAATTAACTTACCCAATAAATCATTATATTTGAAATTCAAGTTATTAAACCTATAAAATTATTTTTAAATTTTTAAAATAAATTAAATATTCCAATTTCAAATAACCCAAATTTTGGGTCATTACATTCTTCCCCCTTAAAAGAATTTCGTCCCTGAAATTGCTAAGGTAAGAAAAATGCCCAAACCCATTTAAGCCTTTAACTTTCCAAAACCAATTTGTTGAAACATTGTTATTACTTATACCAAGTTTCCAGATTCATCCATAGATTCCAAATAATATTATCCATTCAATAATTTCAAGTTATAATCCAAAATTAAATTTTAGTTACTAAAAATTTCTTCAAAATTTCCATTCTTTAAAGTTTCAAAAAATTTCGCTAGCGTCTCCTTTGCGCGGCTAGATCAGAACAACTACAGATCGCCACTACGGGCCCAAACCAGTAAAAGAAAACAAAAGCCAAGTGGCTAACCATAAAATCAACAAATTCAAACAATAATTTAACATGTACCTTTTCGTTGGGCAACCAATTTTACTTATGAAAACAAGGGCATCAAATTAGTTCTTGCTCTTATATACATGTATCTCATTTACCAATGATATCCAATCATATAATTCAAAATCATTTTATTCTACATTTTCAATTTCCAATATTTGCTTCACTTAAGCCCATACGATGTACATATATCATCCGTACGCAATATCAAATCTGATCGCTCACTCGATCACACAATTTCACTTCTGAACTAGTATCGTTCACACGACTCTAGTGCAGACTCAGATCCGGTTCCTTGATCAGAACCGTTTTTCTCCTTGGATAGCCATATACTATGATAGAGAATCCCAGAATCAATCAAAAATCCATATCCAGTGTTCGGCGTCGAGAATCAACTGAAAAATCCCAACTCGGATAGATATAAATTATCTCGAAATTCTATGCTCAAATCTGGATCAAACCATTATGCGAATAAAGTAATATACGTACAATTTACGTATTTATTTCGATTGATTTCTTAGCTATACCAAATTCTTTTTATTCTCATTCATTTAATTTATATAGTAAATTCCTTAATACCATTATCACTTAAACATCATTCCATAGAGTTTGTTTACTTAAGTTCATTTTAAAACATTCTATATCAAATCCAATTTCAATTCCATTTTCAACATTTGATTTTATAAATCAACATTTGAAACCATATCCAATTCACTATTTAACTTAATTAGTTCCATCATTAATTTATTTCAAATCTCAATCAATTCCACTTCCAAAAATTATTTCATTTAGTCTAATTCAGGTCAAATTCCCTTCAAGATTCATCTTTGTTTAACTTATCTTAAGTTAAATTTAATTTCCAAGTTTAATTCCAAATTTTAACTTTTCTTACATTCACATTCCATGTAACAACCCGCCTTTTTAGACAGTTTAATTCGACAATAACCACACATGTCTAACTCAGACTATTCAAAAGACAGATTATTAATGGGATTTTTCAAATGAAATAAGATTCAAAAGAACAAAATACGGAATCTTGCAGCGGAAGGATAAAGCATCATACACAAAATAAATACATAAATAGTTCATGAAGCTATTTTTCAACAAAATCAGAATTTACATTTTTTTAGGCAGAATAGACAATTGATATAATGTAGTAGATACGGTCCTTGACTCCGTCTTCGTCTTCAGAAATAAGTGTCTTTGCTAAACTGAAATACTCAGTCTGACCCAAGCGTAAAGTAAAACAAAAACACTCGAGTCAGGACTAACATTCTTATGTAAGCAAGTCAACTCAAGTGAAATGTACAAATAACTCAATAAGTGAAATGCTTATATTTAAATAGACATCATCTTTCACATTACAAATCGGTTTAGCTCAAATACTTTCATGTTCGTTTCCAATCGATTCATTATTAAATTCAATTTTAGATTTCAATTTTTCACTTAAAGCTATTAAGTTAAAATCAAACAACAGGTTTAAATCTAAAAATCCAATTAAAACTTTCATTAAATGAATTAAATTTCAGTTTCATAATTTCAAGTTCAAACATAAATCTAAACTTACAATATTCCAATCCTATTTCTAAATCAATTTATTTAAACCCAAAGTGATTTTATATCGGGTATATATCATTTCAACCCAAAGTGATTTTGCTAACTATTAGGGAACTTGGAGTGTGAGAACAATAATAACATAAATAACATAACATGTCAATGACCAACATGCATGCATAATTAACAATTTAATATATACACATGCATAACTAACATATCCCATGTGTCACATATCATAAATAGCATAAGTGAATATTTCAAATTCTAACTTGTCATACACTAACATAAAATATAAATATATAACATGACATATATACAATGAACTTGCAAGGTGATTTACAATAAAATAACATGACATATCATTTTTCCCAAACATTACACATTATTTCCACATAGCATAGGTGACATATTATTAACATAGCATGTGCAACATATGAATTTATTAACCTAACACTTTATTTTTCAACATAGCATATGTAACATATTTCAATATGGCATATATAAAAAAAATTCTAACATAACACATTTTCTAGCATATCATATGTGACATATTTAACATACATATGTGACAATTAATCAAATCAACATAACATACTATTTGTGACATATAAAACAACATGTGCATGTGAATATTATAACACAAATTCAAGGAAACATAACAACATATATCACATATTCCTATCTAAAGCAAACATTTCTCGTAACATTTGAATCGATGTTTATTTACCTAAGAATAAAAATGTTAATCGTGAGTGATTGCTCACCTTTCGATGTTAGAGAGTTTTTGACAACACAAATAGATAGATCTAAGTTGAAATCCAAATACGATAATCGATCCTATCCAAAGCAATAATCCAAAAGCAAAGCAAAGCACGACAACGCAAATCGAACAAATTGTGTTTTCTTTTTTTAATAAAATATAGGAGGAGAGAGGAGATAGCCGGAATTGGTGGTGGAGGGCACGGGAAGGGGAGAGAGGATGGAAGGGTTTCGAAGGGAGGAGGGATGTAGTTGGGGGATTTGTGATTTTGGAGTTTTGGAGTACTTTAGATTTGAGGAAGAAGAAGAAGAGTATGTAGAAAGTTTCTCAATAAGAAAAAAATCTGTACATACTTGTTTAATCATATAGTAAACAGAAGGTCAATAGGTGGAAAAAGGAAGGGTCCAAAGTCTCTTAGGGTTCCTAGGGTCTCTTGGTTTACTAAGGAGCCCATTAGACCAAACAAACCCAATAAGACTTAGCCAAAAACACAAATATACACTGTAAATTTATGTCAATTTTTCACAGTAATTATATTTTTAGAGCAATAAGAATTCAATTTTGACAAAACGAAAAATGGAGAGGAGATTAGAATTCAGTCTAGTATCATATAAAAAGAATAAAATTTTAAAATTAAAATTTAAATTTTCAAACCAAAATTCAAACTTTGACTAAGTTTGGCCAAAATTTGAAATTTCACAAAGAAATTTTATTCTATTAAATTTGGTCAAATAAAACACTCAACATCACAAATTCAAAAAAAAATTCAAATTTAATTTTTTTTAATTCAAAATACTACCATTTTAAAGTTGTTAAAAGTTAAGGATCGTTACACTTTATCTTAATTAAAAGATGCAATATCAATTAATGCAATATTAATTTGTTTCCTCTTATCATATTTAAAAGGTTAAATGCCAGTAAATTCAATATATATTTCAATTTAAATGGTGGTTATAAATTTCCAGTTTATTGTTACTAACATATTTGTAACTTCTATTGTCATTATAAACAGTTGTAACGTTCATTGCATTAACAAAAGACATTCATCACTTGGTATGTTACCATTTAAATCACGCATTTTATTTCCTTAAATAAATATGCATTTTATTGTCGCTTACAATTTCCTTTATTATCCAATTCATGCCATTAACTACGCATCCAATTCTCATCCAATTATATTCAAACCTATGTTATCATCCTTATTATTCAATCAACAATACCCTATGAATTATATTAACAGAAGTTTACATTTTATTACATTCATTATTTTACCGTTAACATCTTTTACCATATTAACTGCAATAATTAATTACATAAATTTTCGTTGATTTCCAAATTAATTCCAAACATATTAAATAAAGAAATGATAAATGAACAATTGTTACTTTTATGCAATTTTATCACATTTATAAATTTATTATTTACAAACAAAGATTATAACTACTTACCACATCACTGATTTCATATTCTATATTAACCAATTTCAATCAATTACATACAATCTCACCATTACATACATCATTTAATTTATTTAATTATTTACAATTATAACCAAATTAACCTAAAATTTATTTAAATTGATTGAAATTACATTAAATAGTTATCAATAGCATTCAAACAACATTATTAAATCATATTATAATTATTTCCTCAATAATAAATCTTAAATTTTAAGTTTTCACAATATTAAATTTCAAAATCTTAATTAATTTAGTAGTTTTAATTATCAAAATTTATGGGTCATTACACTCTCCCCCACTCAAAACTTTTTGAAACGACCCGGAATTTTATGTATTTGAAATTGGAATATTTAATTAATTTTAAATATTTGAATGTTAATTTTTAACGTGAATTTCAAATGTAACCAATTATTGGATAATTAAATTATTGAATTTAATAATTGAAAGTTGGGTAAAATATTGAATCTTCAGTTTTAAGCTTGATAAAAATAATTTAAAGGCTTAGAAAATTTACATTGATAATACTGAAGATAATAGAACTTTTAAATTTGAATTTAAAAGTGATTTGTTAAGTTTTAAAAATATATCGTTTAAATTGACGTTTAAAAATAGCCTTTCGGGGCACAGTCTCGGATTTCGACGAAACCAGTGACATTGGATCTGTAATATTATATTACTATTGGATTTCAAATTTCGTAGCATTGGGGGTTAGCGTGTGGCCATATGGAATGTAAACACGCTGGAATTTATATCAAAAATTCAATATAATAATTGAGTCCAGAAAAAGCTATCTTCTCCATACGATCGAGTTAGGACTCGAAACCTTTTCCATTGCGTTCGGAATAGGGGTATAACATTATAAACGCCTAGCGGCAGCCTCGATAGAAGGTTAAGATTTTAAATTGCTTTTATCAAGACAATTTGAATTTGAATTTAAATATATATATATATATACATATATATATATATATATATTTGTATAATCTAGTCAACCACCAGTTGAAATTCCTTCACATCGGCACTCTTTCATTTCTCCTTCAAATCCCTATAGCAAATTGATCGTGGCACGTTAATGTCTCTTCCTGTCCCCCTGTTCTTTTTTTTAAAATGCGACCAGTTTCAAAACAAAGCTAACGAAAAGAAAATTTCGTTCTCATCTTCTGTTTCCCCCCTTTTCATTTAATCCAAAAAATTTCTCCGCCCAAATTCAGCTCGAAACAATTCAAGCCACTTATTCCGTTCTTCTTCCTTCCTCAACAAACAAATTCGAGTTTATAAAAAAATATTCTCGTGAGCCATTCGAATCCAAAATCTAACCTAGCTCCTTAATCGATGGAGAAGCTCGATCTAGAGGCAACCGCCGTGGTTTTTGGTCGTGATACCCTCAGGCCGAGGCGAGTGTTCTCGCGCGCGCGAAGTTGTGGTAGAGGCAACCGCCGGGGTTTCTAGTGGGGAGGAAGTCGCTAGGCTAAGTATTCGAAGTTCGATGAGGAGCAGGCGCATGGGTTGTCGCGTGTGAACCTCGAGCCTACAAGACTTGGTGGCGCGTGCACGGTTAAGGGATGGTTCGGTGGGGTGTCGGGTGTCGTGCGAGGTGGGGCAGTGGTCTGGCGTCTTGTCGAGGCATTAAGGTATAGCCTATTTCGGTTAATTCTCTACGTATATATATATATATATATTCAAAAGAATAAAAAATAAAATAAAACAGTAACAGCCAGGTATGTGAAACAAGTTATTTCTTTCAGTTTAAAGATTTATATATATATATATATATATATGTACATATATATAGTAAAGAAAATTCTGTTTTGTTAATTACAGAGAAAAAATAATGTATATATTTTACAGTATGATATATAGAAACCATTCTATTTTAATTTAATATATGTATGTAAGATTTTAGGAAAACATAGGAATTGTAAAATGTTGAAGAGTTTATAGAAAAAAAATTAGATTTTAAATGTATATGTCATTTTTTTAGTATATGTTGTTTCAAAAAAAATACATAAATACAAATTTTCACTAACTAGTTAATTTTAAAAATAATGTATTAGGGAGATTAATTTATTTAGTTAACTTATATAATTATTTTAGTTACTAAAATTATTTATCTTAGGGAAATTAGTTTAAAATTTAATAATTGAGTTAATCTAAAAGGTAATTGATTGTTCGATTATTTAAAATATTAATAAACCATATAATGTTTGTACAAGGTCAAAAACCGTGAAGAAAACAAGCCGGTTTGGGTAGGATTGCAAAACGAAAATCAAACGAAAATCAATTTGGATTGCTAGCTAATTTAATTAGTTAAAATTAAATTATTGGATGGAGTGATTGATTTTCCCGCATTATATAGCGGATGAGACCCTAGGCGTCCCACATAATAGCGGATGACCCTTTATACAGCGATATCCCCTTCGAAGTGGGATTGATATTTTTATATTGTGCTAACACCTGTGGATGCAGGGAAACAGGTTGGAGGGATCCAACTGGATTCCTCAAAAATATTGAAATTTATTTCCATATTCAGTATGTGATTTACTTGATAATCTGTGATAGATTATATTTAAAACTGAAAGTATTGAATGATATGGTTTGCTGGATATATTTTGATATTTTAAGATGTCAAAAATAATAAAGATTGGATTTTTGAAGGAAATTAAAAAGAGAATTTTAAGTAAAATAAATTTAGCGAATTTGGATAAATTTAAAGAACGAAATTGGGAAAGAATGAAAAGTTCATTTTTAAATTCTAATGAATAAATTCCGGGTATGGGAAAAATTAGAGATTTGAAATAAATGGGAATAAAGGAGTTTTGTGGACTTAAGCGAATATTGTTAAGACTAAAAGGATTTATTTTTAAATTCAAGATTTAAAATCATAATAAAGGAGTAAATTTGGAAGTAATGGACTTTGGAAAAAATTTGGATAAATCGAGCAATAATTTTTAAAGAGAATTTAATTCAGCAAATCATTTTGAAAATCGATTAAATGTTTTGAAAAGAGTGATTTAAAAGAAGAATAAGGTTATTGTCAAGACCCAAAAGACGACCTTCGAAAATTGGCACCCGTACTTCACTTGTACTCAAAATGCCGAAGATTCAAATGCCGAATCTGGTTCTCGGGAGCTTATAACAACATTAAGTACATAACACAGCGGAATAAATGAATAATACATTGATATACAATATCTGATACAACAGAGTGATACAAATGAATATCAATATACATCAGAGATACGATACAACAAAAAGCAGCGGAAAAGAAAACGATAACATCAGCAGCGGATAATCTCCATCTTCAAAGCACTAATCCAAAAATAACTCGAACTCTCAATAACGATGCACAAAGATAAGCAAATGCAGTCTGATCCAAAGACTGAACTAGCTCCAGAAAATCTACTAAACCTGAATATCTGAAAACCCCAACTCTAGACTGCTCGTGTAGGAAATTATGAGCACCCAGAGTTTAGGAAAGGAACAATAAACTACGGATCAGTCATGGGACTGGTGTGAGCAACAAAAACATTTTATCTTTAAAAACAAATAGCAGAGAATTTTAAAGTCAATTCGTAATGCTTTTGGAAAATGAAACTACCATAAGACCTCCCACCACACACACAATGCAAACGCAGAATTGGAGGAGATTTCTTCTTATGATAGTCAAAGATGCTTACTACGCAAAATCAAATCATTGGATATTATTACTAGTGCATAGTGCAGAAAACATTTCGAAAGTATAATATAAATCTTAGCCAGCATAGACATTTCGCACTTATGCCTACTATAGCTACCATGTTCAATAGCAGGTTACCACCACATTCCATGGCAGGTAATACAACTAATACCGTACAGGCTCGTATTGTTTTGTTTGGATTTCCAACAAATGGTCAGGCTAAGGAACTTCCTATTCCACGAAAGAAACGCCTCTGGCGGGACGTTCCGAGAACCAACTGTTCTCTGCCAAACAAGGCCGGCAACCCCTTTTCCCAAGGGATAAAAGAAACCTCAGATATGCCACCCCCGGTCCTTTGGGACCTTTAACCGAGGCGCCTCGAATCCAACATCACACGTCATAAATAAAGTGTGTCCACATGAGTAAGTATCTGGGCTCCATACCATGATACTACCCTTTTCCAGAAGGAATGGTCATACCCTAGGGGAGCTACCCCTGAAAACCTTGCCGCACGATTCCTGTTTCGACCATTACCGGGTTGTGAGGCTCGACGAAGTCTCGTCCACAAAGCTACGCTTTTTCAAAAAGCCACGCTTTGGGTCAACAGATGATCAACCTATGATCACAAAGATAAATGATCAAACAAATGATCATATCACAAATGATCAAACACTGATCATCACACAGCAACACTCAGCATGCCACATTACCAAATTGGGATATATCGCTGATAAATTTCAACTACATAACCTCTGAGCTCGTACGTCTCAGAGAAGGGTGTTAAGCTAAGAGAATAAATTCTCCGCCACCAAACAGATATGTATTTGAAAGAAATCGGCTTTATATCTCAAAGTGTAATGTCAGACATACAATCCATACAAGTCTGTTCCGGGATCGAACAGAACCGAAGGCACTTCTCACGAAGCCCTTGCAAATCCGGATAATTCTCAATCACGTCCAGACTTCCCATCACAAAAAGAGTGATATAAATCTCTATACCGGGAGCTACCCAGTGCAGAGACATTCGACAGGTTGTCCTTTCATTTTCGAAAATATCCGGTCTTCAACACCGATCTTCAAATGCTATCCATATACGACGTATCACTATTCGGAATGGGTTATATGACACAGATGTCTTTTCCCGGCTAACCCGAATAGTGAGCGCAATATTCAAAAACAAATGGATAATGGGATTTCAATTAAGTCACAATTTAAACCCAAACTTTCTCTTTCAAATGGTTAAACAAATTTCCATTTTAATCTTTTTTTAATAAAAAGATTCAATTCACCAAGTTCACTCAGTTTTCACAAGGATTCATTCACAGATTTTCCAAATCGATTTCCATTTCAATTTAATTAATTCGTTAAATCTTTAAATCAAAGATTTAACTCATAGCTTTCAAAACAATTTCATTTCGAATGGGTTAAACAAAACATCATTTTAAATCTGTTAAAAATAAACAGATTTAATTCATAGCTTTTAAAAAGAATTCATTCATAACTTGGGAAAACCATTTTTTTCAATTCAATCTTGAAATCCCTTTAATTAAACTGGAATTTCACTTCTTATCTGAAAGCTTTTATTCCTTTAAAACAAACAGTTTTCATTTGGAAAATTGATTCATCTATACGAGTTAAAGTTCTTGAGTTAAATCCAAATTCTCAAACTATACTTTTAAAATGGTTTAAATTCATACAACATCTTTATATCATCTTTAACCGTAATTTCAAATCATAGGATTCAATTCCAAACTTGAATTCAAATGTAAATCAAATTATTTAAATTTTCAAAACTCGATTAAGTTATTCAAAATAACTTTTATCTTTGAAATTCTATTTCAAAAGCTTTTATCTTTAAACCCAAATTTTCAATTTTCAAAATCAATTGAAATTAAAATTTCAATTTCAAAAACATCAAATTTAAATTATCTGTGACTTAACCGATTTCCACGTGAAATCCATATTTGTGTGTGTAAAAGTGTGGTCCAGGGATTTAACACAATAGTGCAACACAATGAATCATTACAGATCAAAATACAGGATATGGTTGATAAGCGATATAAACTATAACACTTATCGTTCATGCACAGACCACAGATAATAAATTACAGATCACAACATAAATCAGGATGTATCACAAAGCATCATATATCAGGGATATCAAATAATTCAACCATTCAATACAATTCAAACATTCATAAGTAAGATCAAATTAATTATCTGATAAATTTGAATCAGATAAATTTCTTATGAATAAATTACTAATCCTGATTAATTAATTACAACCCTTTATAATTAATTATCCTTTATTATCTATTAATTAACCTTTAATTATTAATTAATCAATCAATCTTTTAATCATTAAATAATTATCCTTTAATTAAACTAATTAGCTTAAAATTAAAAATTTATTGATCTTTAGTTAATTATTAAACCAATATAAATTTAACTTAACTTTTAAGTTAACAAATTAAAACATTTAATCAACTTCTTAATTACTTAATTAATTACAAATTAATTAACCCTTCGTAATTATCCCTTTTTAAACAATTAATTATTGATTTTTCATCTTAACAAAAAAAAATCTTCCTTAATATCTTTGAACTTCATAAATTTTCAAGCAATCATTGCAATACCATTTACTTCACCTTCCATTTACAAACTATCTCCATTTTATAAAGAATGATTTATAAAATAGTTTAAACTTAAGTTTTCAAAATTTTCAACTGGAATATGCAGTTTTCGTGGCCAACCCGAGCCATACCCCCTTTTTCTTTGAGTTGTCCCCAAGACTACCCCAAATTCCATTTTCTACCACGTTTTTGTTTAAATCTTTTTATACCCAATACTGACCTGGGCAAACCCGATCTCAAACACGGGCCAACACACCATTTTCTCGAAGTTTACTTCGAGACACTCAACTCTCCTTCTTCTACTATGGCAACTGATGCACCCCAGCCCCTCGTACACGTGCACAAACGAAATGGCCACCTCTGGTCGAAGCCACATCGTCGAGCTAATCGACGATCACCTACTGACCAAGCTCCGACCATCCAAAGTCCCATCCTCCACTCGAAACAAAAAAAATCGAGTTCAATTGGAAACCTGGGAACAACAAAAACATCACCCCCTCGAAACCTGGAAACTCCTCATCCTCTCTCCTCCGGCCATCGGAGGCGTTGGAACTCCGTCCATCTCTTCCTCAACACCCAAACTACCATCTCCCCAAAAATTGCAGCACTCGATCAACTTCCGTCAACAAACGAGACCAATTACTCAACCGCGGCAAAACTAGGTTTACGAACGAAAACACGTCACCTCCGCTTCCACGATGATCAATGACATCTCCGAGCATTTTTCCCTGTATCATCGTAGTCTCCTCCACCTTCATGCACAACCCTGACCCCTCCTAATACTTGGATCACTAGAAATCATCCCATTACCAAATTCTGTTAAAACCAGAACTACACCCTTAATCCCAAACTATAAATTATGGTTCCAATGTTAAAAATCATATTTTTATTTATGTATTCAGATTATAACCCTGGATTTATAGATTACACACTTTATATTTTCACAAATTTTGACATTCACAGATATTTTTAGCTTTACAGAGACACTGGGGTTTATTTTGACTTGATTAAAATTTTAATCCTTGATTCATAACTAAACAAACAATTTTTGTTTGAAAACAAATACCCTAACTTAGATTTAAAAATGAGTTAATGGATTTTGACTTGGAACTAAAGCCTGGAAAGTAAACAGGGAATAACCCAGATACACACAGCATGCACACACCACTATTCACATGTATATAGACAGATATCCACTTATACATACTTATCACAGAGAATAAAAGCAACCAAATTTATTTAAGTTTTTTTTTTTAAAAAAAAAAGTTACTCACCTTGAAATATGAAACAGAGGCTATATTGGTTTTGAAACTGCAGTTTGATTTTTTCTTTCTTGGATCCTGTTTTTGCTTTCCTTTTTTAAGTTGAATGATTTTGAGTTCGAGAATACAGTGATGTTTTTTTTTCTCTTCTAGTTTTCCATTGATGAACGAAAAATGAGATGAGGAGGAGATATAAAGAAAAGGAGTTTACAGAGTATTCATTTTTGTACAAGTTGATATGAGTTGTTTGTACAATTTCTTATTTAATAAACATAGGTCAGAGATCATCTTCATTTAGGAGGCTGAGATGATCTCCAAAACAAATCGAATTGACTTGTTTACTGCTAGGTATGGAAGCATTAATTGCTAATGTACTTAATGTCTACAACCTTACCTATTTTGCAAGTTATACTTACATATTTTGGTGGCTAAACCGATGCTGCATTTTTACTTGCCTTTGCAAGCTTGTCTCAGCTGAAAAGATCTTTGCCATGCTGAAAGGTAGATAGCATTAAATGCTTCATGCTCCCCATCCTTGTTGACATGCAGTTCTGCTTTGTATGTTTTTTTTTTGTAAGTACAAAGTTTATTTTACTTTATAGATTTTTTTCTTTGCTATGGGCGAATGGAGATGATGTAAATGAAAGATAATGTACAGGTTTTATTTTATATTGAGGCTTGCATACCTTATTTTCCTGGTTTGTATATTCCTTTTGCAATTTGTTGGTTTACTTTGTTTCCTGGTTTATGAATTCCACTTGCACTTGTATGTCATATGTCACTTTATAACAATGTGATTTTATTCTAAAAATTTTATCACAACTTACATTCATAATTTCTTTTTAGTTCTATTCAAAGGTTTAAAAATTTAATTTGTACATATTATTTTATAATCAAATTCCTATTTTAATTTGTTGTTATAATTTATTTAAATGTATTCATCTTTATTTATAACTCAAATACTCTTGGCCTTGTAATATAAATAATTTCCATTTCTAGTTTAAATATTAATTATTATTATTTTACTTCGTATTCATTGTCTTATATTTATTTTTATTTCTAACATAAATCATCACTTCGAATATTTTATTTTATAATTTATCTTTAACCCATTTATTTACAATATAAATTCAAATCAAAATATATACATACATATATTATATCAAATTTGCTCATGTATTCTCAAATACAGATATATATATTCTCATATATACACATGTATACAATATTTTAATTTTAAATGATTTATACAGAATATATATGGATTCGGGGAAACTCGCATCACCGCATTGATTATTTTCACAAATTTAATTCAAAAATTAATTTAATTATCAATTTAAATAAAATTAAATTTCGGGGTCGTTACAGTTATGGAATTTATAAACGTAGTTTATAAATAAGTGGAGTATTTATCAGTGGATAAATTTGAAAGTATAAATTCACATTGGGAATTTATAAGAATGGAAATTCGTTTTAAAAATCAAAGGTGGTTTTATTTTTAAAAAGAGTGGAAAGAAAATTTACGAGATTGGGACGTAAATTAAATTGGAATAAATCGAGAAGGATTTATAAATGAATAGACGGGTTATGTTGAAATGGAAAGTGTATTTCCTGATAAGCCAAGTATATTTTTCGAAGAAGATTTTTAAGTATAAATTAAAAGTTTTAAGGTTGTTTAAAAAGGAATGTTTCTAGAGAAAATTTATTATTTAAAATGTTTTAAAATTTTAAAGGTAAATATTTATTAAGTTAGTATAGTAGTAATTATTTTAAAGGTTTAACTAGTATTATGATTTAAAAGATAGTTACTAAATATTTATACTTTATATAATAGTTTTATTTTAAAGGTAGCTTTGGCTTAAGTTTTACTTGGAAATTAGTATAGAATCTCATAACTATATTTTTGAATTAAGTGATTTAAGTAGTTTTATTTTAAATGTTTTAAGTATATACTTTTGGATAAAGTGATTTAAATTATTTAAAATCTAAATTTTTAAGACTTGGCGCTTTCCAGTGGAAATAAAGTAATTGGTTGAATGATTGTTTAACTTGATAGTTAAATAACCGACTATCAATATTTGCCATTGCATTGATCGTTTCGAAGAGACCGAGATCAGATTTAATTATTCGAAAACCACTTCGAACCGGTTTGAACGTATCGATGAATACCGTGTAGATGATGAAGACGGTGATTCGGTTTGTCCAGACCCAGGGAAACTTGTATGGATGAATGCCATCAGACCATCGTCATTGGAGAACGATGAGCATTCTAAGTGTATGTGTGCTAAAAAGGTAACCCTGAACCTCAAGCCTCGTCAACCGGGAATGGCTAAAACAAGGAAGGTGCAGCATGGCTAAGTGGGTAGCACCCAATTAGGGTAAGGTCATCCCTGTCTAGAGTCCCTTTTGATCTCGGCTTAGTGGGCGGTTACTGATCCCAACTGCGGGGTGATCTTACTCGGACTATCCAGTAAGGGGTAGCTCCGGTCTTGTGTTGCAGGGGATCGGGCGTAATCCTCGGTACTCTGATCTAGGCCAGGTACTGTGATGGGCGATACCCCAGTAGCCCTGCCATTGTATGGAATTCAATCTCCAATAAGCGCCGTACGGTTTTGATTGTGCCAAACTATTGCTGGAACGTGAGATGCAAGCATTTCAGATAGATTCTATTTTACTTTCTATAGTAATTATAATATCAGACGGATTTGATAAAAATGTTTTGGTTATCATAGGGTAAAAACCCGGCATATTTATTTGTGGCGTAGTCTTACGAGATGCCTTTGATTCCAAAGGATTTTGAAAACTTTAATAATTCAATTGAGTGTGTTTTCTCACGCTGGTTTTCCAACCTGACTCGGGTGTTATTTTATTATAATGCTCGGGTTAG
Source organism: Allium fistulosum (assembly GCA_030737815.1). NCBI lineage: Eukaryota > Viridiplantae > Streptophyta > Magnoliopsida > Asparagales > Amaryllidaceae > Allium > Allium fistulosum. The sequence goes on along the minus strand of CM060906.1, from coordinate 168,314,474 downwards.
ACCGAGTATTACAGATACAGGATATGATGCTGTGGAGCTCAGGAGACGAGCTGGATGATGAGGCGTATTTCAATAGATTTGTATTTTCCGCTGTGTAAGGACAAGTTTCTAGACTGTCCAGATTTGATGTGTTGATTGTGTACTCTGATGATTGTAAGTATTAAACAGTTACAGTTTCTTTTGTAGGTAATTCTGTTGTTATATATTATATTTTGTTCCGTTGCGATTGTGAGATTCTAATGTTGTTTTCTATTTTCTTCTTTTACCTCTTTCTTCTTTAACCCTAATGGTTTGTATTTTCGACCACTTTGAGTTGAATCGATGGAGAATATTGTCGACACAAAAGAGTACGGATTTTCGGGCTATTACACTAGGTATTAGATCTGAAGGTTAAGCGAGAACCTTGGCTGTGGTGGGGATTACTCATTAGAGATAGAGTTAGTAGTACTCTAGAATGAGTTTGAGAGTATTAATAGACATGAGCACGTATCTGTTAGTGAATATAAAATTGTTTTATATTGTGTTGTTTGGTTTGTTGAGTGGTTTATGGATTTCGGTCAATACGAGTAAATAACGTTATTGATAGGGATCTCTAAGCAATTAAATAGAACAATTCGACATAGTACTGTTTTAAAATGGGGTAAATGAAATAATTTTGCCCAAAGTTATTTTTGTATATAAAGGAAATAATTTTCATAAATTATTATAGTTATATATGGTTTCTTGGTTGTTAGGGAATGATAATATTAAAATTATTATCATTGTTGTGTGGAAATTGAATAAGGAATTGAAATTAAAAACCAAATGATAAGGAAATTGTTGTTTTTGATTTCAGAAGATAAATTTTGAATTGGCCGACAAAAAGGTATGTATTTAAATTGTAGTATGAAATTTGATGATTTTCTGATCTAGCCACTTGTCTTTTGTTTTCTTTTGAAAATTAAGGGCCCGTAGAGGCGTTTTGTAGTCGTTCCGAGCTAGCCGCGCAAAGGAGACGCTGGCGAAAATTTTCGAAAATTTAGATAGTTAGAAAATTTTGATAATATAAAATTATAATTTGGATTGTTGAGTAAGTAATGTTGATTGGAACCTATGGGTGAGTTTGGAAAGTTAGTAGAGGGTATAGTGTGTATTTGATAAAAAGATTGTTTTGGAAAGTGCCATAAACTTTTTGGTTTTGGGAAAACAGTGACGGGTTGTGGACCATTCTTCTTTACTAGTAATTTCTGGGACGAAATTCTTTTAAGGGGGGAGGAATGTAACGACCCGGAATTTTGTGTACTTGAAATTGGAATATTTAATTGATTTTAAATATTTGAATGTTAATTTTTAACTTGAATTTCAAATGTAAACAATTATTGGATAATTAAATTATTGAATTTAATAATTGAAAGTTGGGTAAAATATTGAATCTTTAGTTTTAAGCTTGTTAAAAAAATTTAAAGGCTTAGAAAATTTACATTGATAATACTGAAGATAATAGAACTTTTAAATTTGAATTTAAAAGTGATTTGTTCAGTTTAAAAATATATCGTTTAAATTGACGTTTAAAAATAGCCCTCCGGGGCACAGTCTCGGATTTCGACGAAACCAGTGCCATTGGATCCGTAATATTATATTACTATCGGATTTCAAATTTCGTAGCGTTGGGGGTTATTGGCCATACTGAATGTAAACGCGCTGGAATTTATATCTAAAATTCAATATAATAATTGAGTCCAGAAAAAGCTTTCTTCTCCATACGATCGAGTTAGGACTCGAAAACTTTTCCGTTGCGTTCGGAATAGGGGTATAACATTATAAAAGCCTAGCGACACGCCTCGATAGGAGGTTAAGATTTTAAATTGCTTTTATCAAGACAATTTGAATTTGAATATATATATATATATATATATATATATATATATATATATATATATATATATGTATAATCTAGTCAACCATCAGCTGAAATTCCTTCACATCGGCACTCTTTCATTTCTCCTTCTCAATAGCATTCAAACAACATTATTAAATCATATTATAATTATTTCCTCAATAATAAATTATAAATTTTAAGTTTTCACAATACTAAATTTCAAAATCTTATTTAATTTAATAGTTTTAATTATCAAAATTTATGGGTCATTACACTCTCCCCCACTCAAAACTTTTTGAAACGACCCGGAATTTTGTGTATTTGAAATTGGAATATTTAATTGATTTTAAATATTTGAATGTTAATTTTTAACGTGAATTTCAAATGTAACCAATTATTGGATAATTAAATTATTGAATTTAATAATTGAAAGTTGGGTAAAATATTGAATCTTCAGTTTTAAGCTTGTTAAAAACAATTTAAAGGCTTAGAAAATTTACATTGATAATACTGAAGATAATAGAACTTTTAAATTTGAATTTAAAAGTGATTTGTTAAGTTTTAAAAATATATCGTTTAAATTGACATTTAAAAATAGCCTTTCGTGGCACAGTCTCGGGTTTCGACGAAACCAGTGCCATTGGATCCATAATATTGTATTATTATTGGATTTCAAATTTTGTAGTGTTGGGGGTTAGCGTGTGGCCATACGAAATATAAACACGCTGGAATTTATATCGAAAATTCAATATAATAATTGAGTCCAGAAAAAGCTACCTTCTCCATACGATTGAGTTAGGGCTCGAAACCTTTTCCATTGCGTTCGGAATAGGGTTATAACGTTATAAACGCCTAGCGGCATGCCTCGATAGGAGGTTAAGATTTTAAACTGCTTTTATCAAGACAATTTGAATTTGAATTAATATATATATATATATATATATATTTGTATAATCTAGTCAACCATCGGCTGAAATTCCTTCACATCGGCACAGTTTCATTTCTCCTTCAAATCCCTGTAGCAAATTGATCGTGGCACGTTAATTTCTCTTCCTGTCCCCCTGTTCTCCCTTTTAAAATGCGACCAGTTTCAAAACAAAGCTAAGGAAAAGAAAATTTCGTTGTCATTTTCTGTTTCCCCCCTTTTCATTTAATCCAAAAAATTTCTCTCCCCAAATTCAGCTCGAAACAATTCAAGCCACTTATTCCGTTCTTCTTCCTTCCTCAACAAATAAATTCGAGTTTATAAAAAAATATTCTCGTGAGCCATTCGAATCAAAAATCTAACCTAGCTCCTCAATCGATGGAGAAGCTCGATCTAGAGGCAGCCGCCGTGGTTTCTGGTCGTGATACCCTCAGGCCGAGGCGAGTGTTCTCGCACGCGCGAAGTTTTGGTGGAGGCAGTCGCTGGGGTTTCTAGTGGGGAGGAAGTTGCTAGGGCTGGGCATTCGAATTTCGATGAGGAGCAGGTGCATGGGTGGTCGCGTGTGAACCTCGAGCCTGCAAGACTGGGTGGCGCGAGCACGGTTAAGGGATGGTTCGGTGGGTTGTCGGGTGTCATGCGAGGTAGGGCAGTGGTCTGGCGTCTTGTCGAGGCATTAAGGTATAGCCTATTTTAGTTAATTCTCTACATATATATATATATATATATATATTCAAAAGAATAAAAAATAAAATAAAACAGTAACAACTAGGTATGTAAAACAAGTTATTTCTTTCAGTTTAAAGATTTATATATATATATGTGTGTGTGTGTGTGTACATATATATACAATAAAGAAAATTCTGTATTGTTAATTACAGAGAAAAATAATATATATGTTTTACAGTAAGATATATTGAAACCATTCTGTTTTAATTTAATATATGTATGTAAGATTTTAGGAAAATATAGGAATTGTAAAATGTTGAAGATTTTATAGAAACAAAATTAGATTTTTAAATGTATATAAGTCATTTTTTTAGTATATGTAGTTTCAAAAAAAAATATACATAAATACATATTTTCACTAACTAGTTAATTTTAAAAATAATGTATTAGGGAGAATAATTTATTTAGTTAACTTATATAATTATTTTAGTTACTAGAAATTATTTATCTTAGGGAAATTTGTTTAAAATTTAATTATTGAGTTAATCTAAAAGGTAATAGATTGTTCGATTATTTAAAATATTAATAAACCATATAATGTTTGTACAAGGTCAAAAATCATGAAGAAAACAAGCCGGTTTGGGTCGGATTGCAAAACGAAAATCAAAGGTGAGTTAATCTCACTCAAATTGGATTGTTAGTAAATTTAATTAGTTAAAATTAAATTATTGGATGGAGTGATTGATATTCCCGCATTATATAGCGGATGAGACCCTAGGTGTCCCGCATAATAGCGGATGACCCTTTATACCGCGATATCGCCCTCGAAGTGGGATTGGTATTTTTATATTGTGATAACACATGTGGATGCAGGGAAATAGGTTGGAGGGATCCAACTGGATTCCTCAAAAATATTGAAATTTATTTCCATATTCAGTATGTGATTTACCTAATAATCTGTGATAGCTTATATTTAAAATTGTAAGTATTGAATGATATGGTTTGCTGGATATATTTTGATATTTTAAGATGTCAAAAATAATAAAGATTGGATTTTTGAAGGAAATTAAAAAGAGAATTTTAAGTAAAATAAATTTAGCAAATTTGGATAAATTTAAAGAACGAAATTGGGAAAGAATGAAAAGTTGATTTTTAAATTCTAATGAATAAATTCCGGGTATAGGAAAAATTAGAGATTTGAAATAAATGGGAATAAAGGAGTTTTGTGGACTTAAGCGAATATTGTTAAGACTAAAAGGATTTATTTTTAAATTCAAGATTTAAAATCATAATAAAGGAGTAAATTTGGAAGTAATGGACTTTGGAATAAATTTGGATAAATCAAGCAATAATTTTTAAAGAGAATTAAATTCAACAAACCATTTTGAAAATTGATTAAATGTTCTGAAAAGGGTGATTTAAAAGAAGAATAAGGTTATGGAATTTATAAACGAAGTTTATTAACAAGTGGAGTATTTATTAGTGGATAAATTTGAAAGTATAAATTCACGTTGGGAATTTATAAGAATGGTAATTATTTTTAAAAATAAAAGGTGGTTTTATTTTTAAAAAGAGTGGAAAGAAAATTTACGGGATTGGGACGTAAATTAAATTGGAATAAATCGAGAAGGATTTATAAATGAATAGACGGGTTATGTTGAAATGGAAAGTGTATTTCCAGAGAAGCCAAGTATATTTTTCGAAGAAGATTTTTAAGTATAAATTAAAAGTTTTAAGGTTGTTTAAAAAGGAATGTTTTTAGAGAAAATTTATTGTTTAAATTGTTTTAAAATATTAAAGGTAAATATTTATTAATTTAGTATAGTAGTAATTATTTTAAAGGTTTAACTAGTATTATGATTTAAAAGATAGTTACTAAATATTTATACTTTTTATAATAGTTTTATTTTAAAGGTAGCTTTGGCTTAAGTTTTACTTGGAAATTAGTATAGAATCTCATAACTTTATTTTTGAATTAAGTGATTTAAGTGGTTTTATTTTAAATGTTTTAAGTATATACTTTTGGATAAAGTGATTTAAATTATTTAAAATCTAAATTTTTAAGACTTGGCGCTTTCCAGTGGAAATAAAGTAATTAGTTGAATGATTGTTTAACTTGATAGTTAAATAACCGACTATTAATATTTGCCAATGCGTTGATCGTTTCGAAGAGACCGGGATCGGATTTAATTATTCAAAAACCACTTCGAACCGGTTTGAACGTATCGAATGAATACCGTGAAGATAATGAAGATGGTGATTCGGTTTGTCCAGACCCAGGGCAACTTGTATGGATGAATGCCATCAGACCATCATCATTGGAGAACGATGAGCATTCTAAGTGTATGTGTGCTAAAAAGGTAATGCTTAACCTCAAGCCTCATCAACCGGGAATGGCCAAAACAGGGGAGGTGCAGCAAGGCTAAGTGGGTAGCACCCAATTAGGGTAAGGTCATCCCTGTCTAGAGTCCCTTTTGATCTCGGCTTAGTGGGTGGTTGCTGATCCAAACCGCGGGGTGATCTTATTTGGACTATCCAGTAAGGGGTAGCTCCGGTCTTCTGTTGTAGGGAATCGGGCATGATCCTCGGTACTCTGATCTAGGCCAGGTATTGTGATGGGCGGTACCCCAGTAGCCCTGCCATTGTATGGAATTCAATCTCCAATAAGCACCGTACGGTTTTTATTGTGCCCAACTATCGCTGGAACGTGAGATGCAAGCATTTCAGCTAGATTCTATTTTACTTTCTATAAACACTATTATAATATCAGACGGATTTGATAAAAATGTTTTTGGTTATCGTAGGGTAAAAACCCGGCATATTTATTTGTGGCATGGTCTTACGAGATGCCTTTGATTCCAAAGGATTTCGAAAACTTTAATAATTCAATTGAGTGTGTTTTCTCACGCTGGTTTTCCAGCCTGACTCGGGTGTTATTTTATTATAATGCTCGGGTTAGACCGAGTATTACAGATACAGGATATGATGCTATGGAGCTCAGGAGACGAGCTGGATGACGAGGCGTATTTCCGTAGATTTGTATTTTCTTCTGTGTAAGGACAAGTTTCTAGACTGTCCAGATTTGATATGTTAATTGTGTACTTTGATGATTGTCAGTATTAAATAGTTATAGTTTCTTTTGTAGGTAAATCTGTTGTTATATATTATATTTTGTTCCGCTGCGATTGTGAGATTCTAATGTTGTTTTTCTATTTTCTTCTTCTACCTCTTTCTACTTTAACCCTAATGGTTTGTATTTCCGACCACTTTGAGTTGAACTGATGGAGAATATTGTCGACTCAACAGAGTATGGATTTGCAGGCTGTTACACTTGGTATCAAAGCTGAAGGTTAAGCGAGAACCTTGGCTCTGGTGGGGATTACTCATTAGAGATAGAGTCAGTAGTACTCTAGAATGAGTTTGAGAGTATTAATAGACATGAGCACGTATCTGTTAGTGAATATAAAATTGTTTTATATTGTGTTGGTTGGTTTGTTGAGTGGTTTATGGATTCTGGTCAATACGAGTAAATAACGTTATTGATAGGGATCTCTAAACATTTGAATAGAACAATTCGACATAGTACTGTTTTAAAATGGGGTATATGAAATAATTTGCCCAAAGTTATTTTTCGTATACAAAGGAAATGATGTTCATAAATTATTATAGTTATATATGGTTGCTTGGTTGTTAGGGAATGATAATATTAAAATTATTATCATTGTTGTGTGGAAATTGAATAAGGAATTGAAACTAAAAACCAAATGATAAGGAAATTGGTGTTTTTGATTTCAGAAGATAAATTTTGAATTGGCCGACAAAAAGGTATGTATTTAAATTGTAGTATGAAATTTGATGATTTTCTGATCTAGCCACTTGGCTTTTGTTTTCTTTTGAAAATTTGGGACCTGTAAAGGCGTTTTGTAGTCGTTCCGAGCTAGCCGCGCAAAGGAGACCCTGGCGAAATTTTTCGAAAATTTTGATAATTTAAAATTATAATTTGGATTGTTGAGTATGTAATGTTGTTCAGAACCTATGGATGAGTTTGGAAAGTTAGTAGAGGGTATAGTGTGCCTTTAACAAAAAGATTTTTTTGGAAAGTGTCGGAAACTTTTTGGTCTTGGGAAAATAGTGACGGGTTGTGGACCATTCTTCTTTACTAGTAATTTCGGGGACAAAATTCTTTTAAGGGGGGAGGAATGTACCGACCTAGAATTTTGTGTACTTGAAATTGGAATATTTAATTGATTTTAAATATTTGAATGTTAATTTTTAACTTGAATTTCAAATGTAACCAATTATTGGATAATTAAATTATTGTATTTAATAATTGGAAGTTGGGTGAAATATTGAATCTTCAGTTTTAAGCTTGTTAAAAATAATTTAAAGGCTTAGAAAATTTACATTGAAAATACTAAAGATAATAGAACTTTTAAATTTGAATTTAAAAGTGATTTGTTCGGTTTTAAAAATATATCGTTTAAATTGACGTTTAAAAATAGCCTTCCGGGGCACAGTCTCGGATTTCGACGAAACTAGTGCCATTGGATCCGTAATATTATATTACTATCGGATTTCAAATTTCATAGCGTTGGGGGTTAGCGTTTGGCCTACGGAATGTAAACGCGTTGGAATTTATATCGAAAATTCAATATAATAATTGAGTCCATAAAAAGCTATCTTCTCCATACGATCGAGTTAGGACTCGAAACCTTTTCCGTTGCATTCAGAATAGGAGTATAACATTATAAACGCCTAGCGGCACGCCTCGATAGGAGGTTAAGATTTTAAATTGCTTTTATCAAGACAATTTGAATTTGAATTTATATATATATATATACATATATATATATATATATATATATATATATTTGTATAATCTATTCAACCATCAGGTGAAATTCCTTCACATCGGCACTCTTTCATTTCTCCTTCAAATCCCTATAGCAAATTGATCGTGGCACGTTAATGTCTCTTCCTGTCCCCCAGTTCTCCCTTTTAAAATGCGACCAGTTTCAAAACAAAGCTAAGGACAAGAAAATTTCGTTGTCATCTTCTGTTTCCCCCCTTTTCATTTAATCCAAAAAAATTCTCCCCCCAAATTCAACTCGAAAAAATTCAAGCCACTTATTATGTTCTTCTTCCTTCCTCAACAAACAAATTCGAGTTTATAAGAAAAATTCTCGTGAGCCATCGAATCCAAAATCTAACCTAGCTCCTCAATCGATGGAGACGCTCGATCTAGAGGCAGTCGCCGTGGTTTGTGGACTTAAGTGAATATTGTTAAGACTAAAAGGATTTATTTTTAAATTCAAGATTTAAAATCATAATAAAGGAGTAAATTTGGAAGTTATGGACTTTGGAATAAATTTGGATAAATCGAGCAATAATTTTTAAAGAGAATTTAATTCAGCAAATCGTTTTGAAAATCGATTAAATGTTTTGAAAAGGGTGATTTAAAAGAAGAATGAGGTTATGGAATTTATAAACGGGGTTTATAAATAAGTGGAGTATTTATCAGTGGATAAATTTGAAAGTATAAATTCACGGTGGGAATTTATAAGAATGGTAATTCGTTTTAAAAATAAAAGGTGGTTTTATTTTAAAAAGAGTGGGAAGAAAATTTATGGGATTGGGTCGTAAATTAAATTGGAATAAATCGTGAAGGATTTATAAATGAATAGACGGGTTATGTTGAAATGGAAAGTGTATTTCCTGAGAAGCCAAGTATATTTTTCGAAGAAGATTTTTACGTATAAATTAAAAGTTGTAAGGTTGTTTAAAAAGGAATGTTTCTAGAAAAAATTTATTATTTAAATTGTTTTAAAATTTTAAAGGTAAATATTTATTAAGTTAGTGTAGTAGTAATTATTTTAAAGGTTTAACTAGTATTATGATTTAAAAGATAGTTACTAAATATTTTGTGATATCCCGGATTTTCGGGCATCAGATAATTGGATAGTTATCTGATTTAATTTTTAAAAATATTGATTTATAAATTGAACAAATTTAGATGTGATAATCTCCAGTATAAATTATTTAAAATTTGGCTAAATTGTTAATTTCAAACCAATAATAATAATGTGTTGTGTGTGTGTGTATATATATATATATTAAATAGAATTATTATTACAAATTGAATTTGGGTTTGTTTAAAATATATATGAATTGTTGACTTAATTTTAAATTAGATTTTTCAAATTTAATTTGAATATGAATTTGGATTTATTAAGTAATTCAAAAGATTGACATTTTAAAATATTTAGATTTAAAATATATGTATAAGCTTTTATTTATATATATATATAATTTGTTTTATTACATTTTCTTTAAAAATAAATTCATATATACATTTACATAACAATAAATAAATTTAGTAAAGGCTTTAACATTTTAAAATTAAATATAAATTACTTAATTACATGTGTATATATATTAAGGCTTAAATAAATTAATAAAAAGACAAGTTAACACTTGTAAGTATATTAAAGTGGTTTAAAGACATTTGTAAAAATAAATGCATATGTGTAAGCAAATTAACACATAAGAGGACAAATGGCAATATTTCTCTTTGATAATTAAATTTTAAAATTTTAAAATTATGAAAGAAGAAAGAGCTGTTTTTACCTTTCAGCTCTAAATCTATCTTTTCTTCATTTCAACTAAAAATAAAATTCAAGATCAAAGAAAACAAAAAAGGAAACCAAAATCTGTGACAAGAAAATAAAGCTAGATTCAACATCAATGCAAAATCCTTTAATGCAACCGGAGATCAACAGCAAGTAATCAAAGGAATCAACAAGCAACAACTCAAAGATCAATTCCAGATTAAAATTCAACAAAAGCAAAAGAAGTTCAATATGAAAACAAGTCTGGAAATAAGAATCTTCTTCTATGTTCTCTGTTTTACAATGACAGGTGAGTAAACACTTTTGTTTAGGCTAAGTTAATGGTAACTTGATGCATGTGTAAATCATTGAATGTTATGATATGAAGTAGGCTTGCATGATAGTGTAAATATGACAGCAGGTATATAATAAATATGTGAGTAAGTCTGGATATATCTCTCTCTTTTTTTTTTTAGTTAACAGGTTAAACAAAGTATAAACTCAATCTCTCTTCCTCTGATTCTTGTTTCTGATGTTGTTTTAAACAAAAAGCTTTAAGCTTAACAAGATCTTGATTTCAAGAATATATTTTAGTAAAATAAGTTTGAATATCTTCTGGAAGTGAAAGAGACAGTAGAAACTCTTTAAAAATATGTTAAATTCAAACTTTATAATTATCTGAATTACCTATGTAACCTAAATCACCATCGTAAATCTCGATTTTTAAAACAAAAATCATGAATTTTAATTTGGGTTTGAAGTGGCATTTCGGTAATGACTAGGAAAGTGTTTATGGGAAATTTCTGGTGATCGAAGCTTAGGAGAGAGTCGTGACTGTTGTCGGAGGTAGCTCGAAGGTCGGGAAGTATGGGAAAATTGTTCGTTGATTTTTTAGTTCGTCGTGGATGATGAACGATGGCAATTTAGGGTTTTTGAGAGTAGTTGGTTGTCGTTGTTCCTCGAGTTCGTGCTTCATACGGGTTGGATCGGAACCGATCGGAGGAGGCTAGATCAACGCGTCGTATCGTGGAGCAACTCTAGGTGGATGAGCGAGCTCTCTGGTAGTCGAGATCGTCGAAGCAAAGCGTTTATGGTTGATCGAGTTGGGTTCCTGTATGCATTGATTTGCTCGTTTTTGAACGACGGTGAGATTTAGTGACCTGGGTGTTCGTGGTGATGGTGGAGAGCATCTTCGACTTGCTGGTGATCAGAACAATGGCCGGAAGTGGCCAGGCCTCGTGTGCACGTGCACACGTACACGTTGGGTATGAGTGTTGTTGTGGAGTTTGGGGAAGGAAGGTGTTCTCGGGTTTTGACTCGGGGAAAACGTGGATTTACTCGAAGTCGGAATGATGAGGGAAATACTCGGGGTTAGCTCAGGAAAAGTGGAAGGCTGCTCGGGTTTCTTTTAAAGCAAAGCAAGTTTTAAATTAAGGTTTAAAGTATATTAAAAATGAATAAGTTTCAAAAGAATTATTAACCAAGTTTCCAAAGCAAAGTTTTTAACAAGTTTTCGAAACAAGTTTTTTTTAAAATTCGAATCTGATTTGAAAGTAATTTGATTTGGTTTTGAAAATAATTTTATATTAGGTTAATTATAAATTAAATCTCTAAGTGGTTTTTAAAATGAAATTTAATGATTTAATTAATTTAAGGGATAATTACTTAATTAATAAGGAGTTAATTAATTAAAGATTAATTACTTAATAATTAAATGCTAATTAATTAATGGTTAAAGAATTATTAATTAATGATAAATTAACTAATGTAATTAATTAAAAGAATAATTAATTAATGAAAGTAAATTTGAGGATAATTAATGAAAGTAATTAGAGGTTAATTACTTAATGGAAATAATTAAGGACTAATTTCTTGGTGTAATTAATTTAAGGATTAATTAATATATTAAGGGAAATTACTTAATGTAAGGATTTATTTAATTTATGAAATTAAAGGGTTAATTAATTTATGTAATTAATTAAGTATCATAAATTAAGTATCATTAATTAATGTAATTAATTATAGTATAATTAATTAATGAAGACTAATTAATGAGAATAGTTAAAGGATAATTAATTTATGTAATTAATTAAAGGCTAATTACTTAATGTAATTTAAGGATGATTAATCAAAGGTGATTAATTAAGGTGGATAATTAGAGATTGATTAATTAATTTGTTTATAATTAATTAATGTTAAGTAAGCAGGTTTAAGAGTAATTAAAGTAATTAGTTTAATTCAATAGTGGTTAATTAAATTAATTAGGAATGGTGTGGATGATCAATCTTGTTTATGGATGATTAAATTGGATTCCTTAGATTATTTGATATATCTATGTGATTGAGATGCCCTGTGATTGAGATGCTTTAGATAAATTGTGATAATGTAAATCATCTATCTGTGATAGACTTGCTATGTGAATATGATATCCTGAATATAAATTGAATTGTTTAAACTTAAAACAATTTGGCTTAAAAGATAACATTTGATTCGAAGAGACCGGGGTCGGGTATCAGTAAATACCCGAAACCACTTCGATTTGAAATCTTATATAATTCTTTATAGATTGATATGTGAAATCAAATAGGCCAGTTTGGAATAATATGGACCATTTAAACTAAGTTGGATATTTAGATATTGTTTTGTGACAATAAGTGTTGACTATATAAGTTGTTTACTTATAGTAAAGTACGAGTACCCCGGTTTTAAATAAGTTATATGAATTGGAATTTCATGTTAGATGAGTTTACTCACGCTGGTTTCCAGCCTGACCCGGGTGTTACTTTGATGTAATGCTCGGGTCAGACCGAGTATTACAGATTTCAGGTAAGGACGTTCTGGAGCTCAGGAGGCGAGCTGGATGGTAGGAACGTATGGAGTATATTCCATTGTGATATATTATAGTTGTCAGAGACATGTTAACTCTAACTCTCTAGTATATTTATGAATGTTGTAACTCTGATGTATTAAAATGTAATTAACAAATACAATTTTCTTTGTATAACTGATATTATTATTTGATATTGTATTTTGATCCGCTGCGAATGTGAGAATCTGTGTCTTGTTCTGTTTCTTTCTTCTATCTCTTTTCTTTTCTTCTAACTATCTGGAATTTTCGAGTTCGAAATTTCCGGGTCGTTACATTTGGTATCAGAGCTGAAGGTTAAGCGAGAACCTTGCTCTGTTGGGATTACTCGTTAAGGATAGGGTCAATGGTACCCTAGAACGAGTTGAGTGTATATATATATATATATATATGAGAGCGTAATTGTTATTTTCTTATATAAGGATTTTTAAATGATTTTATATAAGAATATATTTTGATATATAAAATGATATTTCTTTCTAACAAATATTAAGGTAATTGGTTGTTAAATTATTGAATTAAATATAAGTGGTAATAGTAATACAACCAGATTTAAATTGAATAAGAGAAGTTGAAATGAATCCAAACTGGAATTAAAATCTTGAATATGTAGAAGTATTATTAGAATAAAGATAAAAATGAATTGGTTTCCAGATATGATAATCTTGGTTATTATCATAAATGGTTGTTGTGTTTAATAATGAAATGTTTTAAGGAAATAAAACATTTAGGCAAGTAAGACTTGTAAATTATAGTGGGTTTTAAATTGTGAAATTTTAAATCTATATCCAGAAAACTTGAAATTGTTTTAAAGAAATCTGTTTGAAATTAAAACCAAGAATGGTTTAAAAATTTAAAGTATGTTCAAATGAAATAAATATGTATATATGTTGGATATACATAAGGTCAAAGTAGATTGGAAATAAACACTTAGTGTTGAGTTTTAAATTGGAATGTGATGTAAAACCCAAAGTAAAGTAAGATTTTAAACTTAAAAGGGAAAAGTTAATCTGAAGTTTAAAATTTGAATAGGAATTCAAATTGGGTAAAGTTGGTTGGATTAAATTGAATTTAACTTAAGAAAAGTTAAATGAGTTTAGAATGAACAACTTGAATTAGAAATTTCAAGATGAAATTAAAATTTAACTTGGGAAGTTCAATGGTTGATTTGAAATGGGAGTTATGAGTGATCTCAAAATGGGTTTGAGATCTGGAAATTGAAAATGGATAATAAATTATAATCTGAAATTTAATTGTTTTTGAATTCCTATTTGAACTTTATAATAAGTTAAGTAAAGATAATTTTAAAATGGAATTTTGAAATTTGAATTCAGAATTAAATGGTTTAAAGATTTAATTTGTTAAAATTAAAAATAAAGGTTGAATTAATTTAAAAATAAAGGAATTGTGATTTAAGGAATTAAATCAATATTTAAAATGTGTAACTCGAATTTATATAATTCGAGATGGTTTTAAGTTGAGATTTGAATAGAATTAGTTCAACTGAATTTGATTTGAATTAATTAGAATTGTGATTGAAGATGTATAAGTTTAAAAATTCAAATGGTGAATTAGAATTAAAATGATTTGAAATTGAAGCTGGTTCAATTTGAAATTAATCCAAATTGATTTGAAATAATTTGGAATTGTGATTAAAGTTGAATAAGTTTAAAAATCAAATGGAATTTGATTTGAATTTGGAAAGGAATTAAGGTTAATTCAACTTGAATTGGGATTAATTCAATTTCAATGGAAATTGAAGTATTAAGTCAATTTAAATGGAAGTGGAATTTAAATTGAATTGATGGGAAATTAATTGGAAATAGAGATTGGGAAATTAAACAGTTTGGCTCTGGATTATTTTCAAAATAAATTGTTTTAATACAAGTATATTTTTCCAAACTATTTGCTATACAATCTTTCTTCTTAAACCCCAAACTATCTTATACTTATTTTACAAATATTTTGGAACTATTTAACTGTCTTATAAACTAATTACTATTTTTCAGTTACTTATATCTAATCACTATTTAAAAAAAACTATTTTGCAATTATCTAACTATTTTATACCTATTTTATAACTATTTTACAAACTAATAACTATTTTTCAACTACTTATCTATTTTAAACTTTTTCAAGCTATTTTTAAATTTAAATAGGTCAGAGTTCAAACTGTTTGTAATTAAAGTAATAACTCAATTGGAAATGGAAACAATTGAGAATAAGTGAATGGAATTAAAGGAAATGTGAATAGAAAAGAGAATTGATTTGGCTAATAACCAATAAAGATAAATACGTAGGATGTACGTATATTATTCTATTCGCATAGTGATTTGATCCAGATTCGAACACAGAATTTCGAGATAGTATTATCGATCCGAGTTGGGATTTTTCACTCGATTTTCGACGGCGAACCTGGATATGGATTTTTGATTGGTTCTGGATATTCTCTATCATAGTTGTGACTATGCAAGGAGAATGACGGTTTCTGATCAAGAAACCAGATCTGAGTCCGCACTAGGAAGTCGGGTGGACGATACTAGTTCGGAAGTAAAATTGTGTGATCGATTGAGTGATCAGATTGATATTGTGTACGGATGATATGTGTACATCGTACAGATTTGAATGAAATTGATATTGAAGATTTGTGGATAAGAAATGTAAAATGGTTTTTGAAAATAAATATGGTTAATAACTTTATAAAAGATTTATCAAATGTGAATATTTGATTTAGAATAAAATAAAGTTATATATCCTTGTTATATAAGGTAAATCTTTCCTTGTTGAATCTATTGCTAAAAGAAAAGGGTTTTTGAAATATTTGAAGTATAAAAGAGGTTTTATACAAAGTTTGAAATGATCCAAAGATTTTCAAAGTTATATCTATATCTATATATATATAAAGGATCTTATGAGAATGATTTTGGAAAAGGTTTTGGGAACCTATGGATTTTGGAAAGGGCTTTTGATTTTTGGGAAAATCAATTTTGGATTTTGGAAAGCCTAGTTTGAGAATTATCGATTTTGGTAATCGATTTTGTGTAAAGGAGATTTTGATAAATCATAAAGGGTATGATTTGAAGATACTATAAGTATATAGTATAAAGTGTTTTCAAAATAGCTCTGGGGAAAAAGGCGCTTCCTTGAAATGAACTTCTCAGGAGTGCCACTGGGTGGTACTGCCTTGAACCCCAAGGGGGGATTCTAAAGTTGATCCTGTGAGGAGTCCGGACAAAACTAGTTCCTGAGGATTATTTGTGTAGCGAAAGTCGAGGGGCTGGTGCCCACAGAGGCATTTGAGTTATGCTGTGACGACAGTTTAACTCAATGTCACTGCGATCTACTGCAGACCATAGCGAAAGTCATGTGTGCCGCTGAGAGCCAACTGTCTACGTTTGATTTTATATCGGTAGACTGTGACACTATGGTAACATAGCGAAAGTCGTTTGTGCCGCTGAGAGCCAACAGTCTGCGTTTGATTTTATATCGGTAGACTGCGACCTATGTGGGAGAAGTTTCATTATTTGGCAGCGAAATTCGGTGGCGCTGATGCCTACAGTTACATGGACTTTTGCTGCGATGGCAACGTAACCCTGGATGTAACTGCGATCTGTAGCGGGTTCCATGGCGTAATCGAGGAGTGCGGAGACCTACAGTTATCTGTGGATTTTGCCGGGACGGCAACGTAACCATCGGGTTAACTGCGACCATGGATGGGGGCGATGATTTCCAGAGCATTCTCACCAAAAATGTTTCCACTATTTTCAAAAATGTTTTCTATATTTTCAATAAATTATTTTCCAAGTATTTTCACTGGGTGTTGAAAACGGGTTTGCTAAGTCCTTATAGATTTTCAGTCCTACGTCTGATCAACGTATGACCGAATTTCTGTGAGAACAAGGATGGACTTGTTGAGACATTGAGTTATAAAAGTATTGGTGGAGGCAGTCGCTGGGGTTTCTAGTGGGGAGGAAGTTGCTAGGGCTGGGCATTCGAATTTCGATGAGGAGCAGGTGCATGGGTGGTCGCGTGTGAACCTCGAGCCTGCAAGACTGGGTGGCGCGAGCACGGTTAAGGGATGGTTCGGTGGGTTGTCTGATCAACGTATGACCGAATTTCTGTGAGAACAAGGATGGACTTGTTGAGACATTGAGTTATAAAAGTATTTTTATAAAAAAAAAACTATAGATCGAACCTATCCAATTTTTACAGTGCGATGGTTAGCTCGGAAAAAGGAATGTTAGCTACTTTTTTTTCTCTAACAGGATTATTAGTTATTCGTTGGATTTCTTCGAGACATTTTGTAATATTATATAAATTTTAAAGTATTTTAAAAAAAAATTAATATAAAGGGAATTTATAGTTTAAAATGTTCAATAAGAAATTTATCTGATAATAAGTAAATAATAAATTTTGGCTTCGTTCCTTTTCGAGGACGAAAAGATTTAAAGGGGGGAGGAATGTGATATCCCGGATTTTCGGGCATCAGATAATTGGATAGTTATCTGATTTAATTTTTAAAAATACTGATTTATAAATTGAACAAATTTAGATGTGATAATCTCCAGTATAAATTATTTAAAATTTGGCCAAATTGTTAATTTCAAACCAATAATAATAATGTGTTGTGTGTGTGTGTGTATATATATTAAATAGAATTATTATTACAAATTGAATTTGGGTTTGTTTAAAATATATATGAATTGTTGACTTAATTTTAAATTAGATTTTTCAAATTTAATTTGAATATGAATTTGGATTTATTAAGTAATTCAAAAGATAGACATTTTAAAAATATTTAGATTTAAAATATATGTATAAGCTTTTATTTATATATATATATATAATTTGTTTTATTACATTTTCTTTAAAAATAAATTCATATATACATTTACATAACAATAAATAAATTTAGTAAAGGCTTTAACATTTTAAAATTAAATATAAATTACTTAATTACATGTGTATATATATTAAGGCTTAAGTAAATTAATAAAAAGACAAGTTAACACTTGTAAGTATATTAAAGTGGTTTAAAGACATTTGTAAAAATAAATGCATATGTGTAAGCAAATTAACACATAAGAGGACAAATGGCAATATTTCTCTTTGATAATTAAATTTTAAAATTTTAAAATTATGAAAGAAGAAAGAGCTGTTTTTACCTTTCAGCTCTAAATCTATCTTTTCTTCATTTCAACTAAAAATAAAATTCAAGATCAAAGAAAACAAAAATGGAAACCAAAATCTGTGACAAGAAAATAAAGCTAGATTCAACATCAATGCAAAATCCTTTAATGCAACCGGAGATCAACAGCAAGTAATCAAAGGAATCAACAAGCAACAACTCAAAGATCAATTCCATATTAAAATTCAACAAAAGCAAAAGAAGTTCAATATGAAAACAAGTCTGGAAATAAGAATCTTCTTCTCTGTTCTCTGTTTTACAATGACAGGTGAGTAAACACTTTTGTTTAGGCTAAGTTAATGGTAACTTGATGCATGTGTAAATCATTGAATGTTATGATATGAAGTAGGCTTGCATGATAGTGTAAATATGACAGCAGGTATATAATAAATATGTGAGTAAGTCTGGATATATATCTCTCTCTTTTTTTTTAGTTAACAGGTTAAACAAAGTATAAACTCAATCTCTCTTCCTCTGATTCTTATTTCTGATGTTGTTTTAAACAAAAAGCTTTAAGCTTAACAAGATCTTGATTTCAAGAATATATTTTAGTAAAATAAGTTTGAATATCTTCTGGAAGTGAAAGAGACAGTAGAAACTCTTTAAAAATATGTTAAATTCAAACTTTATAATTATCTGAATTACCTATGTAACCTAAATCACCATCGGAAATCTCGATTTTTAAAACAAAAATCATGAATTTTAATTTGGGTTTGAAGTGGCATTTCGGTAATGACTAGGAAAGTGTTTATGGGAAATTTCTGGTGATCGAAGCTTAGGAGAGAGTCGTGACTGTTGCCGGAGGTAGCTCGAAGGTCGGGAAGTATGGGAAAATTGTTCGTTGATTTTTTAGTTCGTCGTGGATGATGAAAGATGGCAATTTAGGGTTTTTGAGAGTAGTTGGTTGTCGTTGTACCTCGAGTTCGTGCTTCATACGGGTTGGATCGGAACCGATCGGAGGAGGCTAGATCAACGCGTCGTATCGTGGAGCAACTCTAGGTGGATGAGCGAGCTCTCTGGTAGTCGAGATCGTCGAAGCAAAGCGTTTATGGTTGATCGAGTTGGGTTCCTGTATGCATTGATTTGCTCGTTTTTGAACGACGGTGAGATTTAGTGACCTGGGTGTTCGTGGTGATGGTGGAGAGCATCTTCGACTTGCTGGTGATCAGAACAATGGCCGGAAGTGGCCAGGCCTTGTGTGCACGTGCACACGTACACGTTGGGTATGAGTGTTGTTGTGGAGTTTGGGGAAGGAAGGTGTTCTCGGGTTTTGACTCGGGGAAAACGTGGATTTACTCGAAGTCGGAATGATGAGGGAAATACTCGGGGTTAGCTCAGGAAAAGTGGAAGGCTGCTCGGGTTTCTTTTAAAGCAAAGCAAGTTTTAAATTAAGGTTTAAAGTATATTAAAAATGAATAAGTTTCAAAAGAATTATTAACCAAGTTTCCAAAGCAAAGTTTTTAACAAGTTTTCGAAACAAGTTTTTTTTAAAATTCGAATGTGATTTGAAAGTAATTTGATTTGGTTTTGAAAATAATTTTATATTAGGTTAATTATAAATTAAATCTCTAAGTGGTTTTTAAAATGAAATTTAATGATTTAATTAATTTAAGGGATAATTACTTAATTAAATTGGAGTTAATTAATTAAAGATTAATTACTTAATAATTAAATGCTAATTAATTAATGGTTAAAGAATTATTAATTAATGATAAATTAACTAATGTAATTAATTAAAAGAATAATTAATTAATGAAAGTAAATTTGAGGATAATTAATGAAAGTAATTAGAGGTTAATTACTAAATGGAAATAATTAAGGACTAATTTCTTGGTGTAATTAATTTAAGGATTAATTAATATATTAAGGGAAATTACTTAATGTAAGGATTTATTTAATTTATGAAATTAAAGGGTTAATTAATTTATGTAATTAATTAAGTATCATAAATTAAGTATCATTAATTAATGTAATTAATTATAGTATAATTAATTAATGAAGATTAATTAATGAGAATAGTTAAAGGATAATTAATTTATGTAATTAATTAAAGGCTAATTACTTAATGTAATTTAAGGATGATTAATCAAAGGTGATTAATTAAGGTGGATAATTAGAGATTGATTAATTAATTTGTTTATAATTAATTAATGTTAAGTAAGCAGGTTTAAGAGTAATTAAAGTAATTAGTTTAATTCAATAGTGGTTAATTAAATTAATTAGGAATGGTGTGGATGATCAATCTTGTTTATGGATGATTAAATTGGATTCCTTAGATTATTTGATATATCTATGTGATTGAGATGCCCTGTGATTGAGATGCTTTAGATAAATTGTGATAATGTAAATCATCTATCTGTGATAGAATTGCTATGTGAATATGATATCCTGAATATAAATTGAATTGTTTAAACTTAAAACAATTTGGCTTAAAAGATAACATTTGATTCGAAGAGACCGGGGTCGGGTATCAGTAAATACCCGAAACCACTTCGATTTGAAATCTTATATAATTCTTTATAGATTGATATGTGAAATCAAATAGGCCAGTTTGGAATAATATGGACCATTTAAACTAAGTTTGATATTTAGATATTGTTTTGTGACAATAAGTGTTGACTATATAAGTTGTTTACTTATAGTAAAGTACGAGTACCCCAGTTTTAAATAAGTTATATGAATTGGAATTTCATGTTAGATGAGTTTACTCACGCTGGTTTCCAGCCTGACCCGGGTGTTACTTTGATGTAATGCTCGGGTCAGACCGAGTATTACAGATTTCAAGTAAGGACGTTCTGGAGCTCAGGAGGCGAGCTGGATGGTAGGAACGTATGGAGTATATTCCATTGTGATATATTATAGTTGTCAGAGACATGTTAACTCTAACTCTCTAGTATATTTATGAATGTTGTAACTCTGATGTATTAAAATGTAATTAACAAATACAGTTTTCTTTGTATAACTGATATTATTATTTGATATTGTATTTTGATCCGCTGCGAATGTGAGAATCTGTGTCTTGTTCTGTTTCTTTCTTCTATCTCTTTTCTTTTCTTCTAACTATCTGGAATTTTCGAGTTCGAAATTTCCGGGTCGTTACATATTTATACTTTATATAATATTTTATTTTAAAGGTAGCTTTGGCTTACTTGGAAATTAGTATAGAATCTCATAACTATATTTTTGAATTAAGTGATTTAAGTAGTTTTATTTTAAATGTTTTAAGTATATACTTTTGGATAAAGTGATTTAAATTATTTAAAATCTAAATTTTTAAGACTTGGCGCTTTCCAGTGGAAATAAAGTAATTGGTTGAATGATTGTTTAACTTGATAGTTAAATAACCGACTATCAATATTTGCCAATGCGTTGATCGTTTCGAAGAGACCGGGATCAGATTTAATTATCCAAAAACCACTTCGAACCGGTATGAACGCATCGAATGAATACCGTGAAGATGATGAAGACGGTGATTCGGTTTGTCCAGACCCAGGGCAAATTGTATGGATGAATGCTATCAGACCATCGTCATTGGAGGACGATGAGCATTCTAAGTGTATGTGTGTTAAAAAAGTAACGCTTAACCTCAAGCCTCATCAACCGGGAATGGCTAAAACAGGGAGGTGCAGCAAGGCTAAGTGGGTAGCACCCAATTAGGGTAAGGTCATCCCTGTCTAGAGTCCCTTTTGATCTCGGCTTAGTGGGCGGTTGTTGATCCCAACCGCGGGGTGATCTTATTCGGACTATCCAGTAAGGGGTAGCTCCAGTCTTGTGTTGTAGGGGATCGGGCGTGATCCTCGGTACTCTGATCTAGGCCAGGTACTGTGACGGGTGGTACCCCAGTAGGCCTGCCATTGTATGGAATTCAATCTCCAATAAGCGCTGTATGGTTTTGATTGTGCCCAACTATTGCTGGAACGTGAGATGCAAGCATTTCAGCTAGATTTTATTTTACTTTCTATAGACACTATTATAATATCAGACGGATTTGAGAAAAATGTTTTGGTTATCGCAAGGTAAAAACTCGGCATATATATTTATGGCGTGGTCTTACGAGATGCCTTTGATTCTAAAGGATTTTGAAAACTTTAATAATTCAATTGAGTGTGTTTTCTCACGCTAGTTTTCCAGCCTGACTCGGGTGTTATTTTATTATAATGCTCGGGTTAGACCGAGTATTACAGATACAGGATATGATGCTATGGAGCTCAGAAGACGAGCTGGATGACGAGGCGTATTTCCATAGATTTGTATTTTCCGCTGTGTGCGGACAAGTTTCTAGACTGTCCAGATTTGATGTTTTGATTGTGTACTCTGATGATTGTAAGTATTAAACAGTTACAGTTTCTTTTGTATGTAAATCTGTTGTTATATATTATATTATGTTCCGCTGCGATTGTGAGATTCTAATGTTGTTTTTCTATTTTCTTCTTCTACCTCTTTCTTCTTTAACCCTAATGGTTTGTATTTCCGACCACTTTGAGTTGAACTAATGTAGAATATTGTCGACTCAAAAGAGTACGGATTTGCGGGCTGTTACCCTTTTCTTTCTCGAAAAGGAACAAGAAGGGATAAAGAAACTAATATTACTTTTTCTTCAGAATAATCAATTTATAAACACTTTAAACTTACACAATTAAGTATTTTAGGTAAAATATATCAAGTTATAAACAATTAAATCTATCATATTTAAGTTTAATAAAAGTTTGAAAATATTTTCACTTTCACAAAAAATTTCTATGTCCTAAATTTACAAAAAAATTCGGCAGAGTCTCCTCTGTACGGATAGGTCCGAAAAATAATAATATCAATATTTCAATATATGTACATCATATTTCAAAAATAAAACACCCAAACAATGGGAAACCAATTAAAATATCGTTGTAAAACCGTAATCCGAAAACGTACATATTTGTCGAGCAAACAACTTAATTTATGAAACCAAAAGTAGTAGATATTGATTCCATAAACCTGTATTTCACTTATATAATCCAAAAGAGTTAAAATTAAGTAAAAGGTTATATATTAGTTGTTTCAATTAATAGTGCAAGCAACATACAGTATATATAATAATCATATGTAAACAAAAGAAGTTGTACCATTATATGTGAAACACCCCACATCCCTTTGTATACCCAAAAAGGACACACTAAAAGATGTGGTGCATTATCGGTATAGCTAAAACTTTTACAAGGACTAAGATTCACAGGATAAATAAATAAAACAGCGGAAATATTTTACATAGTAACTCAGAAATTAAAACTTCATAAATAAGTTATAACCAAAATATGTCTCAAAATACCAAATACATTTGTCTTATCAAAGATACCATCTTAGTCACAATATCAGAATACATAAATAAAATCATCCATCTCAAAAAGTACCAGTACATCCAAAAGTCACATGAAAATAAAATTAAAGAGAAGAAGAAGAATACATGAAGAAAAACACCGCAGCTGAATCTCCAAGAAAATCTGAAATCTACTATCCTTGCCTCTGCTGGCCTATGGGGGGAAAAGGGGAAAATAAAGGAGTGGGTCAGACTAAAAGTCTGGTGGGTGGAAGTAGTTACTAGTATTTTTATGCAAGGTAAAGATAATAGACTTAGCAACAGTTCTAGTATAAAAGGAAATAAGAAAAGGTAAAGCTGGAATAAAACACTGTTTAACTGTTTGCTTTGCTTAGATAGTTTTGATCGGATTGTTTGCACTTGTCTTAGATAGCTTCTTTGATTAGGATGAATCCCTAATCCTACTTTTATTAGGCTGAAATCCTAATTCCACCCTTTGATCGGCTTTCTATCTATGATGTGCCACTGTGAGCTAGTCCCATCATGTGGGTCCCACAACAAAAGAAACATGTTTTGCGCTTTGGAACTCAATAGCGACTTATATCCTTGCACCGAGGCCACACTCTCGACCACCGTTGGTTTGCACTATTTGTTGCTCCCTATTTTTGACATCTTATATACCTTTGGAACTTAACTTATATCCCTGCACCGAGGTCGCACTCTCGACCACCATTGGTTCGCACTATCTATTGCTCCCTCTTTTGACATCTTATATACCTTTGGAACTCAATAGCGACTTATATCCCTGCACCGAGGCCGCATGCTCGACCATAGTCGGTTCGCACTATCTGTTGCTCCCTCTTTTGACCTCTTATTTACCAATACTTCAACATAAGCGTGCCCAGCCTCACCTGATCTGTTGTGAGACCATCAGTCCTGGTCTGAAAGGGAAATGCTGTTGGTATAGATTCTAACAAAAAAATCTAGTTGCGCCCCTTGCCCAAATCCCCTGATTTGAGCTTATATCTATTGACCACTTATTTACCATTACTTCAGCATAAGCGTGTCCCAGCCTCACCTAATCTATTGTGAGACCATCACTGCCTGACTGAAGGGGAATGCTGCCGGTACGGGTCCTACTTCTATCTTTGCTTATTAACTTAGTGTACGTTTTAAAATAAGCCTCTTCTATTATTTCTTCTCTGTTTGCTTATTAACTTAATCTAAGTCTTAAAATAAGCCTCTTATGTTATCTCTGCTATACTTGCTTATTAACTTAATTATAAGTTCTATAATAAGCCTTTACTGTTATCTCTAATTATAACCTGTGTGTTATAATTTTGCTTATTAACTTAACCCAAGGTCTAAGTTTAAAAATAAGCTTCTTCTGCTATTTCTTCTATTTCCTCTTTTTGGTTATAATTACATGTTATAACTATGCTTGCAAATGTCTTAAATTTTCCTATTTCAGTCTATGTCCAATTTATTACAGTTCTTCTTACTTTACATCTAATTTTTGTAAATTTAGTATTCTTATATTTTAGTCCATATTAGCGAATTTTTCTCTTTTATTTGTTCTATTCGCGTAAAAAGGAATAAAAAGAAACTAACATTTACAGGTTAAATTTCAACTAAAAAGGAATAGATGTAAATAACAATAAATGACTGTAAATAATTGGGAAAAACTATAAATAACAGTAAATAATTGCAAATAACTGAAATAAAATAGCTAAAAAAATTAGACTGGAAAGCAAGTCTAAAATTTACTTGAAAACAAACTATAAATAAACTTGCATAAAGGTTATCCCAAAATTGTAGAAAAACTACAACTATTGGAAACACTATTATTTTAAATTACTTAAAAATCTAAAATAATTACTTAAACGCTCACTTGTGGTCCTTAGCTCTTTTCCTTGGCCTTCCCGGATGCACTTCTAGAGTATAAAATATTTTAATTAAAAAGATCTTCTCCTTGGAAAAATATTCCTTTTAGGGTCCAGCCTCAAGCAATGAACCCAGATGGAGAAAATCTGAATGAGAAAAATAGCTAGGTCTAGGGCCTTATTTATAGTGTCACTTAAGGACCTCAGGCTGTTGGATTTGAAGATTAAATATGGTGCAACCACATCATAGGCTCGGTGGGAACCGTCGGATGGAAGCACGGACGCACAGGATGCAATAAAAATCGAAAAACACGTCGTCGTTAAAATCTGGACGAAACATCGTCCAATTGCATAGGTGGGTCGACCGCTAGGTCGACCTTTGCATATGGTAGGTCAACCTAGCCATGGGGAGGGTCGACCCTAAGGTCGACCTGACCTATTAATTTTTTCTTCTTGTTTCTTGTTTATTTCTTATCTCCTTCATATCAACTCGTATTCTGAAAATCTATATATGGAAATTGACCAGAAAATTACCATGGACACAATAGTGCAACTCTCGTGGCTCCATTTTTATAACTTCACGAAGTTATTTTATTATCTAATTAATTCGTTAATTAATTGCTATAGCTTAAATTTCGTGTTGTTACATTCTCCCCTCTTAAGGGATTTCATCCCCGAAATCTCTAAGGATAGAAGAATGAAATAAATGTTTTCATCCAAGTTCTACAACCAACTACTAAACCATTATGCAATCATGTCCGTGCTATGTATCCAAATGAATGCAAATTTCCGAATGATAACTGGTAGATCTACATGCGTGCTACAATCATCATCCAAGTGCAACAATCATATGATAATCATCCATTATTAGCAACCATGGAAATAAAATAAAAATGCAAATGAGCACACATCCATATGCATATGCTCCAGTGACCTAGTTAAGCCGATCGCTAAGAGATAATAGGCCTAGTGTAAATATATGCGCCCATTAGCATCCACTAGAAAAAACATGCAACCACTAGTGTCCATCATACATAACATTTTCAAATAACATGTTTATGTCAAATCCTACCATCCATAGGTTAAGTCCTAAGATCTACCCTCCTAAAGGATAAAAAAGAAAAGAACCTATTCAAAACTAAAGATGAAAATAGGAAATTTAAAATTTACTATCAAAGAGATGAGGATAAGAGGTACGTATTTTCCTAATCAAATCAATCTTCTCTGAAGTCTCTCTAACCATGTCGGGACCAAGTAGCAATCTCTTTGTAGACTCTAACCAACATGAAGGCGACTTGCATGGTCTCCCATAAAGAGCTTCAAAATGTGTCATTCCAATGCTAGCTTAAAATCTATTATTATATGCGAATTCCACTCAAGGAAGATGCTCCTTCCAAGTTCCTCCAAAATCAAGAATACACATCCTCAACCACCTACATCTTACTATCTTACTAATATCACCTTACTATATAGTCTACACACATGAAGCTACAATCCTAGGTTCTCACTAGTGTTCTTTACACTTTATGGAAACTTCTATTATTACTTCTAAAAGTAATCACTGCTATCTCCTAAATAGCCTTACACTTTTTCCGTCACACCTAGAAAATGATTCCTATCTACTCCACATTTAAAAGCTTTGTAACGACCCAAAATTTTAAATATTTGAAATTGGAATATTTAATTGATTTTAAATATTTAAAAGTTAATTTTTAACTTGAATTTCAAATATAACTATTTATTTAATAATTTAATTATTGAATTTAATAATTGGAAAATATTGAATCCTGAGTTTAAAAATAAGCTTTTCAAATATCATTGGTAAATCAATAATCATTAACTTTAAATATATTTTATTTAATTAATAACTTCTCACAATATTTACAACACTAATAATTTACTATTAAACCATGTTGTACATAAATAAACAATATTTTAAACATTTTAAAGTATTTAGAAAAGAAATAAAAAAATAATCAAAATATCCTTTATATAATATTTTTATCAAAATAACATTATAACTCGATGTTTTAACAAGTTTATCCTCGTTCTTACAGACTCTGGTCGTACGTTGGTCAGGCGCAAGACTATAAATCTCCAAGTACTTAGTAGACATGTTTCAACACCCAGTGAAAATACTTAAAATAGATATGAAAAGTACTGCTCAAAATCTGATGTCAAATGATGATGTTACGATAGCAGTGGCCCGCTGCTGATCCAGTGTTTACGCAATGGACACAGAACTTTCTAAAAGATCCTTCCACCTTCCGGATTCCATAAAAATATCGTAGCCATTTCGTAAAAAAGGGACCATCGACCCCTACTGCAGTGGTACGCTGCTAGTTCAATGATTTACGCAATGGATGCACTTCCTTCCGGAAGATCCATAAACAACAGATCCCAGGATTGAAAGCACCTCCATTGGGTAAACTAAAGAACCATCTACCGTGAAAAAAATCAAGGAACTCATGAGTTTAAGTCCGAAAAACCATATCGGTTCAAATCTGTTTCTAAATTCAACCAAGTATATTAGGGTTTTTCAGTCGAATCCATTCATGGATTCCCCAAGTCCATCTGGGTCGAAGCATATCATACTATACTTCTTCACGGAGGGTACTTCTGCATACCTTTTACTTCAAAATATATCATACCATATATAGTATCCTTTCAAAATCATAACTTCAAATATCACACTTATATAAATTCCATTATATACAAGATTTCATTTCAGATCGAATACTTTCCAAAATCAATAGTCTCGAATATATCAAATCATTCTTATATAAATTCCGTTGTATATAAGATTTATCTCTTCAGACCGAATACCTTTCAAAATCTAGTCTTCAAATTCACCTTATACTTATATAAAGTCCATCTTATATGAGAATCAAGATTTTTTCCAAAATCAATTACGCTACATAAAAAGCGATATGGGATTGAACATCTTTGCTTTATTAAAGGTTTTTGAATTTAGAATAGTTTTGAATCTAAAATAGTTTGTAAACTAGTTTTTGTATATAAGATAAAATAAAAAAATAGTTTTGTATACAAAATAGTTTGTAAAATAGTTTTTGTATATAAGATAAAATAAAAAAATAGTTTTTGTATATAAAATAGTTTGTAAAATAGTTTTTGTATATAAGATAAAATAAAAAAAATAGTTTTGTGCATAAAATAAAATAAAAATAGTTTTGTAAAATGGTTTTGAATTTATAGTAGGTTTGCATAAAAAAAGTTTCCAATTTAAATTACAAAGGATATCCAACCCAACAACTTTCATTTTCAGTGTCAAAGCATATCAATTATATTAGAACATAAGATGTACATATGTCATCATCACACAATATCACATTCGATCGCTCGCTCGATTACACAATTTCGCTTTCGAACTAGTATTGTTCATTCGACTTCCCTAGTGCGGACTTTGATAAGGTTTCTTGACTAGAAACCATCATTCTCCTTGCATAGCCACATACTATGATAGAGAATTTTAGAATCAGACCAAAAATCCATATCAAATATTCACCATCAATAATCGAATGAAAAATCCTAACACGAAATGGTGTAATTCACCTCGAACTTGCATACTCAAATCCGGATCAAACTAATTATGTGAATAAAACAATATATGTACAAATTACGTATTTATTCCAATTTGTTTCATTATTATTACATTTTCAATTCACATTATAAATCTCATTCATTTATACACATTTTATCTCTTATCAATTAAAAAAAATTCTCCCTTTAATGACAAAATCATTAATAAATAACATTGCTACATCTCGCTTCATTTTAAATCGCATTCATTTTCACATATAGTATTTCTCATTTAATACTACATTTATTTGTGAATCGTTTCATAAGAAATTTCCTTAAGTTTAAAACTAATTTATAAAGGCTTAACTTCTTTTATAAGAAATTATTTGAGTTTAAAGTTATCACAACTTTAATTATAACCATTTCTTGCGACATCCATTTATTTCATAAACAATTTATAGGTCATGACTTTATTTATTATCATTACATTTTAGTTCATATTTGTTTATCCAATTAGTTTTCACTTTTACTTTTCAAAATATTTATGACACGTTTCATAAATTTTAACTAAGTTTATAAACATTTTTACAACCATTTAACTCTATTTATAACACATTTTTCTCCACAATTTCAACTCAAACACTCCAATACTTAAATTCACACTTATAGTACCATATTTCATCCTAAAAGCACATACAAACTTTCAGAATCATTTTCTTAACATAAATTTTAACAATTCAAATCTTGTTTTACTCATTTTGCCTTTTGCAATTAAGGTTATAAAATTCAACTTTTATAATTTTACAAAATTACTAAGTTTTAACACTAAAATTAATTTCAAAATTTTGGACTGTCCAGAATTTCATAACATCCATTTTATTACAATAGTTGAAACTACCAATCAACAAAAAAATAAGATTCACAACAAAACATTTCAATTTCATAAACAAATATCCTAATTATTCACTTTTGAATAATATTACTATTATTTACAAAATATTAGGAAACCAACTTCTAAAACATCGGAATTTTAGTTCTCAGATTTTCAGTTTAAATTCTCTTTATTAAGGCTAAACTTAGAAATCATGTTCATATAATAATTCACTTTATTTTCTTTAATATACCACTATTAAACTAGTGTTTATTTCATAAATTCAAATCAACAATAATAGCCAACGCTTGTAAACTAACTAAATACAACTGATCAATAATAAATGATAATAATTAAATATTATCATTTTCTGAAACAAACACATTACAAATAACTATACACTAGAAGAAAAAGAGATTTCTACAGCAAAGGATAATAGCGTGCAAGCCAACTTGCTGTTATTTATTGTATTAAACATAAAAATGAGAATTGAAATGCTGCCTATCGAATGAAATATTAGGTGAGATTTTGCTTTTAAATTGACCGCCTTATATTTCACTTCATTTCGTTTTTCTTCTTAATTTTCTCACAATCTTTTCATCGATTCCAATTTTATTCCCTTTCAATAATCCTCTCAAATTACAAGATCATAAAAATTGGTCCTCTTATTTCCTTCAACAATCTTCGCCTCCAGAACTCAACTACCCTAAATAAGGTTTAGATATCACGTAAGAGAGAGGTGGCAGAAGTAGACCGTAGTTATTCCCTAGTTATGGGTAACTAGTAATCATCAAAATCCCCAAGTTTTGTGAGTTGAATGGTATGTCACACATTAGTCAATTGCATGGTAGTTTTTATTTTCACAGCCCGATTGCATGTCTTGAAGGAAACTGGAACTTGATGAGGTTGGGTTTCGATTTTTTTCAAATGATGTTCTCATCGAATCTCAATAATATATGGATATAGCTGATTGTTATTATTTATTTTTTCTTATCACATTTTTGCAAGTGTTGTTATTTTGAGCATCAAATTCAACTACCTCAGTGTATAGCCTCAGTCATGTAAGCGGTGGCTGTGTGGTAGATAATAATTTAGTCTACCTAGTTGGTGGTGTAGAAGCAAAAGAAATGTATGATCAAAATATATTATGTGCTATTTAATTGGCTTGATTTGTTAAGATGGAAACTCAGAATAGCAGTGGTGAATTTATAAGAAGTGTTGAATTAGGTCTTCCAATGTCAATAGTCAGTAAGAAGTACACAGGCGAGGAGTGTTGAATTTTGGTGTTTCAATGTCAATAGTCAGTAAATTGGAGCAATACGCAAAATAGTCCTTAATGGCTTTGAGATTAATGTGCGTAATAGGAGATAAATAGTAGAGTTATTGTTTGTTGTGTGAGCTGCTGTTAATTTGTGTTTACGCCGTTATCTATTTAGTGCTTAGCCTGTAGTAGCCAAATTGCTAAAGTTTGATCGGAGAAAAAGATGTGTTGATTCGGTCCAACAAATTTCGTGTGTTGAATACTGTTTATTTAAGTATTGAGTTGATTGGTAAACTATGAAAATGGTTTATGTTTTTAGTGGTTAAGAAATTTGATAACTTTTGACTTTAACTTCTTGTTCCACTTTTGTCGGTGTTGTTATAAATCTTACAGGTCAGCTTCATGCAATGTTAATGATAGTGGAAATAGTAATATAATTACAAAGGGAAAACTCTTGGAAATACATATAATACCATGATGTGTAATAAGTAGGAATATATTGGCAGCTATCCAAATATCGGTCATGGAATTGCAGGTTTGATTCTCGCTATTGTTTACACCTTTTTTTAGTATGCTATAACATATTGGGAAGTTGTTGAACTTGCAGTTTGATTGTTTGCTAGATTATATAACACACATGCTAAATTTATTTCTTTGCAATTATCAATGTAGTAGTAATCTAATCAATATAACATTTTATTAAGCATGGCAGGCATGACATAAGAGTAAACTAATAAAACTATTTTAAACAAACTAAAAGTACCGAGTAGTTTCAATTTAACTGTCCATGTTTTCTTTGTACCAAACTCATTATAGGTAAGGTTCAACATAGGTAAACTCATTACAGGTAAGGTTCGGCATAGGTTCAACATAGATGCTTGCAAAAGCTAAACCTCAACAATAGCATTAATACGGTGCAGAAATGAATGATATACCCTCGGAGGTGCACTGGTATGTTGTTCGTTTCTGATTTCTATCCTTGTTTCATCAATTAATGTTATAATACCAAATGGGGAAGCACCATCTAGATTACTGTAACTCAAAATATAATAAAAATGCTAAAACCACTACTTCATAAAAGAAGATCAACCATATATACGCAACCGATCGGGAAGTCATATTTAAATTTGAGTAGGATTTTAGCAGTTCAAATACCCAAAGGGGTGGGAATATTCTCTGTGACGACCCGGATTTTCGGACCAGTTAAAATTGCCAAAAATCCATCCGTTCTAAAATTACTAATGGAAACTACCAACTTAATACACAATATTTGATGAATATTCAACACTATTAAATGTATTGGATACAATTTCAATTATGCAACTTATCAGAGTAATTAATTAATTTATTAATCCTACAAAGTGTGCTTTAATACATACCAAATACAATGACAATATATTTACCACTGCACAACTCTGATGAGAGAGACAACACTATCCTTACCTGCAAACTCAATAAACAATGTAAATGCGGAATAAAATAGTAAGCAGGAACGATACAACAATACACGAAATATGGAAAACAATAAACAGAAAAATGTTATGTTATTTTTGGGGCTGCATCACTACCACTTGTGACTGCCTACGTACCCCTATCTAATTGGGTACCAATTAGATACAGGATCAAGCCAACGTAGTTCTCCTACTGCTAATAGGACTCATGGATCCTATGATGCAACAAATAATATGCAATTCCCAAAACTACCCATTTAGGCTTAATCTTCAATTTTAAATTTTCAAATCTAATTACCTTTACTAAAATTATCTCTTTGAACTTTATTCTCGAATTATTATTTCAAAACTTTTGAAATATATATATCTTTTATATTCAAATTATACTTTACTTCGGGATATTAAATCAAATCAATTTTGAAAAGTTTATTTGGAAATCCCAAATACTGTAATAAAAACATATCAAATAATATGCAACCAGATCGGGAGGTTTCTCCCAATAACAAGGCAACTGGGTCCCAGCCTTCATACAATCGATAAATAAGTACATCCCTCTATTCCAAGAGCGGACTGCACCAAAAACACATGCCCACTAATATTCACAAGTACCTTCAAATCTATAATAATTCTCATTTCCCAAATCTATTCAAAAATCATCTTAAAACCATTGGGTTTAGTCCTCGAAATTCTTTCCGTTTTAACAAAAAAAATTATAAAAACTATTCTTATATAAATCACTTTTATATAATATAACTACAAAATATTCATTACCAAACATTTCTATTTCTTTTAAAGGGAACACATTTCATAAGATTTTCATTTGATAACCAATTTTCAAAACAATTCATTAAATTGAAGTGAACCAAATATTACCGCTAACACCTTATAGTCAAATTGTGAAATAAATCACAAGGTGTTAGCCTACAATTATTTTCTACCCAACCCATGCATATCGATAATTAATTGCTCATAAACTGGTCGAGCGAAATCCAAACAACCAAACAATCAATTAACAAAATAAACACAACAATAAATGATAAATCAACGCTTCATTCTATCAAATATTTATAACTCTTTATTTTAACTTGGGTTGAAACGGTTTGATATTTATTTTGGAGCATTCGGGCTTTCCTTTCAATCTGTTCCACCCCTCGCCTAAGAAAAGAAAACATAGGCCAGGTAAGTTCAGGGCACTGGTTGCTCCATCCCTAACCTTAGTTAAACACCTTGTTTTAGCTTCCCATATCTCACAGGCGGGACAAATGTACTAGTCGTTTCTACATACTCAATTATTAGCTTTATTTTGAAATTGATTATAAGATTCCAAATTATCTTTCAAAATGATTAATTTTCCTTTTAAAAACATACACAATTGATTCTGGGAAAAATCGTTACATTTAAACTCACATTCAAAAAGTTATACAATTCGCAGCAAAAAGTGCTGCGGAAAGTGCTATATAAGCTTATTTGATTAAATCAACTTTTAAACATTCGATAGTTCATATTTTCCAATCCAAATCTCTTTTAAACCATTTTAATAGATTTATCAAATTTATTTCATATTTTTAAATCATTTAAAAATATCATTTATAAAGAAATCCCTTTTTGGATTACGAATTGCAAAACCCCGATGTCTTTAGAAAATTGTTTTGGACATATTTCAAACTCTACTTAATGAAATTTTGTTTTTCATTCTTCGTTGGAAAACAATTATCATTGTGGACCAAAGAATTTTTATTTCGATGAAATCCGACTTATAAATCATTCTCTACATTAATTTGAAGTTACGGGTCGAAATTTACGAACTACCGCTACGCAACGAGCTCTATTTTGACCAATTTTGTGAATTGCTTTGGAACTTGTTCGAAACACTTCAAATTTGTTTTAACCATATTTAAACTATTATAACTTATTTAAAACAATATTTTCATCATTTCAAACTCTTTTTTTTATTTCATTTCATATTATAATATCATATTATTATAATATCATTTTTAACCTTTTTAGATTATTTAAAAATCGTTAAGAGGCTAAATAACTTCCATACACATATTTATATGAATTTAGATTCTTATTTAATTAACTATGCTTACTAACCATTTCACTTATCATTTATCAAACCAAGTTATCAACTACATAAATAATCATATAATCAACCAATTTTGCAATCAAGTTATCATCCAATAAATCATCCAACATATACTAAACTTTTCATGTAATTAACTTGAAATATTTTTAGAAATTACTAACTTTAAAATGTGAGTACTCACCTTTAACCAAACCGGTTAACTTCCTACCAACATTCTTACTAACAACACGTCACTAACTACTTCAGCTAATCAACTTCTACTCCCTTTCTTTTGCTTTATGCTATCGACCTCTTCTTCCAAACTCCCAGAAATCCGACAAAGCTTCCGCAGCACCTTGAATTTGCTCCAAGCTCCTTGGAATGAAATCGTCTGCACTTCCTTTTCTTTTTCTTGCTCCGGAGCTTCACAAACTTGCTCCTCCTTCTTGATAGTTTGGCCTCACCCTATTCCATCCCTTCCTCCATGATTTCTTCACTTCTTAGATGCTAAACCATGTTTTAATTGTATTCTAAGGCCTTTGGAAAAGTTTGGTGGTGTATTGACTTTGTTTGATATGGTTTTGAAAAAGTTAGTAAGGAAATGGAAGAGAAGAAGCCATTAGAGAAGCTTTTAGAAAGCTTGAGAAAGGAAGAAGAAGAAGAAAATGTAGAAATGTGTAAAACAAAGTGGAAGAATGGTGGTCTAATTTATAGAAAAGTTTTGGATTAAAATAATATTTTGTAAAAAGACTAAAATACCCTTACTTACTTATAAAGTATCTTATTTTTTTAACACTTAACATCACATATCAAATCATTACTTTATGTCATTTTCACTTAGATATTAAGTAAAAAAATTAATAATTATGTTTCTTTGATTTGATGTTTTACTTTTTGACTTTTGTACTTTTTTGTCTTTTTATGCTTACTTTTTGTTAATTATATTCTAGAATTTTCTATGTATGTTTAGTAAAAGTAAACTTGATTAGTGAATTAATTAATACTTACACTATTTGAATATATGTTCCTATATAACAAAATAAAGGTGCGACGACGTTGCGACAACTTTTAATCGACAAAACGTTGATTTTCGACAAAATGTTTTACGGTCGCATTTTGATGTTTTGGTTAAACCATTTATTTATGTAAACCAAATTTAAAAATAAATTTGTATAATGTTATTTAAAAATATAAACACTCATAAATTAATTAAAATAATTTATTTAACCATTGAAACTTACTTTTATAAAATCAGCATTTTGTCACTTTTGTCGATATAGGCAAATGTTACTATTTTTGTGTATACTTCTCTTCCCAAACCCTATCAAAATTTTGTTTGAATCATATAACCTTACTTAATTCATATTTAAAACCACTTTAAATAGTATATTTTAAAGTGGTCAAATTTTGGGTTGTTACATTCTCCCCTACTTAAAAAAATTTTGTCCTCGAAATTAAAAGGACGAAAAAATATAACGAAAAAACAACAATTAACGAAATTTAAGCACACAAAAAATAGTACTATCACCCATAACCCCGGTCGGAGGTACGGTGCCATATCCTATCCATTTTATTTATCGAATTAAGGTAGTTTCATTTTTAAAATTCCTAGGTTGATATACTGACCCTAGATGAATTTTACTTAGGCATCTAACCTAAGCTCTGATACCAAGTGTGACGACCCAGATTTTCAGACCAGTTAAATTGCCAAAAATCCGTCCGTTCTAAACTAATAATGGAAACTACCAACTTAATACACAATATTTGATGAATATTCAACACTATTAAATCTATAGGATACAATTTCAAGTATGCAACTTATCAGAGTAATTAATTTATTTATTAATCCTACAAAGTGTGCTTTAATACATACCAAATACAATGACTATAAATTTACCACTGCACAACTCTAACGAGAGATACAACACTATCCTTACCTGCAAACTCAATAAACAATGTAAATGCGGAATAAAATAGTAAGCAGGAATGATACAACAATACACGATATATAGCAAACAATAAACAGAAAAATGTTATGTTATTTTTGGGGCTGCATCACTACCACTTGTGACTGCCTACGTACCCTTATTTAATTAGGTACATAATTAGATACAGGATCAAGCCAACGTAGTTCTCCTACCGCTAATAGGACTCATGGAGCCTACGATGCAACAAATAATATGCAATTCCCAAAACTACCCTTTAGGCTTAATCTTCAATTTTAAATTTTCAAATCTAATTACCTTTACGAAAATTATCTCTTTGAACTTTATTCTCGAATTCTTATTTCAAAACTTTTGAAATATATATCTTTTATATTCAAATTATACTTTACTTCGGGATCTTAAATCAAATCAATTTTGAAAAGTTTATTAGGAAATCCCAAATACTGTAATAAAAACATATCAAACAATATGCAACCAGATCGGGAGGTTTCTCCCAATAACAAGGCAACTGGGTCCACGCCTTCATACAATCGATAAATAAGTACATCCCTCTATTCCAAGAGCGGACTGTACCAGAAACACATGCCTACTTTTTAATTACGGGTTACCCGAATCATTGGTAACATACAAATCATTTTATATCCCGAAGCGATAAATCATTTCACACTAATATTTACAAGTACCTTCAAATCTATAATAATTCTCATTTCCCAAATCTATTCAAAAATCATCTTAAAACCATTGGGTTTAGTCCTCGAAATTCTTTCCGTTTTAACAAAAAAAATTATAAAAACTATTCTTATATAAATCACTTTTATATAATATAACTACAAAATATTCATTACCAAACATTTCTATTTCTTTTAAAGGGAACACATTTCATAAGATTTTCATTTGATAACCAATTTTCAAAACAATTCATTAAATTGAAGTGAACCAAATATTACCGCTAACACCTTATAGTCAAATTGTGAAATAAATCAGAAGGTGTTAGCCTACAATTATTTTCTACCCAGCCCATGCATATCGATAATTAATTGCTCATAAACTGGTCGAGCGAAATCCAAACAACCAAACAATCAATTAACAAAATAAACACAACAATAAATGATAAATCAATGCTTCATTCTATCAAATATTTATAACTCTTTATTTTAACTTGGGTTGAAACGGTTTGATATTTATTTTGGAGCATTCGGGCTTTCCTTTCGATCTGTTCCACCCCTCGCCTAAGAAAAGAAAACATAGGCTAGGTAAGTTCAGGGCACTGGTTGCTCCATCCCTAACCTTAATTAAACACCTTGTTTTAGCTTCCAAGATCTCACAGGCAGGACAAATGTACTAGTCGTTTACGCATGCTCAGCTAATAGCTTTATTTTGAAATTGATTATAAGATTCCAAATTATCTTTCAAAATGATTAATTTTCCTTTTAAAACATACACAATTGTTGCTGGGAAAATCGTTACATTTAAACTCACATTCAAAAAGTTATACAATTCGCAGCATAAAAGTGCTGCGGAAAGTGCTATATAAGCTTATTTGATTAAATCAACTTTTAAACATTCGATACTTCATATTTTCCAATTCAAATCTCTTTTAAACCATTTTAATAGATTTATCAAATTTATTTTATATTTTTAAAACATTTAAAAATATCATTTATGAAGAAATCCCTTTTTGGATTCCGAATTGCAAAACCGCGATGTTTTTAGAAAATTGTTTTGGACATATTTCAAACTCTACTTAATGAAATTTTGATTTTCATTCTTCGTTGGAAAACAATTATCATTGTGGACCAAAGAATTTTTATTTCAATGATATCCGACTTATAAATCATTCTCTACATTAATTTGAAGTTACGGGTCAAAATTTACGAACTACCGATACGCGACGAGCTCTATTTTGACCAATTTTGTGAATTGCTTTAGAACTTGTTCAAAACACTTCAAATTTGTTTTAAACCATATTTAAACTATTTTTACATATTTAAAATAATGTTTTCATCATTTCAAACTCTTTTTTTTATTTCATTTCATATTATAATATCATATTATTATAATATCATTTTTAACCTTTTTAGATTATTTAAAAATCGTTAAGAGGCTAAATAACTTCCATACACATTTTTATATGGATTTAAATTCTTATTTAATTAACTATGCTTATTAACCATTTCTCTTATCATTTATCAAACCAAGTTATCAACTACATAAATAATCATATAATCAACAAATTTTGCAATCAAGTTATCATCAAATAAATCATCCAACATATACTAAACTTTTCATGTAATTAACTTGAAATATTTTTAGAAATTACTAACTTTAAAATGTGAGTACTTACCTTTAACTAAACCGATTAACTTCCTACCAACATTCTTACTAACAACACCTCACTAACTACTTCAACTAATCAACTTCTACTCCATTTCTTTTGCTTTATGCTATCGACCTCTTCTTCCAAACTCCCAAAAATCCGACAGAGCTTCCGCAGCACCTTGAATTTGCTCCAAGCTCCTTGGAATGAAATCGTCTGCACTTCCTTTTCTTTTTCTTGCTCCAGAGCTTCACAAACTTGCTCCTCCTTCTTGATAGTTTGGCCTCACCCTATTCCATCCCTTCCTCCATGATTTCTTCACTTCTTAGATGCTAAACCATGTTTTAATTGTATTCTAAGGCCTTTGGAAAAGTTTGGTGGTGTATTGACTTTGTTTGATATGGTTTTGAAAAAGTTAGTAAGGAAATGGAAGAGAAGAAGCCATTAGAGAAGCTTTTAGAAAGCTTGAGAAAGGAAGAAGAAGAAGAAGAAAATGTAGAAATGTGTAAAACAAAGTGGAAGAATGGTGGTCTTATTTATAGAAAAGTTTTGGATTAAAATAATATTTTTTAAAAAGACTAAAATACCCTTACTTACTTATAAAGTAATCTTATTTTTTCAACACTTAACATCTGTAACGACCCACTATTTTGGACCATTCAAATCGACAATAAAACCACACATGTCTGTTTTGAATAATACAAAACAATATATTGTAATAAATTTGGAGCAAATAAAACCAATCACATAATCATAGACAAGGAATATCATAATAACTTGCAGTAGAAAATAAAATAAATAGTGGTTCATGAAGCCACTACAATACAAAGTCTCAAAACAGATTCAAAATACATAGTCTGAAAAATAGATACAACAGAAGTCTGAATACATAAGCAAAGTAGAAATCCCAAATACATATGTCTCTAATACAAAGCTGACATAGAAATACTGAATGGAAATAGATAGCAACTAGATAAAAGATGATCTCCAGCAGTCCTAGCTCCAGAAGGTGAAATCCAAAGCTGATACTCAGGCTGACCCGAGCGTAAATAAAAACACAAAACACTCGAGTCAGGACATACATACTTATACAATGTAAACCAACTCAAGTGAACTGCAATAAAAGGTACAAGTAACTTAAAGAATGCTTGGGATCGCCCATTCTTTAAGGATCCGTTAAACTATCTACTATGTAGTAATATTCGCTATTATAATAATGTCTAATTATAAAATAAACTTACTTTTTAATAGCGTCAAGGGGTTACCCATATAGCCCTTAACACTAATAGTCCCAGTAGTCTATCCAGTATTAGCATACTCCTAGATCGGGGGCTACCCTCGATACTCCACAGGCTATTGGAGAAAACCAAAATCGTAGTAAAGCTCGATATGGTAGGTGACACAGCACAACTAGGCAATGCCAGGGTAGATATACCAATTACGCATCCGGGCTGGTGGAAACGCATAGCAGCCACTACTGCCCACCTCGAGCCACACTCGAAAAATCAAGGGGTGCACCCTATCAATCAAAAAGTAATAGAATGGTATCAAAGAAGTGTGTCCGATCAGAGGTGCTACCTCATTGGCCCGTCAATCGCTCCTGTTTTAGCCACCTTATGCTAACTCACGGGAGTTGGGTCCATGCAAATATACCTTTAGGATCGTCGCCACCATCCTACTTCATTCTGGAATCTCCACTGCGTACACAGTTGTTAAAGTGGTGTTTGGTATCGACAGAGAGTATGTCCATATCTGATCCCCGTCTCATTAACAACCAATCGTTATTATAACCTGTGGTTATACATTTTAAATTGGTTTATATTCAAATCAAAATACATCATTTAAACCATTTGAAAGTAAAGTCATTATACTTACAATTCAAATATTCAATTCCCAAAAATTTAGCCTATTTCTGAGCTCATTTATTCAGTTAAGTACTTTAAAACATTAAAATTTCAGCATTCACAGCACTTAGAAAAATGCTGCGGTAAGTTACATTTGAAAACAGTTCATTTCAGCAAAGACGGCATTTAAAAACTGCTGTAGTAGTTCAGTTTCAATTACATTTGAAAATCTTATTTCAGCAAACTACAGCACTTATCAACTACTATTGTAGCTCTTTTCTTATTTCAGCAAACTGCAGCACTTATCAAGTGCTACTATAGCTCTTTTATTAGTTTCAGGTTTTAGTTTTAATTCAACAACCACAACACTTACCAAGTACTGCAGTAGCCCTTAGTTAATTTAGCCTTTAGTTCATTTGCATCAACTACAGCACTTACCAAGTGATGCAGTATCATATACTCAGATTTTAAGTTAACTTCAGAAATGATAGCATTTCTGAAGTGCTACTAATTCAATTTCCAGATTTATAAATAAATTTCAGAAACAAATAAACTTCAATTTTAACCATTTTAACTTATAAAAATCATATTTTTCCACATCAAAAATGTTCGTTTAAATACTCTTTAACTTATAATTTTATAAAGAATAATTTTACAATAAAAATCAAATTTTCCAGTAATTTCACTTATTAAATTCAAGTGTACCATTTTCCCATTCTTTGCATTTTTAACAATTTACTTTAACACTTAAATTTAAATTTCCATTTCATAAATAAAACTTAATTTCAATTTTTATCTAATTAACTTAAACTTCCATTTTTAAACCAAATCACAAATTTCCAAATTAAGTTATATTTCAAATTACAATTGAATCATTTATTTATTTATCATTTTTAATACATAGAAAAATCATTATCACTTTATTAAATCATTTTATATTCAACTTAAATCAAATTATCATATTTTTGCATTTTAAAAATACATAAAAATTTCCAAAAAAATTTATAAAATAACCACGGGTCTGTATAATATTTCTAACCTAGGTCAAGTGATACGGATAATATATCATTTCAATCCGTAATTTACAAAGAAAATACAGGTTTTATCATTTCAAACCCGCAATCCCAAGTAAATAAAATAAATAAAAATCGCTCAGGCCTATCATTTCAGCCCATAACGATTTTTCCCTATTCTAAAGTCAGTTCGGGTATGTATCATTTCAACCCATAGTGATTCTATTCTACAGGGAACTTGCAGTGTGAGAAACAGAATAAAATAAACAATATAACAGAATATAACATAGCAGATGATGTGACAGGTTTATAACAGGGTTTAACATCATATAATACATATCATAGGCAGGTATAACATGGTATAACAATTCTACACATTCACTTGTTATCGTTTCACAATTCTATAAGTATGAATGTCAAGTGTGAATAACTCACCTTTTTACGCTAGAGTTAGC
This sequence comes from Allium fistulosum, assembly GCA_030737815.1. Taxonomy (NCBI): domain Eukaryota; kingdom Viridiplantae; phylum Streptophyta; class Magnoliopsida; order Asparagales; family Amaryllidaceae; genus Allium; species Allium fistulosum. Next base: position 168,272,424 of record CM060906.1, on the reverse strand, counting down.
AAATCAAACACACAAACAAAAATCCGGAAAGCATGATATAGCATGACTTTGGATTCAAGTGGAGAGAGAGCCAAGATATTAATCTTGTAACAAAGCAATTATAAATATATTTTTAACACAAAGATTATATTGAAACAAAGTGGAATCAAAATAAACAAAAGACATCACCAAGCTTTTCAATCAATTTTGCTCGACCACTAACAACTTTTGCTCGGCCATACATGTTTTCATGTGGAAATGGATCGGGTTTGGACTCAAAATGGCATGGTTAACCTAGAGAAGAAGAAGGGGTAGGAGTTTGCAAGCATGGAATATAAAGGGACAAGGCAAAAAGTGGAGTTTTGGTTGCATCTAGGCTCGGCCAAAGGTCAAGTGGGCTCGTCCTTGGTCAGGTACAGGTCTGGTGATGGCTGAAGTGATAGCCAGAGGTGGTGTACTTGCTGGTGGTGGTGGCGGCTAAGGGTGTGGTCGTGGCTACAAATGAAGGAGATGGTGAAAAACTAGGCTCGGTTATGCATTTTTGGAAGAGATCTTCAATGTTTTGTGGAGTTTTGTTCATATGGAGGTCACGGCACTTGCTGGTCAAAGGAGATGGAGGGTGTGCCATGGATGGTGAGGGGGAGATGATGGTGGTGATGGTCGGTGGAGATGGTGGAGGGTTAGGCCGAGCAACATATGGAAGAGATCAAGCAAAAACAATGGAAAAAGAAGAAGAAAAGAGAGAAAAGAGGAGGCCATTGCTTACCAAAAATTTTAGAAATGATGATGGACAAAAATTGTGATGGAAATGAGAAGTTTTCATGTGAAATACCAAATAAAACTCATGGCTACAATCAAGGAGAGAACGGCCAAAGAAATGAAAGGTCTAGGCAATGAAAAGTCAAAAGTTTTAAAGCTTTTTGTCTCTTTGAATTTCCATTTTCCTTTAATTCAATATAAACAAATAAAAATCAAGTAAAATAAATAAAAGACAAACAAAAATAAAGTGAAAATGAAAATAAACAAATATTCTTAGGAAAATAAAAAAGTAAATAAAGAAAATAATTTATTATATTGAAACTAGGATTAAAAATTGCAAACAAAATACAATTAATATTGGAAAATTACAACTACACTTTTAAAAATGTTTTAAAAATAAAATTTTGAAATAAAATCTAATTTAAAAATATTTGCAAAAATCTTGGGTTGTTACACTCTCCCCCACTCAAATCTTTTCGTCCCCGAAAAGAACGAAACAAGGAAAATAAGGAAAACAAGATAGGAAAGCAAATAGTACCTGAAACAAACAATTCCGGATTCGAAGCACGAATGCTCTCCTCCGTCTCCCAGGTACAGTCTCGATCATCAGTACTCCACTGTACTTTGACCAGACTAGCAGATTTCCTTCTTAGCTGCTTCATACCTCTGTCGACAATACGAAGTGGCTTCCTCTCGACAGTCAGATTAGGCTCAATATCCAAACTATCAAGAGCGGAAGGCTGAACAATAAGAGATGGGTCATGCAGATAGCGACGAAGATGAGAAATGTGGAATACATTATGCACTCCAAAGAACTTCTCAGGCAAATCCAGACGATAAGCTAAAGAACCAATCCTCTCCAAGATGCGGAAAGGACCAACAAACCTAGGAGCAAGCTTCCCTCTACGACCAAACCGAATAACATTCCTTAAGGGAGAGACCTTAAGGAAAACAAATTCACCAACAGCAAACTCTAAACCCCTCCTTCGACGATCAGCATACTTCTTCTGCCTATCCTGAGCAACCCTCATCTTCCTCCTAATCTCCTCAACTCTCTCAGAAGCCTCTAAAATCATCTCAGGACCAAGAACCAAATGATTACCGGATTCAATCCAGCAAGATGGAGGTCTACAAGGTCATCCGTAAAGAGCAGCAAACGGGGACGTCTTAATGCTAGCCTGAATTCGAAGATAGAAATGAGATAGATAAAAGATTAAGATAAGATTAAAATAGAAGATTGAGATTATACCTGATAACTATTGTTATAGGTAAATTCGACAAGATGGAGATCATCTTCCCAAGATCCTCCATAATCAAGCACACAAGCACGAAGAAGATCCTCTAGAATCTGATTCACTCTTTCCGTTTGCCCGTCGGCCTGTGGATGGTAAGCAGTGCTCAAATTCAGATGAGTACCCAAAGATTTCTAGAAAGCTTTCCAAAACTGACTAGTAAAGATAGGATCACAATCACAAACAATACTGATAGGGACACCATGGAGACGAACAATCTCCCTTATGTAGATCTCAAACAAGCTAGAAGAAGAATGGGTAGACTTGACCGGAATGAAATGAGTGGACTTGGTCAGTCTATCCACAATAACCCAGATACTCTCATTACCCCTCCTAGTCCTCAGTAATCCATCAAAGAAATCCATAGAAACTTGTTCCCATTTCCAATTGGGAACCTCAAGGGGCTGCAACAAACCAGGGGTCTATTGATGATCGGCCTTGACTTGCTGACAATTCGCACACCTACTAACAAAAATGGAGATATCTCGCCTCATACCCTTCCACCAATACAACTTCTTCATATCTTGATACATCTTGGTCACACCCGGATGAATAGAAAGTCTGGACCGATGATTCTCCCGAAGTAACCCTGTCTCAATCCATCAACATTCGGGACACAAATCCGATTATTAATCCTCAAAATACCTCTATCATCGATCTTAGCACCACTGCCATCAAGACTACTACTACCAACCCTACTACGAACACTCTCCTTCATCAATCTAAGCATCTCATCCTCATCCTGCTTAGCCATGATACAATCCAAAAGAGAAGAAGAACAACCGGCTGACACAACATCGCCTTCTTCCGACTCAAAGCATCTGCCACAACATTAGCTTTCCCAGGGGTATAGTTGATGTCGAGGTCATAAGAAGCAAGAAACTCCAACCACCTAACTTGCCTCTGATTCAAATGCTTCTGAGTGAAAATATATCTCAAAGAGTGATGATCGGTGAAAAGCTCAAACTTAGTTCCCAAAAGATGATGCCTCCAAAGCTTTAAAGCAAAAACCACAAAAGCAATTCCAAATCATGAGCAACATAATTGGCCTCATGGGTCTTCAACTGATGACTAGCATAAGCAATGACCTTCCCATCCTTCATCAGAACAGCTCTCAAACCTTCACGACAAGCATTAGTGTATACCGCTAATCCCTCATTTCCACTTGGAATGGTAAGAACTGGTGCGGAAGTAAGCTTGTGCTTTAACTCACTGAATGCAGCTTTACACTCATCACTCCAAATAAACTTAGCATTCTTTCGAGTCAAAGCGGTGAGAGGTGCAGCAATCTGAGCAAAATTCTCAATGAATCTCCGATAATAACCGGCAAGGCCCAAAAAACTACGGATATCAGTTGGAGTCCTAGGAATTTCCCAATCCTGCACAGAATAGGGATAAATAAGGACAACTGGAAAGATAGAATAAATTGAAAGAAATAAGGAAAGAGAAGGAAAGAAAGACTTACATTGATCGCAGCGATCTTGATTGGATCAACAAAAACTCCATTACCAAAAACAATATGCCCGAGGAATCGGACTTCATCCTTCCAGAAATAGCATTTAGAAAATTTAGCCTTTAACTGATGATTTCTAAGAGTCTCAAGAACAGATTTCAAATGCGACTCGTGTTCTTCCTCGGACTTAGAGAAAATGAGAATATCATCAACAAAGACAAGAACAAATTTATTAAGCACATCACGAAAAACACGATTCATCAAATTAACAAAGAAAGCAGGAGCATTAGTCAAATCAAAAGGCATGACTAACCATTCAAAGAACCCATTCTCAGTACGGAAAGCAGTCTTGGGAATACTTTCCTCAGCAACTCTGAGCCGGTGAAAACCTGTGGCAAGATCAAGCTGAGAGAAAACAGTAGCACCATAAAGCTGATCGAACATATCATTGATGCGAGGCATTGGATATCTGTTTTTCATAGTGAGCTTGTTCAGCTCCCTATAATCAGCACACATCCGGAGAGAACCATCGGACTTAGTGACGAAAACCACCGCTGCTCCCCATTCTGAATAGCTAGGTTTGATCAGACCTTTGGAGAACAAGTCCTCAATCTGCTTTCCCAACTCAACCTTCTCGCGGGGTGCCATTCTTCTAGGAGGAAGAACTACAGGTCGAGCTCCAGGAATAAGATCAATACGAAAATCAATTTCCCACTTAAGGGGTAAAGCAGTGACTTCACCAAATACATCGGGATAAAGTTTGACCACACGAGTCGACTGAAGATCAACATGAGAAGAATCCAGAGAATAAATAAAATTGCCAGCAAAATCCTAAGGCATGCGGCACTGAATAATCAAAGGATCACCCTTATCACCAACAAGAGACACAATTCGGGATTTGCAAGAGATACGGGCATCATGATTCCTTAACCAATCATCTCCAAGCAATAAATTAAAAGCATCGAAACCCAAAACATAGAAATCACTAGAAAACCGATAACCAGAATGAAAGAGTTTCACATGCTTACAAATCCTATTAAGATTTGCGGAACCCCCAATAGGATTTGAAACGCATAAAGGAACAGAAGCATACTCAGGAGAAAGGAGATGCTCAAACTCATCACACAAATCAATAGAAATAAAACTATGGGAAGCTTCAGTATCAAATAAAACACGAACAGGATGATGAAATAAAGAAAAGGTGCCCTGAAGAGTACCTTGGTTATCACTAGGAGCAGGAGCAGGTGCAGGTGGAGCAGGTGAAGAAGCAGAGGTAACAGCAAAAATACTAGATGGCTTGCCCTTCTGATACAAAGGACAATCATTCTTGAAATGACCAGGCTGCAGACAGACATGACAGAGATTGTTCCTGGTATTCTGAGGTGGAGGAACAGCAGCACCAACTGAAGTAGGGCAACTATTTGCATAGTGTCCCGTCTGATCACACTTGAAACAGGTAATGGTAGATAGGTTGATAGGGTGCCTCTGAGAAGGAGAAGATGAAGATCCCAATCTTGGATGCTTGAGCCAATTCTTCTTTTGCTGATGGAAATTTGGCTTTCTCTTCTTAGAGTTAGCAGAGGAAGACTAAGATGCAGGAGCACTAGCAACAGCAGGACCCTTGGAAGTAGGGTTCTCATATCGAATAGCCATATCCATAAGCTCGGTGAAAGTGCCATGAACATGAGAAATGAGACGATCATAGAACTCTAGGCGAGCTCCAGCTATGAACTTTTCATTCTTCTTAAGTTGGGTGTCAATAAGGCCAGGACCAAACTTGGAAAGTTCGTTGAACTTTCGCTCATACTCAGAAAAGGACATGGTACCCTGCTTGAGATCCATGAATTCACGATAAAGCTGAGATTTACCGGCTTCGGGCATCCATTTTGCCACAAAAGCCTCCCTGGAAAGAAGATACAAAAACAAAACTTAAGATAGATTCAAAAGAAAGGAAATGGGAACAAAATTCAAGATAACACAAAGGATACCTAAACTGCTCCCAGGAAATATCACCCTTGTTAGTGTGAGCTGTAACAGACTCCCACCAATCCAAGGCTGACACTTGCAGCTGCCAGGCTGCTAACTGACGCTTCTGGGCATTAGTAATCTCGAGACCGGTAAAGATCCTCTCTAAACTCTGTAACCATTGCTGGGCTTCAATAATGCTCTCTGAACCGGTAAACTTGGTACCACCAAGTTGAGAGAATTCCTTACAGAGAACAGTAATCCTAACAGGTGCAGCAAGTTGACGAGCTGGGGCGATACCACGACCCCTACCTATGGCATTTCCACGATTCATCCTGAAAAATCAAGAATGAATTTTAGGAAAAAGGTACAGAGAAGACAAAGATAAGATAAGATAAGACAAGATAAGACAAGATAAATTCACTTGGATGAATATCCTAAAGAAAGAAAATACTAACAAGGTAGATACGAAAGGAGGAAAATGAAACTACCATAAGTAAATGGCAGGTTATACAACTAAAACCGTACAGGGCGCGTATTGTTTCTTTGGATTTCCAACAAATGGTCAGGCTAAGGAACTTCCTACACCACATAGGTATGCCTTTGAAGGGATGCCCCGAGAACTTAACCAACTCTCTACTAACACAAGGCCGAGTTACCTCACGCTTCTGGTGCAATGAAGCTGTAACTAGATAACTCCACACACGAGTATGTCACCCCGGTCGTTACCGACTTTTATCCGAGGATCCTCAACACCAACAACCACAAAGTAATAAATTTGCAGCAACCACATAAGTTAAGTATCTGGGCTCCATACCATGATACCACTTTTTTCCAGAAGGAAATGGACATACCCTAAGGGCGCTACCACCAAACAACCTTGCCGCATCCTTCCTGTTTCGACCATTTCCGGGGTGTGAGGTTCGATGAAGTCTCGTCCCACAAAGCTACGCTTTTCACAAAAGCCATGCTTTGATCAACCAATGATCAGCACTCAGCATGCCACACTACCAAGTTGGGAGTATATCACTAATAACCATCAACTACATAACCTCTGAGCTCGTACATCTCAAAGAAGGGTGTAAAGCTAAGAGAATAAATTCTCCGCCACCAAACAGAAATGTATATGATAGAAATCAGCTTTATATCTCAAAGTGTAATGTCAGACATACAACCATACAGGTTTGTTCCGGATTCGAACAGAACGGAAGAAACTTCAAAAGAAGTCCTTGCAAATCAGAATAATCCCTAATCACGTCCAGAACCCCATCACAAAGGGTGATATAAATCTCTATACCAGAGCAAATCGGTAAAGAGACATTCGACAGTTAATCCTTTCATTTTCGAAAATACTCAGTCTTCAACACCATCTTCAAATGCAATCCCATTTCGTCGTATCATTATTCGGAATGGGTTTTATGACATAAAGTCCTCTCCCGGCTAATCCGAATAATGAGCATTTATTTTTAAAAACACATGGATACACAAGTCAAATAGATTAACTATTTAGATTCGATGTGGGTTTCGGATAACCATCTGGAATCCGACCCCCTGTCGCATCGAAATTCAAATGTTGTTTAAAGGCCAATATTGATAGTCGGTTATTTAACTATCAATCACTATTCACAACAATCACCAGATTTTAAATAATTTTTACCCAATTATTTATTTTCAAAATATCTTCGCAAGATATATTTTAACACTCCAACACTTTGAAAACCAATTTCAAAACACTTTTCTTTTGCGGAATAAATTTCCAAATGTTATTTTATTTTCACTGAAGATTCGCTGAGTTTGAAAAACTTAAAACACTTATCCAAAACTATATGTATATTTGGAAACACTTGAGATAAAAACTATTTTTAAACACTTTATCTAAAATATTAGTTATGAAAATATTATACTAATATCTCATATAAACTTCAAGCCCAATCAAATTTTAAAAATGAAATTATTAGATAGAGTATAATTATTTAAATATCCATTTTCTAAATCAAATCTCAATTTGATCTTTAAAATAATCACTTCTAAAATTAACCAAATAAATCTTTACTTTAAAGATTTAAAAACAACTTAAGAAAATAATTTCTCCAAAGTATTCTTTTTAAAACCATCCTTAAAACTTTCAATTTATATTTATCAGCTACTTTGAAAACATACTCGGCTTTCCAGTGAAAATACACTTTTCATTTCAAAATGATCCATTTAAATCAATTAATAAATCCTTCTTGACTTATTTCAATTTACATTCCAAATCCGTAATTTCTTTCCACACTTTTTTTCAAAATAAACCAATATTTATTTTTTAAACAAATAACCCATTCCTTTATAAATTCCCATTGTGAATTTACATTTCCAAATATCCACTGATATACGATTTTCAAATCGATTTCCAAATATTCACTTTCAAACACCAAATCAAATTCAAAATTGATTTCCAAATTTATTTCAAACACCAAATCAAATTCAAAATTAATTTCCAAATTAATTTCAAACACCAAATCAAATTTCAAATTGATTTCTAAATTTATTATCCTTTAAAACCAATTCCTTTATTTCTTCCAAACTATTTAAAATCTGAATTTTAAATAAATTCTCCAACTTTTAGACAATATCACTCGAAATCCATTTATTAAAATCTTTTTCCCATATTTTGGAATTGATTTGATAAGATTACAAAAATCAACTTTTATACTTTTAAATTCCTTCCTTTAAATTTATCCAATTTCCTAAAATTAATTTACTCCAAACTTTTCTACTTTAATTTCCAAAAATCCAATTTTATTTATTTTTGGTATCCTACGATACCAAAAATATATTCGGCTAAACTATAGCCTTCAAATAAATTCCATTTATCAATATAATCATTCACACCAATATAATCATTCACGGATTATCACATCACAACATATACAAATTAATTCAATAATGTGAGGAATCCAGTTGGATCCCTCCCACCTGTTTCCCTGCATCCACAGATGTTAGCACAACAACTAAATACCAATTCCACTTCGAGGTGGAATATCGCGGTATATGGGTTTATAAAATATCATCCGCTATTATGCGGCGCATAGGGTCTCATCCGCTATATAATGCGGGAAATCAATCACTCCAAATATATATATACTACTATCATATATACTATCACATCCAAACAATCAATCAATAACCGAAATTCCAATTTTTTTAATTTGATTGAGAAGATCTCACCTTTAATTTTCAATACATTCCAACTCATTTCCATTCCAGGTTGTTTCTACATTTTAGACCTTGTATAAACATTTATATAATTTATTAATATTCGAAATAAATCGAATAATAAATTCTTATCGAATAAATTTAATTAACCAATGATTTTAATTTCAAAATTGAAATTTGATTTTTAAACTAATTTCTTTTTAACAAAATATTTTCTTTGAAAATAATCTATATAGATTTTAAAATCTATTTTTTTTCCTTTACTGTATATACTTATACATACAGTACTAAATTTAAAATTTAAAATCGAAGAATAAATTGCTTTTATACCTTACTGTTAATCAAGCAACCCAGGCCATGCAGCGACCAAACCCTAGCCGCGTCGCCGAGTTCGACGGCCTCGACTCCACTCCAACTGAAATGCGACCGCCCCACTGGGAAACCCTGCTCGCACAGCCCCGTCGCTCGTGACCATCCCATCGCGAAACCCTCCACGCCGACCTCCTCCTCAACTAAAATCGGAAATCGCGACATATCCCTATCCCGAGTTCGATTATGATTTCGAACTCGCGATTACTTTCTGCCATTTTTTTTTGAATGAATGAAAAGGATTGAAGAAGAACGACAAATTTAGTTCGGCCATTGATAACTGGATTTGATTTCGCTCTATTGAACTGAGATCTCGGCCATTTGATTTTATTTCTTTGAACGAAGATAGTTTTTTTTCTTTTTGTTTTGAACGAGATAAATTTTTTTCTTTCTTCAACGCGTGTCAGAACATTTGCCAAGTGTTGGAAAAAAGATGAACGTGTAATTTCCCTTGTGAAACGGTATTATATTAAATACATATATATATATTATTTTTAAATTCAATTTTAAATTTAAATCGTTACAATTACGCAACTTGAAATTTCGACCTCCAATCGAGGCATGCTGCTAGGCATTTATAATGTTATACCCCTATTTCGAACGCAATGGAAAAGGTTTCGAATCCTAATTTGATCGTATGGAGAAGATAGTTTTTTGGACCGGTTATTATATTAAATTTCGATATAATTTTTCAGCGCGTTTGCTTACCGTACGGTCAAACAACAACTCCGAATGCTACGGAAATTGAAATTCGATAATAATACAATATTATGGATCCAACGGAACTGGTTTCGTCGAATTCCGATAATGTGCCTCGGAAGGCTATTTTTAAATATCGATTTAAACAATATAAATTTAAAACTGAACAAATCGCTTTCAAATTCAGTTTTAAAAGTTCTATTACCTACAGTATTATCAATATGAATTTTCTAAGCCTTACAAATATTTTTAACGGGCATAAAACTGAAGATTCAATATTTTACCCAACTTCAATAATTAAATTTAATAATTTAATTGTCAAATTAATCCTGATATTTGAATTTCAAGTTAAACTAACTTTCAAATATTTAAAATCAATTAATTATTTCAATTTCAAAAGTCCAAAATTCTTGGTCGTCACATTCTTCCCCCTTAAAAGAATTTCGTCCCGAAATTACAAGTTAAGAAGAATGATCCATAACCCATTTATTAATTTCCCATAACCAAATAGTTTTATCAACTTTCCAAAACAAATCTTTTTATTGAAGACACATTAGCCCTCTTATTAACTTCCCAAATTCAACCATAAGTTTCAAACAATATTATTTTCTCAACAATTAAATTTTCAATTCAAATTCAAATTTTAAATTCTCAAAATTTTCTCAAAATTTTTCTAACTCTCTAAATTTTCGAAAAATTTCACCAGCGTCTCCTTTGCGCGGCGAGCTCGGTAGGACTACAAAATGCCACAACGGGCCCCCAGATTTCAAAAGAAAACAAAAGGCCAAGTGGCTAGATCAGAAAAGGATCAAATTTCATATTGAAATTTAAATATATACCTTTTGTCGAGCAATTAAATTTTATCTTCGAAATCAAAAATCCAATTTCCTTTTCCTTTTTAAAACACCTATATACTACTAGCAATAATTTCTAATCATAGCTTTCAAAATCATTTTATACATTTCTTTACTAAATTTTCAATATCCATTTCATTCAAATCCTTTCAATTTATTTTCAAATATTTCTCTGGAATTCTATTTCATTTTCAATTATAAATTACATTTATAATTCACATTTATATTTTCAATTCTATCCACTTATTTACAATCACCATTTTACAACTTCCAGTTTAATCTTCATTTACTTATTAAACTTAAAATATTTCCTCAATTCAAAATTTACTTAAGAATTCCATTATTCATTTCTTAAGTTCAATATAAATACCTTTGAAGGGACGCCCCGAGAACTTAACCAACTCTCTGCTAAACACAAGGCCGAGTTACCTCACGCTTCTGGTGCAATGAAGCTGTAACTAGATAACTAACACACGAGTCATGTCATCCTCGGTCGTTACCGACCTTTATCCGAGGATCCTCGACACTAACAACCACAAAGTAATAAATTTGCAGCAACCACATAAGTTAAGTATCTTGGCTCCATACCATGATACCACTTTTTTCCACAAGGAAATGGACATACCATGAGGGCGCTACCCCCAAACAACCTTGCTGCATCCTTCCTGTTTCGACCGTTTCCGGGGTGTGAGGTTTGATGAAGTCTCGTCCCACAAAGCTACGCTTTTCACAAAAGCCATGCTTCGATCAACCAATGATCAGCACTCGGCATGCCACACTACCAAGTTGGGAGTATATCACTAATAACCATCAACTACATAACCTCTGAGCTCGTACATCTCAAAGAAGGGTGTTAAGCTAAGAGAATAAATTATCCGCCACCAAACAGAAATGTATTTGATAGAAATCAGCTTTATATCTCAAAGCTTTATATCTCAAAGTGTAATGTCAAACATACAACCATACAGGTCTGTTCCAGGTTCGAACAGAACGGAAGACACTTCAAAAGAAGTCCTTGCAAATCAGAATAATCCCTAATCACGTCCAGACTCCCCATCACAAAGGGTGATATAAATCTCTATACCGGAGCAAATCGGTGCAGAGACATTCGACAGGTAATCCTTTCGTTTTCGAAAATACTCAGTCTTCTACACCATCTTCAAATGCAATCCCATTTCGTCGTATCATTATTCTGAATGGGTTTTATGACATAAAGTCCTCTCCCGGCTAATCCGAATAATGAGCATTTATTTTTAAAAACACATGGATACACAAGTCAAATAGATTAACTATTTAGATTCGATGTGGGTTTCGGATAACCATCTGGAATCCGACCCCCTGTCGCATCGAAATTCAAATGTCGTTTAAAGGCCAATATTGATAGTCGGTTATCTATCAATCACTATTCACAACAATCACCAGATTTTAAATAATTTTTACCCAATTATTTATTTTCAAAATATCTTCGCAAGATATATTTTAACACTCCAACACTTTGAAAACCAATTTCAAATCACTTTTCTTTTGCAGAATAAATTTCCAAATGTTATTTTATTTTCACCGAAGATTCGCTGATTCTGAAAAACTTAAAACACTTATCCAAAACTATATGTATATTTGGAAACACTTGAGATAAAAACTATTTTTAAACACTTTATCTAAAATATTGGTTATGAAAATATTATACTAATATCTCATATAAACTTCAAGCCCAAACAAATTTTAAAAATTAAATTATTAGATAGAGTATAATTATTTAAATATCCATTTTCTAAATCAAATCTCAATTTGATCTTTAAAATAATCACTTCTAAAATTAACGAAATAAATCTTTGCTTTAAAGATTTAAAAACAACTTAGGAAAATAATTTCTCCAAAGTACCCTTTTTAAAACCATCCTTAAAACTTTCAATTTATATTTATCAGCTACTTTGAAAACATACTCGGCTTTCGAGTGAAAATACACTTTTCATTTCAAAATGATCCATTTAAACAATTAATAAATCCTTCTTGACTTATTTCAATTTACATTCCAAATCCGTAATTTCTTTCCACACTTTTTTTCAAAATAAACCAATATTTTTTTTTTAACAAATAACCCATTCCTTTATAAATTCCCATTGTGAATTTACATTTCCAAATATCCACTGATATACGATTTTCAAATCGATTTCCAAATATTCACTTTCAAACACCAAATCAAATTCAAAATTGATTTCCAAATTTATTTCAAACACCAAATAAAATTCAAAATTAATTTCCAAATTAATTTCAAACACCAAATCAAATTTCAAATTGATTTCTAAATTTATTATCCTTTAAAACCAATTCCTTTATTTCTTCCAAACTATTTAAAATCTGAATTTTTAATAAATTCTCCAACTTTTAGACAATATCACTCGAAATCCATTTATTAAAATCTTTTTCCCATATTTTGGAATTGATTTGATAAGATTACAAAAATCAACTTTTATACTTTTAAATTCCTTCCTTTAAATTTATCCAATTTCCTAAAATTAGTTTACTCCAAATTTTTCTACTTTAATTTCCAAAAATCCAATTTTATTTATTTTTGGTATCCTACGATACCAAAAATATATTCGGCTAAACTATAGCCTTCAAATAAATTCCATTTATCAATATAATCATTCACACCAATATAATCATTCACGGATTATCACATCACAACATATACAAATTAATTCAACAATGTGAGGAATCCAGTTGGATCCCTCCCACATGTTTCCCTGCATCCACAGATGTTAGCACAACAACTAAATACCAATTCCACTTCGAGGTGGAATATCGCGGTATATGGGTTTATAAAATATCATCCGCTATTATGCGGTGCATAGGGTCTCATCCGCTATATAATGCGGGAAATCAATCACTCCAAATATATATATACTACTATCATATATACTATCACATCCAAACAATCAATCAATAACCGAAATTCCAATTATTTTAATTTGAGTGAGAAGATCTTACCTTTAATTTGCAATGCATTTCAACTCATTTCCATTCCAGCTTGTTTCTCCATTTTATACCTTGTATAAATATTTATAAAATTTATTAATATTCGAAATAAATCGAATAATAAATTCTTATCGGATAAATTTAATTAACCAATGATTTTAATTTCAAAATTGAAATTTGATTTTTAAATTAATTTCTTTTTAACAAAATATTTTCTTTGAAAATAATCTATATAGATTTTATAATCTATCTTTTTTCTTTACTATATATACTTATACATACAGTACTAAATTTAAAATTTAAAATCGAAGAATAAATTGCTATTATACCTTATTGTTAATCAAGCAACCCAGGCCACGTAGCGACCAAACCCTAGCCGCGTCGCCGAGTTCGACGGCCTCGACTCCACTCCAACTGAAACGCGACCGCCCCACTACGAAACCCTGCTCGCACAAAATTACGATGTAAACGCGGAGATTACACCGATATTAGATTATATAAACATTCTCACTTTCAACATGTTATCTACTCATAACTCAACTTAATGCTACATAACATTATTTTGCAATTATCAAAGTTGTAAGCATGACCCTCCTACAACAATATGAAATCTATGGTTAATTACGAGGATAAAATTATTTGAAAATTTATAATGCATTTCAACTCATTTCCATTCCAGCTTGTTTCTCCATTTTATACCTTGTATAAATATTTATAAAATTTATTAATATTCGAAATAAATCGAATAATAAATTCTTATCGGATAAATTTAATTAACCAATGATTTTAATTTCAAAATTGAAATTTGATTTTTAAATTAATTTCTTTTTAACAAAATATTTTCTTTGAAAATAATCTATATAGATTTTATAATCTATCTTTTTTCTTTACTATATATACTTATACATACAGTACTAAATTTAAAATTTAAAATCGAAGAATAAATTGCTATTATACCTTATTGTTAATCAAGCAACCCAGGCCACGTAGCGACCAAACCCTAGCCGCGTCGCCGAGTTCGACGGCCTCGACTCCACTCCAACTGAAACGCGACCGCCCCACTACGAAACCCTGCTCGCACAGCCCCGTCGCTCGCGACCATCCCATCGCGAAACCCTCCACGCCGAGCTCCTCCTCAACGAAAATTGGCAATCGTGACATATCCCTATCCCGAGTTCGATTATGATTTCGAACTCGCTATTACTTTCTGCCCATTTTTTTTTTTGAATGAATGAAAAGGGATTGAAGAAGAACGACAAATTTAGTTCGGCCATTAATAACTGGATTTTATTTTGCTCTATTGAACTGAGATCTCGGCCATTTGATTTTATTTCTTTGAACGAAGATAGTTTTTTTTTCTTTTTGTTTTGAACGAGATAAATTTTTTTCTTTCTTCAACGCGTGTCAAAACATTTGCCAAGTGTTGGAAAAGAGATGAACGTGTAATTTCCCTTGTGAAACAGTATTATATTAAATACATATATATATATATATATATATTATTTTTAAATTCAATTTTAAATTTAAACCGTTACAATTACGCAACTTGAAATTTCGATCTCCAATCGAAGCGTGCCGCTAGGCGTTTATAATGTTATACCCCTATTTCGAACGCAATGGAAAAGGTTTCGAGTCCTAATTCGATCGTATGGAGAAGATAGCTTTTTGGACCAGTTATTATATTAAATTTCCATATAATTTTTCAGCGTGTTTGCTTACCGTACGGTCAAACGACAACTCCAAATGCTATTGAAATTGAAATCCGATAATAGTACAATATTACGGATCCAACGGAACTGGTTTCCTCGAATTCCGAGACTGTACCTCGAAAGGCTATTTTTAAATATCGATTTAAACAATATAAATTTAAAACTAAACAAATCGCTTTCAAAATTCAATTTTAAAAGTTCTATTACCTTCAGTATTATCAATATGAATTTTTTAAGCCTTAAAAATATTTTTAACGGGCATAAAGCTGAAGATTCAATATTTTACCCAACTTCAATAATTAAATTTAATAATTTAATTGTCAAATTAATCCTGATATTTGTATTTCAAGTTAAACTAACTTTCAAATATTTAAAATCAATTAATTATTTCAATTTCAAAAGTCCAAAATTCTGGGTCGTCACAGCTGCCTACTAGCATAACCATTCACTCTCCCATGCTGCATCAGAGGCGCGCCCAACCCTACACCACAAGCATCGGTATGTACAGTCAGTCCTTCCCTTTCATCCGAAATAGCTAAAACCAGAGCATCGGTCAACCTCTTCTTCAACTCAACAAATGGTTCCTCACACTTTGAAGTCCAAAAAACTTCTCATCCTTCTTCATCAACTTGGTTAGGTATGAGGTGATCTTTAACTAATCCAGGATGAATCTCTTATAAAATTCGGTCATGCCTAAGAAACTTAAAACCTCTGTAGGAGTCTGAGGTCTCTTAACATCTTGAACGGCCGCTACCTTTGCCGGTTCCACGAAAATGCCATCCACCAACACAGCATGTCCAAGAAACCTTACTTCTGACTGCTAAAAAAGGCATTTAGAAAATTTAGCCTTTAGAACGTTTTTACTTAACGTTTCTTGTACCACATCTAAACAGTACTTGTGTTCTTCTTTGGACTTAGAGTAGATAAGGATATCGTCCATAAAGACCAACACAAACTTATTGAGAACATCTCTAAAAACTTGATTCATCAAATCTACAAAAGAAGCAGGTGCACTGGTTAACCCAAAGGCATAACCAACCACTCAAAGAAAAAGTATAGCCCTCTAAATGCAGTTAAGGGTATGCTTTCCTCCGCCACCGTTAACTAGTGAAACATGGTAGTCCTGTCCATTTGGGAAAATACCCGGGCACCGTGATGTTGGTCAAAAAGGTCGTCTATGCGAGGTAAGGGATACTTAATTCGAATGGTCTGCTTATTCAACTCCCTATGGTCCACATACAGCCTTAAAGAACCATCAAATTTTGCTACAAAACTATGGTCGATCCCCAACTCGAACGACTCGGTCTAATCAGTCCAATCCTCAACAAATCATCGGTTTGATTTATTAGCTCCTTCCTCTCTCCTGAGGCCATTTTACGCATAGATTGAATAACAGGCTTCGCACTGGGATTTAAGTCAATGTGGAACTTAATCTTCTGATGAGGAGGCAGACTGTTAACTACTTAAAACACATCAGGAAATTTCTTCACAATTTCTATAGATCCTAACTCTTCTTGCGATGATTCTAAGGCATAAAGGATCATTGGCTTGCTGGGATCCTTGCATGATACTTCAACAAAATCCCCAATTTTAGTTATTAAAAATATCATTCTTCCATCACAATCTAAAACAGCTCCATTCACTAACAGCCAATCTATATCAAGTATAACATCAAACCACTTAAAATCTAGGATAAATAGGTTGCAAGAAAAATGATGGGTAAGGTAAGTAATTTGCACATCCTCACAGATCATACAAAGATTAGTTGTACCTCCTATGGGGTTAGAGAGACAAATAGGGGTTTCTGCAAATTTTGGGGAATGTTGTAATTTTTATACTAAGTCTAAAGAAATGAAACTATGGGAAGCCCCGGTATCAAAAAATACTCTAACAAAAATGCAATTAATCATTAAGGAACCGTCAAGAACTCCCTTTTCTTTAACATCTGCTGAGGTCGATGGTTCATCCTTGATTGCATAAACCTTGACATGTTGTTCCTTCTTCATTAGTCGCCAATCCTTCACATGCATCTTAGTTGCTGATAGTTGTAACAAAGTGTCTTCTGAACCTTTAGAGAGAAATGTCCAGCCTGTTGCTGCTGAACTCCAGAATTTTTACAGAACTTAACGAATTGGCCCTTTTGATTACACTTATTACAAATATAATCCTTTAACTTGTTTCTTGATCTTCTCCTGACTTTCCTTTCCCCTGTTTCTTCTAGTTTGGGTTAAACTTTCTCTTATTCGAGTTACCATTATTGCTATTGGGTGCTGCTGCTATGTTCTTTTTCACAAGAGCTTCATACCTCAGAGTCATATCTACCAAATCCATGAAAGATACCTTTAGATGGGCAGTCATCTTTTCCTGGAAACCTTCTCTCATCCCCATCACAAACTTCTCACTCTTTCTTAGAGGTGTGTCGATCAACTCCAACTCAAGTCATGATAGCTTGTTAAACTTGGTCTCACACTCAGTTACCAACAAGTCTCCCTACTTTAGGTCTAAGAAACTCCTATACATTCGAGCCTTTCCTATAGTGGGCATGAACTCTTTTACTATTAGTGTGTAACCTGTGTGTTGCATATGGTAATGTTGTTAAAAATTAGTATTTATATTTTACTTATTGCCAAAATATATTTTATTATGCAATATATGATAAATTTATCATGATATATTAGATATAAATTAAAATGACATGTGATGGTCGGATATAAGGTTGAAGGTTCAATCTTCGCTAGCTACATATCTTTGTAAAATTAATGTCGTGACCCAAGAAAAATTATAAATTAAAATTGTTAATATCATATATGTAAATAGTTTATGTTTTCTCTTCATGACATAAATAATTTATGTTATGTGATATATATTTTATATGTATGAGTGAATAAGTAACTTTACCATTTATTAATATGATTGTTGTACATATATTGGATAGTCATCTTTTTAATAGGATTTATAAATGGATTAATAACATTAAATAATTGAATTTATTTAAATAATTTGAATTAGTGATCAACATAACTAATTAAATTTAAGGAGTTGAATGTAAAAAAAATTAAAGAAAACTAAGAAGAGGTTCGTTTGTACATATTTGTAATTGAGAGAGCATCCGTCTTGTGGTTAGCTTGTTTACATGTGAACTTTTATTCATTTTTTAGTTTCCATTTTCAAATAATTTTATCCTCGTAATTAACCATAGATTTCATATTGTTGTAGGAGGGTCATGCTTACAACTTTGATAATTGCAAAATAATGTTATGTAGCATTAAGTTGAGTTATGAGTAGATAACATGTTGAAAGTGAGAATGTTTATATAATCTAATATCGGTGTAATCTCCGCGTTTACATCGTAATTTTGTAAAATATAAATTTATCTTTTAAAGGTCATTCGAAATGAAATTATATTATGTAATGTATGATAATTTTTTGAGATAAATGAATTAGAAATTAAAAAATTATTATTATTTTATGTATACATTTTATGTCGTGTGATTTAAATATCTTTATAAATTTGAAAAATGAAGATTCCCATATATATGAATATCGTATATATTAGAGTTCTCGTATTTTTAGGATTTATTAGATTGATCTGTGAATGTTAGTTAATCATATTTACTTGAATAGTTTAAGTTTACGGTTATATAATTATTTAAATATACAAACTTGAATATAAAATATTAGAAAATAATTGAGAAGGGTTTCTACGTAATTGTAAAAAAATTAAAATTCAAGTATTTGAAGTTGATAGAATTTTATAAGGCAGTGTTGTAACGACCCGTAATTTGATCGCTTTAATTAAAGATATTTAAATTATTTTAAATATCCAAATATAGATTATTTTTCAACAAATAATCAAGTTTTAAGTAATGAGTAATAACAATGAACTTATTTTGGAAAAATATTCACAAAATATATACTTTGGAAAATAGTGATAAAATTGCTGAAAACCATTTTATCGACAAAACAGCTCTATAATCGTAAAATGTCACACAACGAAAGCGTGGTGGGCCCATAACTCACAGGTCCCATGATCGAAACTTGGCTTTGATACCAGTGTAATGAACCGGATTTTCAACCCTCGAAAATTGATACTAATACATCATCGGTATTCATGTGCCGCAAATTCAAGTGCCGGAAAAACTGATTGTTAGAGGAAAAAGAAAATAAAGATAGAATAGAATTTCACACGAATGGAATAACATATATTTTTTCAACAATAATCTTTACAGTGGAAATTTTGAATACAATATCAAAGTCCAACCTAAATTATGCCTAGACAGTTATAAACTGTAACAACCCGCATATCTATCGATTCTATCTTTAAATATTTTATTTAAATATTTTATCGTTAGTCGGATGTTAGTCCGAAAAGCTACTTTTTGCATACGGTCAAATTAAGACTCGAGACCACCCCCATTGAGTTCAAAATGACGTTTGCGATCTTTTTGAGTGTAAACTTCGATATGTTTGGAGATAGTGAAATTTTCGTCACTTTTCCCGCTTGAGACTTTGGTTTGGACTGCACTTCCTTAGTTCAGCCCAACCCACTTCCTCACTTCATTCACCCTTTGTTTTAACATTCAAGCTTCATCAAAAATGGTGGTGGGAAGTGGAAATTAAAACTCCAAACTCCAATTCCATTGCAAATCCGAGATTCAACATCAAATTCACGTGAAGACCATTGATTCAAGCTTGTTGGTGTTCTTGCTTTGCTCTCAAATCTCCATCTTCATCAAATTCCGTGAAAAGGTGAGATTTTTGATCTCACATCTTGCCTATAATCGTCATTGGACTGTTGGGAATGATTCCTCATCACTTTAGCATGTTTGTTGCATTTGGTTTGGATTGGATTGGCAAAAAATTCCAAATTTTAGTGATTTTGGTGAAAAAACTGCTACTAGGTCGTTCTGGCCATTTTTAGCTCGTTCGGAGTTAGGTCGTCCATCCATAGGTCGTAGGTCGCCTGCGAGTTAAGTCTTAGGTCACCTGCGAGTTAAGTCGCTGCCGACCTATAAATCCCAGGCAAAAACTTAGGTCGCTGCCGACCTATAATCTCCAGGCAAAGTTAAGTCGCTCGAATTTTGTTAAGTCTTAGGTCGTTGCCGACCTATAAATCCCAGGCAAAGTTAAGTCGCTCGAATTTTGTTAAGTCTTAGGTCGTTGCCGACCTATAATCTCCAGGCAAAGTTAAGTCGCTCGAATTTTGTTAAGTCTTAGGTCGTTGCCGACCTATAATTCCCAGGCAAAAAAATGTTAAGTCGTTCGCGAGTTAAACCTTATGTCTTAGGTCGTTGCCGACCTATAATCCCCAGGCCAAGTTAAGTCGTTCGCGAGTTAAACCTTAAGTCGTAGGTCGTCTCCGACTTATCCCCCAGTTAAGTCGTTCAAGTTAGGTCGTCGCCGACCTTACACTTGGTCTTTTGAGTTCGCGAATTCCTTAGGTCGTATGACCTATTTTTCCTTAGGTCGCTGGACCGCTTGCCTTCACTAGGTCGTACCGTGACGGGGCGCTGCCCCGCACCCCGCCGTGGGCGCTGCCCCCTGGACCCCCGCGACCTGACCGGGCAGGTCGAACCCCGAATTACTCTGCGTAGGCAATCTTATCTGACAAAGCATTTATCAGAATTTCTACTTTGATGGTTTTGGGATTGACTTCTTTGGACTTTACTCACGTCTTCGAACGTGAATTGATGTGTTTCTACAATCGTTTTAATGACTTGTCATTTTAAAGATATATGAAGGTTTCAATACTAATAGTAAATATCAAAACTCTTTCATCAAAGCGATTTCAACACTATTTTAAATATCAAAAGTTCGTTTTCTCAAACCGATTTTCAATCTACTAGTATATACAAGCCTTTACTTCACTCGAATGAGAAATCGACTTAAACGGCTTAGTGAAACGGGTGGTATGAAACGCTTGCGTTCACTTCGTCGGTTAGCTCTTGGACTTGTTCGATTGAACCCTTTTTGTGACAATTTCCTAGTGAAGATTTACAGCTTGTTCGTAAATATTTAAGTTAAGCAAGTGGTTATGGGACATGAAGCTAAACTCATATATTTACTAACTTGGTGTGATTGACACTTCCTTATGATCATGACGATCATTTTTTGTGATTTAGACTAGCGATTGAGCGATGTCTCTTTGTCTACGTGGGAGACTATACCCCGATCATGTGATGTTTCGCCATCACATTTCCTATGGTCTTCGGGCCATTCCTGTGTGAAAATTTAATGGATAGCTTCCATGAGATATCATCTCGTCATGTGTTTACGCGTAGGTGAGTTTTCATGCTCCCATTCATGTGTTAGGCCTCCCCCCTTTATGTGTTTTCTGGATTTCTGATGATGATTTCTGGAATTTTGTGCTTCACCAATTTTCATGATTTTCATTGATATGATATCAGCTTTTGTGCATTGGTGAATTTATGTGTAATTGACTTGTTATGAATACAAGTTTAGGGTATGATACCCTATTTTATCTTTGAGAAGATTCTTGTGATATTGATAAATCTTTTGTTGATTATCATTTACGTACTTATAGTAGTATGTCGCTATGGTTATTACATGTTCATGTCATGCCTTTTACTGTATACCATATCATCTGATATTTATAGTTAGACTGATCCGTTTATTATTTTCTTATAAATAATACTCGGGTCAGACCGAGATGTTACAGGTGCTTCTGCTTGACTTCTCTTCAGGATATTTCTGACTTTTGGCTAACTACATAGATTTGTAGTTTTTGGATGTACACCTTTGAGATATAGACTCTATGTTGTGTACTTATTCTTTTGTATAGCACGTGATGCTATTCTTTTGTATTATCGTGGATCTTTCTGACCACTACTCTGATGTACACTTTCATGTGTTATATATTTATTCATATCTTCTTCCGCCTTTGTGATATGGATGTCTGTGACTGATTTATGTTATGATTATTTCTATGTTTGTTTCCGAAGATTATATATAGCCACCGTGTGATAGCTTTGTGTTTGTATCGGTATGTCGGATTTCCTCCTTAAAAGATATGCATTCTATTCTATCTGACGTATCGGTGCTCGCACAAAGAAGTTACATGGATGGTCGCTCCTCCACAGCCTTATTCTCCGTGCTAATTGACAGCACTACATCGTAGTGTTCTTGGTTAGCGTGGGTATAGAGGTGGGGCGTCACATAAACCCACTGTCCTAACAAATGCTGAAAAATAAAAACAAATGTAATAGATGCAGCGGATAATAAAATACGTCCATACGTAGATGAAGATCTCCAGCTCTCCTTTGGAAACTCCAAGCATCTTCAACTAAACCTGAAACTACTCGGGTCTTCCCCGAGTATTAATAATTATAGAATTTTCGGTTATATGGATTGAATGAAGTATTAGTTCTGCAATTTTTGTCAATATAAGTGTATAGTATACATCACATTGAATTATCATTTATTAGGACTTGATAGGTTGAATAATGATTACTAATTCATTGGATTTATTTTAGAAGTTCAAAATTTGGACATTTAGTTAATTTAAATATATGGATCTAAATATAAAATAATATGATAGAACTTAGAAGAATTTTGCAAATAATTATAGAAACCATTAAATGTTGATATTTGAATTAGAATAATAATTGAGACAATTAGTAGAAATTTGTAATAATAATAAATTGAAAGGTAAATAAAATATCTAGAGAGTATTAAGGAGAGAGGAGGAAATCCCCAGAATTAATAAGAGTGCTTTAAATTCTTCTGTTTTACTGATATTTAACTAATGAGTAACTCGTTCGTTGCACACAGTAATATCGTTAAAAATTAGTATTTATATTTTACTTATTGCTAAAATATATTTTATTATGCAATATATGATAAATTTATCATGATATATTATTCATAAATTAAATGACATGTGATTCTCGGATATAAGGTTAAGGGTTAAATCTTCGCTAACTACATATCTTTCTAAAAATTAATGTCCTCGCACAAAAATAATTATAAATTAAAATTGTTAATATTTATATGTAAATAATTTACGTTTGTTCTTCATGACATAAATAATTTATGTTATGTGATATATATTTTGTATGTATGAGTGAATAAGTAACTTTACCATTTTATTAATATGATTGTTGTATATATATTGGATTGCCATCTTTTTAATAGGATTTATAAACTGATTAATGAACATTAAATAACCGAATTTATTTAAATAATTTGAATTAATGATCAACATAACTAATTAAATATAAGAAGTTGAAAGTAAAAAAATTGAAAAAAAAACCGAGAAGAGCTTTGTACATATTGTACATATTGTAATTAAATACATGTGAACTTTTATTCATTTTTTTAGTTTTCATCTTTAAATAATTTTATCCTTTTAATTAACCGTATATATCATGTTGTTGTAGGAGGGTCATGCTTACAATTTTGATAATTGTAAAATAATGTTATGTAGCATTTAGTTGAGTTATGAGTATGATAACATGTTGAAAATGAGAATGATTATATAATCTAACGTCGGTGTAATCTGTGCGTTCACATCGTAATGTTGTAAAATATAAATTTATCTTTTAAAGGTCATTCGAAGTGAAATTATGTTATGTAATGTACGATAATTTTTTAAAATAAATGAGTTAAAAGTTAAAAAAATTATTATTATTTATGTATACATTTTATGTCGTGGATTTAAATATCTTTATAAATCTGAAAATGAAGAAATAATTTTATCATTTTTTTTCTCATATATATAAATGAATATTGTATATATTATAATTCTCATATTTTTAGGATTTATTAGATAGAATAATGAATATTAGTTGATCGTATCTATTTAAATAGTTTAAGTTTACGATTACACAATTAGTTAAATATATGGACTTGAATATAAACTATTAGAGGATAATTTGAGAAGGGTTTTTACGTAATTGTAAATAAAATTAAAATTCAAGGTTTTGAAGTTAATAGAATTTTACAGGCAGTGTATGATAAATTCATTTATTAAATAAATTATAAAATAAATTTATTGTTGTCATTAACGTATATAATTTACAGGAAATTATTGTCAAGGACAAAATTTCTCTACATTTTAGCCTCAAGGACAGACCTTTAGTATTTTAGCCTAAAGAACAACTTTCTTTAGATATCATTTTTTAGCTATTGATAGCGGTTTTTAGGTATCAGTTTGTAGTTATCGGTAGCAGTTTTTAGGTATCAGTTTTTAGTTCGGTAGCAGTTCTGAAAGAATGTTTGTCCTTATGATTAATTTTTAGTAGAATGTTTGTCTTTGTGGTTAAAATATCGAGGTCGTGTCCTTGAGGCTAAAAATATACAAATTTTTGTCCTTTAAATTAATTCTCCCTTTAATTTATGTTATGTGATTTATATATATTTGCATATAAATGACTTTTTAACCATTCGTTAATGCATCTTTAGTATGCATATTGAAATTTTCATCTTTTAGGTTTATTAATAAATGTTAGTTGACTAAATTTAATAACTGGTTTAAATTTAGACAAGCATTATTGTCCCAGTGGTTAGGCGCTTCGACTTTGATGTGAGATATCAAATGTTCGAAACTTACGTTGCATGATTCGAACATATATTGACATGTAGTTTGTTGATACTACCTAAACTTATAGTATTAATATGTAATACCATTTAGTTACCCAAGTTTAAAAAAAATTAGTTTAAATTTTGGATTATGTAACAATTTAATTGTGCGGACTTTGATGTGTAATTTTATGAGAGAACCGTGAAAGATTTGTGAATAATTATAGATTTTTGTTAAAAAATAGGCATTTGAATGTAAAATAGTACGAAAAGTTTAGCAAATGATTCTACGGTGGTAAATTAATAAATTTGGGGGATTCGTTTTCAATATATACCATCTTCACTATCTATAATTTGAACTTCTTATGAAACTTAAAATTATTGTCTAACTTCAACAAGAACTCCAGTAAAAAGCACTTCGGACCAATTCTTCAGTCATTTAGTCCAATTTGACAGGGAAACTTTATAATATTTAAGAAACCTCCATCAATTCTCGACTTCCATTTGCTTATCATCGTCAATTTTTGTCACAAAAATACAGACAAAACTATTCTTTCACGGTCTCCTCTTCCAAGCTTAACTAGACAACTAGGGATGACAATGTGGCGGATTGGGGTGGGTTTTTCATGTCCCAGACCCGTCCTGGATTTTTCAAACCCTGATCCAGGCCCGCCTCGTAGATCCGGTATGGGTCTAGATTTTTTCCCCGAATCCGTAACCCGTTCGGGTCAGGGTAGACCCGCCCCTCCCCAAGACCCGGTGAGACTCTATATATTCATTCAGAATTGTGTATTAATGTACATATATTTTTTATTTTATTTGTAAGAGACATTATGACATTGAATATAAATTACAATATGTTTACAATAATAATGAAAAATAATAAAAATGAGGTGTAGAATAATAGTTCAACGTACATATATGTTGATATATAATTATCGGTGGCACAATTTAATATTATAAAAACCTCATAACTTGTTACATGAACATTATAATATCTGTGATATAACTAGTTATATGTAAAAGGATTAACAAATCATCATTATAGTAGTAAAGTGAGTTTATGATATATTAGTAGTGCGGATCGGGTTGGGACGGGTCATCCAAACCTCAACCCAACCCTAGACCCGGAGCTTCCAAGAATAAGTCTTGGGTCTACCCGTCCGAACGATCCGATGAAGCGAGTCAAAACAGGGACGGATCTATCGGCTTTAGACCCGTCACATTGTCGTACCTATAGACAGCCATTCTTTCTTGTGTATTTGAAAATCACGTTGTGGTTGTCTTGCACTTTTTATAAGCAATGAAATTCGTGTGGCCTTGAACAAGACAAAGGGAGATCAAATTTGGATGAACTTGCATTACATCTCTTCGCGTTCTTTTAAAATCGCCTGCTATCTAATTGTATTGTTCATTTTTATATGTTCGTGTGGATCTCCATGTTGGCTTCGGTATTCCCAGCCTGATATACCATTAGCCATTGAACCCGTCTCCCTGCTTTTAATATTTTGTCGATCTTACCAAATTGTCTTGCTCATCTGAATCAGTAGGGTTTACGTTGAATTGGCCTTGATCGGATCGAGAGAAATGAGGGTTTTGCGGGGGATTTCCGTCTGTGGTCACCATATTAGGGTTTTCTCCTCTTTGTTCACTTCAAATTCAATTCACTACTTTTTTATTTTCTATATTTCGTTCTTCATAATTCTCAGTAGCAACTTTCAAAGTCGACGTCCATTAAGGATACAAATCGTATACTTACTCAGTGTGCGTGAAGAACACCCAATTTATTTCTTTGTAATATCATAGAAAAAAATTGTAAACGTGAAAATTTGTTTGTTATTTAATATCAAAGTCATCTCACAAGACAATCAACCACCACGTAGAATCGTTTTGCACAGCGTTAACCATCGAACTACTATTATTCGATTATTGATCGTCATGGAAAATGATGTTGGATGACCATTGTTCGCCGTATCAACAAGAACAAAAAAGTGATATCTTTAATAATCCCTTAAAAAGTCGGGTACTATGAAGAGTAATGTAAAATTTAATGGTATTTTTTAACAACAGTGTTAAAAAGAGAAAAATGAGATGCTTTTCAACGACACACTTTACTTATTAACATCTTTACTTCCTACTTTTCACATACATTTCAATATCTTAACATGAATAAATACACGTTCAAGATAGTCTGAGCTAAATTTCCAAAACCAAGCCAGACCAAGATTTTTTCCCTATCAATAGCTCTTTGACAATATAAAGGCATTTTAATGGATACTGTTAACTCCCTTTTAGCAACGACTTACGAGTTAAAAAGCTTAAAGCCTGTGTACTCAACGACTCACGACTTAGTTGCTAAGAAGGAATCTACGGCTTGAACGACTTACGACCTACCGGGTTAAGCAGCCTACGACCTAAAGGAGCTTGCGACCTAACTACTTAAGATGTATGCCGACCTAGAAGCCAACCGACCTAACAAGTGGTCGACTTAAGATTGCAGGTCAACTCTGCTCCGACCTAGCAATACCGAGCTAAAGTCTCTACGACTTAACTACTCGACGAGTTAAAGTCTCTACGACTCATGAGGACCTGCGACTCATGAGAACTGACGACTCATGAGGACCTGCGACTCATGAGAACTGACGACTCATGAGGTCTTACGACTCATCACTCTTACGACGCATGAGGACCTGCGACTCATGAGAACTGACGACTCATGAGGTCTTACGACTCATCACTCTTACGACTCATCAGGACCTGCGACTCATGAGAACTGACGACTCATGAGGACCTGCGACTCATGAGAACTGACGACTCATGAGGACCTGCGACTCATGAGAACTGACGACTCATGAGGACCTGCGATTCATAAGAACTGACGACTCATGAGGTCTTACGACTCATCACTCTTACGACTCATGAGGTTTACGACTTAAGGGCTATCAAGCTGGAATCCAAGGCCCTTGCCTGTGCTACTTTGATCTGATGAGTCGACTATGACATAGCACTTCTCTTCCAACTGAGCCACAAGATGGACCAAATATGGCGCCCACGAGACATCTTAAGTCGAATACGAGTCACGACTTACCATGAGTCGGTCACGACTCATGACTTGGCCAAACCGAGAGCTCAGAAATCTGCTCCTATAAATAGACCACCACTTCCAACATGAAGGGGACTTTTTTCCATTCATTTCTCCAAGCGCTGTTACGCTGTCGAAGCCTCCTCTCATTCAGCAATCAAAGATCTTCAAGCATTCGAGACACTACAACAATCTTCGAGAAGAGCTCCTTACATCCAACACGGATTCATCGAGTTTTATCATCGAAGATCGAGCTAGTAGTCAAGAGTGTTTTCATGATCAAGTTGTATTGTATTTTGAAGGATATTGTATCGAATTGTAGCCGAATCAGCAATAAAAAACTATAAAGTGGACGTAGGCTCAATTACGGGCCGAACCACTATAAATCTGTTGTTCATTTACTGCTTTTCTGCTATTTTCAGCTTATATTCTGTTCCCGTACCAACGGGTGGTGCTTTCACAATTCTATTACACACACCGGGTGTTAGCGTTCACTTTTCCTCGTTAACATTTTGGTGCTTTCACCGAGAACCCAACTCAGGCGATCATCCACCGTTGCTTCGCAAAGACTCATAAAAAGAACCTCTCTTAAAAACCAGATCTGAAATAATGGCCCCTGGAAGAAGAGGTAGACCTATCAGATCCGGAAATGCTCACGAAGGAACTTCCGCTTCCCCAACAACAGACCAAGCAACTCCAACCGTTGGAGTCACCAGGGCTGAATTGGATGACGCAGTTTCTGGATTATACCAACAAATTGAAACTCAAAATGCTTTGATGATGGATAGAATAACTGCCCTGCTCGGGGCAAATCGTCAACCAGAAAACCATCAAACCACCCTTCCTGAAATGCCACCTTTCCAAGCTGATGGTTCTATGCCGCAACCAACTTGTCATGAACATATGCCCGGGCAAACTTCCGAGGGAAGAACTGGTGCTTGCCCGGAGGTGTCTTTGAACAATAAAGAGTACCTGTCTGAAATGGTTGGCCGCATCATGAAAGAGAGCATGCAAAGGGAAGAGGATGAGGCTGACTGGGGATTCGCGCCAAGCAGAACTCCATTTACTGAAAGGATCCTGAGAGCGGAATTTCCAAGGAAATTTGCACCTCCTACTATCCAAGCCTATAGGGGAACCACTGACCCTAATCATTTCCTATACAAATACGATTGGCATATGACCGGTGCAAGAGCATCAGACGAGATCAAGTGTCGATACTTTCCGGTATACCTTGAAGGCGTGGCTTTACTTTGGTTCACAAAGCTTCCAATTCGGTCTGTAGATAAGTTCTCCGACTTAACGCAAAAGTTTAAAGAACAGTTCAGATTGTATGCTTCAAAAGCTAAGGATATAATGTCACTGTCTAACCTTGAACAAGCACCTGGAGAATCCATCAAATCTTTCTTGAGTCGTTTCGATATAGCTTTAGCCGAGGTAGAAAATGCAGAACCACGCATGATCCTGACTTATTTGATGCGAGCCATTGATAAATCGAGTAAATTTGGGATATGGCTAAAGATGAAGGAACCGAACTCACTTGATAAATTTTATAAAAAGGCCGACGAGTTCATTCGCCTTGAAAGCCTTTCTACGACATCAAAAGTGGTTGCTGCCCAAACTAATAATAACAGTGTCCCATCTAAGAAAAGAGAATCAAGAAGGCAAAAAAAGGAGAATGAAGGAGGAAAGAACCAGGGAAATGAAAAGAAACCTCGCCGCTTTAATTCTTCGGATTATACTCCTTTAACTGATACACCAAGAAATATCTTTTTTGCAACAAAAGACGTTGTCTGGTATCCTAAGCCACCTGAGATGACGAAAGGTGCAAAGAGTAATGGAAAATTCTGCCAATTTCACAATCAACCTGGCCATGACACTAACCAATGTCGCCAGTTAAAGAAAGTGATTGAAGAATTGCTGGAACAAGGTAAACTCCAACAATACGTTAAGAGAAGCGGAGTCGATCCAACCTCATCCACTCGGGATCAACAACACCCTACCCATCAATCCGATTCTCACAACAACACTGCAGTGCAAGATTCAGAAAAGCTTGTCATTAATGCTATCACAGGGGGAACATACCCAGCAAGCAGAAGTTGGGATGACTACTAATTACCCACAAAACTGCGGCTGGGGCATCTCTCACTTTCTCTGGCATAAAAATCCAAAAGCTATGAATCAAGCACAAATGGAAATCCAGCTTGGAGATTCTGAAACAACAAACAATAACTAGCATTCATTTTTTACTTAACAACATTGCTTGAATTTGTAAAGATAATGATGGATGTGTAACTTCTGCATTGTAAACCGCTGAGAAGTCAGCGTGACTCAATAATGAAAAACTATGCATTCTGTGTTTTCTATTATAAAATGCCTGTTATATTTCGATGTGTAAATACTCTAAATGTATTGCTAAAATGTCGATCTAATACTGCAGGTCATTAAAGCAAAGCTCACTCATCGCAAAGCTAAGCGAGCCTTACAAATCATTTATTAAAGAAAATTTCAAGCAACAAAAATTCCAAACTCAAATCCCATACAAGAGGAACTTCACATAAAAAGTTGACGGCTCCACTGTGTCAAGCCCTCGTTAACTGGTTGCGATCGTTGATATAAAAAGGCATCCAACCAAATAACTTGCGTTTACTCTGTGGAGTCATTCAACAGTGAAGTCTACTTCTTCGGATAAAGCAACTTACTTGCAAAAGGAAGGAAGACGCGCTTGGAAACGATGATAAAGGATCGCAGATTGGCGGATGATGATACAACATGAGCGGGCAAACGTGGAAACAGCCAAAGGGATGTATGCCTCTCAACAGGAAAGCAGGTAGATCCACTAAAGGGATACCTTCCCAAGCAGAAGGAATAAGACCCTCGCTAACTGATTGTGATGCATCCGATCAGGCAGCTTGTGTCCATCCCATGGATCCACTTGCCCCTAAGACGCAACCTTCCTGGCACACCAACCAAAGCCCTCTAACGAGGCACGCCAATAAATGGGAGTGCTTTACTCAATCAAAAAGATTGGTAGGACCACCGAAGGGGCACCTCGTTAATTGATTGCGATCGTTTGTACAAACAAACATCCAATCAAGCAACTTGCGCCTGTCCCGTGGACCCCTCCGACCATGATAAAGTAACTTCCAGGCAATCACAAGCCCTCTTCGGAGGCAAAAGCCCTTTTCGGAGGCACAAGCCCTCTTCGGAGGCACAAGCCATCTTCGGAGGCAAAAGCCCTTTTCGGAGGCACAAGCCCTCTTCGGAGGCACAAGCCCTCTTCGGAGGCACAAGCCCTCTTCGGAGGCAAAAGCCCTTTTCGGAGGCACAAGCCCTCTTCGGAGGCACAAGCCATCTTCGGAGGCAAAAGCCCTTTTCGGAGGCACATTTCACCCGTGTAGAAGTGCAAAATGCTTCTCTTCGGAGACCCACTTCACCAGAGCTAAAATGCTGTAATACCCCAAGATTTTGAGGAAAATCCTTTTAAATAAATGATTAAAATTCTGGGGGAAAAATCAGAATTATTATATAGGTGGGATTTTCAGTGGTGCAAGGTTGTGTGCATGTGTGCACGTGCACACTAGTTATGGCACTAAGAGAAAATCCAGAATTCCTGAATAATAAAACAAAGAAGGAAAACATTTAGATAAAATGTTTTAAATAAAGGAAATATAGGCCTAGACATGAATATTAAAATTCCTGAGGATATGTATATATATATATATATATATATCTATATATATATATGCATATGTATGACTTGTCTGGAAATTAAGACAGAAGAGAACATTGATTTATAATGAATAAGTGAAATTTTATTTGAATAATAGGAGTGTAGAAATGCATATAAGAATGCACATGTTTTCTGCAAATAAAAGAAGGTTAAAGTTAAACTAACACCCATAGTTGTATAAATGTATATATACAGATATTATTTGAGCAGAAAATTAATAAAGGAAAAATAAGTAAAAGAAGCACTAAAATAGTAAGAACCAAAGTGCAAGAAAGCAACTGTACAAAGGCAGAAAATAGAAAGTCACACCATTATCATGTTTGAGGTAAGTATAATAAAAATACTTAAAGTAATCACTTTCTGAAAAGAAAAGAAAATGGGCACAACTTAGCCTTGTTTTAAAATATTGGCCGGGACATTAAGGGTTAGGAGGGAGAGAATATGCAATGCCAAATGCATGATTCTGGTTTGGGCTAAAATAGGGATTTTGCATCACCCAAAACCCTAGGTAGAACCCTTATATAAATCAAGAGCCTAACCAGAAAACTACTCTCTCACTGAATTAATTAACCTAAGGAAGAAGAGGAAGAAAAGGCTAAAGATTTGAGGGGTTTTCTGGATTAAGCTTGTGTAAGCATTTAGGTGAGTATCCTCACTCATATACATGGCATTAAGACCTGAGATTAGGCAGCCAAGCTTTTATATGCTATATTTTGCATGTTTTGATTTACAAACCATGTTGACTACTGATGGTTTCATGAATGCTTGATGAGATATGATCTGCTATGATGGATGTATAACTTTGTTGTTCTATTTTCATCCCTGTATGTTATACCAAAACCTTAAAGAACATGTAAGAGAGTATTTGTAACTAGTCTGAATCATGGCTTAAGACAAAGAATGAAGAAAAAAAACTATGAGCTGCATATACAATGGTATAGTGCTGAGGCTTGAAATAATTGGTTAAGGGTGCAATGGAGTCTTTCTCTATAAGTGCTGAGCCCTAAACCAAACAGAAAATTTACAAGCCTAAAAATTATGTTTAAACAAGATTAAAAATCTGGCTAAACATAGTTGCTTGCAAAATCAAAATAAACCCAATAGAGCCATGCATTTATTCTCAGTTGCAAACATTCTGGTATATGTTTGAATAGGGTGTTTATATGCTAAATAATATGAGATGGAATGACTGGGTGTTATACCTCTAGAAAGTAACCTTTAACTTGCTTGCAATATTATGTCTGCAAGGTAACTAGTATGTTTCATGTATATAAGTGGTCTGTACACCTAGCTATCATTGATAAAATGAACATGAATACACTTAGTAATATAACTAAGGATTTTGTGCCAAGAAGGCTGCTAGAATGCTTGTCCTATTTGAAGTAGACAAGTTGACACATGGCTTGTTTAAGTCCTGAGATCTTTGTGCCATGATGTTAATTAGTTCATGGCAATGTGTCCCTTTGATTCCTTATAGCAGATGAGGCCAGGAATTTATAAGAAGAAAAGGCAACCTTAAATGATGATATAGGAAACTTGGGCCTTTCCGGGATTAGGGTTGGTATGAGGAACCTTAGTAGTTCCAGATAAAAATTGTTTTAATGCATATGTTTGCTCTTGTGTATGTATATGGGAATACCTGATCAATTTATACATTAATCATTCATGATAATACCTGTCAAGTTATGCAAAGTACATTTATGCTGTATCCTTAGCTTAATATCATGGATATGTTAGAAATGCTCACACCAGATCATAGATCTGACCCTTATTGCTCATGGCACATGGGGGTGTCTCATTCATAATGGGGCAGCCACTAATGCTTTTGCAGGTTATGATGGAGCTAAGTAAGCAAGATTAAAAAGATATGGAATAGAGAATGCTAAGATAATTAGAAATAAGAGCTAGAATGTGTTAATTCATGCATGTATTTCCTGATTGATATGGCTATCTAAATGTATTAAGTAGGAAGAACTTGTAAGAAATATGTGTTATGTTGTTTCTGGTTATTTCTGGTTTGGTATGTATTAAGGATATTGATGTTAAACTGATTTGAAAATCTATTTGCTAAAGTTGTTTTTGATTTAGAGGAAAAAACCTGGATTTTATAAGCATAATCATTTTATGATGATTATAGTTCATCCTAAGTCCTTTCAAAAGATAGATATATAGGAAATTATATTGGGAAAATCCAGAAAGAATTATAACTGTTATATTTTCAAGTCATGATATTGATATATGTCCAAATGCAAGTAAAAGTGTATATACCCTGAATATGCATTTTTAAAAGAGAATTATGGTTAGGAAGGATGATATAAATCTGATCACAAGGTGTCTGATTCATACATATATAAACATGCTTTTGAAAAAAAAGGAGTATCAATGTTTTGGGTAGATTCTGGTTTGTAAAATGCAAATAAAAGAATGGTCAGATTAACCACATGGTTAGACCATAGGTCAGGCCAAATGTTCACTTCAAATCAATGAAGCAAGGAACCATTTGAACCCAGTTTTCTGGAAAATGAGCAAAGACATTGACATGTACATGTATATCTGTGTACATGTTGATATTTGGGCAAAAATATAAATATAAATTCCTAGAACAGTTGTAGGAATGGGTTTCAAAAATAATAAAGCAAGAAATATTGTTTTGTATGTTAGATTATAGGCAAAAATTAAGTATATATGTGTAGATATAGGTAGATATCAGATTTTAAACCATACAGGAGAAAAATAAAAAAAGAAAAACAAAAATTGGGTTTGAACCGACCAGCATAGCACTCAAACTCGTGACCTCTCATGTGTAAGTTAGGCGCGTTTCCATTATGCCTAGATGTTGCTTGTGTTCACTTATGATCCACTTTCTTTTAGCCTGAGTTTGATACTATACAGACTTTAACACAATCATCCATATTAAAAGCTTTCTTCCACCTGATTATTACTTGATCATTTCTTAATTAGAATAACAGACTAAAGTACATGTTTCCAGTGGATTCTAT
The DNA here is from genome assembly GCA_030737815.1 of Allium fistulosum. NCBI lineage: Eukaryota > Viridiplantae > Streptophyta > Magnoliopsida > Asparagales > Amaryllidaceae > Allium > Allium fistulosum. The sequence goes on along the minus strand of CM060906.1, from coordinate 168,237,817 downwards.
GGTCAAAAATCAGGATACAATAATTAATCTTTTATCAGGGAATTATCACATTTTAATAGATTTAAAAGGATTTCTACTTACATATTATCATGCTCTGATTTTAGTAGAATATAACATAGATATCTTCATATATGTATGTTAGGAATGATTTAGATTTAAAACAATATTTTTATATTGTGAAAGATCCTGGATAATATGAGAATAGGGAAGGATGACCCTAGGTAGTCTTAGCTAAGTATGAAAAAAAAAATTTGGTTAAGAATTAGGGTCATTTCATTTGGTATCAGAGCTATGTTTTAATTAACATAGCAAAATATTTGTATGCTTATGTTTATACTAGGTTTGTTTGTGATATATTTGACTGTTTATAAGTATTCCCTGAATGTATGTGTGTGCATGTGACATACACAATGATTAAATAGGAAAGATACAACCAATTTAAAATTAAAGCGGAGTATTATAAACTAATATAATGAAATACATATACTTTTAGAAATATGGTAGGAAGAGGGTCTCATCATCAAGGAGGATCTAGCACACCACAAATGCTTGACATGCAGGAATTTGTGAGAGTTTTGAGAGATGGAATTGGGCACAGACCTGAGAACCCATATGAGGAGCTCTCCAAGTTAGTGAAGACTTATACCAATTTGGGAGGCAAGAGCTTTGAAGGAACTGAAAGTGTAATGGAGATTCAAGCATGGCTGAGGACATTAGAGAGGATCTTCACTGATATGCAACTAGATGACCAAAGGAAGAGGCAAGTGGCCTCAAGGCAATTAAAAGGTGCAGCTTTGAGTTGGTGGGAGGTGATCATAGCTGGCCGGAATGAAAATGATATTAATTGGAATCAATTTAAGGAGATGTTAGAGGCAAGGTTTGTTCCAGCCTCAGCAAAAACCACTTTACTTGAGGAGTTCATCAAACTTAGACAGGGGACTATGAATGTCACAGAATACACCCAGAAGTTTGAGGGATTGTCAACCTATGGGGCAATGTTAGTGGCTGATGAAGCATCCAAAAATGATAGATACATCAAGGGATTGAACCCAGGGCTTAGCAGGGCTATATTACCTTATGCTGACAGAACTTTTGATCAAGTGATAGATTTGGCTCTGAAGATTGAGCAGCATGACAAGGAAAGAGATAAGTTTAGGAGCTTCAAAAACAATAGCAACAAGAAGAACAAAGGGAAGTACCATCCTTATGATAAGAAGAAAGGAGAGGCAGATGGTAAGAAGGCAGTAGATGCAAAACCCATTGAAGCCAAAAGAAAAATAGTTTGCAACCATTGTGGGAAAGAAGGCCATATTAAGCCAAGATGCCCAGAGCTTAAAGGGGGAGCTTTCAAATGCTTTCTATGTGGGAAGGAAGGGCATATGAAAAGAAATTGCCCAGAATACAAGCAACAAGGGAAAGTGGCAAACCTGGAAGGTAGGGGCAAGGCCATAATTGAGGCTAATGCTGAAAACCATGGTCAAGTGGAAGGTACACTATTTATTTGTACCATACCTTTAGCTGTAATATATGATACCGGGGCAACCCACTCACTCATTTCCCATGAAATAGTTAAAAGGTTGAAAATGAACTGCAATTTGGCTGAAATACCTCTGTTAATACAAAGCCCTTTAGGAAGTTCTAGTGTATTAGATATGATTTGTGTGGATGTGAATTTGAACATAGGGGGAAACACGTTTGTTTCCAATTTATATGTTCTAAATTTCCCAAATATAGGAGTTATATTAGGGGCAGATTGGCTAAGACAATTCAAAGCCATAATTGACCTAGATGCATCCACCATTTCACTACAAAATTCTAAAGGCCAAAGGGTTACAATTCTGTGTGAACCTATCAAAGAAAACAGGCTAAATCATTTAATTGAATTAGAAAATAATCCCAAGGAAATAGCTATTAATGAAATCCCCATAGTTAAAGAATAATTGGATGTATTTGGGGAAGTAAAAGGTGTCTCACACCATAGACCTGTTGAATTCCAGATTAACCTTATGCCTGGGGCTAGCCCAATTATCAAAAAGCCTACAAGGATGGGGCCAAGTGAATTAAAGGAGCTAAAGAACCAGCTGGAAGAATTAGAAGCCAAGGGGTTTATAAGGCCAAGTAATTCATGCTGGGGTGCTCCTGTAGTATTTGTTAAAAAGCATGATGGTACCTTAAGAATGTGTATAGATTATAGAGAATTAAACAAAGTAACCATCAAAAACAAATACCCATTACCCAGGATAGATGATCTCTTTGATCAACTCAGTGGAGCTAAAGTGTTTTCTAGGCTAGACTTGGCATCTGGGTTTCATCAGATGAAGGTTGAGGATTCAAGTGTTAAATATACAACATTTAACACAAGATATGGTTTGTATGAGTTTCTGGTTATGCCATTTGGGCTAACAAATGCCCCTTCTTACTTTGTAGACCTAATGAATAGGATATTCAGAGATTACTTAGACAAGTTTGTTCTGATTTTTATAGATGACATTCTAATCTATTCTAAAACAATAGAGGAACATGAGAACCACTTACATTTGGTCTTATCTAGATTAAGAGAAAAAGATTTGAAAGCAAAGTTCTCTAAGTGTGTGTTCCGGCAAGAGGAAGTACATTTTCTTGGACATGTTGTCTCTGCTAGAGGGATTTCTGTAAACCCCAATAAGATAGTAGCAATCCAAGCATGGAAGAAGCCTAACAATGTTAGTGAAGTTAGGTCATTCATGGGGATGGCAGGATACTATAGGAGGTTTATACAAGGATTTTCTAAAATAGCAATGCCACTCACTAACCTGACTAGGAAGAACCAAAAGTTTATATGGACTGATAAGTGTGAACAAGCTTTCACCCAGATCAAGGAGGCTTTGGTAAAATCACCAGTGTTGAGAGTACCAGAAGGCAATGAGGGATTAGTTGTATATACAGATGCATGTGGGTCAGGGCTAGGGGCTGTGTTGATGCAGCAAGATCAGGTCATAGCCTATGCATCTAGACAACTAAAACCCCATGAAACTAGATATGCAACTCATGATCTTGAGTTGGCAGCAGTAGTATATGCCTTGAAGCTCTGGAGGCATTACTTATTAGGTGCAAAGTTCATTTTATACACTGATCACAAGGCCTTAAAGTATCTCTTTTCACAGAAAGATTTGAATATGAGACAACACAGATGGGTTGAATTTCTTGCTGCTTATGACTTAGATATACTTTATACACCAGGAAAGGCTAATAAAGTGGTAGATGCATTGAGTAGGCAGCATGCAAAAGTAGCCATGTTGATGATGGAGGAGTTTAGAGACTTGACCATGCTCACTGATTTGGAAATAGATGAGAGCAGTGGGATACAATCTTCACTTCAAGATTCTGGAAGAGCTTCCAAGAAGCTATGGGGAGTGAATTGTGCCTAAGCACTGCTTATCACCCCCAATCAGATGGGCAAACAGAAGTGGTAAACAAGATTTTAGAGGATTTGCTTAGAGCATGTGTGTTAGACTTTGGAGGAAATTGGGAGGACCATCTCCATTTGGCTGAGTTCACATACAATAATAGCCACCAAAGCACAATTGGAATGGCACCCTTTGAAGCCCTATATGGAAAGCCATGTCTATCACCTATGTGTTGGGCTGAGGCAGGAGAGAAAGCTATCCTAGGGCCAGAATATGTCAAGGACATCACAGAGAAAATAGGACTGGTGAGAAAGAGGATGGCAGCAGCTCAAGATAGGCAAAAGAAATATGCTGATGCAAAGAGGAAGTCAGTGGAATTCAAAGTAGGTGATTATGTCTTCATTAAGGTTTCACCAATGAAGAAAGTCTTGAGATTTGGCAAGCAAGGGAAACTCAGACCCAGATATGTTGGACCATACAAGATTTTGGAGAGGATAGGCTCACTAGCCTATAAGCTGGAGCTTCCAGAGGGGATGAGTGCAATACACAATGTGTTTCATGTGTCACAACTAAGGAGATGGGTACATGACAAGGAGGAAATCTTAGAAAAGCCTACTGAAGTTCAGATTAATCCAGATCTAATCTATGAGAAAGAGCCAGTGGGAATTGTGGCAAGGGAAGAAAAGAAATTAAGAAACAAGACATTGAAGCTTGTAAAGATTCAATGGAGTATAGATCCTAGTGATTGTACTTGGGAGCTAGAGGATAAAATCAGGATGGATTACCCTAGGCTCTTTGCAAATTTAAAAGGTAAATTCTTAGATTACTAAGAAAGTTTAATATGTATGATAGACAGTGACTAATTGATTTGCTCATGCATATGCTGAATAATTTTTCACTAAGAAATTAGAAGTACTCAAAGATTATGTTGCAAATTGTGAGGACACAATTCCTAAAAGAAGGGGTGATTGTAATACCCCAAGATTTTGAGGAAAATCCTTTTAAATAAATGATTAAAATTCTGGGGGAAAAATCAGAATTATTATATAGGTGGGATTTTCAGTGGTGCAAGGTTGTGTGCATGTGTGCACGTGCACACTAGTTATGGCACTAAAAGAAAATCCAGAATTCCTGAATAATAAAACAAAGAAGGAAAACATTTAGATAAAATGTTTTAAATAAAGGAAATATAGGCCTAGACATGAATATTAAAATTCCTGAGGATATGTATATATATATATATATATATATATATGCATATGTATGACTTGTCTGGAAATTAAGACAGAAGAGAACATTGATTTATAATGAATAAGTGAAATTTTATTTGAATAATAGGAGTGTAGAAATGCATATAAGAATGCACATGTTTTCTGCAAATAAAAGAAGGTTAAAGTTAAACTAACACCCATAGTTGTATAAATGTATATATACAGATATTATTTGAGCAGAAAATTAATAAAGGAAAAATTAGTAAAAGAAGCACTAAAATAGTAAGAACCAAAGTGCAAGAAAGCAACTGTACAAAGGCAGAAAATAGAAAGTCACACCATTATCATGTTTGAGGTAAGTATAATAAAAATACTTAAAGTAATCACTTTCTGAAAAGAAAAGAAAATGGGCACAACTTAGCCTTGTTTTAAAATATTGGCCGGGACATTAAGGGTTAGGAGGGAGAGAATATGCAATGCCAAATGCATGATTCTGGTTTGGGCTAAAATAGGGATTTTGCATCACCCAAAACCCTAGGTAGAACCCTTATATAAATCAAGAGCCTAACCAGAAAACTACTCTCTCACTGAATTAATTAACCTAAGGAAGAAGAGGAAGAAAAGGCTAAAGATTTGAGGGGTTTTCTGGATTAAGCTTGTGTAAGCATTTAGGTGAGTATCCTCACTCATATACATGGCATTAAGACCTGAGATTAGGCAGCCAAGCTTTTATATGCTATATTTTGCATGTTTTGATTTACAAACCATGTTGACTACTGATGGTTTCATGAATGCTTGATGAGATATGATCTGCTATGATGGATGTATAACTTTGTTGTTCTATTTTCATCCCTGTATGTTATACCAAAACCTTAAAGAACATGTAAGAGAGTATTTGTAACTAGTCTGAATCATGGCTTAAGACAAAGAATGAAGAAAAAAAAACTATGAGCTGCATATACAATGGTATAGTGCTGAGGCTTGAAATAATTGGTTAAGGGTACAATGGAGTCTTTCTCTATAAGTGCTGAGCCCTAAACCAAACAGAAAATTTACAAGCCTAAAAATTATGTTTAAACAAGATTAAAAATCTGGCTAAACATAGTTGCTTGCAAAATCAAAATAAACCCAATAGAGCCATGCATTTATTCTCAGTTGCAAACATTCTGGTATATGTTTGAATAGGGTGTTTATATGCTAAATAATGTGAGATGGAATGACTGGGTGTTATACCTCTAGAAAGTAACCTTTAACTTGCTTGCAATATTATGTCTGCAAGGTAACTAGTATGTTTCATGTATATAAGTGGTCTGTACACCTAGCTATCATTGATAAAATGAACATAAATACACTTAGTAATATAACTAAGGATTTTGTGCCAAGAAGGCTGCTAGAATGCTTGTCCTATTTGAAGTAGACAAGTTGACACATGGCTTGTTTAAGTCCTGAGATCTTTGTGCCATGATGTTAATTAGTTCATGGCAATGTGTCCCTTTGATTCCTTATAGCAGATGAGGCCAGGAATTTATAAGAAGAAAAGGCAACCTTAAATGATGATATAGGAAACTTGGGCCTTTCCGGGATTAGGGTTGGTATGAGGAACCTTAGTAGTTCCAGATAAAAATTGTTTTAATGCATATGTTTGCTCTTGTGTATGTATATGGGAATACCTGATCAATTTATACATTAATCATTCATGATAATACCTGTCAAGTTATGCAAAGTACATTTATGCTGTATCCTTAGCTTAATATCATGGATATGTTAGAAATGCTCACACCAGATCATAGATCTGACCCTTATTGCTCATGGCACATGGGGGTGTCTCATTCATAATGGGGCAGCCACTAATGCTTTTGCAGGTTATGATGGAGCTAAGTAAGCAAGATTAAAAAGATATGGAATAGAGAATGCTAAGATAATTAGAAATAAGAGCTAGAATGTGTTAATTCATGCATGTATTTCCTGATTGATATGGCTATCTAAATGTATTAAGTAGGAAGAACTTGTAAGAAATATGTGTTATGTTGTTTCTGGTTATTTCTGGTTTGGTATGTATTAAGGATATTGATGTTAAACTGATTTGAAAATCTATTTGCTAAAGTTGTTTTTGATTTAGAGGAAAAAACCTGGATTTTATAAGCATAATCATTTTATGATGATTATAGTTCATCCTAAGTCCTTTCAAAAGATAGATATATAGGAAATTATATTGGGAAAATCCAGAAAGAATTATAACTGTTATATTTTCAAGTCATGATATTGATATATGTCCAAATGCAAGTAAAAGTGTATATACCCTGAATATGCATTTTTAAAAGAGAATTATGGTTAGGAAGGATGATATAAATCTGATCACAAGGTGTCTGATTCATACATATATAAACATGCTTTTGAAAAAAAAGGAGTATCAATGTTTTGGGTAGATTCTGGTTTGTAAAATGCAAATAAAAGAATGGTCAGATTAACCACATGGTTAGACCATAGGTCAGGCCAAATGTTCACTTCAAATCAATGAAGCAAGGAACCATTTGAACCCAGTTTTCTGGAAAATGAGCAAAGACATTGACATGTACATGTATATCTGTGTACATGTTGATATTTGGGCAAAAATATAAATATAAATTCCTAGAACAGTTGTAGGAATGGGTTTCAAAAATAATAAAGCAAGAAATATTGTTTTGTATGTTAGATTATAGGCAAAAATTAAGTATATATGTGTAGATATAGGTAGATATCAGATTTTAAACCATACAGGAGAAAAATAAAAAAATAAAAACAAAAATTGGGTTTGAACCGACCAGCATAGCACTCGAACTCGTGACCTCTCATGTGTAAGTTAGGCGCGTTTCCATTACGCCTAGATGTTGCTTGTGTTCACTTATGATCCACTTTCTTTTAGCCTGAGTTTGATACTATACAGACTTTAACACAATCATCCATATTAAAAGCTTTCTTCCACCTGATTATTACTTGATCATTTCTTAATTAGAATAACAGACTAAAGTACATGTTTCCAGTGGATTCTATGGTCAAAAATCAGGATACAATAATTAATCTTTTATCAGGGAATTATCACATTTTAATAGATTTAAAAGGATTTCTACTTACATATTATCATGCTCTGATTCTAGTAGAATATAACATAGATATCTTCATATATGTATGTTAGGAATGATTTAGATTTAAAACAATATTTTTATATTGTGAAAGATCCTGGATAATATGAGAATAGGGAAGGATGACCCTAGGTAGTCTTAGATAAGTATGAAAAAAAAATTTGGTTAAGAATTAGGGTCATTTCAAATGCCAAAGTTGCTTCTCCTCAGAGACCAAAAATTGCTTCTCCTCAGAGACCAAAAATTGCTTCTCTTCAGAGACCAAAAGACCTCTTCAGAGGCGTACTTCACCTTGCTTGAAGTACCAAAAATAAACCCTTTACTGGGGCATAAAATCAAAACCTTCTTCAGAAGTTCATTTCATTGTACAGGAAAATTTACTTTCAAACAAATAAAAGTGATCATTCCCAGAAGTCGAAATGTTCTTCAGGAAGAAAAAGAAAATAAAAATTTCTCCAAAGACAAGATATACTCTATTAAAAAGCAGAATAATTCTTCCCTGAAAAAAGTGGAAAGTTATTCTCTAAAATAAGAGTATCGGTCTTGTGAAAGCAAGAAATATTACAATATACTTGTGGTATGGGGGCAGCATTATACAATTCAGTTACAGTAATAAAAGTAATATACAAGCGACATACCACAAGTTCATTGCAATATCACGTAACAAAGATGTGGAGTAAATGCGTTCTTGAAACACAGACAAAAAGTTTATACAAAAAGAAAGAATCGTTTACTCTACACTTCAAATGAAAAACAGATGTATTCCTACATACACAAGGATTTGTACAAGAAAAATATCTATTTATTTCAACACTATGAGAAATTTTTTACATTGTATAGGTTACAAAAAGAAGCGGAGACCGGTATCCGCACAATCCCCGGTCAATACAAAAAGCAGAAAAGACAAAATCAAACTCATTTCCCCTTCTTCCCACCCTTGGAGCTTTTACCCGGCCTGGTAATTAGCTTCGTAGGCCGTATTGGAGAAGAAGGAGAAAGAGACTCAGCCGGATCAATCTCTGCTTCATCCCCAGCAGCAGAAGAACTCTTCTTTCCTTTCTTCGAAACCGCACGCTTTCCCTTCTTCTTGGAAGAAGACTCGCTCCCCGGAGCAAGAAATGTAGAAAGCTTTGTGTCGTAGTCAAAAGACCGCTCCGGGGTCTTCTCGCTATCTTCCAAACCTTCTGCCTTCTGTTCTTCGGAAGCAAGTGGTTCGTCTAAACCTTGAAGGGCTGCTATTGGTTCTTCCTGTGAACCTGGTTGAGAAGCTGGAAGAGACATAACTTGAGAAGGAGGAGGAACGACAGCTGAAGAGGGAAGAATTGGTGCAGTTTCCGGCACGACTGCTGCATAATAAAAGAAATCAAAATCAGTATTCTCCGAGAAAAAAGAAGACCGTGAATCGTCAAAGTTACCTGGAGAAGCCGGTTTAGCGAGATCAATCTCAAATTCCCGAGCTTGGAAGTCCTTCATTGCCTCTTCCTCTGTAGGGGTGGTTACAGTTTCTTTGTCAACCTTAGCGGGAGGCGTGGAATGAGAACTAGAGCCAGTAATATCCACGTAAGCTAAAGCCGAAGTATAAGCAGGAGCAATAGGAGGTGTTTCTTTCTCAGGAAGCTTCTCTCCCGTCGCCTCGGCCCGCACTCGGATAAGCTGCTCTTTTCCTTTGGCAAGGGCAGCGCGATCGCTCTCACTTAAGTAGGTAGCTTGAAGATCTGTTTCAGAATATCCGGCACCACCAAATAAGTCAATGATTGCCTCCCATACTTCCGCTAAGGTGACTTCATATTCTGGTCCCAAAAATGAAAGGCTCCCACGCCCCAGGACACAATGCATATAAAAGTCGAACAGAGTCGCGTCAACGGTGGCTATGGTCGCCTTATGGGATTCTTCGGCTGCAGCTTTACCAGAGAGAACTTCATCACGTTCTCTTTCAGCCTTCAGTAGCTGAGATTGCAGTCTTATAATTTCTAAATCTTGAGAGCTGACTTTCTCTCGAAGCTGAACAGCATCATCGCGGTATTTTCTCGTAACCTGCTGTTCTGCTTCGAGTTTCACCTCAATATCTCTCTGAGCTGCATGGGCGTCTCGAACTTGTTTTTGAAGCATTTCTTCTTTCTGAGAATAAGAAGTGGAAGAAGTAGCAAGCTCTTTTTTAAGTCTTTCAACTTCAGCTTCGAGCTTCCCATAACCATCGCTAATGCTTTTCATCTCCGCGTCATGCTGCTTACGCCATTTGTCCCACTCGGACTTATCATTCTCCATGGTCATCATCGCCTCAAGGTTCATATGGTTGACCCTTTGAAGTTCATCAAACAGTTTCTGCCATCCAGACATTCTTTCGATGTCAAGCTTTACAGCATCGACATTTTTCAGCATCGCCTGCTTATCAATGGGGACCAAATCCAAATCAAAACGCACTCCTTTCAGACACCAATTCGGAAATCGGCTCTGGAGTGTGGGAGGACCATCTCCAGCTTGGTACTGTGGCCTATTAATGATTGTCTGGATGTCAGACTCCTTAAGGGCAGGAGAACCAGAAGATGTATTAGGAGGAATAGAAGCGGTAGTCTTTTACGAGATATTAGATGTATCTTTCTCGCCAAGTCTGATCCGTTTGCTGGAATCATCGGAAGTATGACTCTTCCCCTTGTCATCGTAAGATTTCCTCTTGTAAGGATCGTCACTTCTGCGGGAAGAGTCACGTCGCTCGTCCCTACTCCCATGGTATTCCTCATCTTCTCTCCGGCGACGCTCTTCATGAGCTCGCCTCTCATGAGCCTTTCTGGTAGCCCTCTCCTCATCAGTTTCCTTCACAGCACCAATATAACTCCTAAAGTCATAAGCCTCACGGCTTCCGTAACGCTGGAATTTGTTGTAGTAAGAGCCGCTTCGCCCCATCAGAGAACCTGAAATTGAAGAAAAAGACCAGTTTTAGAAATCCTCAAGTTGAAGAAGCTAAGTGCATATAAGTGCCAAAATTCTAAGTGTGTGTGATGTGCAAACTACGCGCATCAGACTACAAACCACTTTTGGGTGTAGAAATGGCAATAAGTTGTGTGGAAGGCGTTGTGGTTTGTTGCAAAGAAGAAGTTGCTTCGACAACAGGAGGGACCACTTTAGAAACATCATCTTTAAAAAGCTCCTGAGAGGTTATCATGATGTCGCTCAGACTGTCAAAAGTATCATCGCCATGGTGCATGGGAGAATTCTCTTTTTCAACTTCCACCTCAGCCGTCTTTTCAAGAGTGTGAAGATTTTCCTCCTCTTCAACAACCGGGGCAAGTGCTAACTTACTGGATGGTCCAGCAATGTCGGTAGAAGTAGAACACTTTACCAATGAAGTCTCAGCGGTAAGATCTTGCGGTAAAAGTTCTTTAGCAGGAACAGGGGCATCTGACTCCTCAGTAGGAGAATCAGGGACTTCATGTGGCTGAGTGGAACGGGAAGGATGTAAGAGTCCAAATTCGTGGAGGAACTCATCTCTCAATAGAAATTGAACACTTCTCTCCTCGACCGGCACGGCCATAAGCCTCTCGAAGGTATTTTTGTGACGAGTTTCCCTAGAGGGGGGAGGGAGCGCTGAAACAGTAGAGAAAGAAGTTAACATTTGACAATTTGGACTTCAAAGAATTTAGAAAAACACAGGGAAAAGATAGATAATCGTACTTCCCACTCTCCAAATGGCGTAAAATCCCGGGGGACAACGAACAAAGAAAAACTGGCTCAGAAACCCAGGAACGCTTTCGGGAAGACCAATAATCAGTTTACGATTCCTGGCACTCCTTACAACTGTGATAGAGGGATGGTCTTCGGTCATTGTGAATGAGCATAGAAAGCAAATTTCTCCAAAACTGGGAAAACGGTCCAGCATTCTCCTAAAAAGCACACAGAGTCCCAGCAGGATGGCGTAGCCATTAGGATGAAGTTGAAAAGGGGAGATAGATAATCGAAGGAGAAGTTCTCGGAGGCAGTCATTAAACGGGGGAATCGCTCCACTCAAGCACATTTGGCGGTTCACTGCGACAAAGCCATGGGGCGGCCTATCAGCAGTGTCATTCACTCCAGGGAGCAAAGCGTCAGATTCAGCAATGCCAAACTGGATGCATAGTTGACGGAAGACTTTATGACTCAGAGTGGTAGGAGTCCTTTCCGGGGGATCATTCAACGGAGTAGCAATTGGAAAAGCTTCTCCACTTGGTTCCAAGTCTTCTTGATGAGATGCCATTCTACACAATCAGCTGAATGTTCAAAAGTGAAGGTGCACGTTTCCTAAAAGTGTGAAGTGCTGTGCAAAACTAATGAAAACAAGAAAAAAGCAAGTATAACTGGAATTAAACTAACTAACAATCAGTCGATTACGAGATTTCAGAACTTGTTAATGCTCAAGTGCAGTGTTAATGCAGACAAATCAGTTTTAGTTAACCATTACGATTTTGCTTTAATACTTCACTTGAGTTGGTTATTGTGTAGCATTTCACTCACACAGTTCATTTAATTTAATCTTCGCTTTATCAACTAATCTGTCATTCGATGTGGGCAGTCAGTGGCAGTATATTCGTCCCAGTATTCTGTGAATGTTGTGTTAAGCAGGTTATTAGCGTTAAAGTCAAGACAGTGTGAGAGGTAACACAACACAGTTCAAATTCAAGAGTTCAGCCAACTTCTGTGCAAAATCATCTAAGTCTTAAGTCGTTAAACGACCTATCATGAGTCGGGGCTTTTAGGTCGTATTAGGCGAATCAAAATGTTCAAGGCATGTTCTCTTAAGTCAGATCATTCAAGTCCAAGAATTCGAAGTCATGGAGTCAAGTTATTAAGTCGTTCGAATGGGTTCGCGAGTTACGAGTTAAGAGCTCTCATCCACGACCTAGTCATTCAGATATGTTCACAAGTTAAGTCCTTAAGTGCTAACTCGTCCACGACCTAAGGGCAAGCTACGAGTTAGGTTAAACCATCAGTCTACTAAGGAGTGCTGCATAAGAAAGGTCTCAAGACAATGAAAAATTGTCAAGTCTTAGGTCGTTACCGACCTACGACCTACTTTAGGTCGTATGTGTTTTAGGACTTAGGTCTCAAGATCTCTATTCAGAACGCGAAGGCCTTAAGTCGTTCGTCTTCTCCCCAATACATCAATTCGCTAACTCCTTAACCCGTTAACCCATTAGCTTCTCCTCCAACCAAGACTCTCGTTCCCTCAGCACATTTAATCATCCCGAAATCACCATAAACCCGGTCTAATGTCATTCCATCTCAAACCACGAATCAATCAAACTGAAATGCTACTGTCCATCGTCTTGTTCTAACCAACTACCCAAAACTAGGACAAGTCGTCTCAAACCCATCAGTAGTCAATTGAAACAAGGATTGCAGAGAATTACGGCATGAGAAAAGGGGGGCAATGGTGAAAATGGGATTCGTAATTGGGTGATAATCAAGGAATGAATAGCAATCGAATCCACTTACGCAATACGAAATCGAAGATGTCTGGCGGTCGAGTAATTGAGTTTGTCTGAGAAGAACTTGAATGCTTGCAAATGACGGAATGAAACAGGTGAAGGAGAAGAAGGAACGACCTAAGCTATTTATGCCCTGGGACAGTGAAAGGTGAATCGACACATCCGGCTTACGACTTATACTAAGTCGTTCACGACCTACGACTCATCTTAAGTCGATCGAGATTTAGCACACTCATCAAGAAGCGAGCTAAGGAAATCGAAGCACACGACTTACGACTTAAGACGTATACTTCGAGGGGCAAATGTTAACTCCCTTTTAGCAACGACTTACGAGTTAAAAAGCTTAAAGCCTGTGTACTCAACGACTCACTACTTAGTTGCTAAGAAGGAATCTACGGCTTGAACGACTTACGACCTACCGGGTTAAGCAGCCTACGACCTAAAGGAGCTTGCGACCTAACTACTTAAGATGTATGCCGACCTAGAAGCCAACCGACCTAACAAGTGGTCGACTTAAGATTGCAGGTCAACTCTGCTCCGACCTAGCAATACCGAGCTAAAGTCTCTACGACTTAACTACTCGACGAGTTAAAGTCTCTACGACTCATGAGGACCTGCGACTCATGAGAACTGACGACTCATGAGGACCTGCGACTCATGAGAACTGACGACTCATGAGGTCTTACGACTCATCACTCTTACGACTCATGAGGACCTGCGACTCATGAGAACTGACGACTCATGAGGTCTTACGACTCATCACTCTTACGACTCATGAGGACCTGCGACTCATGAGAAATGACGACTCATGAGGACCTGCGATTCATGAGAACTGACGACTCATGAGGACCTGCGACTCATGAGAACTGACGACTCATGAGGACCTGCGACTCATGAGAACTGACGACTCATGAGGACCTGCGATTCATAAGAACTGACGACTCATGAGTTCTTACGACTCATCACTCTTACGACTCATGAGGTTTACGACTTAAGGGCTATCAAGCTGGAATCCAAGGCCCTTGCCTGTGCTACTTTGATCTGATGAGTCGACTACGACATAGCACTTCTCTTCCAACTGAGCCACAAGATGGACCAAATATGGCGCCCACGAGACATCTTAAGTCGAATACGAGTCACGACTTACCATGAGTCGGTCACGACTCATGACTTGGCCAAACCGAGAGCTCAGAAATCTGCTCCTATAAATAGACCACCACTTCCAACATGAAATGGACTTTTTGCCATTCATTTCTCCAAGCGCTGTTACGCTGTCGAAGCCTCCTCTCATTCAGCAATCAAAGATCTTCAAGCATTCGAGACACTACAACAATCTTCGAAAAGAGCTCCTTACATCCAACACGGATTCATCGAGTTTTATCATCGAAGATCGAGCTAGTAGTCAAGAGTGTTTTCATGATCAAGTTGTATTGTATTTTGAAGGATATTGTATCGAATTGTAGCCGAATCAGCAATAAAAAACTATAAAGTGGACGTAGGCTCAATTACGGACCGAACCACTATAAATCTGTTGTTCATTTACTGATTTTCTGCTATTTTCAGCTTATATTCTGTTCCCGTACCAACGGGTGGTGCTTTCACAATTCTATTACACACACCGGGTGTTAGCGTTCACTTTTCCTCGTTAACAGATACCAAAATATAAAATATTTCATATAACCAATTGGCGTGTTGTGATGAAGTTCTACATTCAAAATATAAGATCGTGTATTTTCAATACACTTACATTTCAAAAAATCCGAATTTTCATAATACTATAAAATATAGTACAGAAAGTCACTTTAAAATATGCGGTTTTACATAACTTCCTTTTGTACAAGGGATGTTAACTATGTAGTTGTAATTTGTCATGGTAGAAATGACAGGTAGTGTAGCAAGTTAAACTATAAGGTTTGGGAACTGATTAAGTCTTCCTCCGCTTCTTCTCAGGTGTATCATGAACTTGTGCCTTGATTCCATACATTTTCAGCTGTAAATTCTCAAAAGCCTCGGATATTGCCTCCACCTGCATAGTTCATTACCATTCGTTACAAATACCAAATTGTAAAACAATTCATGATACACTGCTGTTATCAATACTAATCCTTAAATGTATAAATGCACTAATAAATGACAGGTGTAAACATTAAGCCTTGTTAAACAATTCATACATACATATAGATGAAAACTGAAGAACGATAAGCGATGTATACACAATAAGAAACGTAAACGCACCAATTCAGGTTTCTTGGAATATACTCTAACAATCCTGTCTTGGTAGCAAGAAGGTAACAGGAGACTGACACGATCATCTGAGATGGAGAATTTTTTCGTGCTGGCATAATCCTGAAAATAAGGTTGCAAATGAAATCAAGTAACCAACCAATGGCCAAAGCAATTGTTTTATTTTTCTGGTGCATAACAATTTCAGCCTAATCACAGATTGACATGACAATCCTAGCGTGATTGTTTGCACTATCACCGATATATGCCCAATAAACTGTTATCACAAAGATAGTCAGCTAATAACTAATTTTAACAAGTATTTGCTTAAGGAAACCTAAAAATAACTTCTATAAAGCGTTCATAATTCATATGTAATTTTCCAGTTTTTAGCTGAATTAGATTAGAAGTTCACATAATCTATCCACTTCTTTCAGATACCATATTTGACATGGTTCAGAAAAAATAAAACAAAAAACAATACCTGAAAGAAATTGATCCTGGAGAATGGCACACAAAAACAAATGGAGACATCAGCATAAATCATGAAGGAACACAACATGCACATAATGTGCATGTTCATGTATTTATACAAAGTTGCACTCATAACAGTCAAGAACCGCTTTGTTTGTCAGTAGATACCACAACCCAAAAACTAGCCAGTCTAACTGGACATTTTACACATTTAGACCCCTTTTCCAAAATATCATATTTGAACAAATTTGAAAACTAATTACAATAACGTCATATTTTTACTTGCATGGCAGAAACTGAAATTTTGAACTAACACTGTTTCAAATATCGTGCGAAAATGGTGTTGGCTAGCACTTCAAAAAAATTGTACATACATTACAACAACCTTAGTACAAAATTACACATTTTACCATGTAGGTTGTTGAAAATAGTTAAGAAAGTGATTTAAATATGTGTTTTGTTCTAAAAAGTGACATAAATGGGTAAATTTTCCTTTAAATAAAGGTAAATCCAACCGCTTTTTGATATAGCGTATTTGCAAATGGTTATTCATTGGTGTGTAAGTGCAACTTTGATATAAACAATAGATTTTTCGACAAGCAAAAATGCATGCACTACCGGTCAAGAGGGTTATCTTTTCCACGAGTTAAATCAATTCGAACATTGCTGACTGCAACATCTTCTTCCTTCAATGTTACCCCACAAGCTTTCTTTGAGTCATGAAAAAATTTACTTGTTAGAATTACATGATGTTGGAAGTATGATATCAATTCGTAATGATCGTCAATAATAAACAATACTAAAGATGAATTGTAAACCTGGGAACAAATAATGTCTTTGGCAGTTATGTTGTGGAAATATTCAACTTTGTCTCTGGGAACAGCAAACTCGTTACAGAACTGCAGAAGGTAATGGCAGTGCACTAGTTAGTATTTCCATGTCCATATATATATGAAGCATACGTTGTTACAAGAAGATCATGATGTTGAAACAATGTACCACCAAATCACAAACAAAAAACGCATTTTGACTATACTGGAAGGTAAGTTAGTAGATATAGTAGTTTCTTAGATAGATGTCAAGTCTAGGATGCCAAAATACTGAAACAAAACATAAATATTATGCATCTTATTTTGGTATTGGCAAATTCCAGCTATAACACCTATATTAATTTGCTTTGTTCACTGTTATAACAAAATATCAATTTACTTGCGATGTAAGTTTTTAGGCCAAGGACCATGATTTATTAAGTAATACATGGCCCCTCTGTATTGTATATAGTTACATTTTAACAAAATCCAAAAAAGAAAAGAAAAAAAAATCCAATGATTATGAGAATATCAGTTAGAACTATAGTTCTAAATATCATTTGGGAATTAGTACAATTAATAACTAAAACCTCTCGGTTTCAACTGTTTAACCATGTTCAGCGAAATTGACCATAAATACTCTTTTAATATCTTTTGCTATGGTAATGGCAACGATAATAATATATCAAAATCCCTCAATTTTCAACTATTCAGTGTTTTTGATGAAAGTCTGCAAATGGTTTTTTTTTCCTTATATGACAGCTTATGGTAAATTGTACATCTGTTACTCCCAATTCCAAACATCTCAATTTTAACTGTTTAACCATCTTCAATGAAGTTGATAAGCAAAACCACTTTCCTCTCCCTCTCGCTCTCTCTTTAATAGTAATCCTCCTAATTTCAACTGCCTCAAGCCAAACCTCTCTCTCTCTCCCTCGTGATACAAACAATAACAGTGTATATGACCATAAAACATGTCAATTGAGTTTCCAAAGACCCAAATGGATGTCGATGATATAATCTAAAGAGACGAAGTGATATATGCCCATGTGATCTTTTGAGATAAACCTGATACAGTTCCCTTCTACGAATCCTTCGGATAATATCTCTAGATTCCTTAAGGTCCAGGTCAGAAGACGTTTCAATGGTTTTGAGTATTGTATCATCCAGCTGAAAGAGAAAACAGAAAACAATAACTTCTTTAAGAATGCTAAAATGTAAAGATGAACCTAATATGCATTAACATGTAAATAGCAATTATATGACCTTCCAATATTCGGCTGGGTTGCAAATGTGGGAAGAAATGGCAAGATGATCATTTGCATTAACAAGCGCATCTACAACCATGAGCTCTACGGCCTGAACAAGTAACATATAAAGGTCATTATAAAAAAGATCACGAAGTTATTCACTGACAACCAGGTAAAAAACATCGTTGTTGAAAATCTTAGGCCTTGTTTGGTTAATAGCTTTCGGTTTTGAATTTTCATAATAATCGAAATGCATTTGGCTATGTACTTATGAAAACTTTTTTGGCAAACAGTCAATTTAGAAATTAGTTTTAACATACAAAATTAAAATCAACTTTTCTTGTTTTCCATCTACTGAGAAATAAAAAAAACAAGCCAACTATATTATCCCTTCCTCTTCTTTCCTTTGTTGTAATGGTTATAATTTTTCCACCCCTCCTCTATCATGACTTTGAGATATATTTAAAAAGCAAAACACAAAACTCAGAGTTCAAACCAAACAGACTCTACAATTGAAAAAATTCATTTAATTTATGTTAAGATAGAAAATTTCAAGATATTTACTATACTGCTATCTAAATTTAAAAAAATGATGAAGGAAGAAAATTATGGTTTAGAGTTAATTGTTGAAACTCAAGCATCAAAATCAATTTTAAATATACACACACGCACACAATATTATAATAGACAAGAATTTATGCTTTTACGTACTCAATGTCATTTAATTACTATATTGAGCAAAGAAATAGATGTGCACATAATAAAAATACAAATTCTTTAAATCTACAATTTACAATTCAAATCCAGTTTCGATTTAAAATCTGAACATTAAGACTTACAATTATCTCGTTTTTAAAACCTTGATAAAAATAATCCTACAGTCATGAACTCCAAATGAACGAGCTGTTACCTTTACTTTTGCATGGGTATATACAGTTCGGTGAAGATCAGCTCGTGTTGCAAATAATTTGTGAATGGTGAGATCTGATCAAATGCAATGTATAAGAAGATGAAGCAGCAAATATAGGTCAATTAGTTTACACAAAAAGTGCTGACATTCTTTTGCAGGATAACATATTTCATCATCCATTACTCGCATACTGTCAAGTAACCTGTAGGAGAAATGAGTAGTCAATTAACTGAATATGATAATGAATGACAATATATTGAATTTTAGTAAAAGTGTTTCTTGAACACAACTAAAAGAGTGTATTGAATATTCCAGCAACCGATGGATGAATACAGCTTTAGTAATTGTAGTACTAGGTATGGATAAGAAGTGTTCATCAAAATTACCCCCAAAATTTTACAGTCATCATTGAAATATTATTATACATGCAACCGCATTATCAAACATACACATCTGTCTACAGCCAAAACTTATATCTCTGGAAGGTATTTTACTTATGGAACTATTTTTATTTACTAGAAAACATTGAGTTTGCATAAACACTTTTTTTAATGATGGCATTGACAATCCTACATATTTTACATATCCAAAATTTACTTCTTCGTTTTACCATCCTACATAAATCAACCTAATTTATTTCCTAATCATTCTTCACAACCACATATTAATCATAATCAGATCGAATCTGATGGCCGTGTTTTAGGTCCAAACATACCCAGATATTATTCGAATTATCAGACAAATGCATACCAATACCTAGATATTATTTGAATTATCAGACAAATGCATACCAATTTTATGGTCGTTATTCATATTATCCACCATTGATTCCTAATCACGATTATGCTCATCATGCTCCAAATCAAATTTATACACCCATATCTATGATTTTGTTTCCTTACTTATGCCCAGATGTGTAGATCTACAAAAGAAACAGCTGGAAAGGATACAAAGTCAGGTAACCCTAATTTGAACAAGTGATTAATTCTTCTGGATTGGTAGATAAGGAGGATGGGTTGAAAGAAAATAAGGAGGGGAAAACAAGTAATATTAATGCCAGATCTCAGAGCACTGAATTTAGGGCTGATACTGTTCATATTGTGAAGGCCAAGACCATCACTAATGAAAGAATGAATATGAAATCTACTTCCAAGAAACACTTTTTTTTTCTAAAACAGAATAAATGGTACAGCAGATGTGGTATGCCAAATCACTATGTAAAAAAAACTGCAGAAATGACATTAAATGCTTCTTCCATAATAAATTTGGTCACATTCACAAATTTTGCAAAGAGAAATTCAATACCAAAAAATCCTTCAAAAATACTTTGAAAATTCAAAAAATTACGGATCCACTATACCTACAAAATAACTTCAGTTACCTTGAATCTTAAGCGGACGGCGAGGAAAAAGTCCATATTCGTAAGGTAAAAAGACATTTATGCTAGCATCAAAACCGGTAAGAATTTTTATCTTGGTGTTCATAAATACTGCATAGTGCATAGGAGAATTCTACAAGCTATCAGTGTGAGTTGTGGTGTATTGTCTCGATTGCTAGAGGATCTTCTCTTTCTCTCTTTATGCTAGAGAATCTTCTCAATTAATGAACTTTGAAACAATTTTCATGTCCATGTTTGGAAAATGGGACTGGAATTTTAAGAAATTTAATGATCATGAACTATTAGTCAAACTCCCAAATTTAAGTATTATAAATGATGTTATGATAGTTGGAACATTTAAGTTTTAAATTGAGGCAGCAAGTGTTCACTCAATGAATAAAGTGTAGAAGGCGAGTTTTCTAAGAAGTTGGATCAGATAATATAATTTTCCATAGTTATGTTGGAACTTGGAACCATGAAGCTCTCTGTTAACGCTAAAAAGTGAACGCTAACACCCGGTGTGTGTAATAGAATTGTGAAAGCACCACCCGTTGGTACGGGAACAGAATATAAGCTGAAATTAGCAGAAAAGCAGTAAATGAACAACAGATTTATAGTGGTTCGGCCCGTAATTGAGCCTACGTCCACTTTATAGTATTTTATTGCTGATTCGGTTACAATTTGATACAATATCCTTCAAAATACAATACAACTTGATCATGAAAGCACTCTTGACTACTAGCTCGATCTTTGATGATGAAACTCGACGAATCCGTGTTGGATGTAAGGAGTTCTTCTCGAAGCTTGTTGTAGTGTCTCGAATGCTTGAAGATCTTTGATTACTGAATGAGAGGAGACTTCGACAGCGTAACGGCGCTTGAAGAAATGAATGGCCAAAAGTCCATTTCATGTTGGAAGTGGTGGCCTATTTATAGGAGCTGATTTCTGAGCAGAAAATTCGCCTAAGTCTTAGGTCGCGTACGACCTTAGCTAAGTCGTAGGTCGCGAGCGACCTCAGCTAGGTCGTAGTCCCCTTGCGGCTTAAGAAATTAGCTGGTGAAGCTGTACTTGGCTTCATTTGATCAAGTGGTAGGTCGCGGGCGAGTTAAGGAATAGCCGTGGGAGCTCTAGGTCGTTGAAGTCCTAGCTTGTTAGCCTCTTAGGTCGTACGGCGCTGAACATGTTTTAATAGTTAGGTTGTGCAACCTGTTAACTCGCTAGCTACCTTAGGTCGCAACCTTTTCCTGCTGTTAGGTCGCAAACCTCTGTTCTTAGGTCGCAAAGCTTTATGTCCTTAGGTCGCAAACCTTTTTGTAGTTAGGTCGCGAAGCTTTCTGATGTTAGGTCGCAAAGCTTTATGTCCTTAGGTCGCAAACCTTTTTGTAGTTAGGTCGCGAAGCTTTCTGCTGTTAGGTCGCAAAGCTTTATGTCCTTAGGTCGCAAACCTTTTTGTAGTTAGGTCGCAAAGCTTTCTGCTGTTAGGTCGCGAAGCTTTCTGCTGTTAGTAGGTCGCGAAGCTTTCTGCTGTTAGGTCGCAAAGCTTTCTGTTCTTAGGTCGCAAGCCCCTCTTAGGTCGCTAATCCCTTTTAGGTCGCTAAGTTCTAGGTCGCTGAGATAATGGAATTAACATTTGCCCCTCGAGGCATATGACTATGCCATAGGTCGTATGCTTCGATTCAACCTTGCTAAGTCGTGAACGACCTAGAACTTGCACGTCTGTTCGCCTCCCATTCTCAGTTTCATATAAATTGGTTAGGTCGCACCTTCTTCCTCACCTTACTGTTTTGAGCCTCCATCGCCATTAACGATTTTTCGAGCTTCCAAAGACAAATTCGACTCATTCAACTGACGATTCTTTCTCACCAATCATAATCCGTAAGTGGATCGACCTTTATTCGTCCATAGTCACTGCTTTGATCACGAATCGTTGTTACTTGTCCTAAGCCTAATTTCATGCATCATGCTTTCTGAACGGTAGTCTCAACTGACTTTCGTTTGTCATTTGATGTGTCGTGGTGATTTGCGATCATACGAAAGCTTCTACTACGGATCTGTGGGGTTTGCAATTGATTTGCTAGTTAATTGGTGGTATGTCAAGGTAGGATGAAGGGGAAGATGAACTCTTTTGAACTGGCGGTATTGGGTTATCGGACCCAATATGATGTTGCTTGGAGAGGAAGTCAACAACCTATCAGATTTGAACGACCTAAGAGTTAGGTCGCGTGGGAACGCCTAGCGACTTAAGCCTTTGCGATCTGACAACATTTGCGACCTAGAGAATCTCCAACTTAAAAAACAATTGTGCACGACCTAGGACTTAAAGAAAATTGCCTCATCTTAACCCATTCAATTGCAACGTGCGACTTACAGAAATCTTGACCCATGATAGGTCGCTGAACGACCTAATACTTAGACAATTTTTCACAGCCCGAACTTTTAACCTGAACAACACAGCATAAGAACGCTGCAACCTGTGTTAGGTCGTAAGCGACCTAACACTTAGAATTTTGAGCAGAATTTGACTGATTTTCTGAATTTGAATTGTTTTGGATTTTGTACTTCTTTTCAGATTGCCTTAACTTTAATGCTGATAACCTGTTTAGAAGCAGCATTCACAGAAAAATGGGACGAATATACTGCTGTTGATTGCC
The DNA here is from genome assembly GCA_030737815.1 of Allium fistulosum. Taxonomy (NCBI): domain Eukaryota; kingdom Viridiplantae; phylum Streptophyta; class Magnoliopsida; order Asparagales; family Amaryllidaceae; genus Allium; species Allium fistulosum. Next base: position 168,214,947 of record CM060906.1, on the reverse strand, counting down.
CACATCAAACGACAGATTAGTTGACAAAGAATATCAAACTTAAATGAACTTCGTGAATGAAATGCTGTGAACTAACAAATCTAAGTGAAGTATTAAAACAAAATTGAAATGATCAACTAAAGCTGATTTATTTGCATCAACACAACACTATTCTTGGACTTAAGATATCAAGCCCTGAAACTTTATAATCGACAAGTATCAATTAATTTAGTTTCATTTACATTTGCTTGTTATTGCATTAGTTTTGCACAACACTTCACTCTTTTTAGGAAACGTGCACCTTAATATTTGATCGTCCAGTTCCTTGTGTAGAATGGAATCTCAACAGGAAGACTTGGAAACAGCTGGAGAAGCCTTTCCAATTGCTACTCCATTAAACGATCCTCCGGAAAGGACTCCTACCACTTTGAGTCATAAAGTCTTCCGTCAATTATGCATCCAATTTGGCATTGCCGAAGCTGACGCTTTGTTCCCTGGGATAAATGACACTGCTGATAGGCCGCCCCGTGGCTTTGTCGCAGTTAACCGTCAGATGTGTTCGAGTGGAGCCATTCCCCCATTTAACGACTGTCTTCGAGAACTTCTCCTTCGGCTATCTATTTCTCCCTTTCAACTACACCCTAATGGATACTCCATCCTGCTGGGATTGTGCGGGTACCGGTCCCTGCTTTTGCTTTTTGAGATATTTGCACATGTAAAGAATTTTCATAGTACTAAATAAAACAATTATTTTACTTGTACAAACTCTTGTGTATGTGAGAATGCATCTGTTTTTTATTTTTAGTGTAGAATAAACGATTCTTTTTACTTGTGCAAACTTTTTGTCTGCGTTTGAGAATGCATTTATTCCACATCATCTATTTTTCATGATATTGTGATGAACTCGCGGTATGTTGCTTGTATATTACTTTGTTCATGTAACTGAATCGTATAGTTTTGCCCCCATACCGCAAGTGCATTGTAATATTCCTAGCTTTTTCAAGACTGATACTCTTATTCCAGAGAATAACTATTCCACTTTTAAGGGAAGAATCATTCTGCTTTTAATAAAGTATATCTCGTCTTCCGAGAAGTTTTTACTTTCTCTTTCCTTCTGAAGAACACTTCAACTTTTGGGGATGATCACTTTTATTTGTTAAAAGCGAATTTTCCTACGCAGTGAAATGAGCTTCCGAAGAAGGTTTTGATTTTGTGCCCCAGTAAAGGGCTTATTTTTGGTACTTCAAGCAAGGTGAAGTGCGCCTCTGAAGAGGTTTTTTGGTCTCCGAAGAGAAGCGATTTTGGTCTCCGAAGAGAAGCGTTTTTGGTCTCCGAAGAGAAGCGTTTTTGGTCTCCGAAGAGAAGCGATTTTGGTCTCCGAAGAGAAGCGTTTTTGGTCTCCGAAGAGAAGCGATTTTGGTCTCCGAAGAGAAGCGATTTTGGTCTCCGAAGAGAAGCGATTTTGCACTTCTACCGTGGTGAAATGGGCCTCCGAAGAGGGCTTTTTATTTTATGCTTCAAGCATGGTGAAGCGTGCCTCCGAAGATGGCTTGTGCCTCCGAAGAGGGCTTGCGCCTCCGAAGAGGGCTTGTGCCTCCGAAAAGGGCTTTTGATTTTGTGCTTCAAGCATGGTGAAGCGTGCCTCCGAAGATGGCTTGTGCCTCCGAAGAGGGCTTGTGCCTCCGAAAAGGGCTTTTGATTGCCTGGAAGTTACTTTCTCATGGTCGGAGGGGTCCACGGGGCGAACGCAAGTTGCTTGATTGGATGTTTGTTTGCACAAACGATCGCAATTAACTAACAAAGTGCCACTTTGGTAGTCCCACCGATCTTTTTGATTGAGGAAAGCTCTCCCATTTATTGGCGTGCCTCGTTAGAGGGCTTTGGTTGGTTGGTGTGCCAGGTAGGTTGCGTCTCAGGGGCGAGTGGATCCACGGGACGGACGTAAGCTATCTGATCGGATGCATCACGACCAGTTAGCGAGGGTCCTGTTCCTTCCGCTTGGGAAGGTGTCCCTTTAGTGGATCTTCCGGCCCTTTTACTGAGGAGCAAAATTCCTTTTGGTTGCTTCCGTGCTTGCTTGGCCATGTTCTCCCATCATCTGCCCATTAGCGATCTTTTATTATCATTTCGAAGCGTATCCTCGTTCCTTTTGTAAGTAAATTGCCTTATCCGAAGAAGTGGACTTCACTGTTGAATAACTTCATGGGACAAACGCGAGTTACCTAGCTGGATGTCTGTTCATATTGACAATCACAACTGGTTAACGAAGGCTTGCCCAGTGAAGTTGCCAACTTTTTATGTGAGGTTCTTCTTGTATAGGATTTGAATATGGAATTTTTTGTTGCTTGGTATCCGCTTTAATAAATGATTTGTAAGGCTCGCTCAGCTTTGCGATGGGTGAGCTTTGCTTTAATGACCTGCAATATTAGATCGACATTTTAGCAATACATTTAGAGTATTTACACATCGAAATATAACAGGCATTTTATAATAGAAAACACAGAATGCATAGTTTTTCATTATTCAGTCACGCTGATTTCTCAGCGGTTTACAATGCAGGAGTTACATATCATCATTTTTTACAAATTTAAGCAACGTTGTTAAGCAAAAAATGGATGCTAGTGATTGTGGTTTCAGAATCTCCGGACTGATTTTCCATTTGCACTAGATTTGCAGCTTCGGATTTATATGCCAGAGAAAGTGAAAGATGCCCCAGTTGCAGTTTTGTGGACAATTAGCAGTCGTCCCAACTTCTGCCTGCTGGGTGTGGACCTCCTGTGACAACATTAATGACAAGCTTTTCTGAATCTTGCACTGCAGTGTTGTTGAGAGAATCGGATTGATGGGTAGGACGTTGTTGATCCCGAGTGGATGAGGTTGGAGCGACTCCGCTTCTCTTAACGTATTGTTGGAGTTTACCCTGCTCCAACAATTCTTCAATCACATTCTTTAATTGGCGACATTGGTCAGTGTCATGGCCAGGTTGATTGTGAAATTGGCAGAATTTTCCATTACGCTTTGCACCTCTCGTCATCTCAGGTGGCTTAGGATACCTGACAACGTCCTTTGTTGCAAAAAAGATATTTCTTGATGTATCAGTTAAAGGAGTATAATCTGAAGGGTTAAAGCGGCGAGGTTTCTTTTCATTTCCCTGGCTCTTTCCTCTTTCATTCTCCCTTTTCTGACTTTCAGATTCTCTTTTATTAGATGGGACATTGTTATTATTAGTTTGGACAGCAACCACTTTCGATGTCGTAGAAAGGCTTTCAAGGCGAATGAACTCGTCGGCCTTTTTATAAAATTTATCAAGTGAGTTCGGTTCCTTCATCTTTAGCCATATTTCAAATTTACTCGATTTATCAATGGCTCGCATCAAGTAAGTCAGGATCATGCGTGGTTCCGCATTTTCTACTTCGGCTAAAGCTATATTGAAACGGCTCAAGAAAGATTTGATTGATTCTCCGGGCGCTTGTTCAAGGTTAGACAGTGACATTATATCCTTAGCTTTTGAAGCATACAATCTGAACTGTTCTTTAAACTTTTGCGTTAAGTCGGAGAATTTATCTACAGACCGAACTGGAAGCTTTGTGAACCAAAGTAAAGCCACACCTTCCAGGTATACTGGAAAGTATCGACACTTGATCTCGTCTGATGCTCTTGCACCGGTCATATGCCAATCGTATTTGTATAGGAAATGATTAGGGTCACTGGTTCCCCTATAGGCTTGGATAGTAGGAGGTGCAAATTTCCTTGGAAACTCCGCTCTCAGGATCCTTTCAGTAAACGGAGTTCTGCTTGGCGCAAATCCCCAGTCGTTCTCATCCTCTTCCCTTTGCATGCTCTCTTTCATGATGCGGCTAACCATTTCGGACAGGTATTCTTTATTGTTCAAAGACACCTCCGGACAAGCATCAGTTCTTCCCTCGGAAGTTTGCCCGGGCATATGTTCATGACAAGTTGGTTGCGGCATAGAACCATCAGCCTCGAAAGGTGGCATTTCAGGAAGAGTAGTTTGATGGTTTTCTGGTTGACGATTTGCCCCGAGCAGAGCAGTTAACCTATCCATCATCAAAGCGTTTTGAGTTTCAATTTGTTGGTATAATCCAGAAACTGCATCATCCAATTCAGCCCTGGTGACTCCAACGGTTGAAGTTGCTTGGTCTGTTGTTGGGGAAGCGGAAGTCCCTTCGTGAGCATTTCCGGATCTGATAGGTCTACCTCTTCTTCCAGGAGCCATTATTTCGGATCTGGTTTTTAAGAGAGGTTCTTTTTATGAATCTTTGCGAAGCAACGGTGGATGATCGCCTGAGTTGGTTTCTCAGTGAAAGCACCAAAATGTTAACGCTAAAAAGTGAACGCTAACACCCGGTGTGTGTAATAGAATTGTGAAAGCACCACCCGTTGGTACGGGAACAGAATATAAGCTGAAAATAGCAGAAAAGCAGTAAATGAACAACAGATTTATAGTGGTTCGGCCCGTAATTGAGCCTACGTTCATTTTATAGTCTTTTATTGCTGATTCGGTTACAATTTGATACAATATCCTTCAAAATACAATACAACTTGATCATGAAAGCACTCTTGACTACTAGCTCGATCTTTGATGATGAAACTCGACGAATCCGTGTTGGATGTAAGGAGTTCTTCTCGAAGCTTGTTGTAGTGTCTCGAATGCTTGAAGATCTTTGATTGCTGAATGAGAGGAGACTTCGACAGCGTAACGGCGCTTGAAGAAATGAATGGCCAAAAGTCCATTTCATGTTGGAAGTGGTGGCCTATTTATAGGAGCTGATTTCTGAGCAGAAAATTCGCCTAAGTCTTAGGTCGCGTACGACCTTAGCTAAGTCGTAGGTCGCGAGCGACCTAAGCTAGGTCGCAGTCCCCTTGCGGCTTAAGAAATTAGCTGGTGAAGTTGTACTTGGCTTCATTTGATCAAGTGGTAGGTCGCGGGCGAGTTAAGGAATAGCCGTGGGAGCTCTAGGTCGTTGAAGTCCTAGCTTGTTAGCCTCTTAGGTCGTAGGGCGCTGAACATGTTTTAATAGTTAGGTTGTGCAACCTATTAACTCGCTAGCTACCTTAGGTCGCAACCTTTTCCTGCTGTTAGGTCGCAAACCTCTGTTCTTAGGTCGCAAAGCTTTATGTCCTTAGGTCGCAAACCTTTTTGTAGTTAGGTCGCGAAGCTTTCTGCTGTTAGGTCGCAAAGCTTTATGTCCTTAGGTCGCAAACCTTTTTGTGGTTAGGTCGCGAAGCTTTCTGCTGTTAGGTCGCAAAGCTTTATGTCCTTAGGTCGCAAACCTTTTTGTAGTTAGGTCGCGAAGCTTTCTGCTGTTAGGTCGCAAAGCTTTCTGTTCTTAGGTCGCAAGCCCCTCTTAGGTCTCTAATCCCTTTTAGGTCGCTAAGTTCTAGGTCGCTGAGATAATGGAATTAACACTCTCAACAAAACATTTTGGAGGTATGTTCTTTTACTGAAATCAGGATACTTCTTTTTCTTAAAATCTCTGTATCTGTCCGAATGGTGAAATTGAGGCTGGGATGTTGAGATTCCTTCTTTAATTGAGTTAATGATTGGTAATTATTATTTGAAGTTGAAGTAACTAGTACAGAAGTAGAAAATAGTTTTGTTTGCTTGTGATGTTGAACAATTAAAGAGCTTAAAGTTTGGCTGGATAACTAAACAAAAAATGAAAAAGAATATCACATTTTGCCCAGACCATGTAAATGGTTGTTAAAGATAGCAATAAAACCATGAACACTGGAGTGGACTTTCATGTAACACAGGAGGATAACAATGATAATGTGGAGGATACCAATAAAGGAGACGTGACTTTTAACAAAATTCCAGGGTGAAGGTTATATTTTACAGAGCTTTGTAGAACTGTAAAGTTTCTACCAGGGTGAAGATATGTGGCTGTTGATACATAAGAAACTAAACAAAGTGGGAGAGTTGGATCAAACAATGATTATGTTTCTCATTTGCATTGCTTATACTATTTGAACCAGAGACTATTGAGCACTTATTCACTCACTGTAGTATCATTAAAAACATTTGGAAAGATTGTATAGATATCTTTAATTTTTATGATGGAATAAATTGGAAGATCAGCTTAAGATTTGGGAAAGTCTCAGAGATTGCTTTTGATGATACCAGTAAACGATCTCTATTTGATTACCTCAATTTAGCCTTTTAACTGTGCCCTTAGGAATTGAAGGAACCTTAGGTGCTTTCATGCTAAATGTAAGACGTATTATGTCATTAAGAATACTGTTATTGACTTCGTTTTTCTTTGGGCGGGTATGCTAAAAGGAAACTAGTGAATCAAGAGAAGCTGAGAGCAGTAATTAATTGATGCTTACTATGGGGATAAATATGAATCTTTCTACTGATGAAGGATGGTTATTGTGGATGAGGTATTTATGATTATATATTGGTTGAGAACATAGTTCTGGCCCGTTTTATTCGGGGAAAAAAAAGGAAAAAGGTAATCTAGTAACAGATACTGGAAATGACTCAAGAAACCATTTTTTTTCTTAACGGCTTACTTTAAGGAATTAATCTCGCAAAATAGAAGTAAGACAACTCAGAATACTTATAACAAAAACAAAAAACAAAAAATTATGTATCCAATTAGCAAGCAAGGAAACTATAAAGTCAACTTTTGACTGGTGTATTTATTGACTGTGTTTTCTATATGAATATCCATAAAAAGGTCCATAAATTGCACTTCAAAGTTCAAACATATAGAGGGAAAGCAAATTGCAATACAACTATTTTTTTCTGAAAAAAAATACTTCAGTTCAAAATTACCTTCTATATTGAAAATTGCACCCAATATTGCAGGCTCGAGTATCGCGGCTTATGTAGTCAAACCTGTAAAATAAGAACATCGTATAACTGTGCATGAGAAACAGGCTGTTATGATATAAAAGGTGTCAATTATGTCTATTGCTGCAACCAACTCAGAACGGCTCCTTACTTGTCGACATCAATTCCATTACGTCCATTAGCAACAATATCATACAGGAAATGTTTCTCTTTTGTGCTCTGTGTAAAAAAGTAATAACATTTTCTGAAAAAGTAGAAGCATGGACTTCTGTGAACGAGTATTGCCCAGAACTAGAACTGTAATACAAAAAGGTACAGCAAGGGCAACAGCTTACGTGAGCAGATGCAATGTTTGTGCTGGCAGTTATCATTTCCTATGAAACAAGATAGGTTATAGTTTAGTAAATACTGATTTGGAAAAGCGCATTAAGTGTGTGCGCGTGCGTGCATACGTGCGTGTGCATGTGCGTATGTAAGATATTCGACTTATAGAAGAAAAAAAGGTTTCGCGTATGTTTTCTTCATACGGTTCAAAAAATACATTGGAAAAGAAGTCTACTGAAGCCTTAAAAACAGCTGGGTCAAATTTGAATTGAGTCGACTCTCAACACCATTGATGTGTGAATATATTTTTCAGTATTACAAATGAGTGAGCATCCCTATCGGAAAATTTTAACAACACATGGCAAATTTACAAATAACAGTTATTATTACAATCTACCTGATGTGATTAATAAATATGGGTATATAGTTGAGGATAGCTATGATATGATGATTACAAATTATTAGCTCTGATAATCTTCTGATATGATAAGAGGAAATAAAACACAATCAAGGAATATGCCCAATTTAAGATCACAAAGGAAATAATTGAACATTTCAAACATATCTTATTGTCTTGTTCATATCTTACTTTCACTCTTCTAAGGCTGTCTGAATCAATGTCGATGTGGTGTTCATCAACAATATGATCAACTAGCTGTACTGACATATCTTCATGTGACCTGAAGGAATAATCATAAGACAAAAAGATTGGTTGTCCAATGATTTACCAGGAATTTAGTACAACTATCGCATTCAAAGCATGTAAAATTCAAGATTGTAAGTTATTTGCCTAATCATTAGCTTGTTCTTAAATCACAACTAAATACCAGATATAGAAATGGGATCAAAATTAACAGCCAAAAAATGGGAAATGAAAATCATAAATATTTGGACAATAAAAATTCTGGAGCAATCTTTAGTCATCAGAGGTTAAAAGGAGCTATAGTGCCGATTCCAATTAGACAATATTCTATAGTCTTCTACAGATACAATCCCCAAATGTTGAATAAGATGGAAAAGAAAATATGAACCACAAAGGAGTCTGCAGCGAACGGCTCCACCTACATCCAGATAAAATGTCGCTGAACAATAACAAATCAAAATTTCGATTGAATCAAAATCTTGATACATCTTCTTTGCTATATTACAGATAAAAGTAAAATATACGCCGAAAAGTCTGTAGGTGAAATATTGACATAAAAGCTGACAAAATGTTTTGATTGCAATTTGGCGTTAATTATCTTGAATTTTACCAGATAATGACAATTAAGATTTTGAAGGCTGAAAGACTTCTGATTATTTTCCTGCTAACAAAGTCCATCTACTTAGCAAACAAAGAACTCATATTAAAACTATCTCTGTATGATATTCCGGAAAGAAGCCAAGTAAGATGTCTGAGAATTAATTTGCAAAAAACAATAGTTTCACATGGAACAAACATTTGTTGTGGATGAAAAACAATATAGACCATGTCCGGCTTCTCCCCCTTTTGTTCAATTACAAATTATGCATGACCCATCAAATTAATAGAGAAAAATAAATTGTAACTTTACATAAACATGGACATTCAATATTCTCCATCTTTGGAAAATCGGAAATGGGGTTATGCATAGAAAAGAAGTTGCACAGTTATGATTATGTATAACAAGTCCGAATCATTCTTAAAGCTGTATTTTATAATCATATTTTACTGTTCAATGTGCAGATAGAGATTTGGATTCATGACCTCCCCAGTACCTTATGTGCTATGTAGGTTTGTTATGGTAATAGTAACTGCTACGATACGAGAAAACCATTACCGTACCAATACTACTGGTAAGTCAAAAAGTAAGTACCGATATTTTACCGTTTCCATTGGTAAACCGTTTAATGGTAATGGTAAATTTACCAATACATGAAGATATTAAAATTTTATTACACTAAAATTTCGATAATGATAAAAAAATTGAATATTTTGTTGGAAAATTTTCAAGCTAAGGCTTGTTTTCATAAACAATAACTCAAACAACCCACTTTTGTTTTTAATTACAAACATAGACCTGTTTCTGCCAGCTAGACGTGGGCGAATTTTCAAAATGCGCCATTGGCGAATTTTCAAAATGCGCCTACAGGCGACTTTCGAAAATTCGCCCAAAGGCGCATTTTGAAAATGCGCCTTCGTAAAAATCCTGCACACATTTTAACCATACAGCAGCCCCCACCCCACCTCATTCATATCTTCCTTTCTCCCAACTCTTCCAACCAAAACCCAAAAGACACAAACCCCTCAAAACCTTCCTCCACTTCCATTTCTTCATTTTATATTCAAATTCTTTTACAAATTACTCAATGGCAAGCACATCCGGTATAGAACAAGAAATAGGTATGAATCTATACCCATAATTTAGTGTTTATATTGTAGGGCTTGAAGTCCAAATTTTTAGGGCTTGAAGTTAATGCTTTTAGGGCTTGAAGTCAATGTTTAGAAACAACATTTCAACTTAAACAAGCAATTTGTTGTTTATAATTTAGGGTTTGAAGTCAATGTTTTCTTATAATTTGTTGTTCAAGAAAAAAAATTGTGTTTTTAAAGTAAATCATTTGAACATCACCATTGATAAAGCATTTACAACACTATCATTACAAGTATTTGCACACATTTTAGTTAGGGTATATTTTTTATTGAAATGAAATGATTTTTAATACTTGTATTTTGTAGAGTATGTTGAGATGGAGGCCGGACCCGTTGATGGAAGGGTGTTATTTCTTCAAGCACAGCATCGTACTTCTAACGACATATGGATGCAGGTGGTTTTATAAAAAAATAATTTTATGTCAGGTGGTATAATTCCTGCTTTCTAATTGTATTTATCATTTGATCAGCGTGACGATCCAGATACAACTATAGATCACTCCACGTCGGTGAAGAAAGTGACTTCAAACCATCCAGGAGTATTGGCTGAGATTGAGAGGGCCGGTTTTTTACATATAATGAAGTTAGGATACATCCAGCTTGACCACTATCTTATCACTGCTTTGGCAGACAGATGGCGACCGGAGACCTCCACTTTTCATTTTCCTGTTGGTGAGATGACGATTACATTAGGTGATGTAGCCGTGTTGTTAGGTTTGCCTATTGAAGGCAATGCAGTGGCTTATGGAGAAGTGGCATATGACTATATGCAATTGTGTCATGATTTACTCGGTCTTGACCCACCCCCAGAACAAACAAGGGGCAATGAGTTCGTGGAAGTCATGTGGTATAGACGTCAATTGTCGCACGATATTCCTGCTGATGCTACAGAGGCTCAGATTCAGCAGCGAGCACGTGCTATTATTTTGCACATCATTGTTTCTCGATTGATGTGCGACCATACGAAGACTCGGGTAGATCTGAAATGGCTACCATATATTGCTGATTTAGGGGAGTGTGGAAAGTTCTCTTGGGGCAGTGCTGTGTTATCTTATACGTATATGGAGTTATCCAGGCTCTCTCTTTTGGAGAATAAATCTGTTGGTGGATGTCTAACACTAGTACAGGTTTGAAACAAACTTCAATAGTTTACTGTTTTACATGATTTGTCTCATTTTTTGTCCTAATTTTTCTTAAAAATGCAGCTGTGGTCGTGGACTTATCTTCCGATCGGAAGATTGTTAGTGTCAAACGTTGTTGTCGATCAGTCGATGCCGCTTGGGTCTCGGTATATTTTTATCCTATAAAATTACTTAAACAATGCAATTTTCATGTGTAATATTCATTTGTTAACGTCTTATAACAGGTGGGTAGGACCAAAAAAAACACGCCAAACCCCAAGACGGAGTGTGAAGTTCTACCGCAACGAGTTAGATGTGCTGGAGGATGAAGTGGTGACATGGACACCGTACACGCAGGATGTGCTAGCACAGCTTCCAGCCATGTGTACAGCTGCTAGATACTTGTGGACTGCGAGAGTGCCACTCATATCGTACACCCAGACTGCATTTCACTTACCCGATAGGGTTATGAGACAGTTTGGCATGATACAGCATATACCGGATGATGCGCCACCCTGCACTTCTACGTACAATGCAGAGGAGTATGGATTCCACATTCAGTTGTGGAATGATCGTCATACAGCTACCCAGATTGAGAGGGAGCCTACCATCACGCTAGAGCGGTACAAACGGTGGTACTGGAACATAACACGGCGATATGTTCTTACGGCGCCAGTGGAGGCAGTGTATAGAAGCCCGTACGTTCCCAGAGCACCACTTGAGAGGAACGTGGTAAGTTGGTATTGTAAGTACTATATCAATTGCTTATGATGGTTTTGTCTTTTGCTAATTTTCATTCAAATGTACAGGCAGCCGGTATAAGCAGGACATGGGAAGAAGCAGAAAATCTTCGCAAACGTCAAACCGACGAGGAGGGTAGGAGGATGTGCACCAACATCCAAAGAATTCTAGATGTTGTGTTATGCAGGAATAAACTTGATAGGCCGAGAGCTCCATCTCCACCTCCACCGCCTCCAGCGCTTGTGTACACACGACGTCGGCCTAGAGGAGGTGCGGGGTCATCGTCACAAGGCACCTCGTCACAAAATGCACCGGTACACGAAGAATTTGTTCCTGGCCCATCTCAACCAATGGCCGCATTACCTTCGTCCTCCACTGCCCGCAGAGAACGGAGTAGTAGCAGCAGCAGCAGTAGCAGTTCGAGACCATTGGTAACGCGTCAACAAAGAAGAAGCCCGCGCGAATTTCATGAGCTTCACGAATGAAAAGATGATGTTGTTTGATGCGAACTAATGTAGTTTGGATTTGTATTGTACGAACTAATGTTGTTTGGATTTGTAATGTACGAACGAATGTTGTTTGGATTTGTAATGTACGAACTAATGTTGTTTGGAGTTCTAAAATGTTGTTAAACTTGTGTGGCTGTTTGTGTAAAATGATATAGTTTAGGCGGGGATTGAAACTGCTGCTCTGTTTGCAGCAGCAGGTTTCTATTGGCGAATTTTCAAAATTCGCCCATGGGCGAATTCCTAAAATTCGCCCACTGGCGAATTTTGAAAATTCGCCAATAGACACCTGCACTGTTATAACCAGTCAGCCCCTTCTTCCTTTTTCATTTCTTTGTTGCTTTAAGGTCGAACCAAAAACCCTAATTTGTCCAAAATATTTTGCAGAAGTCATTAAGGTTGGTATTTTGTCCATTTTTTTCATCTTTTCTCACACTTGTTGATTTATAGTGCGTCATTCTTCAATCCATGGTTGCAAGTGATTCAATCCATGGTTGCAAGTTTTGACTAATTTGGGTATTTTATTCAACTTTTACTCTAGGTGTAAATGGAGGATTGGGAGATCGATGATCAAACGATGATGAAAATATATGACGATTACGAGCGGAACAAGGGCGCAGACGGTGAGGTCGATTTTGTTCCGGAGACCCAAGTGGAAGATCTACCAACAGTGGATGCTACAGAAACAAATGAAGAAGTAGAAACAGAACTTGTTTGTGCTACGCAGGCAAATGTCGTACTCGAGAATCCCCAACCGGTTCAAAAATCACTGCATTCCAGATTGATGACTGTACTTGCTCATCAAAACCCTGATAGATCAAGTTCTAGCATCGTGGGACGTTCCGTACTATGCTATTGCGGAGTTGAATGTAACGTTGTTGTTTCCAAAAGTCAGAGAAATGCAGGACGGCGGTTTTACGGCTGTAAAGCGTATATCGATGCACAGACGCATCAGGGGTTGCATAGTTGTAAATTTTTTGAATGGTTGGATCCTCCGCTGACAGACAGGGGGGTCCAGTACGCGCTAGAGATGCAAGCTAAGGTTAGTCGCTTGGAGAGGATGAATATTGCAATTCGCAATGAAATGCTTGCAGGGTGCTACCGGTTACCACGTGATTGACTGTATGTGCCCTTGCATTGGTAGTAAAGTAGTATCCGGTGGTTGTTGTTTGTATATACTTGCTTTTAATCGTCTGTCAGTCCTGTATTTTCTATTGAGATGTATTCTGTAGTTCAACAGACTAATAATCTGTTTTATAATGCGTTTTAGGCTGTTTTTTAATTGGCGACTTTTCAAAAGTCTCCTTTGGGCGAATTCTCAAAACTCGCCTTTGGGCGACTTTTGAAAATTCGCCCGAAGGCGACATTTTAAATGTCGCCAATTAAAAAACTTCTTTACATCTAGTCAGCTTTAGCACTCACCTCCTCATAACACACCCCAACTTTTTTTCAGATCTGAAGAATCCATTTTCTTTCAGCTTACATTCCCAAACACCAAGCCTCGATTTCTTTCGATAATCGGTTAGTTGTTGCAATAGAGTCGTTGCTGGTCTACGCAAACGTCTTCACTATATCCCGGCACAAAAATTGGTAAGAAAATTACAAACCCTAGCTTTGTTAGATCCATTAAAATATTTTCATATGAATGGACAGAAAGTGGTTGGTCAAATAAAAACTATTTGTTTGTAGAATGGCTAGAAATCTCATTCCCACACTTTGCTACTACGACGGTGAACTGATCGTCGACGAACAGAAAAACGGGAAGTATGTCGGCGGTTTATGTAAACCGGGGAGAGTACGCAAATGTTGCACCCTATTTGAATTGAAAGAATCGGTTTACAAAGCGACAAAAATAAGCCCAATCGAATTTGATATTGAATTGGTCGTTAACTGGCCAACAGATTCTGGTTCAAAAGCAATAACACTTTCAGACGATGAGGATGTTGAAGTTATGTTTTCAGCGGTTACCAAATCCATTGAGTTGTACGTTGGGAAAGTTGCAAAAGAAAATCTGCAGGAACATGTACAATCTCCTATCGTTAGCACAGGATTAGGGCATTTTACAGAAATGTTGGAAACTGAAATTCCTACAGCAAGCTTAGGTTCTCCTACTTACAGTAATCCATATGCACATGCTGGGGGTCATGTTCCTCCTTCCATAAACTATGGTTTCATGTCTTACATGATGTCGCAACCAACTCCAGAACAGTACTTTCCGTACTATACAAGGTATCGTTGTTAACATTGGTATTTTGCGTGTACCTTTTTAAATTACAATTGCCTAATACTTTCTTCTAACACATTCAGCTTCCAACAACAAATGCATCTACAAAATGTCTGTGCTGAACAACAAAATATTCATTTGTCGCAACCGGTATATCCTACTCCATCACAAATGTATGGTGCAAGTCAAAGGTTTGTTTAGCAATTTATTTGGGTAATGTTTCCTATCTACTCTAGCTTCGTACTAAGATACGGTTGTAAACAGATGTACAAGTCTTGAAGATACTGCTGCAGAATGTGGTGCTGGACCATCACAACACTCACATGATTCCAATATTGCCACTAATATGGATGTTAATATAGATGGAGACACCGAACATGTTCCTCAAATTGATAGTATGGTTGTTGCGACCACTAATAATGATGCGTGTTGGGTAGAACGAATGCAGGTGAACAATGAATCGTTAAACTACGATTTTCCAAGCATAGATGATGCTGAAGGGGATGGTGAAGAAGCTCAAATGGAAGTACCGTTGGATGATGATCTATGTACTGCACAAATGATGGCAAGATCGGTCGTTGCTAACCTGCAATTTGCTGGGGAAAAATTTTCAACCGCGTGCATACAAAATGGATTTGCTGTTGGAATGGTATTTGAAAGTAAGCAAAACATGCTACACCAATTAACCGAATGGTCAATTCTACATGGAGTTTCGTACAAGCCGGTCAAGTCGAATAAAACTATATACACTGCTATATGTAATGTTGACACTAACTGTCCATGGAGAATACATGCAATAGTCTCAAAGAAATCGCAGTCTGGTTGGTGGGAAATCAGAAAATTGCCTAGCGAACATACATGTGTCAATCCTACAGTTAATTCCAACCACAAGCAAGCCACTTCTAATTTTCTTGTGTCAAAAATCATGTCTTTTGTGAAGGCTGATTTGGATATCACAGCAGGTACAGTTCAAGTGCTTGTCGACGACCAATTGTTCATCAAAATTAGTTACATGAAAGCTTGGCGAGCATTAAACAAAACAATAGAAAGAATTTATGGTGACTGGGCCGAATCGTATGCGACTTTGCCTCAATACTTTGAGGAAATAAAGAGAAGTAATCCGAGGACTGTTGGACATGTGACTCACGATGAAGTTGGCGTATTTGATCGTGCGTTTTGGGCATTTGGCCCTTGCATTACAGGTTTTCTACACTGCCGGCCATTGCTATGTATTGACGGGACACATTTGTATGGTAAATACAAAGGGACGTTGCTTGTTGCTACTGTTGTAGATGCGGATGACTGTCTGTTTCCATTAGCTTATGCGGTTGTCGAATCCGAGTCATATGATAGCTGGGGTTGGTTTTTTTCTTGCATGCGTGAATTCATTCACAGTGTTTGCAATCGTCGTATTACTTTCATATCGGATCGGATGAAAGGAATTCCGAAGGCTTTACAGGAGAAGTGGCGAGAACCACACAAACATAGGTTTTGTGCACGGCATCTTAAAGCTAATTTTCAGACAGCGGGTTTTAGGGATAACCGACTTACAGCTTTATTTTATTCAGCTGCATGTGCTTCAGAAGTAGTTGAGTACAACAAAATCAGAGAAGAAATTAAAGCTACAAATTCACGGGCTCATGAATGGATTGAAAGAAGTTTAGGGAATTTTGAAGAGAATTGGGCCCTTTGCAAAGACGATGGAGGACGCTTTCATGTTATGACCACCAATGCTTCCGAAAGTTTTAATGGTGTGCTGAAAGGTGCTCGATCATTACCTATAAAGGCGTTGGTTGCACGAACCTTCTTTCGATCGGTTGAATATTTTTGTAAGAGACGAGAGACGGCGGATGCTATCACAACACGTTTGACTCCAAAATGGGAAGCTAAAATAGCAGATCGAGCAATTGAAGCACGTCGTTGTAAACTAGTTCGCTTTAGTCGAACAGAATGGCAAGTTATTCATTGCTACGGCGATGAATTTAAAGTGTTAATTGATGGTCCTAACTGCTCATGTACATGCAACATCCCCCTACTGCAAAAATTACCATGTGCCCATGTAATGGCGGCTTGTTCGGCACAGGATTACGGTGCTAACAGAGCACATCATGAGTTCGCATCAGAGTGGTACTCTGTTCGCAGTTACAAAGCTTCATATCAGCCAGAGTTTCATCCCGTGCGTGATAAGAGATACTGGAGACCATACACCGGTCCACATATATTGCCGCCACCTACAAGAAGACAACCTGGACGGCCTAAATCTACGAGGATAAAAAACGTTATGGACGAGCATCAAACGCCTAAGTCAAACAGGTGCAGCAAATGTGGATCACAAGGCCATAACAGAAAGCGATGTACTGCTGCGACCTAAACTTCTATTGTCAGATGTATTACTGCGTATCGAATTTAGACCTTCTGTGTTTTCAATTTTAAACGAATGTAATTTCTATGTATCAAACAAACTAGTTATGTGTCGAACTTAAATGAACTTCGCAATTGTTAGATTTGCAAGCTTATATCTACGAAAGTTGTTAGATAAGAAATTATATATGTATGTGATTGTTAACTGGACCAACATAACTTGTTTATGTAAGCAGGGTTTTTACGAAGGCGCGTTTTCAAAATGCGCCTTTGGGCGAATTTTCGAAAGTCGCCTGTAGGCGCATTTTGAAAATTCGCCAATGGCGCATTTTGAAAATTCGCCCACGTCTAGCTGGCAGAAACAGGTCTATGTTTGTAATTAAAAACAGAAGTGGGTTGTTTGAGTTATTGTTTATGAAAACAAGCCTTAGCTTGAAAATTTTCCTATTTTGTTACTATTTTCAACTCCATTAATGCTTATATAAAGAATTTGACTTATTTTAGTTAACGGAAAAATTTTCTTGATTCATCATAAATTATTTACAACAATATGAAATCATAATTTTACTAATCTTAAACTTTAAAGTTAATAAAGCCAAAAAGAAATATAATCATAAATAATACTATCAGCATCCGCTTAAAATATGATAAACCTTCAATGTTTTGAGGTTAAGATTAATTAAAATAGTGAAAAAACAAAATTGATGTGACTGATAAATTAATTTTAACATTTCTTTACCGCTGCATTTACCGTTAATGATGGTGAATTTACCGTTACCATACCGATAGCATTTGTATACCGATGTAGCTCGATATTGGTTACCGCATTGGTATGACAATGGTAAATTTACCATTATCATAACAGCCCACTGCTACGTATAAAACAAAATATGAAAGTAAGGATTAAGGACACAATTTAGCATGCTAAGGCAATAAAAAGTCATTCTGGCAAATGGAAAGGGCAACTTTATTGGGCTACCTAATTATTTTTCACAAAGCAGGTCATAAAATGTGCATTCTGCTATAAAAACAGATATAGTTATAGGAGACGTGCAATTAAGGTCAAGAACATATAATTTATCGCTGAATGTTTCTTATGCTGTCAATGATTTTGCTCAGATTGTTAAGCCAAGCTCTATTTCTGAGCTTGGTGCCTTAGCGCTTGACAGCATTTTAATGCGCCGTCTCACCTTCAATAGTGTCGCTTAGGGACGCCTTGCAATTTTCAAAATCTTTAGCCCTCACTCTGGCCATGACGATAATATATCAGAAAATAACATAGTAAAGCATGTTTATAAAATAAAATAAATATGAATAACCATTTTATTCCAGGAAGAACTCGTGGAAGAAACTCATGCTCAAACATATGACTGAAAGGACCATGGCCTACATCATGCATAAGTCCTACAAGCAAATAAAAGAACCAAAAAGTATATTAAATCTCAAAAATTACAATATAAGAAACGTTTATTTATTCTTTTACCCGAAAGTTTCACTGTCTGCAAGTCATATCGATCAATATCAAGCTCTGAACCCTAAAGACATAAATTAGCTTATCAATAATACATGAACACTTTAAATACATGAAGTAACAAAAGGAAAATGAGGAGTATTACATGGTAAGCTTGAAGGCAGTTAACAGTTTGTCCAGCAAGCCAGTAAACACCTAATGAATGTTCAAATCGAGTGTGTACAGCTCCAGGGTAAACCATACAAGCAAGACCTAATAGATGTTTCATATCAGCTAATAATCAGACTTGACGTATAAAACTGAAACCAAAAGGCAATGACCTGTATTTTTATAGCTAACGGTTCCAATTAAAAGACTAGAGTCAGAATTCCATAAAAACAATAGATATGTAGAAGAAATGGTGGATTGCTCCAAAAGTGTTTACAAACTATACTGATATAGTGGGAGTGCAAGAAGTATACTCAGAGCATTCTGATAAAGCTAGGGTATAGGATTGAGGTTAAAGGGATTCAAAAAGGTATTCAATGATTGTTTATTTATCCACAGTATTTTTCAGTAATTAATAAAAAATAAAATACCACAGAAATAAGGTATAACTTACAAAAATTGCAATGTTCTTCTGTAGCGGCCCCTATAATTTCCTAGTAATATAAACTGACAGTTGAATTGAAACGATTTTGTAGTTGTTTCTCTGCATCTCTAGACAAACCATGTTAAACTGAAACACCAATCATTTATTTGTTTTGATGCATGTACATTAATCTTTACAAATTTATTTCCTTTATTGAACCATGTAGCTTTCGTTAGTTTTTACTATAATTAGAGCAGAAACCTACTGGCGGTGGCCATGCTGGTCAGAAACAACTAAGGGTCAATACGTAGACATTTTGGCCATTTGGTTTTACATCAGATGTAAGCTAATGTTCAGAAGACATAAGTTTACAACTTCACATCTGAGGTCAAAGTGGCAGTTCCAAAAAAAACTGAAAATCCCAGCTTCCATAATGAATGTAAGTGTACTTCGGATGTTAGCCCCTACTTTTGGAACTTATATTTGAACAATTTTATCTTTTTTTTTATCTTCTTTTTTTACATTTATTAAAATTTGAAAAGTAAAACACAAAAACGAAATAAAAAACTGTAAATGGCATTTTCAAGTGTCAAAAAATTAAAATAAACATTATAGCATTAAGATATTTAACATCATAAATAAAATAAAATAAAATTATAACACAATCAATTATTAGCTTATTACAAATAATTAACAATAATCTTGACTTCCAGCCCTATTTCCAACTTTTGTCGACAAACTTTTTATTGCTCCAAAACAACTTTCACAAACACAACCTAAGAATCTGTTTTTCTAATGATTTTAAACTTCTGATTTTGGCATTAATTAGTAGAACTGAAACTATTTTTATTTTACCACACAACAATCAATAACGTTAACGAAGCTTTTATATTTATCAGTACTTTGGCATGTGCAACGTGCATAAAAATGAAAAATAACATCTCAAAACAAAATTAATGCTCAATCCAAAACAACATATGATTTAAACATGTTAGCTTTAATGGATGTGAATTTCGCATGAAATGAGAATGACTAAATATTGGATAGACAATGAAAAGGAAACTTGGGTTGAAATAGGATCCGGATGTTTTTTGAATGGGATTTCGATATCATATACGATTTATATTAAGGTAATTTGGATGTTGCAAAAAAGCTTCACCAAGTTGAAGTATTTGCATTATTGATACAGAAGATAAATAAGTTGAAAAGAAAACTTTATAAAATGGGGTGTTGTTTTCAAACAACAATCGCAAAAGTTTATACATCTCTAAATAATAAGTTCATCAACGCTCAAAAATAGCGGTTCAATTTCACGGGATAGAGAAAAAATAAATGTCATTTGACTAGTAACAAAAAAATAACAACTGTCACAACTCTTTTGCACCTATGGTTTGAAATACGATGGAACTGGATAAACAAGCAATCAGAATCTGTATCATGCATGTTTTGTAGGAAGAGATGCACGGTTTGGAAAATAACTGAATATTTATCACTGACCGATAACTAACTTTAAACTCATGTGAACTGTTGTTAGGTCAGCCATGTTCAAATATTAAAAATTAGCATAGATGAAACCAAATGAAACTGACCTAGCTGCTTTAGATCCCGTAACCTGCCATTTCAAAAATTACTTTAAAGACGATACAAAAATAGTAATAAAAAATAGAGAGCTCAGGGAGTAGCTTTAAATAATATGAGCTTTAAGGGAATAAATCCCCCAAGTGGAAATTACCTTTGAAACTGTTCGGTGTCTATGAACTTCAGACTGAGCTGTAATTTTTCATACATAAATTTAATTAGTTGGCGGATTACATGTTGAAATGAATCCAAAATAAAACAAATGAAATGGAGATAAAATGAGTGAAGTGAAAGGAAAAAAAAAATTTCAGTATGATAAGCTACAAAAAATAGCATAAAACAAATGAATGGAGACAAAATAAGTAAAGTCAAAAAGAAAAAAGAAAATGGTATGATAAACTAATAAAAATTGCCATGAAAGACCATGGACATGTCATGCAAAGAAAAATATATTAAAAATGCAACATATCTTTGTAATGCTACCAAGCAAGAAAGATCTGAACAAACAAAATACATGATTTGTGGACAGAGAAAAATGATGAAGCTGCACATGGGTAATAACCAACAAAATTGCAAAGCAAAAATAGAAATCCAGAAGCTCCATCTAAAAACGGTATATATGAAAAAGGTGTGACACCTTTGATCAAAGTAAATACTCCAGCCAAGTTCAAGTTTACACCATCGGTATTTATGCAAAATTGACACTTAATATTCAGTAGATCTGAAAGCTAGATCATAACATCATATGCAAAGACTAAAAGTATACAGGTCCAATTGTATTGTTTATCTTAAGAATTCAAGTAACAGTAGCATTATGAAATTAAGAGTCATTACATGTGAAATTCTTTGCTTACAGCAAACGTATCCTTCTGGTACCATATTATATATGACAGTGAAGTTTTAGAAATTATCAAACTAAAGAATATTACAATACAGTACCAAAGCTAAAAAATATCGATAATTAACTGTGACCAGAAATAATACAGGTTAGGACATTGAATACATAACCACAGCTAACGATAATAAAGAAGAGAATAACATATGTCTTAGAAATGATACAAAATAGTCGAACTTACTTTTCAGAATAAAAAAAACCAATGAATTGTGATAGACGCTTTAAACTGTAAAGCTGTTGTTGCATTATAAAACAAATCTGAAAATTATGTATTATTGATATAGCAAGATTCAACAAAGGAATATTAATCTGATTTAGGACATATTATATCACTGTATGGATATCAATAAATTTAACTTGTGGAATTATTGTATAAAATAATTCACAAAAGAAACACTCTTCACTGGTAGACAACTAAATATAACACAACACCATGAAAAAGTGAACAAGGCCTTTGAAAATTAAAAGAAAGATAACAAATCTAAGACTCACAAAGACTACTCAACGCAAAAAGAGAAAATGGGACATATTACTTCGTCGACCCAAGCATGTTAAAGGAAATGAAGTTACAAAAATAACTTTTCAAAAAATAAATTTTATCTGTAGAAATAAAATATTGCCTTCAACTGAAAAAGATGGAGGCTTAAATAAAATAGCCAGCAAACTTCTAGAACAACCCTCCAAATTAGATGATTCTCTAGACTTCAACATAATTATTGCCATGATCCACACGGAATCCTAACCAAAAAAAATTAACTTACAAAGATGAAAAAGTATAGTCTTCTAGAAATAAACATCTAAAGTAATTTGAAGTGATTAATGTCAGAGACATTCTGGATTTAAAGAAACATCATTGTATCTAGTAACTTATATTTCAAGCTCTTCTTGTTAGAAAAGACTCGCCTTCAAATCCTGATTGTTGCATGTCATGATAAGAAAGAGACCTACAACATTAAATGTACTGGAAAATAAATATGATTTTCAAACAATTCGATTTGTAGACGTATTCATATATGCATTTGAGAATTTTGCATGGACATATATTTCAGTTTAGCATACCTTTAGGAGTAAAATCGCCTTTTTTTAAGTAAGTACTAAAACAAAATCATTTTCTAAAACTACGCGTATATGACATGTTTACGGGATTTAATTTTGTACAGCCCTGTATTTTCTATAACTGAAAATATAAAAATTTAAGTATATTACATACGAGTGCACAAGTGCGTGCGCATATATATATATATATATATATATATATATATATATATATATCTGTGTGCGTGCGTGTATATATATAATATGTAAAAAAATTAGGGGTGTAGTTAGAATTATAATTGTACTTTATCTTCATATTTCATGTTTTAGCTATGACATAGTAAATCAATCCAAACGTCAATCCAATATGAATTTCGCCTCTAAGACTGAGAGTTAGAGCTAGGGCTAGAAAGATTAGGAGAAGGAGACACATTTAGTGCTCACCCGAGAGAAAAGAGAGTTCGAAGAGAGATAATAGTGATAGGGAAGAAACAGAGTGATTCGGCTAGGATTTGCTTTGCATCTGGTGAGAAAAATCCTTTCATTGTGCTTATGAACAAGTTTTGATACTAATTCTTTGTTTACATACTATGTGAGATGCAAGTGCTGGGTTTCTAGATTATTTTGAGTTTAAACTCATTAAAGAGATGGTGTGTTGTCGCTTGTTGCAATTGATCTTTCCTATGTCCTTCCCACTTCACCCTATCATTTGGTTACTCCTGATATGAAGCACCACTTTTCCATTCATAAATATATTTATCATCAAAATCAATAGATAAAAAACACCACCATGGGCCAGAATTCAAATGGATCAATCATGCTGGCAGGTATTGATGTATTGTTGTTTGTTTATATAGACATGGTAGAATTGAATTGGATATTTCATCGTATGCATGAAAACTTGTTTGTTGTGTGAAGTTCAGTCAAAAAGTTAACTAGAATATTAAATAAAACTTCAGGTATTTTCTTCATTGTCAAAAGGTTAACTAGAATATCATTTCCAATGAATTATTACAAATAATCAACATTAAACTTACTTCTAATTTCACTTTCAACCTTTTTTCTCCGTTCTTTGTCAAAAAGTTTATTGCAATGATCATGAACTTCAGATTAAGTACTTGTCTACCAACACGCCCTTAATTATCAGTTTTTGAAGTGATTTTCACCATATGCATTTATGTTTACAGTGGTCAAGTTGACCCCATTTAATACATGCCAGTCAATTTTATCTACAAGACCAAACTTCCAATTCCTTACTAATTTGGTATATGACAAATTTATCCAATTGAAAACTGTTCCAATTGTACATATAAAAAATTACATAGTTTATTCATAGAACCTTAAGATAGGATCAACAGATAAAGTAACAACTTCCAACATTGTGACAGTACAGAAACTGTACATTGCTATTTAAACACTGATAATCATCATATTCTGTGCAGATGCGCAACCTTTTCGCTCTGGATAGGTAAATATACATAAACCAATTGTCATTTTGCCCCTGCTGAATAATATTCCGTGATTGTCTTCCGTGATGTTCAATTTGATAGTAAAAAGTAGCAATAAATAATGGATGTTGTATACATCTGATCTGTATCTACATAAACTCACATCTACCAGAATCCAATTAGATATATCATGCACTGCTTTTAAGATCGCTAGACCACAATTAAAATTTTCTTAAATTTGCAAAAATCTCCAGCAAGCCCTACTTCTTTTCTTCTTCCTGTCGGACCTATCCTGAACTTCTCTTCCAAATTTGTCTTACAAATTTTTCAAACTCGAATGCAAAACCTTCAATCATCTAATTTGCAAGCCCTAACCTACATTCATAAGTACTAATTCCAATTGAATTCTTAAAATATATGTGCCCTAATGTTATAAATTATATGGTTTCACAAAGTGCATAAATTAATCATTATATTTATGCGAGTTTAGGGGGAGGAAAATGGATGTATAAAGCAGGACTTTAAAATAATTCTAGAACAATCCGCTGACCTTTAGAACCACTTCATCCTCGCACAAACATAACAAAACTAGCAATTAAGAATAATATATGGAGATCCTGCGGAATCAAGTCTCATATCAATCAACTATTTATACATGCTCAGCTCAAATAAATTAAATTAGTTCCAAATTAGAAAAACTATAAACCGCATTCTATCGGTCATCTGAACACAATAAAGGTATTGCTCGTGCTTTCACACACTTCAAACCTTGAATTCTACAAAATTCAGTCAAAATACTACATCAAAAGGAACGGGCGAATTCCAACCAAAATTCAGTCAAAATGCTACATCAAAACGAAAGTGCGAATTCCAACCAAAAACGTACCGAATCGATCTGAATGTTTCCATGAACATTATCATAAATTTGCTTTACGAATCTCCTATCAATTCTAGAGTCATAGACAGGATTCTTCTTCGCGTCATGAGAAGGCACCACATCAGCATGAAAGTACTCCCCCATCTCACTGGATATCCCTCTCTCCCTATGCGATAATCAGAAATAGCTAAATAAAAGAGAAAATTCAACGTCGAAATTATCATAAATTGTAATAAATGACTGGTGCGGATTTATTACGCGATGATCATAGGTCTCACCAGGATGAAGGAGCTGCTCAATGTGGCCGAGTAGACGGGGGTAGCAAAAGAGTTGGGGTAACCTATGGTGCGGCGTTTATTTATAGTTCAATCTTATGCACAGATGTAATGATAAGGGAACCATGTTTGTGCTAGGAGCACTACGTACGACCGTTAACGGCCGAAAATAATTACACTGTCATCGGGTGTTAACACCCCTCTTATTTACGATTTAGCGACCTATTCGACTCAACGACATAAGGGAATAAGCGACTTAACCAACCAAAGCATAAACGACTTAAGGACCTATAGCAGGGCACGACCTAACGACCTAAAGCACAGAGCAGCTCAATATGGCACGACTCAACGACTTAAGAAGCTCCAGCGACCTAGCGACCTAAAGACTCCTACGACTCAACGGGTTAACGACCTAGCAACTCAGTGAAGGCAACGAACTAACGAGTTAAGGAAAGAGCGACCTAACGACCTAGCAAGCTTCAGAGTTAAGCCGCATGCGCACTGCCTCTTCCACTAGGTCGCTTACGACCTTAGCAAGCCGAGATAACTCATGTGCTACACATGCTAAGTCGCTCACAGCATATATCTCGTCCAAGATGGCTCCATTAAGTCGCTAACGACTTATGCTACCTCGGGATCGTTCTTAGGTCGCAACTCCCTAGGTCGCTCACGACCTATGACATGGCCGACCTAAGCCCAACTTCTCCTATAAATACCTCGCCTACTCCGCACTGAAAAGGAGAGGATTTTTTGGAGCGTCAAGACTTTGCTGTTTTCACAACTTCTACACTTGCTCCAACACTTCAAATGCAAAAGACACTTCAAAGAACCTTCGGAAAAGATCAAGTTCATTCAACATGAATTCAAAGAGCTTTTCTACATCAAAGTTCTAACTACCGGTCTTAATTGTGTTGTAATTGAAGAATTATTGTAAAGTTTATAATCAAATCAGTAATAGAAGAGATTAAGTGGACGTAGGCTTGACTTTGAGCTGAACCACTATAAAAATTGTTGCCTCTTTACTATTTTCTACTATTTTCTGCTTGCTTTTAGTTCCCGTACCAACGGGTGGTGTTTTCGCTATATCATAACTCACACTGGGGTGTTAGCGTACATTTTTAGCGTTAACATTTTTGGTGCTTTCACTGAGAAAGTCGAACTCAAGGGTGCTCTCATCATTGCTTCACAAAGATTTGTGGAAAGACTCTCCCTAAGAACCAGACGTCTATCTGAAATTATGGCTCCTGGAAGGAAAAGTAAAACTACTAGATCTGGAAATGCTTATGACAACACCGCCACTTCTCCCGCGTCGAATCAAGCGGCTCCTAGTATTGGAGTCACAAGGGCGGAATTGGATGCTGCAGTGTCTGGGTTGTATCAACAAATGGAAGCCCAGAACATTTTGATGTTGGACAAGTTGAATGCTTTGCTTGGAGTTAACCAGCAATCAGAAAATAATGAAGAAACCTTTGCTGAGGATATCCATGATTCCCAAGGGAAAAGTATTCCTCAAAGGGCAGCTGGCACCGCCGAAGGGGCACCTCCCCAAGTTGGAGGTTCAAGGCCGCAGCCAACTCTTCGTGAACGTTTGTCCAGGAAAACTTCTAAAAAAGTAGTTGACGTCTGTCCCGCGGGGCCTCTAAACGATGAGGAATACCTCTCGGGAATGATTCGACAAATTATGAAAGAAAGCATGCAAAGGGAGGAAGATGAAAGTGACTGGGGGTTTGCTCCAAGCAAAACTCCTTTTACTGAAAGAATTCTAAAGGCTGAATTTCCGAAGAAGTTTGTTCCCCCCACTATTCCAGCTTATCGGGGGACAAGCGATCCTAACTAGTTCTTATACAAGTATGACTGGCATATGACAGGTGCCAAAGCAACGGACGAGATCAAGTGTAGATACTTTCCTGTGTACTTGGAGGGAGTGGCCCTGCTTTGGTTCACGAAGCTGCCAGTTCGATCTGTGGATCAGTTCTCCGACCTAACTCGTAAATTCAAAGATCAGTTCAGGTTATATGCTTCGAAGGCCAAGGACATAATGTCACTATCCAGCCTCGAACAAAGCCCCGGAGAGTCTATCAAATCTTTCTTAAACCGCTTCAATATAGCCTTGGCCGAAGTTGATAATGCAGAGCCTCGGATGATTCTGACTTACTTAATGCGAGCTATTGACAAATCAAGTGAATTCGGAAAATGGCTAAAGATGAAAGAGCCAAATTCACTTGAGAAGTTCTACAAGAAGGCCGATGAATTCATGCGCTTAGAAAGCCTTCCTGTGACAACAAAAATAGACGTGGCTAAAGTTAAAAATAACAATGTTGCTTCTAACAAAAAGGAATCTGGTGGCCAGAAGAGGGAGAATGACGGTGGGAAAAAGCAGAAAGATGTGAAGAAAATTCGCTACTTTAAACCTTCAGATTTTACTCCCTTAACTGATACTCTAGAAAATATCTTTTTCGCAACCAAGGATGCTGTTGAATACCCCAAACTACCTGAGATGAAGCCTGGGAAAAATGTTGTGCATAATGGGAGATTCTGTCGGTTCCACAATCAACCTGGCCACGACAATAATGAATGTCGCCATTTAAAGATTTGATTGAAGAGCTGTTGAGACAGAATAAGCTACAACAATATGTGAAGAGAAACAGAAGTGACCCGACCTCATCTACTCAGGGGCAGCAAGTTCCTGCTCATCAATCCAACTCAGGTGAGAGGACTGCAGCGCAGGAATCTGAGAGACCTGTCATTAATGTTATCACAGGGGGTCCTCACCCAATGGCAGAAGTTGGGGTGAAATGGAAAGATATGCTCACGCTTTGAGATATGCCCCGGCGGAAGAAAATGTTTTTGTCTTGGAAGATGCTGCACCTTTAAAACAGCAAAAAACTTTTAACGATGACATCATATTCCGGGCTAAGGACTCTGTTGGTGTTGAGGCTCCCACCGTGGATCCCTTGGTGATATCTGCAGGCATCGGATTAGCCATTGTAAGAAGGGTGCTTGTTGACTACGGCGCCTCTTGCAATGTACTCTTCAGAATGACATTTGATCAGATGAAAATTCCCATGGCTGATGTCCAAGCTTCCTCACAAAAAATTGTTGGGTTCACTGGAGAACCAAAACAGCCTATTGGGACTATTGACTTATTGGTAGAGCTCGGAGAAGGGGAAAAGAAGGTGCTCCGAAAACAAACTTTTGTGATTGTTGATGAATTCTCCGCTTACAATGCCTTCTTGGGTCGACCGACTCTTGCCGCATTCAAGGCCATTCTCGCCCCATGGTGCCTGACTATGAAGTTCCCCACTGGTAATGGCGTCGGTGTTGTGAAGGGGGACCAAAATGTCGGGCGAGAATGCTATCTTATAGAGTTACGGGAAGGAAAGAAAAGAGAAATGGGTAAGGGTGCGGCAACTCCACTCCGCATCAAAGAGCCCACCTTATAGCAATTACGGGGTGGACCCTGCACTGGTGAGCATAGTGATGCACGAAAAGAGATGGATCCTAGAAAAACCAGTGCAGGAGAGAGTAGAGTGGTGCCGGTGGAAGTGACGGTACCAATACCTGTTGACATGAATGATCCAAACAAGGTGTTGAATGTGGGTTCACAACTCGGTGTGACGGTTCAGAATATGCTGATATCATTCTTGAAAGCAAACCTGGATGTATTCGCTTGGAGTCATGCCGACATGTGTGGAATATCTCCAGAAATCGCAGTGCATGCTTTGAATATTGATCCAAAATTCACACCCGTAAAGCAGAAAAGAAGAACCCAGGGTCCTGAAAGGTCGACAACATTAAAAGAAGAAGTAGATCGGCTCATGGAAAATGGCTTCATCGGAGAATCCACTTATCCAAATTGGGTTTCTAATCCGGTGTTGGTTAAAAAAGCAAATGGGAAGTGGAGAGTATGCATCGACTTTTCAGACTTGAACAAAGCATGCCCCAAAGACTGTTTCTCGTTGCCCAGGATTGATCAGTTGGTGGATGGAACAGCCGGACATGAATTATTGTCTTTTATGGATGCTTACTAAGGATATAATCAAATCATGATGCATGAGCCAGATCAGGAGGACACGAGCTTCATCACTGATGTTGGTCTTTACTGCTATAAAGTCATGCCCTTCGGACTAAAGAACACAGGGGCAACTTATCAAAGACTTGTTAATGCCATGTTCAAACCCCAGATTGGCAAGACTATGGAAGTATATGTTGATGATATGTTGGTGAAATCGAAGAAGGCAGTAGACCACATGGATCATTTGGCAGAAATGTTTGCGGTCCTCCGAAAGTATGAGATGAAGCTAAATCCTCTGAAATGTTCATTCGGGGTAGAGTCCGGAAAATTCTTGGGATTCATTGTGAGTGATGGGGGCATCAAAGCTAATCCTGCTCAGATTACTGCTTTAAGAGAAGTCAAAGCCCCTAGAACAAAGAAGGAATTGCAAAGCCTCAATGGGAAAGTCGCTGCTTTGAGTCGGTTTATTTCCAAGGTCATTGATAAATGCATTCCCTTCTTTGACGCTCTAAAGAAAGGAAAGAAAAACTTTGAATGGACTCCTGAATGTCAGAAAGCTTTTGATGAACTGATTCGTCACATGGAAATGCCTCCAGTACTTTCTCAGCCCAGCAATGGTGAAGATCTTTTCATATACTTAGTGGTTTCATCTCATGCTCTCAGTGCAGCATTGGTACGGGAAGACGCAAAAGTTCAGCACCCGGTTTATTACACCAGCAAAAGATTCACTAGGGCAGAGATGAATTATTCAAAGTTGGAAAAGCTCGCCTATTGTATGTTGATTGCGTCCAGAAAGTTGAGGCCATATTTCCAGGCTCATCCTATTAAAGTCCTCACTGATCAACCTCTAAAGCAAGTCCTATTTCGCCCTGAAACTTCGGGTCGTCTTCTGAAGTGGAATATTGAACTCAGGCAATACGATATCACCTACCATCCTCGAAGAGCAATCAATGGACAAGCTTTAGCAGATTTCATTGCAGAATACACAGATAAAGGTGGTAGTGAGGAAGAGGTGACTGATGACATCCCGATCTGATGGAAATTATATGTTGATGGTGCAAGAAATGACTATTGTTCCGGAGCTGGGGTTGTGCTTGAAATCCCCGAAGGGCGGTCATTGTGCTATGCATTGAGATTAGAATTTCCTTCGACAAATAATGAAGCAGAATATGAAGCTCTTGTTGCCGGCTTGAAGATTGCTAAAGAACTGAACATCAAAGTATTGCAGATCTTCAGTGATTCCCAGCTTATTGTATGCCAAGTCAAGAAAGAGTTTCAAACTAAAGGAGGAAATCTGCCTGCTTACTTGTCAAAGGCCTGGGAGCTTCTCGATGATTTTGATCATTATACAATAAGCCATATACCCCAGGAAGAGAACATGAAGGCAGATTCTCTCGCAAAATATTCAAGCTCTGGCGAAGCTCAATTATTGGGATTGGTCCATGTTGAAGTCTTGTCAGCTCCAAGTACTGATGAGATGGATATTGACTGGATTATGGCTGTATCTCAAGAGCAGGAGTCGTGGATGACCCTGATCAAGGAATATCTACTCAACTGCTCCCTGCTAGAAAACTCAAAAGAGCGCCAGAAGCTGTTAAGAAAAGCCCCGAGATATGTAATTCAAGACGGCCATTTGTACAGATGAGGATTCTCGATGTCATTACTCCGATGTGTAACCAAGGAAGAGGCTAAGACAATTTTAGCTGAGGTGCACGGAGGAGAGTGTGGGCATCATTCAGGTGGCCAAACTCTTGCAAAGAAAATTCTCCGCTATGGGTATTTTTGGCCAGATATTAATCGAGATGCTGTTAGCTACTCCCGAAAGTGTGACGGATGCCAGAGATTTGCCAAAATCCCAAGAGCACCTTCCACCGAGCTAACACAGATGGTCAGTCCATGGCCATTCGCCATTTGGGGGATATATCTCATTAGGCCTTTGCCGATTGCCATGTCCGGAATCAAATATGCTATTGTTGTTGTTGATTATTTCACTAAGTGGGCTAAAGCTAAACCATAGCTACTATTACCTCTAAAAAGATGATAAACTTTGTGACTAAAAATATCATTTGCAGGTATGGTGTTCCTCAGAAGATAATCACAGACAATGGTACTCAATTCGAAAGCGAAGAATTCCAAGACTTTTGCAGACGATTCAAGATCCAAAAAAGCTTCTCAACAGTGGCTCATCCGCAGGCAAACGAGCAAGTGGAAGCAGTGAACAAAATTATCAAATCAACCATAAAAAAAGTTAGAAAATGCAAAAGGTGGTTGGGTCGATAAGCTGCCACTAGCACTTTGGGCATATAGAACTACCCACAAAACTACGACTGGACACACTCCATTCTCATTAGCATATGGATCAGAAGCCATGATTCCAGTAGAAATAGAGGTCCCTTCACACAGGAGAATTCATTTCAACCAAGCTGGAAATGAGAAGCTGCAACTTGAAGCGCTTGACTTGCTTGATGAAAGAAGGAAAGAGGCTGAGCTCGGAGTTGTAGCTCATCAGCAAAGGATAGCCAGGCACTTCAATTCTAAAGTTCGCCAACACAGCTTTGAAATTGGGGATCTAGTCTTGAAAAGGGTCATGACAGCAACATGAGTGTTTGGGCCAAACTGGGAAGGGCCATATGTCATAGGCAAAAAACTTCTTGATGGCACTTTCAAGCTCACAACTGTCGAAGGAGATCCAATTCTGAGAGCCTGGAACAGCAATCACTTGCATCCATATTTTACTTAGAAGCTATGCTTAAATTTGTAAAATGATTGTGGATGTGTCATTCTTGTATTGTAAGCCATTGTAAAATCAGTGTGAATCAATAATAAGAACTATAAAGTGGATGTAGGCCCAATTCTTCGCCGAACCATTGTAAATCTTGTGTTCTCTACTACTATAAAAAGCCTGTCTCATTTCGATGTGCAAATATCTTAAATATGTTGCTAAAATGTCGATTTAATATTGCAGGCTATCAAAGCAAAACTTACCTATTCAATATATCACAAGGCCAAGCGATTCCTACAAATCACTCAACAAACAAATGTCAAGCCACAAAAATCCCAGATTCAATTCCTACATAAGAAGTGCTTCTCACAAACAGTTGGTGATTTCACCAAAGGGGCACCTTCCTAACGTGGAGGTTTCAGGCCCTTGCTAACTGATTGCGATCGTTTGTGCAAACAGACATCTGGTTAAGTAGCTTGCGCCTGCCCCGTGGATTCACTTAACAATGAAGTACACTTCTCTGGAAAAAATCAAACAACCTGCAAAAGAAAGGAACACCACTTAGAGGTGATAACGAGGAATCGCTGAGGGACAGATGGTGAAAAGACATGGGCAAGCAGACAAAAACAGCCAAAATGGAATCTTGTCTCTCAACAAAAAAGGTTGGTGGAACCACCGAAGGGGCACCTTCCCAAAGTGAAGGTTCCAGGCCCTTGCTAATTAATTGTGATTGTTTGTGCAAACAAACATCCAGTTAGGTAGTTTGCGTCTGCTCCGTGGATTGACTTAACTGTGAGATGCAACCTTCCTGGCAAACGAAACAAAAAAGCCCTCTTTGAAGGCACACTTCTACTCTCAAGGGAAGATCAATTTCTCCATAATGAGAACATTCTTCCCCAAAAAAGTTGAAGTGCCAAATAAAGCCCTCCAACGAGGCACGCTGAAAAATGAAATGTTTTTCTCAAACAAAAAGGTTGGCACCTTCCCAAAATAAAGGCACCAGGCCCTTGCTAACAAATTGTGATCGTTCGTTCAAACGAACATCCAATTAGATAGCTTGCGTCCGCCCCGTGGATCCATTTAACTGTGAGAAGCAACTTTCAGGCAAACAAAAAAGCCCTCTTCGGAGGCACACTTCTACTCTCAAGGGAAAATCAATTTCTCCATAATGAGAACATTCTTCCCCAAAAAAGTTGAAGTGCCAAATAAAGCCCTCTAACGAGGCACGCCCAAAAATGAAATGTTACCTCTTGAAAAAGTCGTTGATGGAACCACCGAAGGGGCACCTTCTCAAAAAGAAGGTTCTAGGCCGCAGTTAACTGCTCGCGATCGTTTGTGCAAACAAATATCCGATAAAGCAGCTGACGCCTGTCCCGTGGGCCCACTTAGCGATGAGATATAACTTTTTGGCAAACAAGTCAAAGCCTTCTTCAGAGGCCCGCTTCAACGCGTAGGGGAATCCACTTCTCAAAAATAAAAGTGACCGTCTCCGAAAGTTGAAGTGTAAAAAAAACAAAAAACTTCTCCGATACAAGGCACGCTCTACTAGAGCAGAATAATATTTCCTCTAAATGGAAGAATTATTCTCCAGAGTAAGAGTACAAGTCTTTTCAAAATGGAGAAGATTGCAATAAGCCGTGGTATGGGGGCAATATAGCTACATTAATAAAAGCAACGCTCAAGCAGCATACCACGAGCTCACTACAGTATCATACAAAGAAAATAAAGAAACTTGTGCGAAAATAAGGAATAAATGCATTCACAAATACAGACAAAAGATTGTACAAGTAAAAAGAGTCATTCTATTCCATACTATAAAAGATTTGTATACATGTGCAGGTTTCAAAAAACGGGGGCCGGTACCCGCACAATCTCCGGTCAATACAAGTCTTTAGATATAAGCAAAAAGCAAAAAAGCAGAACAAAAAGGATAAAACCAGACCCATTACTTCTTCTTCCCGCCGCCTTTGGAGCCCTCGCCTGGCCCAATGGTTAACTTCTTGAGTCGGCCTGAACGAGTCGAGGAAGAAGGAGAAAGAGGTGCAATTGGGTCCTCTTCCGCTTTCTCATCGCTAGTAGAAGTGTCCTTCTTTTTCTTCGAAATTCCACGCTTTCTCCTCTTCTTTGAAGAAGATTCGCTGCCCGGAGTGATAAGATCAATCAGCTTTGTATCATCGACAGTAAATTTCTCCAGGGTCCTCTCACCCTCCTCAAGTTCTTCAACTTTCTGCTCTTGTGAAGCGGCCGGGTCATCTAAGCCTTGAAGAGCTCCTATTTGTTCTTCTTGCGACCCCGGTTGAGAAGCAGAAGGAGGAGTAACTTGAAGAGGTGGAGGGGCAACAGCTGGAGGAGGTGAAGCCTGTACAACACTTGTTGTTTTCACTACAGAAGAAGAAAAGTTAAAAATCAGTATTCCTCGCAAAGAGAGGAGATAGTGGCGCGTCGAGGCTTAAGTAATAAGCAAGAAGTTCATCGAGCTCATGTGAAGCAAACGAGTAGTCCACTTGAGCTGGATCAGTGTTGAAGTTACCTGGAGAGATTGGCTTTATCACGTCAATTTCAAAATCTTGGGCTTCGGTGTCTTTTTGGGCCTCGTCTTCGGCATGAGAAGTTGTAGTTTCGGTTTCCACTTTGGCAGGAGGCGGAGAGTGGGAACTGGAGCCAATAATATCGATGTCGACCGAAACCGAAGGACAAGTTGGGTCGGCCAAAGGTGCCTTCCCTAGATGCTCTCCTTCCGCCGCTTCGGCTCGTTCCTTGGCAAGTTGTTCTTTCCCTCTAGCAAGGGCAGCACGACCCTCATCATCCAAATAATGAGCCTCAAGATCCTCCTCAGCGTAGCCAGCGTCTCTAAGCATTTCAACTACTGCCTCCCACACTTCAGCCAGGGTAACCTCATACTTTGGGCCCAAAAATGAAAGACTGCCACGTCCCAAGACACTGAGAACATAAAACTCGAATAAAGTGGAGCTAACGTTGGCCTTAGTCGCCTCATGAGAGTGCTCAGTTGCTACTTTTCCAGCGATGGCCTCGTCATGCTCCTTTTCAGCCTTAGAAAGCTGGGCCTTTAACATTGTAATCTCTAAACCTTGGGAGTTAGTCTTTTCCCGCAACTGAGCAGCATCATTACGGTAGAGTTCCACGATTTTCCACTACGCCTCAAGTTTAGCCTCAGCATCTCGTTGAGTAGCGTGGGCGTCTCTTACTTGCTTTTGAAGAACCTCTTCTTTTTGAGTATAAGAAGTGGAAGAGGTGGCAAGATCATCTTTAAGCTTCTTGATTTCAGCCTCAAGTTCTTCGTTATAGGCGGTGATGTTCTTCATCTCTGTATCATGCTGATCATGAACTTTTTACCACTCAGACTTATCGCTTTCCATGGTCAGCATAGCCTCGAGATTTAAACGATTTATTCTTTGAAGCTCATCAACTAGTTTTTGCCAACCGAACATTCTTTCAATATCAAGCTTGACAGCGTCGAGATTTCTTAACATGGCCTGCTTATCAATTGGAACCAAGTCCAGATCGAAACGTACTCCTTTCAAACACCAATGCGGAAATCGGCTTTGGAGTGCAGACGGAGGCTTCTCAACTTGATAAGGAGGCCTATTAATGATTGCTTGAATTTCAGCTCTTTTAAGGGCAGGAGATCTAGAAGGGATGTCTAGAGAAATAGAAGCAGCAGGCACTTTAGAAATTTCAGATGTAGACTTTTCACTGAGCTTAGCTCGCTTGCTTGAATCTTCAGCTATATGACTCTTCCCCTTATCGTCATGAGACTTTCTCTTATGGGAATCATCATCCCTCTGGTAAGAGTCATGTCGGTCGTCTCTTCTTCCATAACGCTCCTCATAAGCCTGCCTTTCGCGAGCTTTCCTAGCTGCTCTTTCCTCATCAGTCCCCCTAGGGGCAGGAAGATAGCGCCTGGGGTCATAAGAATCATGCCTCGCATAGTGTTGAAAGTCATCGTAATATGAGCCGCTGCGTCCCATGGGAGAACCTGGAAGTGAAGAAGAGACAAAATTTAGAAATCTTCGAAATAAAGAAGCTAAGTGCGCATAATTTCCAAAAATCCTAAGTGTGTGTGGCGTGCGAACTAAGCGCATCAAGCTATAAACCACTCTTTGGCTTAGGAGTGATGTCGGCTTTTGCAGCAGGAGTCAACTCTTAGGTTGATGGAATTGATCGTAGGACGGATGTCGCTTCGATTGCTGGAGAAACAAGCTTAGAAGTGGTGGTGTCATCTTTAAAGAGCTTATGGGAAGTCACCATAAGATCACTCAGTCCTCCAAAGATATCATCACCATCATGCCCAACAGAATGGGTCATATCAACAGTGCCCTCTTTAGCACGTTTTATACTCTTCGTAACGGAACTTTCTTTCTCAGCTCCCTCATCAGCTTTTCTAGTAGCCTTCCCAGAATGTTGAGAAAATTTCTCTTCTTCAATAACTGGGGGAAGTTTAGATTTGCCAGATAACCCCACACCGTCAGCAGAACTGGAGCATTTCACTAATGAAGTCTCTACAATAGGTTCCTTCGGTGCGAATTCTTCTACGGAGGCTGGGGCATCTAACGCTTCTGCTTGAGAACTGGGGGCATCACGAGACTGAATGGATCGAGAAGAGTGCAAGAGTTCGAATTGGTGCAAAAAATCGTTCTTCTGTAGAAACTTAATACTTCTCTCATTGATAGCTATGACACTCAACCTTTCGAAAGTTGATTTGTGACTAGAATCTTTAGAGGGAGGAGGAAGTGCTGCAAAAGTAAAGAATAAAGTTAGCACTTGACGACTTGAATTTTGAAAGGCTCAGAAATGAAGTAAATGGAGATAGGTAGTCTTACTTCCTACTCTCCAGATACCGTAGAATCCCGGGGGGCAACGGACAAAGAAGAACTGGTTTAAAAACCCGTGGGTGCTCTCGGGCAGATCCGTAATCAGCTTGCGGTTTCTTGCGCTCCTTATAAGAGTAATGGAAGGGTGATCTTTGTTCCTCCCGAATGAACATAAATAGCAGATCTCCTCGAAGCTTGGGAGGCGGTTAAGCGTCCTCCTAAATAGTACGCACAACCCCATCAAAATGGCATAGCCATTAGGGTGCAACTGGAATGGAGAAATAGCTAGTCGAAGGAGGAGTGTTCTAAGAAAATCGTTGAAGGGGGGAATAGCTCCATTCAGACACATTTGATGGTTGACTGCAATGAAGCCAGGTGGCAGCCTATCGACAGTGTGATTTACCCCAGGAAGTAGAGCATCCGCTTCAGCAATGCCAAATTGAATACATAGCTGGCTGAAAGCCCGTTGGTTCAATGTAGTTGAAATACTTTCCGAAGGATTCTCCAAAGGGTCAGCAATTGGGAAAATCTCATCGGCCTGCTCTACTATCTCTTCTCGCACTTGTTGAGAAGCCATTCTACACAAGGAACTGGATATTCAAATATGAAGGTGCATGTTTCCTAAAAGCGTGTGAAATGTTGTGCAAAGCTATTGAAATAACAAGTAAATAAAGTAAAACTTGAAATAATACTGGTTGGCGCACGTCAATTCAGGAAGATTCAAGGCTTGTTATTGGATCAAAATTAAGTGTAGTATCAATATAGATAATATTCAGCGATAAGCAGTTATAACTGTATGAATTTTGCGTTGATGCTTCATTTAAGTCAGTTGATTCACAATATTTCATTTTTAATTAGATTCATATTATTTTACTTAAGTAAAATATTATCTCTTTGACCCAATCCATCACTCGATGTGGGCAGTCGATGATGAGTATATTCGTCCTAGTTTTCTGCAAATGTTGTATTTAACAAGTTGTTAGCTTAAAAGTTAATACAATCTGTGAAAGAGTGCAACAAGTTCAAGTAGTTCATTTTGGCAGTTCAAGTTGGAAGTTCAATCAAGTTCTGTCAAATTCTACAAGTGTTCAAGTCCTGTTCATTCCTTAAGTCACTGGAACGACTTAAGTTAGCTCGGGACTCTTTAGGTCGCCCAGATCATGTCCAAACGACTTAACATAGGTCGGGCTTCCCTAAGTCGCTCTGCTCGAGTTATGGAGTTCATTAGTCATATTCCTACGAGTTAAAGCTATGTTGCGGGTTAAATTGGGTCGTGCTGATTCTTTAAGTCGTTTTGCTTTAAGTCATGTGCTATTCTGGCAAGTTAAGTCGCAAGTCATATAAGTCGCAATCCCTTATATCGTTCAGAGTTTGGACGTTAAGTCATTAAGTCGTTCACTAAGTTAAGTCATGCGATTCATGTCCAAACTGCTAAGCCCAAGGTCGTTCGAAGCTCCTAAGTCAGGCACTTCCTAACTCTCCTTAAACCGTTAACTCCTCTTCATTCAACAACTCGCCTAACTCGCTAACCCGTTAACTCGTAACCCGATAACCCGTTAGCATCTCCACAATGAAATCCATCATCTCCACGCCGCCAAATCATCCAAGGCCGATTCAAATCGCCTCAGATCCATCATAGATCTGATGCACTGCTGTGTTCTTATGAATTACAACGACAACATGTCCAATGACGATCAAAAATCGATCGTAACATGACTCGTGGTGAAATGCGGCACATGAAATCGGATTAGGGTCGGAAATGGGGGATTCACGATTCGGTGATGGTCGTGGTTGGATAATGATCGGATTCACTTACGTAATGAGATGGTGAAGATGATCAACGACTGGTTAGTTTGAATTCGCCTTCGAGAGCTCGGAGATTCTTCAATGGTGGGTTAGAGTGTTAGAGCAGGTGAAGAGAAGAAGGAGTGACCTAAGCGGCTTATATACAGGGGCAATGGAACTCGAATCGGCGTGAACGACCTAGCTCTCTCATAAGTCGCTCACGATTTAGCGACTCAGGATGGCGCGGGTTAAGAGGCATCGAAGCACACGACCTAGCCCCTAGGCGTATACTTCGAGGGGCAAGTGTTAACACCCCTCTTATTCATGCTTTAGCGACCTATTCGACTCAACGACCTAAGGGAATAAGCGACTTAACCAACCAAAGCATAAACGACTTAACGACCTATAGCAGGGCACGACCTAAAGCACAAAGCAACTCAATATGGCACGACTCAACGACTTAAGGAGCTCCAGCGACCTAGCAACCTAAAGACTCCTGCGACTCAACGGGTTAACGACCTAGCAACTCAGTGAAGGCAACGAACTAACGAGTTAAGGAAAGAGCAACCTAACGACCTAGCAAGCTTCAGAGTTAAGCCGCATGCGCACTGCCTCTTCCACTAGGTCGCTTACGACCTTAGCAAGCCGAGATAACTCCTGTGCTACACATGCTAAGTCGCTCACAGCATATATCTCATCCAGGATGGCTCCATTAAGTCGCTAACGACTTATGCTACCTCGGGATCGCTCTTAGGTCGCAACTCCCTAGGTCGCTCACGACCTATGACATGGCCGACCTAAGCCCAACTTCTCCTATAAATACCCCGCCTACTCCGCACTAAAAAGGAGAGGATTTTTTGGAGCGCCAAGACTTTGCTGTTTTCACGACTTCTACACTTGCTCCAACACTTCAAATGCAAAAGACACTTCAAAGAACCTTCGGAAAAGATCAAGTTCATTCAACATGAATTCAAAGAGCTTTTCTGCATCAAAGTTCTAACTACCGGTCTTAATTGTGTTGTAATTGAAGAATTAGTGTAAAGTTTGTAATCAAATCAGTAATAGAAGAGATTAAGTGGACGTAGGCTTGACTTTGAGCTGAACCACTATAAAAATTGTTGCCTCTTTACTATTTTCTGCTATTTTCTGCTTGCTTATAGTTCCCGTACCAACGGGTGGTGCTTTCGCTATATCATAACTCACACTGGGGTGTTAGCGTACATTTTTAGCGTTAACAACGGGCAACCATCAACCAAACAGTGTTTGGTCTGTGGTTGACCGTTGAACGCAATGTCCTAGCAAGCAGTGTAATGCCCTTAGCATTATGGTAAAACAATACAAATATATCATTGTACTACATTTCAATTTAATATACGAACGTTACGGCACGCGATCTGCTCGTAATGATGGCAAGCGCTTCGCGCATTAATTTTTTGCAATAAATTTAACATATTTAAAAGTGATGATTCATGCAGATTTTTAGCCATATTTTTGCGTTGAAATTTCTAAGTTCCAAAATCTATTTTTTTGTTAGTTTTAATTTTTATTTCTATTATTATTTAATAACAAACGGATTTGCAAAGGAATTTTACTTGTTAAATCCTACTTTTAAGTGATATCAAAATTTGACAATATTTGTAGAGTGACATTTTGAATTTGTAAATGAAGTTTACTTGATAAACTCTGTTTTTAAGTGATATTAAGATTTGATAATATTTGTAGAGAAAGTTATTTGTTAGATTCTATTTTTAAATGATATTAATATTTGGTAATATTTATAGAAGGACATTTTGAATTTGTAAAGAAATTTTATTTGTTAGATCCTATTTTTAAGAAATGTTAAGATTTGATAATACCTCTAGATGGGTGTTTTTGGTAATTCACGTTAACATCAAAAAATGTGACACGAAAGGTATTACAACTATTTTTAAAGATATATAGTCGCACTTTGCATCCATTAGTAATTTGTACTGATTAAGATATAAAACGTTAATAATTTAGTTATTTCTATTATTATTTAATAAAAAACGGATTTGCAAAGGAATTTTATTTGTTAAATCCTACTTTTAAGTGATATCAAAATTTGACAATATTTGTAGAGTGACGCTTTGAATTTGTAAATGAAGTTTACTTGATAAACTCTGTTTTTAAGTGATATTAAGATTTGATAATATTTGTAGAGAAAGTTATTTGTTAGATTCTATTTTTAAATGATATTAATCTTTAGTAATATTTATAGAGGGACATTTTGAATTTGTAAAGAAATTTTATTTGTTAGATCCTATTTTTAAGAAATATTAAGATTTGATAATACCTCTAGATGGGTGTTTTTGGTAATTCACGTTAACATCAAAAAATGTGACATGAAAGGTATTACAACTATTTTTAAAGATATATAGTCGCACTTTGCATCCATTAGTAATTTGTACTGATTAAGATATAAAATGTTAATAATTTAGTTATTTAGTTCTCTTCATTCTATCTTCTAGTCATTCAGTTTTTTGCATTTCAAATTAGGTATTAATGAGCAACTGTAAGCAATTGCCAATTATGTTATTGTTCACTAGATATCTAACCAACCTCGGAAACATGTTTAGAGGTAAATTATAGCAAAGGTAACTTACTAAAAGAGTGGTTAAAAAATATTAAATGAGGAATGTTTAGGAGAAATATAGCTAGCGCAAGTAAAGTAAATAACACAAGGTGTAGAGCGGTTCGATCTTAGCTGAGATCTACGTCCACTATGGTTGATAATTTTATTACTTGTTACTTCGATTACAAGAGATGATTTCTTTCATGATTATAGGAGCTTTAATCTTAGTAGGCCCAAATATCGCGTAGAAATAATGATTCGCTAGTGGGTCGTACAATGGTGTGTTTGTGTAAGTGATGCAGCATGAAGCATGGAGTGGTTGATGAACTGTAGCACTTTTTCCAAATGGGAACTAAAGTTCAAAGAGCGGTTGCTACCTTTTTATGTAGGGGCGATCGGGAGCTTTTATCAAAACTCATACTGAGTCACTACAGAAAGGAGCAGACAAAGAGGTTGGTCAACTAGGAAAGTAGCAAGTATGGAAACAAGCAGGAGGCAAGGTTCCTTGTCGTCTAATGAAGGGGTAGGGGATGTTTTCTGTAAGGCTTTAAGCCTCTTGCTCGCAGAGATGGTTTGGTAGGCAGTAGCATGAGTTCAAAAGATGACGAGGAGACCATGTCTTTGGAGGTTGAGTGATTAAAAGCGGATATATAACTTGGTTGGAATTGACGTTGATTGGGCCACGTTGTGCGGGCCAATGCTGCTTAGCTTTGAACTAATGGGCATGTTTACCATTTGCGAGAAAATCAAGCAATATTTTGCCCTCAAATTCAGTTCTACAAGAAAAGGCAGATTTGTCTTATTTGTAATTAATGAGAATGACACATGTCGCACACATTGGCTGGGACATTTCATTACTCGAGGCAGTTTCAGAGTTGTGAGATTATATGTAATGACACACTCGATTGGGATTCGACGGCCATGATTATCCCCCTTATTTCATTCGACGAAGATTGGAGACTCGAATTTATAGAAGGAAGAGGATTCCCTTCTTCAATTTCTTTACCAAGCATTTGCAATCTTGAAACTCAACTAAAGATTGACGAGCTTTCTTCCTTCAATTCCACAACGGCTTCTTTTCACTCCTTCAACCACAATAAGTGTTTCTTCCCTACTTTATTTGTTTTATCGATTTGTTGAGTTCCCTCTTTATATCAAAAAACGAGTCTTTTTAATGCTCTTTTTATTCCTGCTTTGCAACCATGCTAGTCTTTGGGTTTGTAGTGTAACGGACGTTGGTTGGTCAACGTTGATAGGTTGACGTTGATCGGTCGACGTTGAACTATATTGGTCAGTCCGTGAAAGAAACTTGAGAAAATCATTAAATAACCAAACTTCCCTCCATCCCCCTCTCTTATGAAAAGGACAATAGGATGGGCTTTGGGTCATGGCTCGTTAAACTGTTAAAGTTCGAATTTTAAGTAGATGGGATATATGACCTAGTTAAATAGTAGGTTATACAAAAATGTAAAGCACGGTATGTCGACCTTGTGCTTGCGTGACGCATATATGGGATGCATCGAAGTCTGGGTCACCCATATGTTCATAGGGGAGTGTACTAGCCCTAGGTCTTGTGTCATCCCTTAGTTTTTGTCGGGTTGATTTAGTAACTAGGTTTTGTCTACATGTGTATTTACAATCGGTCAAGAGAAAGAAGCCACCATAGAAGGTGCCTCCGATAGCGGTAGCCCTTTTGAAAGTGTCCCATCAATAGTAGGGAGGACATGGTAGACTAGTGGAGATGCCTGACAAGCATGATATTGTGCGAGTATACCCGTTTTATCTTCTCTTAGAGGACATGAAGTAGCCTCCTCCTAACTACTTCGCCTAGATGATGCTATACATGAAGTGTTGACCGACCCTTTCTCTACACCATCATTTCATATGATTCCTTAACATACATCAAATGGTGATGGCCCAACTTGCCCAC
Organism: Allium fistulosum; assembly: GCA_030737815.1. NCBI lineage: Eukaryota > Viridiplantae > Streptophyta > Magnoliopsida > Asparagales > Amaryllidaceae > Allium > Allium fistulosum. Next base: position 168,172,449 of record CM060906.1, on the reverse strand, counting down.
TAATGGCTACATCTTATAACTTATTGTTTACATCATTTGTCATAACTTAGGCCTTCTAATGCCCTCGTGCTTTTCATACAGTGGATGTACACACACTTTAAGCATACCAATTGTGAGGTGAGTTGGTATTATTATCTTTAGAGTCAGGTTACTCAATTGTAACGACCCGCCTTTCTGAACCCCAAGAGTCTACACTAATACATCTATGGTATTCACGTGCTGAACAACTAAGTGTCGGAGAGACAGATTGTTAGGGGAAAGAAAGGAGGTAGAAGATAAGAAGAAACTAAACAATCATAGAATCTCACAACGCAATGGAATAACATATATTAATCAACATAATACTTTACAAAGCCATTTCAAAAATGATACATCAGAGTCATACTAATGGAAATTCTACCCAAGGACAGATAACAACATGTCTCTAACTCATACAAGATACATATAATACAACTGAAACATGATAATAACTAGCTATCGATGAAGCCTCCTGCTCCAAGCTCCTCCAAGATGCATCCGTGGGAAACCTGAACTACTTGACTTCCCATAAAAATTTGAGCACCCAAGAGTTTTAGGGAAATAAAATAAAACTCTGGGCCAGACATGGGTCTAATGTGAGTAAACTCTAACAACTGAATTATTATGTTTAAAACACTTTTAAAATCAAAGGTATCTCGTAAGACCACGCCACACATAAACACGAACGGGTTTTTAACTTACGATAACCAAAATAATTTTTATAGAAAATCCAGTGATATTATAATAATGTCCAAGCCTTCAAAATAAATATATAAAAATAGCCGAAATTGTTACCATTATTAAATTCTAGCATACTAGACTCTACAATAAAATCCGTAATGGCACGTGTTGAAGATTAGATTCCATACTATAACAAGGCACCGAGGTACCACCTATTATGGTACACATCTAGAAAATGTACCGAGGACGTCGCCAGGATCCTTAGCCAATACAAGAACGGCCTACCGCTGGGTGGATAGTAACGAATATGTCATCACCCGAGTTGCTTTGCAACCCTTTTTATTTGAGATCTCATGCACAACTGATGCAGTACATACCTTGATTGGCGAAGTAGTCGAACGACCTAACGAAGCTCGGCAACGACATAACTTCACCGCAATACCATTCCGACCTAACTCCTCACGACCTACCAATCACCACGACATAACTCCAGCTCCAATCGTTCCCGACCCAAAAAGTTCCCGACCTAATTGCCTTCCCCACGACCCAACCCAACCATGACATCACGATCCACGACCTAAGTGCTCCGACCTAACGTCTCCACGACCTAATAGAATCTCCGACCTAAACTCCAGTATCCCACGACCTAACTGCCACGACCTACCGAAGCTCACCGACTTAACTCCACCACGACCTAACTCCAAGTTTCGACCTAACAGAAAGCTTCGCCATGATTTAACTCAAATCGTCCCCAACCTAAAACTAATCCGACCTAATTCTTCACCGCAAGCTAAGCCCTATGTCGTTGACGACTTCCGACCTAAGCAACCATATGTCGTTAATGACTTACGACCTAAGCCCTTGTCACTGGAACCACGCCACATGCTCCAACCTAATTCTGAAACACCTCCAGATAAATCGACCGACCTTATCTAAGTCACGAACGAATATAGCCTAAGTCGCGAAACTCTATTCTATGTCGCGGTAGTACTTCCTTAGCTCGCGAAATAAATCGAGAGAAGATTTGATAAGACGGGAGATTAAGATGATAACTCGTGAGCTAATGTGATAAGTCGCGAGTGGTTTGATAAGTCGTGAGGCTTATAAGTCGGATGTTGACTATTACTTTAGGTCGTTAAACACTATTGTTGAGTCGTTTGTACTATAACTCATTTTCTGTCAAGTGTTGTAAATATTCTAAGTGTTAGGTCGTCCAAGACCTATGAGTTGTGTTGTAAGTGTTGTGTTGTATGCCTATAAATAGGCGAGTTATATCATTTGTAATGGTTGTTGATTTTGAATAAAATTTCCTTTGTTAGCTTTGTGCTTTCAATTAAAATTGGTAGTTGAGTGTATCTCCTATCTCCACCTTCGACATTCGAGTGCGCTCGAATCTTCGATCGTTGAAGCCAATTCGCGGAATCAAGTGTGCTTGATCAACGCTCGAAGAATTGTAGATCTCTTCACGGTATCGTGCGCGATCAACATGTCGGAGATAGCTAGAATTCGGCATCTTCGGATCAACGAATTTGGGCATTTCAGTATTTCTCAATCCACCGATTGCTACTTTCACCATATCACACATTTTGTTATTCCGCCGCTGCGTCATTTGGTATCAGAGCTAGAACGCAAGGAGTTTGCGTAGATTTTTGGAGTTGTACGAGATTTACATCATTTGGAGAAGTGGGTTATCGAGATTTTGAAGAGATTTGTTCGTTTGGAGATTTTTGAATATTTCAACAAGTGGGTAGTTTTGATTTGAAGATTTTTAGATCGAAGTGAAGTTTTTGTTGGAATTTGTTGAAGAGTATCATGCCTCCGAGAAGAGCTAACCGTTATCGCAATATTGATGCTTTGTATGGGAGAGAAGAGGCCGATGAGATGGAGCAAAGAATTAACGACAATTTTAATGAGAAGATTAATGAAGGGATTGGTCGATTAGAGAGGATGATGTTGGAGATGAGTCAAAATCAGAGAAGGGTATCACCTGAATCGAGCCATGGGAGAAGTAGAGCTTCACCACATTCAAATCGAGAGAGAAGTGTTGATAGTGATCATAGAAGTGTGGATCGAGATTGTGATAGAAATGTTGATGATCCAAGTCGGGATAGAAATGTGACTGATCGAGATCGGAGGAATGTAGATCGTAGGAATGTTGGTGGAAGAAATGGTGGTGGTAGAGATGTTGGTGGTCAGGACCGACATCGATATACATCGGATTGTGACGAAGAGTATGATGGTGGTAGTGTTCATGGACGAGGACGTGGACAAGGAAGAAATCAGTCGGAGTATGATCACAAGTGGGAATCTAGGATGAAGACTGAAATTCCAGAATTCAAAGGTGGTATGCAAGCTGAGGAGTTTTTGGATTGGGTGGCTAATGTTGAAGAAATTTTTGATTTCAAAGAAGTTCCCGAACATCGTAGAGTAAAGTTGGTTGTTACAAGGTTGAGGGGTAGAGCGTTGGCATGGTGGCAGCAAACCAAACTTACACATGAACGAATGGGGAAGTCAAAAGTTGAATCTTGGGAGAAAATGAAGAAATTGATGAAAGCAACGTTCTTACCTTACAATTATCAATCTCTGATGTATCAACGTTTGCAGAACTTGAGGCAGGGCACAAAGACTGTTAATGATTACGCAGGTAAGTTTTATCAGCTTATTGCAAGGAATGATATTATGGAAACGGAAGAACAACTGACATCTAGATTCATTGGGGGATTGAGAATGCAGATCCAGGATATGGTGAATATGTTCGATCCAAGATCTATGGCGGAAGCACATCAGAAAGCGTTGGCTTGGGAGAAGCAGGGACGACGAGGAGGTGGTGTGTTTACTAATTCCAACAATCAAGTGAAGGGTGTTAGTGGAAGTTCTAATGTTTCTAAACCTATCAGTAAACCAGTGGTGAAGGAGGCTGAGAAGGCAAAGGTTAACAACGGTTTCAAATGTTACAATTGTCAGGAGTTGGGCCATAAAAGCAATGAGTGTCCAAAGCAAAAGAAGAGAGCAATGATTGCTGAGGTTGAGGATGAGGATGAGGAGGCTGAAGATTCTAATCAATTACCAGTTGAGGAGGAAGAATTGTTGTCTGGAGATGATGGTTATACATTAATGATGAGGAGGAATTGCTTAACACCGAAGCAGGAGGAAGAGACTAGCTGGTTGAGGAGTAACATCTTTCAATCGACGTGCACTATCTTGGGAAGGGTTTGCAAATTTGTTATTGATGCTGGAAGCTGTGATAACATTATCTCTACAGAAGCTGTAAAGAAGTTATAATTGAAGACAGAGAAGCACCCAAAACCGTATAAGTTAGCTTGGTTGAGGAAAGGTGGGGAGGTGAAAGTTAGTCGAAGGACTTGTGTTAATTTTTCAATTGGGAAGAAATACAAGGACGAAATTTGGTGTGATGTTGTGGACATGGACGTATGCCATTTGTTGTTGGGGAGACCGTGGCAATATGATAGGGCGGTGCAACATGATGGGCGTACCAACAGTTACAGTTTTGTGTTTGAAGGCACGAAGATTATTCTCGTTCCCAAGAAGCGTCAACAGGAAGAAAACAAACTGGAGGAGATTGAAGAGCTGAAAACTTTATTAACCTTGAAGGAGTTTGTTAAAGAAGTCGAAGAGGAGCCGGAAGTATTCTTGTTAATTGGGCGTGAGAGCAGTGAAGAAGTTGAAATTCCAGAAGAAGTTAAACCAGTATTGAAAGAATTTGAGGATGTATTTCCAGAGGAGTTGCCAACGGAGTTACCGCCGTTGAGGGACATTCAACATCATATTGATCTAGTTCCAGGAGCTGTGTTACCTCACAGACCACACTATAGAATGAGTCCAAAAGAGCATGAGGAGTTGCGAAGGCAGGTGGAAGAATTGCTTGAACAGGGGCGTGTGCAGGAGAGTTTAAGCCCTTGTGCTGTACCAGCTTTGTTAGTACCGAAGAAGGACGGGACGTAGAGAATGTGCACTGATAGTCGAGCATTGAATAAGATTACTGTGAGATATAGATTTCCAATGCCGAGGTTGGATGACTTGCTAGATCAAATAAGCGGAGCTACTATCTTTTCGAAGATTGATTTGAAGAGCGGATATCATCAAATTCGTATCAGGCCAGGTGATGAGTGGAAGACTGCTTTTAAAACGAGGGAGGGTCTATATGAATGGTTGGTAATGCCATTTGGCTTATCAAATGCGCCAAGTACATTTATGCGAGTGATGAATCAAATTTTTAGACCATTTATTGGAAAATTTATGGTGGTGTATTTCGATGATATTCTGATATATAGTGGAAATCCAGAGGAACATTTGAATCATCTGAAAGAAGTGCTGATGGTACTGCGACAAGAACAATTTTATGCTGCAACGAAGAAATGCGTGTTCATGACGCATAGTGTTTTATTTTTGGGGTATATTGTATCAGATGGAGGAATACAGGTTGACCAGAGTAAAATCGAAGCGATTAGAGATTGGCCACAACCCAAGACGATAACCGAAGTTCGAAGTTTCCACGGGTTGGCTTCATTCTATCGAAGATTTATTCCACACTTTAGTAGTGTGATGGCGCCTGTTACTGATTGTATGAAGGGCAAACAGTTTTCATGGACGGAGGAAGCAGGAGTTGCTTTTGAACGAATCAAGGAGTTGTTGACGACAGCACCAATTCTAGCATTACCTGATTTTCAGTTGTTGTTTGAGCTACACACTGATGCGTCAAAGGTTGGAATTGGAGGGGTGTTGAGTCAGAGGGGACGTCCGATTGCATATTTCAGTGAGAAGCTGTCGGGAGCAAAGATGAGATATAGTACATATGATGTGGAATTTTATGCTGTTGTGCAAGCTATTAAACACCGGAGACACTATCTATTTCAGAAAGAGTTTGTTCTTTACACTGACCATGAGGCGTTGAAACATTTACAAGGGCAAGACAAGATTTCAGCGAGACATGCATCATGGATTGCATATCTGCAATAGTTTACGTTTGTTGTGAAACACAAATCGGGAGTGACGAATCGTGTTGCGGATGCATTGAGTAGAAGAAGTCATGTGTTGACTACAATGAAGGTCGAAGTGACAGGGTTTGATGTGCTACCAGAGTTATTTGGTGATGATCCTTACTTTGCAAAGTTTGTTGATAAAGTCAAGGAGGGAGAGACGGATGAGTTTGTGATGGTAGATGGTTTTCTGTTCAAGGGAAATCGATTATGTATACCGGATTGCAGTTTACGGTTGAAGATTGTGAAGGAATTGCATGAGGAAGGTCATGTGGGTAGAGACCGTACATTACAGCTGATTTCTCAATCTTATTTTTGGCCATCAATGAGGAAAGAAGTGGAAAGGTTTGTGGAACGATGTCATATCTGTCAGGTTTCGAAAGGAACTGCGACTAATGCTGGATTATATATGCCGTTACCTGTACAACCTAAGCCTTGGGTTGATGTGAGTATGGATTTTGTTTTGGGTTTGCCTCGAACTCAAAGGGGAAACGATTCCATTTATGTGGTGGTTGATCGATTTTCGAAAATGGCACATTTTATTGCTTGTAAGAAGACGACGGATGCTGTTCATGTGGCTCAGTTGTTTTTCAAAGAAATCTATCGACTTCATGGATTGCCTGAATCAATTATTTCAGACAGGGATACTAGATTTTTAAGTCATTTTTGGCTGAGTTTGTGGAAGATGGTGGGAACGAAGCTGAATTTCAGCAGTGCTTATCATCCACAAACAGATGGACAAACTGAAGTTGTGAACAGATCCCTAGGAAACTTGTTGTGATGTCTTGTACAGGATAATTTGAAAAGTTGGGACTCAAAGTTGTGTCAGGCAAAGTTTGCTCATAATCATGCTGTTAACCGAAGCACTGGATACAGTCCATTTCAAGTTGTATATTCAAACTTGCCAAAGGGGCCGTTGGATTTAACGGTAGTACCACAACCAAAAAGAGTGATTAAACGGGCGTCAGATTTCATTGATGAGTTGAAAGATTGTCATAGAATCGTTCAAGAACGTTTGGAGAAGACGAATGAGAAGTATAAACGAGCTGCAGATAAAAAGAGAAGAAGTGTGGAGTTCAACAAAGGTGATTGGGTGTATGCTGTGTTAACAAAAGATCGTTTTCCAGTAGGTGCTTATAACAAATTGAAAGCCCGAAAGATTGGTCCAGTAGAAATTATAAAACGGATCAATGAAAATGCTTATAAGTTGAAGCTGCCTGAGGATGTTTACACTTCTGACGTATTTAATGTTAAACATCTTATACCTTATTCTGGAGATGAACAATCCAATGGGGAGGAACTTTTAAATTCGAGGACGAATTTCTCTCAACCTGGGGAGGATGATGCAATACATACCTTGATTGGCGAAGTAGTCGAACGACCTAACGAAGCTCGGCAACGACATAACTCCACCACAATACCATTCCGACCTAACTCCTCACGACCTACCAATCACCACGACATAACTCCAGCTCCAATCGTTCCCGACCTAATTGCCTTCCCCACGACCCAACCCAACCACGACATCACGATCCACGACCTATGTGCTCCGACCTAATGTCTCCACAACCTAATAGAATCTCCGACCTAAACTCCAGTATCCCACGACCTAACTGCCACGACCTACCGAAGCTCACCGACTTAACTCCACCACGACCTAACTCCAAGTTTCGACCTAACAGAAAGCTTCGCCACGATTTAACTCAAATCGTCCCCAACCTAAAACTAATCCGACCTAATTCTTCACCGCAAGCTAAGCCCTATGTCATTGACGACTTCCGACCTAAGCAACCATATGTCGTTAACGACTTACGACCTAAGCCCTTGTCACTGGAACCACGCCACATGCTCTGACCTAATTCTGAAACACCACCAGATAAATCGAGCGACCTTATCTAAGTCGCGAACGAATATAGCCTAAGTCGCGAAACTCTATTCTATGTCGCGGTAGTACTTCCTTAGCTCGCGAAATAAATCGAGAGAAGATTTGATAAGCCGGGAGATGAAGATGATAACTCGTGAGCTAATGTGATAAGTCGCGAGTGGTTTGATAAGTCGTGAGGCTTATAAGTCGGATGTTGACTATTACTTTAGGTCGTTAAACACTATTGTTGAGTCGTTTGTACTATAACTCGTTTTCTGTCAAGTGTTGTAAATATTCTAAGTGTTAGGTCATCCAAGACCTATGAGTTGTGTTGTAAGTGTTGTGTTGTATGCCTATAAATAGGCGAGTTATATCATTTGTAATGGTTGTTGATTTTGAATAAAATTTCCTTTGTTAGCTTTGTGCTTTCAATTAAAATCGGTAGTTGAGTGTATCTCCTATCTCCACCTTCGACATTCGAGTGCGCTCGAATCTTCGATCGTTGAAGCCAATTCGCGGAATCAAGTGCGCTTGATCAACGCTCGAAGAATTGTAGATCTCTCTTCACGGTATCGTGCGCGATCAACGTGTCGGAGATAGCTAGAATTCAGCATCTTCGGATCAACGAATTTGGGCATTTCAGTATTTCTCAATCCACCGATTGCTACTTTCACCGTATCACACATTTTGTTATTCCGCCGCTGCGTCAACAACCAATCCATAAATATGTAGATGTATCTAGAAAGGTGATGACACACCCTAATGGGATCGACCTACTTAGCCTTGATGCATCTCCCTTGATTTTAGTCATTCTCGGTTTATGAGGCTTGAGGCTACGCTTACCTTTTGAACAGCAATCCCACTTGAAATGCTAACACTACCTTTTAGGAAGTAATACAATGCCAGCATTCATACATACAAGTTTTCTAGGATAAGGACAAATCGAAGGCACTACTTCTACTACATCCATTTTGGAATTACCCTCAGGACTAGTAGCAAGCAGCCCTTGACTTCAATGCTCCGTCTTCGATTCCATATTCTTCAAGATGTCTTTAGTTCGAAACACTTGAGTTGGATTGAAGTGGTTTTTGGATAACATATTTGATCCAGGTCTCTTTGAAACAAATTTCGATAGTTTCCGGTAAACTCAACCTCGGTTCATTAGGAAATAAATAGACAAAGATAAGAGCAGAGTTCACCTCCTAACCGTTTGTGGACGGATTTCTGTAACGATCCCGGATTTTAAAAAAAAGTTTGAATTGATAATTAATTTAATTTTTGAATAAAAATTGTGAAATTTATTGGTAAACAAATTTGAGTTCTCTAAATTCAAATAGAATATGTGTTAAATCATTTGAATTTAAATCTTGTATATATATGAATATATATGTATATAAATAAGTTTGAATTTATATATATATTGAGTTTAAATTTTAAGTTAAAATAGGAATAAATATATGAAGTAAAATAAAATACAAACAAAATATACTTACAAAATAATAAATATATATATATATATATATCTCAACACTAGAAACTATGAAATTTACATAAGTATAATAAATATATAAGTTAGAAATTAATATATATAAGATAAATTATAAATAAAAAAAAAAAAATACATGAATAAATTCAAACAACATGTTAATAAACTATGTAAAATATAAAGTAACACATTAGTTAAATTTTAACAACATATTAAATATAGAAATTCATTTATATTATAAAATAATAAGACTAAAGAAAAATAGAAATATACATATACTTAAATATGGAATAAGTGAACATACAAAATATAAATATCTATGTACAAATATGGATAAGTATGAGTAAAAGAAAAAAAGATATAAATATCTATGAAGCTTATCAAGGAAGACATTAATATGTATAAACAAGACAATAGAAATTAATGCTAGCATAAATACTATCATCTCTAGTACAATATAGATCATATTAGCCAACAAAAAGAAAATATCTCTGCCTATTTGGTACAAAAGAAAATTAATAACCCTGTACAAATTCATCCCCCTGTAACCCAATTTTATATATCATCTTCATTCCAGTTTCGTTCACAAAGATAATTAAGCAAACCAGAAAAAATATATCACCATTTTACAAACTTAAAAACATCAAACAAATCATTACAAGCCAGAGATCAAGATGAATTCCAGTTTGCATTTCTTCAGCCTGTGTCAACATAAAAGAAGCTCTGTTCTTTCTTCTTTAGTAAAAGGTGAGTAACATCACTGTTTTAAATATTAAGTAGATGATTCTGTTGCATGTTCATCTCTGAAACAAGTATGTTTGTGAATATATTTTAAAACTCTCTGTATATATATATATATATATATATATATATGAATATCTTGTTGTGTGCATTGGTATGTATCTAGATGCTTTCCCTGTTTTAGTTTCCAAGTTCAAATTTTACTCAAAATTCAATATCTCTTGATCCAATTACCGTTAGGACTTGGTATTTAAACTAAAGTTGTTTGTTTAATCATAGATCAATGTTTAAATTTTTAATCAAGTTAAAATAAAACTTGGAAAGTCTTTGAATCAAAAACAACAGTACTAACTTAGGATAGGTGAAATTTCGAACATACTGATTGGATGTTTCAGGCATATAATCTGAAACCATATCCAGAAACATGAATTTTAAAAATGAAATCAAAATTTTTAATAGTGGGATGAAGGAGCAGTTTGAGGTTGACCAGATTTTGTACTTTGAATGGTTTCTAGTGATCTAAGTGATCGGGGTGGATGCGGTCATCACTGGAGGAAGAGGAACGATCGGAGAGGTCGACAAAATTGTTAGAATGGTGATCAGAGTAGTGTGGCGGTGGTGGTTGATCAGTGAAGTCTGTAGCCCTAGTTTGGAGCTTGATCGGAATTGGATCCACCACAGCATCTAGGGTGGATCGAGTGCCACTAGATTTTGGGTGATGGAAGTTTGGTCATTGACGAGGTCATGGCCAGAGTTGCAGAGTTTCTGGTGGTCGGAGGATCGTAGGCGAGGTATTTCCAGGTTTGGGTGCAGTGGTTCTTGATTTTTCCAGGGTTGAATGTGACACTCGAATTCGATTTCGAGTCTGGATGTTCGATTTGATGATCGAGTTAGAGTGTACGAGTGGTTGTTGAGGAGGGAAGATCATCGTTGATGATCAATGTCATCGTGCATGTGCACGGTGCCCTGTTTGGTTCTGGTGGAGTTGTTTCTGGACAAAGGGTTCGTACTCGAGTTTTACTCGAAGTAATTAGATGGTTTGCTCGAAGTATGGTGATGTTTGGCTCGAAGCAGATTAGGATGGGCTCGGGTAAATTACAAGTTACAAATTTTTTTTAAAATCTGTCTGGGTTCTAGTCTTAAATGAAATTCAAAATGTAAAAGCCAAATTTGAACAGGTTTAAATGAGCCTAAAAATTTGAATTTCAAACTATCTTTTACATCCTGATTTTAAATGATTAGAGTTAAGGAAATGTAAAATGCTTTAAATAACTTTTAAATTAAAAAAAAAAGAGGTTTGAATTCTAAAAATGAAAATGTAAAATGTAAATAAAGTTTTAATCAAGTTTAATATGGAATCAGATTTAGTTGTTTCATAGGTTTGGAATAAAAGGAAGTTTTAAATTTGAAATTGTTTTAAACAACTTTAAATTGTTAAAGTATATTTTAAATGATTGACCAGTGGAGGATACTTGAGTTTTCTCGAGTAATTTGACGTTTGGCTCAAAGTTCACTTAGGTTTTACTCGAAGCTAATTGATGTGAGGCTCGGGCAGTGGTTTGGTGACAGGTTGTAAAACCTGATAGTTTTAAATTTAAAACCGACTTTAAAATGTAAAGAAGAGATGTAGACTAAATTTAAAACAAAGTTTTAAATTCGGATTCAAAATCTAATTTGTATTCTAGTTTTAAAATAATGAAAGATTTTTTTAACAACTTTCAAATGTTAAAGTACAATTTTTTAATTAATTAAGTATACTTACTAAATGGATAATTTATTAATTTAATTAATTAATGATTTGAATTAATTAAATAAGTAATTAGAGGTTTAAATTAATTAATTAAGGTTTAAAGATTAATTAATTAAGGAATAATTAATTTGTAAAGTAAGGATTATTAATCTAATATTAATTGATAATTCAAGTTAATTAATAAAGTAATTAATGGATAGTTAATGAATGTAATTAAGAGATGAATCATTAACTAGGAATTAAGTGATGATTAATTGATTAATTAATTAATGTAATTAAATTTAAGTTAATTAATTAGTCTAATTAATTAAGATAATCACTTATGAATTAAATAAGTACGATTACTTAATGAAGTAATTAATGTATAATTACTTAGTGTAATTAATTAAAGGGTTAATTAATATAATTAATTAAAGAGATTAATTAATTAGAGGATAATTAATTAATTGATGAGAATAGTAAAAGGTTGATTAATTGATTATTAAAGGTTAATTTATAAATGATTAAAGGATAATTAATTAAATTGTAATCAATCAATATCAATTAACCAGGATTAGTAATTTATTTATAAGTAATTAATCTGATTTAAATTAATCAGATAATTGAATTGATCCTACTATGGACGTTTGAATTATATTGGATGTTGAATTGTTGATATTTTTGATATGTGATGCTTTGTGATATATCCTGATTTGTGTTGAGATCTGTAATGTAATTTATTTATCTGGGATGAACATAATGTATTTATCTGTGACATATATCTGTGATCTGTGAATGAACGATAAGCGTTATAGTTTATACCGCTTATCAACTATATTTCTGTGTTTGAATCAGTGATGATTGAATGATGTTGCACTACTGTGTAAAACCCCTGGACCACACTTTTACACACAAATATGGATTTCACGAGGAAATCGGTTAAGTCACAAAAGATATAAATTTAATGTTTTTGAAATTGAAATTTTAATTTCAATTAATTTTGGAAATGGATTTGGATTAAATGTTAAAGCTGTTGAAAAGAAGTTTTTAAGATAAAAGTTATTTTGAATAACTTGGTAAAGTTTTTCAATTTAAATAATTTAATTTGAATTTGAATTCAAAATTTGGAATTGAATTTCATGTTTGGAAATTATGGTTAAAGATGTCATAATTGTGTTTATAGGAATTTAAACCATTTTAAAAGTATGGTTTTGAGAATTTGAATTTAACCCAAGGACTTTAACTCGTATAAAAGAATCAGATTTTCCGAAATGAAAACTGTTTGTTTTTAAATGATAAAAGCTTTCATATAAGAAATGAAATTCCAATTTAAATTAAAGGAATTTCAAGTTTGAATTGGAAATGGTTTTCCAAGTTACGAATAAATCTTTGGAAACGTGTTTTGAAAACTATAAGTTAAATCTTGATTTAAAGATTTAATGAGTTAATCCAATTGAAATGGAAATCGATTTGAAATCTATGAATAGATCTTTGTGAAACTGGGTGAACTTTGTGAGATGAATCTTTTTGTGTAAAAGATTAAAATGGTAATTTGTTTAAACCATTTGAAGAGAAATTTTGGGTAATAAGTTGTGACTTAACTGAAATCCTAATATCCATATGTTTTAAAATATTGCGCTCATTATTCGGTTTAGCCGGGAGAGGACTTTGTGTCATATAACCCATTCCGAATAGTGAAACGACGTGAATGGATAGCATTTGAAGACCGGTGTTGAAGACCGAGTGTTTGCGAGAACGATAGGATAACCTATCGATTGTCTCTACACTGAGTGGCCCCGATATAGAGATTTCCTAAGTGATGGGAAGTCCGATCGGAATTGTGAATACCCGGATTGCAAGGGCTTCTTTGGAAGTGCCTTCGGCTCTGTTCGAACCCAGAACAGACTTGTATGGACGTATGTCTGACATTACACTTTGAGATATAAAGCTGATTTCTTTCAAATACATTTCTGTTTGGTGGCGGAGAATTTATTCTCTTAGCTTAACACCCTTCTCTGAGACGTACGAGCTCAGAGGTTATGTAGTTGAAGGTTATCAGTGATATACTCCCAATTTGGTAGTGTGGCATACTAAGTGTTGCTGATCATTTGTTGATCAAAGCATGGCTTTCATGAAAAGCGTAGCTTTGTGGACGAGACCTCATCGAGCCTCACAAACCGGAAATGGTCGAAACAGGAAAGATGCAGCAAGGTTTCAAGGGTAGCTCCCCTAGGGTATGTCCATTCCTTCTTGAAAAAGGTAGTATCATGGTATAGAGCCCAGATATTTTACCTGTGTGGTTGCTCCAATCTCATTTACTGTGTGATTTTTGCTGTGTGATCGAGGCGCCTCGGATAAAGGTCGCAAACGACTGGGGTGGCATATCTCAGGTTTACTACCCGGGAAGGGGGTAACCGGCCTTGTGTTGGCAGAGAGTAGTTGTCTCTTGGGGCGTCCCTCCAGAGGCATTCCCATGTGGCATAGGAAGTTCCTTAGCCTGACCATTTGTTGGAAAATCCAAAGAAACAATACGAGCCCTTTACGATTGCAATTTGTATAACCTATCACCTCAGGTGGTAGCTATAGTAGGCATAGTATAATGGTACCTATGTTGGCTAAGATTAATTTTATATTTTCGAAAGGATTTTCACACTATGCACTAGTAATAATATGAAAAGGGTTTTCTCGTATTAAGCATATTTGACTATCATAAGAAGAAATCTCCTCCAAGTCTGCGATTGCATTGTGTGTGTGGTGGGAGGTCTTATGTTAGTTTCATTTTCCAAAAAGCATTGCGGATTTCAATGTTTAAAATTCTTTTGTTGTTTGTTTTAAAGATAAACTATTTTTGTTACTCACACCAGTCCCATGACTGACTCGGAGTTTATTGTTCCCTTCGTAAACTCTAGGTGCCCACAATTTTCCACACGGGCAGTTTAGAGTTGGGTTTTTCAAATAGTCAGGTTTAGTAGATCATCGGAAGCTAGTTCAGTTTTTGGAGTTCACTCATAGACTAACCTTGCTTATCTTTGTGAAACGTGATGGTGGTTCGAGCTTGATGTTGGAGTTGTTGGATTCATTCTCTTTTTCAGATCATTTGGAGTTATCAGTTCTGTTGTTTCTGCTGTAACATCATTATTTGTCTCTGATATTCTTGTATCATATTGATATCATTGTTGTATATCATTCTGGATATTGTATTCATTGGAGTTGTATATGATATCATTCATTTCTTCCTTCCGCTGTGTTGTTATACTTACTGTGTTATAAGCTCCGGCGATCCAGATTCGGCGTTTGAATCTGCGGCATTCGAGTACAAGTGAAGTACGGGTGTCGATTTTCGAAGGCCGAGTCAGGATCGTTATAATTTCCTTATCATTTTCCTAGAAGAACGAAACTAGATTTATACGCACAATACAACATCATTGGGGATGACTATGCCATATAACTCACGTGTTTCCTATATATTTCCAAAGTTATGTTTAGGTCTAGATTTGATAGTCGGTTATTTAACTATCAAATAAATAATCATTCAACATTGATTTGATTCCATATAGGATTCACTAAGCCTTTATTAATTAACCTTAAATTAATTAAAATCACTTTATAAACATTCGATTAAAAGATCTTTTCAAAACACTATTCCCAAACCCCTTACATCTCTTTTATACTTGGAAAACATTTATACTTATCCAAGGGGTATAAGTATATTATGAAAATATTTGGAAAATTCCTCCTTTTAAATTCTGTTTTGAAAACATTACTTACAATAAACCGATCCACTTATCCTTTATTTAAAAGCTCACTTCACATTTAAATACCTTTATAAATTTCCAAAATTAATTTATAAAACACTTTTATAAGTTTATAAGTCAATATACAAAACCTCTTTACAACCCTCTAAATCATTTATAAGACATTTCCAATTTAAAACTCCTTTGATAAATCTTCTATAAGAAAAATCCTTTACAAAATATCATTTGCAACTCATCCTTTTAAATCACTTTAAATAAACCATTTTACTTAGTAAAACCCATTTTTATAAACAAGTTATTATTATATATAGCTTTATAAAATAATAATATAACTTGAAAAATCATTTATAAACCTTAAACCCCAAAATTGATTAAAGAATTGAAGTTAATTCAAAACCATACTTTATAATTTCAAAAGAGCTTAGCAATCACAATGGTAGATATTTAAGTTACCATTTAACATTAATTTCACTTTCAAGTCACTTAACCATTTATTTACATAAGTCAACATATATGTAAATGCAATTCATATCCATATCAGGGAATGACATTTCAATACAACTCAACTAGCATATACATGTCCAAATAACATAATAGTAGGATATTGATTTGTCCTACTAAATAGATGTCCAAACAATCAAATAATTAAGTTATAGAAGAATGAGGATTTAATCTGCTGATACATATGGCCATACAATCAAACAACCAATCTATAGTAGAACTGGGATTTATTCTGCTAACACGTATACACACAATCAAACCATTTACATAACTCATTCACAATTGTTTGTCTACTTAATAGTATCGACACTTGAATCCCTTGTGTTCAAAACCATCTTCAAAAAAGAAGCACTTTAAAACAATTTGGTTCTCGAAACAAAGGATTTAAACTTAAAACTCCCTTTTAAAATGATTAATTAAAAGTTAAACTCTTTATTTAATCATAATTAATCTTTATTAAATTTAAACTTAATTTAATTATTAATTAATAAATAATTAAACCTTTAATAAATAATTATTTATAAATTAAACACTTAATTAATCCTTTTTAATTATTAAATAATAATTTAAAACCTCTATTAATAATTAACTATTAATTATTCTTAATTAATTAATTAAATAATATTTTAATTAAAACTCAAATAATAAATTAAACCTTTAATAAATAATTATTTCAAAATTAAACCTTAATTAATTTATCATTAAAAATAATTAACAATTGATTTATTAAATAAAAAAAATAATTGACACTATATTTGATTAATAATTAATTAAAAATAAATCAAATACTTAAGTCATGATTAATTAAAGATTAATCTTACTTTTAAAAGATAATTAATTAGTACTAATCTTTAATTAATTAAAATTAACAAACTTTGTTTAGTACTTAGTTGATTCTTAATTATCAAAACTAATTAATTAATTATTAATTATTAAATTCTTAATTAACTTTCCTTAATCATTATTTCATTTGTTGTTGTACTCTGATGGGTGTATGTATATAATAGTTTCTCTTTTGTAAAGATAATTAATATTATATTATATATTGTTCTGCTGCGATTGTGAGATTCTGCTTCCGTTCAATTTGGGTTGGACATGTGTGGTTTATCGTTCGCTTGAATTATGCGGATTGGTGGGTCGTTATAGTTAGTATCAGAGCACAAGGTTAGACGAGAACCTTGGCTATGGTAGGGCAACTCATTAAGAGACAAGGTAGTGGAGTGCCTTATTATGAGTTTTGAGTGTATTTGTTAGTAATATAAAAATGTTTTATATTGTGTTAATTTATCTGCTAAGTGGCTTATGAATTCTAGTCGGTACATGTGATGCCACGATATCGGTTGGGGTTCCTGTAACGACCCTAATTTTGATTAGCATTATTTAGGATATTTAATTAGTTAAATAAAATAAAATAATATGATGATTATGGGCTTGAGATTTGTGTTAATAGAAAGGTAGTCGTGCCATATAACAAATGAACTAACGGGGAACTAAAATAAAATGGGTAAGGCAAATAGATAATGGATAAAACAGGAATAAGTATATTCTTATACGCTAAACCCTTAGGCCATTTATTCTACTCGTTCATTTGCAAAAATTAAACATAGGAAGTCGGTCACCATTAAGAAAGAATAAGAAGAAGATAAAGCAATCAAAGGAAGGAAGCTTAATCAATTCAAAACCATTCTCAAATCTCAACTCCTTAATCACAAAGCTAAGGTGAACAAAGACTACATCTCATGTTTTTGATTGCTTTGGGTTTTAGATTAAATCCAAACTATTTTGCAAGGTCTTGCCGTATTTTTAATTATTAAGTTGGATATATATATATATATATATATATATATATATATATATGCCTGTTGATGATTTATGCTAATTCATATGAATTTTATGATATGTTTCAATGTGAAATCCCTATTAAATGACAACCAAATGCCTTGCGATTTTAGGATAAGGTCATAAATGATATTTTAGAGATGGGTTTCAATTTTCATAATTTTCTGAATTAATGTGGATTTAATATTAATTTTCTAGTGAAGAAAATGGTTATTTGGGTTTAAAATTAATTACGGCTAATATATGTATGTTTTGGGTCAGAAATTAATATATCTTAGAAAACATATTAAAATTGATTTATTGGAATTTTTATAGATTTTCCTATATGTTTTAATAAGTATATAAAATTATTTAAGGTATGGGACTTAAATGTTTTATATATTTATAAAAGGAGAAGAGGCATTTTGTAAATAATCTAATTTGTTTATTTCAGAAATTTCGGCAGTAATTTTAGAAAAGAAATTATCAACCAATCATGTTTTGACAAACAAGGCAGGTTAGTTAAAAAGAATTGCTTTAAAAAGTTAAAAATCAGTTATACAAGCTTTTAACATGTTTCGCCACTTTCGACACATAGCCTTCGACACCTTACTTCCGCCTCCATCTCCATCTAAATGAAAGCACAGGGTACAAAAGATTTGGTACGTAGTGAATTGGACATAGGCGAAAGATACTGGGTCGAAACAAGGGGTTCCGAAGGGGTCAAAGCCTTACTTTGTTTTTAAATGAGAATGCGCCTGTTTTGCTTTCGAAAGGAATGCTTTCGACTTAGTTAGCTTTCGACTGGGTCAAATTGTTTTAAAGGAATGGTTTCGAAAGAGATTGTGCCATTTGTTTTAAGTAAATGATTTCGAAGGGGTCGAACCCCCTTGCCGTCGCTTTCCACTTTTCGAAGCAAATGGTTTCAAAAGGGTTACTGTGCTTTTATAACTTAGCCACTTCTCCAATGCTTTCGAATGGTTGGTTTCGACACCATCACTTCTTTACTTTGGAAAAAACTTTCGGAGGAGTGCTGTCGACTTAGTTGCTTTATGACCCTTTTGTATTATTGAAAGTTAAACCTAAAAGGTTTTGAAAGGAATAGTTCTAATGGTTTTGAAAGGTTATTCCACATGTTTTACTTGAACCCAAATGCTTTCGGAAGGTTTGATTTTATGAAAAGGATTTAGTGCTTTCGAAAGGTTTAAGATAGAGGTTTCAATGGGGCGGTTCCCCAATGGTTTCGAAAGGTTTTAAATGGAAGGTTTCAATGTTTTCGAAAGACAATGTTTATATTGTTCTGATAAGAGGATGTGTAAGATTTTAAAGCTTTCGAAAGAAAGGTTTTTCAATGTTTTCGAAAGATTTATTAAGAATGGTTTCGAAAGGTATGCATTGGCCTTCCGGCCTAAGGTTATAAAGCGAAGTAGTTACTTGGTCTCGAAAGGGGTACTTTCAATGGTTTCGAAAAGGGTACTTTCAAAGGTTTAAATGTTTAATCGACAAAGTTTGTGTAAAGTATATATAACATGGCAAGGTTATTTGAGTAAAGCATAGATTATATTTTCCTTGTTTAAAGTATGATTTAAAGGTTTAAATCAATTTGAGAGAAAATGTTTTCAAGGAAAATTTTATGGGTAGACGACCCTAAGTAAAATGGCTCAGATATTAGAATACCAGATGGGACTGGTATGGGATCACGCCCTATACTTTAGCTGGTAGCCCCTAGCTAATATAAGTCCAAAATTCCAGTGTGTAGGGCTTTGTCACAGGTAAGACTAAAATGATGTGACACATAGAAAGGAATTTATAGAGGAGAGATAGGTTATTGGTGAGCCCGCAAAACCATTAGGATCAGTTGACCCTGGGAGAACTAAGTTAGGGATAGACTGTCCAGAAGAGGAGTATCTAACAGAAGTTAGATTATTTGTTTATTTTGTTTGGTAGGCCCGAGTCAGCCAAAGGTTAGTAGTATGCTAAACAAAACTATAGTGTCCGGACATATAGTTTATTTGTTACCTAATTTGTATGCATACATGATATTGCTTTATTGTTTTAACCAATTTTGGTTGCACGATTAAGATTTGCAAAAGATACGTTTTTAAAGGGATATTAGTGAGGGGAAATTCGTTTCGCTAAGCGGCATGGTCTCACTTAATATCATATAACCGAGATGAATAGTATTATTCACACCAGGCTTTATGTCTGACTCGATGTTTATGCTTTTCCCCTTAAACTCTCGAGTGCTCAAAATTGATTTGAGTAGGCTAAGGGTTGAGGATTTTTAGGTTTTAGTAGGTGGACGAATAAAGCTTCCGGAGACGAGCATGAGGATGCTTGCTATATTTAGAGTTGTTATATTTTATTTCCGTTGTGTTGTATTAAGTCAGTTATGACTATCTAGTACTTAGGTCAACCAAGGGGGCATCTTCATATTTTGCTCTTGGCGTATTTATATGTAATAATTATATTTGATCTGAACTTGAAAAACGTTGGGATTATGTAATATGGATATGAAACATGTTTTATGAAATGTAATCGGAAATGTTGTTTTTGAAATCAGTGATTTTGTTTCAGATTCATGTGTTTCTGATATTATGGATACCATTAGCATTACCGTATTTTATCACCGAAAGTTAACACTATAGATGACTGCAACATCTATAGCACTTCGCTTTGGGCCTCAAGATAGGGGATGTTATAGTTTCTGAACGCTTAGACAAGGCAAATTGACGTAGTATTTTTTTGAGAATTGGTAAATGAAATAATTTTACCTAAATTATATTTTATATATAAAGAAATAATTAGAAATCATTGTAGTTATATATGGTGTGTTTGGTTGTTAGTGAATGATAATATTTTATTATTATCATTTGTTGTTTGTTGTTTTAATAAAAGTTATTATTATAAATAAACAAAGATAAACATTTGTAAAGTGAGTTATATAAGAAAGTGATTTATAAATATGAATTATAAAGTATTGATTGTAATTAAATTAATCAACATTGGTGAAATGATATTACACAAGAAGCGAGATTATATAAATATGATTCATAAATGTGATTTATGAACGGAAAGGAAATGAAATTGTATAAGTACATTTATAAATATGATTTGTAAATAAAAATGGATTTAAAAGAAGAAATTTGAGAATTTAAAACCCATTGATTTTTGAAAATTCTTTTTAAAGGTTTTGGAATAATCATAATAGTATTATTTTGAAAATATTTTGGTTAGAAATATTTTAAATTGAGATTTAAAAGAGATAGAAAGCGTTGAATTTACTTAAGTCGCTGGAAAATAATTCTGGTGATGACTACAGCATCATCGACGTTCATTTTCGAGTTTCTAAGTGATGAATTGCACATTAGTGATTTTCCATTGGAGTTCTGTTTTGTTAAAAAAAATTGATTTTAAAATCCAAAATATGTTCGATAAATATATGAAAATAAGTTTTTAAACTTATAATTTGAAAATGGTATAGATTAAAAAAGCAAATTTGGAACTGAAGTATGAAATTAAAATTTAACTTAAGTAAAGTTAAATAAATTGAGTTAATGGAATGAATTAAATGAAATGAAGGTTAACTTAAGAAAGTTAAATGGAATTGAATTGGCTTTGAAATAAACTAGATGAATTAATGAAGTAAATTAATTAGATGAACTAATAGAATAAATTAGTGAAATATATATGAACTTGAGTTGTAAAATAAAATTCAACTTAAATTGTAAAATGAATTGAATATGTTTGAATGTTGTTGATAGAATTGAATACAAACTTAAGTATTGAAGTGATAGTAAACATTAGTGGTGTTGTATAAAATGTTTATAATAGACTTAAGTAAAATTCTATTGAATGGTTCCTAGCGTTATTAGTATTAAAAGAACTATACTAGAGTAATGGAATGTAAATAAATTGAATGTGAATTAATGGAATGAGAATAAAAGAATGCATGATATAATAAGAAATCAATTAAAATAAATACATAAGTTGTATGTATATTATTTTATTCGCATAACTGTTTTGATCCGGATTCGAGTATACGATTTCGAGATGATATTACGTCGGCCCAAACTAGGGTATTTCACTCGATTCTTGATGGAGAACACTGGATATGGATTTTTGATTGATTCCGATATTCTCTATCATAGTACATGGCTATACAAGGAGAATAACGGTCTCTAACCAAGGAACCGGAGTTGAGTCCATACTAGGATGGTCGTGTGAACGATACTAGTTCGAAAGTGAAATTGTGTGATCGAGCGAGCGATTAGGTATGGTTTTGAATACGAATGATATATGTACATCGTACGAGCTTAAATAAATTAAAGGTTGATATTGGAAAACGCAAATTGATATGGTTAGGAATTAATTGGATGTATATTAATTGTTGGATGGTTTCTCTTGTTACATTTGTTACATCTGCATATAATTATTAAAGTATATGTTATATATTGATATTACTTTCCATATACATGTTTGCATTGATTGTTGCGTGTTTAGTAGGTGTAGATGGCATATGCTTCGCATTTGGAGCTCGCTTTCGCATTATATTGATTGTACATGCTTGCTAATATAATAAAAGGTACACATCTCGGATTACATATCCTATTTTTATATTTTTCCCTACGAGATGCCTCATCCCCGAAGATGAGATGTATATTTGTGATTATATATATATTGTAAATTTTTTCGATCGAGCCGCATAAGAAAACCCTGGTGAACTTTTCCGTAAATTTAAGGCATTAAAAATTTTTTGAGAAATTTTTGATAGCTCAAATTTGATGTTTATGTTATTACTTGGAATGGTATTAGTTAATAACTATGAATGAATTAAAAAGACTTAGAAATTTTATAATTTATTTCAACTAATTAGTTTTGAAAAGTTAATCGGTTTGGGGCATTTTTCTTACCTTGCTAATTCCGGAGACGAAATTCTTTTAAAGGGGAAGGATGCAACGACCCAGAATTTAAGTCATTTGAATTTGGAATATTTAATTGATTTTAAATATTAAAAGGTTAATCTTATAAGTTAAATGACTTGAATTTCAAAATATAATGGTTATTTGAATGTTTGGGATTTGTTTAAAGTGTTGAATCTTAAATTTGATGTGAATAAAAATGATTTCGAAGTTGACTTAAATTCTATTTGAATGAAGAATGAAGATAATAAACTTTAAATTATAGTTAAAGTGATTGAAATTGTTTTTTGTAATAATTCATTTAATTAACGTGCAAAATAGCTTTTCAACGCATTGTCTCAAAATTGGACGAAACCAGTTCCATTGGATCCGTAATAGTGAATTATAATATGTCGTTGAATTTCGTGACGATTGGGCGTATCGTTTGGTCGTTCGAGTTCAAAATGCGTAGAAATTAATTAAAGGAATTTAAATTAATATAATTTTATTTTGAATAGCTGTCTTCTGTATATGATGGAATTGGATCTCGATACTAGTTCCATTGCCTTCGAAATAGGAGTATAACATATAGAACGCCAAGCAGCACGTCTCGTTTGGAGTTCGAAAATTTAACGTGTGAATAGTGTTTGGTAAAATATTTCTATACAAGTACATTAACTTTCTTCATTTGCAAACCCCAACCCTAATTGGCTTCAGCCGCCATTAAATCAATAGCTCAATCCAACGATCGACAATCAAAGAATCCTTTAGAGGCTGAATTGGCTAACGACTTCAACTACAAACTTGGAAAGCTCGACAAGGCAAGGTTATTCAACAGTTGGATCGAGCCATAGTGAAGCGAGGCAGCGACAAAGGAGGCACGATGTCAGTTCCATTTATGGCCGATTGCCATCGAACGACGGCACGAGGAGGGGCGGCGCTAAGCTCGTTGGCGGTGCCGTAGGGAGGCGTGTCGGTGGAGGCAGGAACGACGACGAACGACGATGGTAGCGGCGGCAGCAATCGATCAAAGTCGCGATCGATGTTCATGCCTGGGGTTCGTTCGTTCAAACGAGAGTTTGACAGGAGGGAAGGTAATTAAATTTAAAAAGTTTATTAATGATAAGTTAATTATGTTTTAATTATTTTTAATCATTTATAATTCATAACTTATTCATACGAGGTCGGAATTGAACGCGACAAGTTCCGTTGCGATCATATCAGTGAATTCTACGTTATGGAGTTGGAGTGAATTGATATGGAACTAGTAGGAATTTGGATTAAAATTGGACGTTTGTTCAATTTTAATTCAAACCGGAGCGTTTTGACGGAACTGAAATCAATGTGATTTAAACTCACATTTTTAGTTAATCCGAAATATTATATAGTCGATAAAAATTATTTATTTAGTGTGTGGATATTTTATTGTTGATTGTGATTGACTGTTTGGATGACTTACTATTTTATTTGTTGGTTTAGATATATTCCTGCCCCTGTAACAGATGAGACCCTATTACATTTCCGTGTAAAAGCAGATGACCCTTTGTATACGATCCCGCCTCGAAGCAGTTGATTTACATTATTTAATTTTATATTGTATGTGATGCAAGGGAACAAGTTGGAGGTATCCAACAGGATTCCTTACACTATTGATTTTATTTTCATATAATTTGATATATGATATGTTGGATGCCAAAATTGTTTTATAGATGATTTTCCCTATTTAGTGCTTAGGTAGCACCGGGCCTTATTTTTTGTATTTTAAAATACTGTAAAATAACGATTTTGATTTAAAAGCGATTCTAAGCGATTTTGGAAGTTATATATGTTTTTAATAATTATTCTTGAAATAAAACGTAACTTTGGAATTATCAAGGAGAAACTAGCGAATTATACGGCACGGTCATCTCCAATGATGTTGTACTGTGTATATAAATCTCGTTTTGTTCTCCTAAGACAATGGTAAGGAAATCCGCCAACTAATGTTTAGGAGGTGATCTCCACTCTTATCGTTGATTGTTTGTTTCCTAAAGAACCGGGGTTAAGTTTACCGAGAATTATCGAACGTTGTTTCGAGGAGACCGGGATCAGATATGTTATCCGAAAACCACTTCGATCCAACTCAAGCTTTTCAAAGTGAGGACATCTTGAAGATGATAGAATTGAAGATGGAGCTCTCAAGCGTTTTGTTCAGTCCCAGAATGAACTTGTATGGATGAATGTTGGCATTGTAGTGTTGCCTGGAGGGCAGTGTTAACATTCCAAGTGGGAAGTGCTATATAAAAGGGTAAAATGTAGCCTCGAGCCTCAGCAACTAGGAAATGACAAAAATCGAGCATGCAGCAGGGCCAAGTGGGTCGCTCCCAAGTAGGGTATGGTCATTCCAAACTTGGATCGGCATTACCTCTCATTTGTATGCTTCGGGTCCCAAATTAACGAGTGAGGTGATCATATTAGGTACTACTAGTCAAGTGGTAGGCTGGTCCTATGTGGTAGGGTTACAAGATGTTCTTGTTAGACCCCGGTACAATTTATCTAGAGATGTACCTTCGAAAGGTAGTTCCTTTCATTGTCATAGTATGGAATCAATTCTACAATATGATCCTTTACAGTTTTTGTTATATACCTACTATGCTAACAATTTGGCTATGATTAATAAGTCTTTATATTCTAGACATTATTATAATATCAGAGGATTTTCTATAAAAATGTTTTGGTTATCGTAAAGTAAAAACCCGTCCGTGTTTATGTGCGGTATGGTCTTACGAGATACTTTTGAATTTCAAAGGTTTTCTATAACATTAAAATCTAGTTGGGTGTGTTTTCCCACGCTGGTTTTCCAGACTGACTCGGGTGTTATTTTATTATAATGCTCGGGTCAGACCGAGCATATTTACATATTATTTTGGATGCATTGGAGCTCAGGAGACGAGTTGGAGGTCTTCAAGTCATATTCACGTATATGTTTATTTTCCGCTGCTTTGTTGTTGAAATTATCAGCAATTGTGAGGTCATGTTGTTATAACTGTCTAGGCTGATGATTTGATTTATTTTTATACTCCGATGGGTGTTTGTATATAATAGTTTCTCTTTTGTAAAGATCAATAATATATATTGTTCCACTGCGATTGCGAGATTCTGTGTGGTTCAGTTTTTTTCTCTTCTCCTTTCTTCTTTCTTTCCCATAACCATCCATCTTTCCATTTTATTTGGGTTGAACATGTGTGGTTTATTGTTCGCTAGAATTGTGCAGATTGGCGGGTCATTATAAAATCACTAAAAAACATGACGTGAGTCTTCTATATGTTAATATAACTAAGTTAAAATAGAAGATCTTATGGTAGCGACGTGCAATAGACTTCGGACTTGTGGTTACTGTCGACCTTATGTAACTAGGCTATACTTTGATTATGGTTAAATATGTGGCATGACAACCATGTTAGTTATATGTTGCACTATCAGTAACAGCCTGCCTTTCTGACCCTTTATTTTAATGCCTGAACTGATGTTCAAACGTTGAAAGCCGAAAATGACAAGTCGTTGGTGGATGGTAACAAGAAACAAATAATATTTCTAACTATAATTTCTGAACTCACAGCGAATGGAAAATAGGTATAATATCATATAATAACCATTTATTTATTACCATACAGTGTCAATTACGTTACTTTATAATCCTACACAATTCCAATACGAATCCCTAACAACACTATATATATATAAGTCTTACAGTCTATGTATAATATATACCATTAATACACAACAAGTCCTTCATTGTCCAACCCTCTAGGTAATTGAGCTCCATCAACCTAAGTGATCAATAATCTATTCAATTTAATTATAGTAGAATGGTGTTTATTTCTGCTAAATATACATCTAAAATAATTTATTCAATCAGAACGGTGTTTTATTTGGCCAAATAGATATCACCAATGAAGTATAATTATAACTAAGTTATTATCCTAAACAACACAATTATATCCAATCAGTGTTATTTTATTGTTAAATTATACTTAATATAACGACTCGGAATTTTAGACACTTTGTATTTGAATATCTGAATTATTTAAATATTTGAATCTTGGATTAAATGTTATTAAAATAATTTAATGAGCTTTTCAACCCCTTTTTAAATCATAAGTAATGATGGTAAACTTATTTTGGAAAAATATTTAAAAAAAATAAATACTTTGAAAAAATATTGATAATGTGACCGAAAATCGTTTATTCGATAAACAACTTTTTATCCGTCAGAAGTTGTTCAGATTTTTTTTACATATGCTTATTAGCATAGAAAATTAATAAAATGAGATAAAAAACATTTACCATTTATGGAAATAACTTTTTGGATGATGTCATGTTTGATGTCATCAAAGATATTTATGAAATGAGCTTAAATAGAAATATTTATGTGTTAAGAAGTGATAAAGGAGAAGTGATGGGAGGTAAGCCTTACATGACATGAAAAGCGGGTGAGAACAAACTTATGCTACATCATTTGAACCTTATAAAAGGAGTGGCACACTGTTGATAACAAATCACAAATTCACAAAGCTCGGAATGAAATATGAGAATAGAAATGGTGCAAGTGCCTTAAGCGCACCAATTCTTCTCTAACTTTTTCATGTCTTAACCAAATCATCTCCAATCTCTTCTAAACTTTGACTGTAGGCCTAAATAATCATGGGAAGCTTGATTATCAAGTAAAAAGTGTGAGAAATTAGGAGGAAGAGGAGGATCTTGGAGGGGGCCATGCGCAATGGGAGGAAAGGAGAGGTATGACCTTGGTCTGAAAGTGCTAAAGGTTGGATCTTTAGGCTTTTGGTGATGGTGGGAGGTGGTTCTTTATTCTTGTGGCTTTGTGTTTGGGTTGGCATGGATCTAACTAAGTTATATCCTATCTTGTTTATGTATATTGTGTACATATATGTTGTATGCAAAGTATAAAGTTAAAGTGACACTAACTAAGTAAAGTTATAAACTTTGAACCCCTCTTGCTTTTGAAAGCAAATGATAACTTTATATTGAATAACATCACTTCAATTACCCTATTAAACATGTGATGTGGCCTTGACTTGATGTTTAAATGATTGTTTAACTTATGTGTTAAATTGAAGTAAGTTTGAAAGTGTTTAAAACGAGAATAGTCGTTATAAATGTACTTCTGAATCTCTTATTTTTGGAAATTTTTATAAATAAATGGGAAGATATTATTAGGGGTTTATTTCCATTGTTTTTAGGTACCCTAATGGTGGTACTTACTATAAAATCTTCAAGTCTTAAATCATTCGTTAAAGCGGTTAAAGCTAGTCACAAAGATTGTGCTTTTTAATGTTGTTTTTAACAAAGACTTTTAACAACATTTATAAATATTGTAGTAAGTTGCTTTTGGTTTTTAGTGTTTAAAAATGATACTCAAATTTGGTATTTTTATATAGTCTTTTTATTGATGTTTTCTAACCTATTTTGAAATCTTTTAAAGTTGGTTTGAAGTTTAAATATATTTTTAATAATTATATATGTATTTTCAAAGTATGAAAGTTTTGTAATATAAAACATATTTTTCATTATAAATTAGTTATTTTCAAGTAATATTTTACATAGATATTTAAAACCTACTTATATGTATTTTTAAAAGTTTTGAAATAAGTAGTTGAATAGGTATAATACTAAAAGCTGACGAAGTAGGCTTTCTATTTCTAGGAGTTAAGATTAATATCGAGTAGGGATAGAGCAATAGAGCCCTAACCTACCGGTTCTCCTCTTGGCCGAGGAATAGTTAAGTTAGGAATATCATAGACGTGTTAATCTTGTTATTTACTTATTTGTTCGAAAAGTAATTAACTTTGCTTAACGCTAAAAGCCGACAAAGTAGACTTATCTATTTTTGAGGGTTAAGATTGATGTTGAGTAGGGATGGAGCAATAGAGCTCTAACCTACCGATTTCCTCTTGGCCGAGGAATAGTTAAGTCGGGAACATCGAAAATAGGTTAATCATGTTGTTTTTTACTTGTTTATGGAAAGCATTAATACTATACTTAACACTAAAAGCCGAAGAGTAGGTGTCTGCTTGTGAGATTCAAGAATGAAGTGTTTAGGCAAGGCTTTGATGCAACCATTACTCTAACTCACTTGGCTTCACTCTTGAACAAGGAATAGTTAAGTTAAAAGATCAAGAACGAGTTAAGTATATGAACATTGATTTGTATAAGTAATTGTTTTGACTAGATAATCGATTAGTCGACTATTGAACCTAACCAATATTATCTTGGATCTTTAAATAGAATGTTTTTAAAGATAATACAAGTATGGAATGGTTTTGGGTTTGTTGTGACAATGTGTTAATAACATTCATCTTTAACCTTTTTGATTATACTTAGGTTTGTTGTGACAATGTGTTAATAACATTCATCTTTAACCTTTTTGATTATACTTATGAATGTAAAGAGATCGTTAAAAGAATGTTTTAAAGATAAGCATAAGCGATTTGATTTTAGGTTTGTTGTGACAATGCTTAAATAATATTAGTCTTAAACCTTTTTGAATGGATTTGTGAAAGTACTTAGATCCTTAAAATGGATATTTTGAAGGAAATTATAAGTAAGGAATCTTTTGGAAAAAGAAAGAAAAAACAAAGGCTTAAAGTAAGAAATTTTGTTAATGATTTGTGAATATACTTGTACCATTTAAGATAATTATATGAATACGTTTTGAAAGAGTATAAATGAATAGTAGAAATTCATAAATGATATTTTATTAGATAAAAGAAGTTTTACTAATAAAAAAGGTTTTAATTAATAAAAGATTAATTAAATGGGATTAGAAGTCGCTTATGTGACTTGATCGTGCTTTGTGTGACTTGATCGTGCTTTATATGTTTACTCGTTTATGAAAAACATTTAGATGTATACATAGCACTAAAAACCGATGAAGTAGGCTTGTCTATCCGTAGGAATTAAGATTGATATTCATGTAGGGATATGAGCAGTGGAGCTCTAACCTACCGACTTCACTCTTGATCGAGAGATAGTGTGAGATAAAAATATCAAAAACGCGATAAGTATACAAGAATTGATTTCCATATGCGATTGCTCTCATTATCATTTAATGACCAAATTCATCAATTCAATCTTGAAGAGATCGGGATCGGTAAGTGTTTTACTTATCGAAAACCACTTTAAGACCGAGATACGTTTTCTATCTCTTGGAAGTTGATATGTTTGAGATGTTGGGATCCATGTGTGGTTTCAAGATCTATTCGAGCTGTGGGAATCCAATTAGGGATTCGTGTTCTGTCCGACTGATGGAGACTCGTGTTAAAATGCTGAACATAACCTCGACATCAAAAATGACTTATGATAGAGTAGGATGCATGACCCGTGGTTTAGCCGACCAACGTTAGGATGTTATCAACTCCATATCTAGAGATACTTATTGATTGTTGGCCGGCAGGAGTTGATGATATTTGGCTCATGTTGTTCTTGTTTATGTTCTGACAATGGGCCTCTTGTGTTTACCTTATGGTATATATTATCTTGAGGTATATGGCGCTCGAAAGATGGTTTCTTATCCTTGTGTATGGAGTTTGGGTTAGGCTTCTCCTAAGAGATCTCTATGGAAAATTCATTATGCGGACGTTCCTTATCGGCTTTGATTGTACCCTCTAATATGCTATTGAATGTATCCATTGTAACCATTCCAAATATGTCGTAATATTTATATTCTACACCCTAGACATTATCTATCATATTACCTTATGTACCTATTAGATGATGGTTCTTTTGAGGGGATAACCGTTATGGCATTCTATGCGGTCTTAAAAGTATTATTCACATATTTCTTTAGTTTTTCATACCCGACTTATCTCTGACACATGGCTTTTGTTTTCCCTAAATTCCTCGTGTTCTCTTTCGAGTAGTATGAATAAGGCAGGTTTTCATTGATGTTCATTGGAGCTCAAGAAGACGAGCTGGATGTTTCACCTACCATAGTATTCATATTTTCGTTGCATTACTATTTGATGTATCAGCCTTTGTGAGGATCGGTTATTATAACTGTCTAGGCTAATAATAGTCCTTAGGTTTTGTAACTTCAAAATTTCCGCATTGGAGTAACCCTTTGTAATATTCTTTTGATATTATATATTATCATTCCGCTATGAGATTTTGATACTGTGTTCCCTTCTTCCTTGTTCTTTTTTTCTTTTTCTTTTTATTTTACCTTAATAATTTGTCTTTCCTGCACTTGGATGCTTGGCACATAACTACCGTGGGTGTATTAGTGTCAATATTTGGGGGTTGAAAAGGCACATCGTTACATGTGGTATCAGAGCTGAAGGTTAAGCGGGAACCGTGGCTTTGGTGGGTATGACTCAATAAGAGATAGAGTAATGGAATGCCCTAGCATGAGTTGAGTGTATCATTTATATGAGATCGTATTTGTCATTATTATAAACGTAGACCTTAAAGGTAATTATAACTGCGAAAATTAAAGATCTTATATAAGGTAACTTATATAAGTATGAATGTAAAGATCCAAAAACTCGGCCTTTGAAAATCGGCACCCGTACTTCACTTGTACTCAAATGCCGTAGATTCAAACGCCGAATCTGGCTCTCCGGAGCTTATAACACAGTAAGTATAACAACACAGCGGGATAAAGAAATCAATGGTATTATATACAACTCCAATGAATACAATATCCAAAATGATATACAACAAAGATATCAATAATAAACAGCAATATCAGAGATAAATGATGATACAGCGGAAAACAACAGAACTGATAACTCCAAATGATCTGAAAAGGAGCGTGAGTCCAACCACTCCAATATCAACTCAAGCCACCATCACGATGCACCAAGATAAGCAAGAACAGTCAATGAACTCCAAAACTGAACTAGCTCCAGATAATCTACTCAACCTGAATATCTGAGAAACCCAACTCTAGACTGCCCGTGTGGAAAATTATGGGCACCCAGAGTTTAGGAAGGGAACAATAAACTCCAGGTCAGTCATGGGACTGGTGTGAGCAACAAAAACAGTTTATCTTTAAACAACAACAAAAGAATTTTAAACATTGAAACCCGCAATGCTTTTGGAAAATGAAACTACCATAAGACCTCCTGCCACACACACAATGCAAACGCAGAATTGGAGGAGATTTCTTCTTATGATAGTCAAAAATGCTTACTACGCAAAATCATTGGATTATTATTATTATTAGTGCATAGTGCGGAAAAACATTTCGAAAGTATAATATTAATCTTAGCCAGCATAGGTACCATTATATTATGCCTACTATAACTGTTATGTTAAATAGCAGGTTCTACAACTAAAACCGTACAAGGTTCGTATTGGAAATTGGATTGCCAACAAATGGTCAGGCTAAGGAACTTCCTATGCCACGTAGGAAACGCCTCTGGCGGGACGCTCCGAGGGACAACCTGCTCTCTGCCAACACAAGGCCGGGTTACCTCTGTTTCAAGGTAACTACTACACGAATATGCCATTCCCCGATCCTTTGGGACCTTTATCCGAGCGCTCGATAACCAACATCACACAGTAATAAATAAAGTGTGTCCACATGAGTAAGTATCTGGGCTCCATACCATGATACTACCCTTTTCCAGAAGGAAATGACACACCCTAAAGGGTGCGACCCTCTTAACCTTGCCGCATCATTCCTGCTTCGACCATTTCTGAGTTGTGAGGTCCAAAGAGGTCTCATCCACAAAGCTACGCTTTTTCACAAAGCCACGCTTTGATTACAAATGATCAATAAATGATCATCACACAACAACACTCAGCATGCCACATTACCAAATTGGGAATATATTGCTAATAAATTTCAACTACATAACCTCTAAGCTCGTACGTTTCAGAGAAGGGTGTTAAGCTAAGAGAATAAATTCTCTACCACCAACAAAAATGTATTTGAAAGAAATCAGCTTTATATCTCAAAATGTAATGTCAGACATGTAACCATACAAGTCCGTTCCGGGTTCAAAAAGAACCGAAGGCACTTCCAAAGAAGCCCTTGCAAATCCGGATAATTTTCTAATCACGTCCGGACTTCCCATCACAAAGGGTGATCAAATCTCTATATCGGGGACCAGTCGATGCAGAGACATTCGACGAGTTGTCCTTTCGTTTTCGAAAATATTCGGTCTTCAAATGCTATCCATATACGACGTATCATTATTCAAAATGGGTTATATGACACAAAGGTCCTCTCTCGGCTAAACCCGAATAATGAGCGTAATATTTAAAAACATATGGATATTGGGATTTCACTTAAATCACAGCTTAAAGCCCAAAACTTTTTATTTGAATGGTTAAACCAAATTACCATTTCCAATCTTTTAAACAAAAAGATTCATTTCAAAAACCTTCAATGGTTTAAACAATTTCCACACTTTCAATCTTTTAAACAAAAAGATTCAATTCACAAAGTTCACCCAGTTTCACAAAGATCTACTCATAGATTTTCAAATCAATTTTCTATTTCAATTGGATTAACTCGTCCAATCTTTAAACAAAGATTTAATTTATAGCTTTCTGATGCAGGCCAAGTACTAAGTCGTGACCGACTTAAGGAAATTGAAGGATTAGGTCGTGATCGACTTAACAAAAATGGCATGAGTCGTCCACGACTTAACTAAGGCAAAGACATAAGTCACCCACGATTTATCGAAGCGGATGGCATAAGTCGCCCACGACTTATCGGAGTTGAAGACATAAGTCGTCCACGACTTAACTCGAGCGGGTCACGACCTAACACTACAAGAGGAGCAACACAAGTTGAAAATGCGCAAGGCTTAGGTCGGCAACGACTTAAGGGAAGTTTTTTGGGTAGTGTACGACTTAACGGAACAAGTGATAAGTCGTTACCGAGTTACGACTTAGTTAAGTCGCCAAAAATCTTAAATCGCTGAAGCCTGAAGCCGTAGATTATTATGCCGCTTTAATCCAGGCCATTGATTCTGCAAAGGAGCTTGAGATAGAATCGCTACTAGAGTATAAGTCGTGAGTCGTCCGTTTTAGGTCGCATACGACCTAGGTTGAGTCGTGAGAAGTTGTAGGTCGGCAATGACCTAAGTGATGTATTTTCTGTTTGTTAAGTCGTAGGTCGCATTTGTTTACACCGTCTGTTTTTGAGTCGCTATAGTTTTAAGTCGTAAGTCGCAGGTACTGGTTAAGTCGTAAGTTGGAGTCTTGTTAAGTCGGAGCCGACTTAAGAGTTGTGCAGAATGGTAATGTTGAAATGTACGCCTATAAATAGGCCGTGTGAGTAATTTGTAATAGTTTAGTTGATTTGAAATAAAACTCTTGTTTTGTTAGCTTTGTGCTTTCACCAAATTGGTATTCGAGTGTAATCTCCTATCTCCTCTTTCGGTTAATCGAGTGCGCTCGATTCAACGACTGCAGAAGCCGATTCACGGAATCTAGTGCGCTAGATCAACGTGTGAAGAATCGTAGATCTGTGAACCCTGTATCGTGCGTGATCAACGAGTTCGGGATAGCTAGAATTCGGTATCTTCGGATCAACGAATTTGGGCATTTCAGTATCTTCCAATCCATCGATTACTACATTCATCGATCTACATTGTTTTTGATTAATCCGCTGCGTCAGTTTTGGTATCAGAGCTTGTTTAGCCAATCATAGCTAAATCGAGTCTTGGAGCCAATCATCTTGAAGAAGTTTGAATCGAAGTGAAGATTTGAGGTTATTAATCACGGCCGAGAGCAAGAAGGGAATTGTTCGACTTTGTATTGAAGTTGGAAGGACGAATCTATCTTGTTTGGGAGTTTGGGTGTTCATCGTGTTCATCACAATTTGCAACACGTGTGAAGATTTCGATCCATTTCATTTTGGATCAAAGTTCGAAAGGTGTTTGAATTTTAAAGTATTGAAGTGTTTGAGAAATTTTGAATCATGCCACCAAGGAGAGCTAATCGTCACCAAAAAGTAGAAGCTTTGTATCGAAGAGAAGAAGCTGATTAGATGGAGCAAAGAATCAATGAAAACTTTAGTGAAAAACTTAACGAAGGAATTGGTCGGTTAGAGAAGATGATGTTAGAAATGAATCAAAATCGGAGAAGGATTTCACCTGAATCTAACCATGGAGGAAGTAGAGTCTCACCACAATCCAATCGAGAAAGAAGTGTTGATGATGATCAAAGATGTGGGAGGAATGTGAATGATCGAGAATGGAGGAATGTAGATAGAAGGGATGATGGTGGAAGACGCGAAGGGAGTAGAGATGTTGGTGGTCAGGATCGACATCGATATACATCTGATTTTGAAGAGGAGTATGATGGTGGTAGTGTTCGAGGACAAGGACGAGGACAAGGAAGAAATCACTCTGAGTATGATCACAAGTGGGAGTCGGGGATGAAGACGGAAATACCGGAGTTTAAAGGAGGTATGCAAGCTGAGGAGTTTTTAAATTGGGTGGCTAATGTTGAAGAGATTTTTGACTTCAAAGAAGTTCCAGAACAGCGTAGAGTGAAGTTGGTTGCTATGAGGTTGAGGGGTAGAGCTTTGGCATGGTGGCAGCAAACCAAACTTACACGTGAACGAATGGGGAAGTCAAAAGTTGAGTCTTGGGAGAAGATGAAGAAATTAATGAAAGCAACGTTCTTACCTTACAATTATCAATCTTTGATGTATCAACGTTTGCAGAACTTGAGGCAGGGCACAAGGAATGTTAATGATTACGCGGATGAGTTTTATCAGCTTATTGCGAGGAATGATATTATGGAAACGGAAGAACAGCTGACATCTAGATTCATTGGGGGATTGCGAATGCAGATTCAGGATATGGTTAACATGTTTGACCCCAGATCTGTAGCGGAAGCACATCAGAAAGCGTTGGCTTGGGAGAAACAGGGAAGACGAGGAGGTGGTATGTTTACAAATTCCAATAATCAAGTAAAGGGTGTTAGTGGAAGTTCTAATGTTTCAAAAGTTTTTGCAAAACCAGTTGTGAATGAGGTTGGGAAGGAGAAAGTCAATAATGGTTTCAAGTGTTATAATTGCCAAGAAATGGGCCACAAAAGTAGAGAATGTCCAAAGCCGAAGAAGGGAGCTATGATAGCGGAGGTTGAGGATGAGGATGAAGAAGCTGAATGTTCCAATTCACCACCTAATGAGGAGGAAGAAGACGTGTCGGGAGATGAAGGTTATAATCTAATGATGAAGAGGTCCTGTTTAACACCAAAGTGAGAGGAGGATTGTAGTTGGTTAAGGAGCAATATTTTTTAGTCAACATGTACCATTCTGGTGAAGGTTTGCAAATTTGTTATTGATGCTGGAAGCTGTGATAATATAATTTCTTCAGAAGCTGTGAGGAAGTTGGCGTTGAAAACTGAGAAACATCCGAAACCATACAAGCTAGCTTGGTTGAGGAAAGGCGGGGAGGTGAAGGTTGGACGAAGGGCTTGTGTGAAGTTTTCAATTGGGAAGAAATATAAAGACGAAATCTGGTGCGATGTGGTAGATATGGATGTCTGTCATTTGTTGCTGGGGAGACCGTGGCAGTATGATAGGGCGGTGCAACATGATGGGCGTACCAACAGTTACAGTTTCATGTTTGAAGGCACAAAGATTACTCTAGTTCAAAAGAAGCGACAACAGGAGGAAAACAAGTTGGAGGAGATTGAAGAGCTTAAAACTTTGTTATCTTTGAAGGAGTTTGTGAAGGAAGTAGAGAAGGAGCCTGAAGTGTTTTTGTTGATTTGGCGAGAGAGCAGTGAAGAGGTTGAAATTCCGGAAGAAGCGAAGCCAGTTTTGAAAGAATTTGATGATGTATTTCCAGAGGAGTTACCAACGGAGTTGCCACCGTTGAGGGATATACAACATCAGATAGATCTTGTTCCAGGTGCTGTGTTGCCACACAGACCACATTATCGAATGAGTCCAAAGGAACATGAAGAATTGAGGAGGCAAGTGGAAGAATTGCTTGAACAGGGGCGTGTGCAGGAGAGCTTAAGTCCTTGTGCTGTACCAGCTTTATTGGTACCCAAAAAGGATGGAACGTGGAGGATGTGCACAGATAGTAGAGCATTGAATAAGATCACAGTCAGATACAGATTTCCGATGCTGAGGCTTGATGATCTATTGGATCAAATCAGTGGGTCCGTAATCTTTTCTAAGATTGACTTGAAGAGCGGTTATCATCAGATTCGCATTAGACCAGGGGATGAATGGAAGACAACATTCAAGACGAGGGAAGGATTGTATGAATGGCTGGTAATGCCGTTTGGTCTATCGAATGCACCGAGTACATTCATGAGGGTGATGAATCAAATTTTCAGACCGTACATTGGAAAATTTGTGGTGGTTTACTTTGATGATATTCTGATCTACAGTGCTAGTACAGAAGAACATGTTCAACATTTGAAGAAAGTGTTAATTATTCTACGTAAAGAACAATTCTATGCTGCTACAAAGAAGTGTGTTTTCATGGCGAGGAGTGTTCTATTTCTGGGGTATGTCGTATCAGAGGAAGGTATACAAGTGGATCAAAGTAAAATTGAAGCTATCAGAGATTGGCCGCAACCCAAGACGATAACGGAAGTTCGGAGTTTTCATGGGTTGGCTTCATTTTATCGGAGGTTTATTCCACACTTTAGTAGTGTGATGGCACCTGTTACGGATTGCATGAAGGGAAAACAATTTGCATGGACAGAGGAAGCAGGGGATGCTTTTGGGAAGATCAAGGAGTTGCTGACGTCTGCACCAATTCTAGTATTACCAGATTTTCAGTTGTTGTTTGAGCTACACACTGATGCGTCAAAGGTTGGGATTGGAGGAGTGTTGAGTCAGAGGGGGCGTCCTATTGCATACTTTAGTGAGAAGTTGTCAGGAGCAAAGATGAGATACAACACATATGACGTGGAATTCTATGCTGTTGTGCAAGCTATCAAATACTGGAGACATTATCTATTTTAGAAAGAGTTTGTTCTTTACACTGATCATGAAGCATTGAAGCATTTACAAGGACAAGACAAGATTTCAGCAAGACATGCATCATGGATTGCATATCTACAACAGTTTACTTTTGTTGTTAAACACAAGTCAGGGGTGACGAATCGTGTGGCTGATGCTTTGAGCAGGAGGAGTCATTTGTTGACTACACTGAAAGTTGAGGTGACAGGGTTTGAAATGTTGCCAGAATTATTTGTCAATGATCCATACTTGGCAAAGTTTGTTGATAAAGTCAAGAAGGGAGAGACGGATGAGTTTATGATGGTAGATGGTTTTCTATTCAA
The DNA here is from genome assembly GCA_030737815.1 of Allium fistulosum. Taxonomy (NCBI): domain Eukaryota; kingdom Viridiplantae; phylum Streptophyta; class Magnoliopsida; order Asparagales; family Amaryllidaceae; genus Allium; species Allium fistulosum. Next base: position 168,134,679 of record CM060906.1, on the reverse strand, counting down.
GGGAAATCGATTGTGCATACCTGATTGTAGTTTGAGAATGAAGATTGTAAAGGAGCTACATGAGGAAGGCCACGTGGGTAGAGACCGTACATTGCAGTTGATTTCACAGTCTTACTTTTGGCCATCAATGAGGAACGAAATGGAAGGGTTTGTGGAACGATGTCATATCTATCAGGTTTCGAAAGGAACTGCGACTAATGCTGGTTTATATATGCCGTTACCTGTACCAACTAAACCATGGGTTGATGTGAGTATGGACTTTGTGTTGGGGTTACCGAGAACACAGCGTGGTAACGATTCCATTTATGTGGTGGTTGACCGATTTTCGAAAATGGTACATTTTATTGCTTGTAAGAAGACGGCGGATGCTGTTCATGTTGCTCAGTTGTTTTTCAAAGAGATATATCGACTTCACGGATTGCCAAAATCGATTGTGTCGGATAGGGATACTCGTTTTCTAAGTCATTTTTGGCTAAGTTTGTGGAAGATGGTGGGAACGAAGTTGAACTTTAGCAGCGCTTATCATCCGCAAACGGATGGACAGACCGAGGTTGTGAACAGATCATTGGGAAATTTATTACGATGTCTGGTGCAAGACAATCTGAAGAGTTGGGATGTGAAGTTATGTCAATCAGAGTTTGCTCATAATCATGCTGTGAACCGTAGTAAGGGTTTCAGTCCATTTCAGATAGTATACTCAAGCTTACCGAGGGGACCGTTGGATTTAATGGTAATACCACACTCGAAGGGGACAGTTATGAAAGCTTTTGATTTTGTTGAAGGGTTGACGGAGTGTCATAGAATCGTTCAAGAACGATTGGAAAAGGCAAATGAGAAATACAAACGATCTGCAGATCTGAAGTGAAGAAATGTTGAGTTTAATGAAGGAGATATGGTATATGCTGTGTTAACAAAGGATCGTTTTCCAATAGGCGCTTATAACAAATTGAAAGCCAGAAAAATTGGTCCTGTAGAAATCGTGAAACAGATTAATGAAAATGCTTATAAATTGAAGCTGCCAGAGGGTGTGTACACGTCGGATGTATTCAATGTTAAGCATCTCGTACCTTATCATGGGGATGAGTGTGTCACGGAGGAGGAAAGTGCAAATTCGAGGACGAATTACTCTCAACCAGGGGAGGATGATGCAGGCCAAGTACTAAGTCGTGACCAACTTAAGGAAATTGAAGGTCTAGGTCGTGACCGACTTAACAAAAATGGCATGAGTCGTCCACGACTTAACCAAGGCAAAGACATGAGTCACCCACGATTTATCGAAGCGGATGGCATAAGTCGTCCACGACTTAACGGAGTTGAAGACATAAGTCGTCCACGACTTAACTCGAGCGGGTCACGACCTAACACTACAAGAGGAGCAACACAAGTTGAAAATGCGCAAGGCTTAGGTCGGCAACGACTTAAGGGAAGTGTTTTGGGTAGTGTACGACTTAACGGAACAGGTGATAAGTCGTTACCGAGTTACGACTTAGTTAAGTCGCCAAAAATCTTAAATCGCTGAAGCCTGAAGCCGTAGATTATTATGATGCTTTAATCCAGGCCATTGATTCTGCAAAGGAGCTTGAGATAGAATCGCTACTGGAGTATAAGTCGTGAGTCGTCCGTTTTAGGTCGCATACGACCTAGGTTGAGTCGTGAGAAGTTGTAGGTCGGCAATGACCTAAGTGATGTATTTTATGTTTGTTAAGTCGTAGGTCGCATTTGTTTACACCGTCTGTTTTTGAGTCGCTATGGTTTTAAGTCGTAAGTCGCAGGTACTGGTTAAGTCGTAAGTCGGAGTCTTGTTAAGTCGGAGCCGACTTAAGAGTTGTACAGAATTGTAATGTTGAAATGTACGCCTATAAATAGGCCGTGTGAGTCATTTGTAATAGTTTAGTTGATTTGAAATAAAACTCTTGTTTTGTTAGCTTTGTGCTTTCACCAAATTGGTAGTCGAGTGTAATCTCCTATCTCCTCTTTCGGTTAATCGAGTGCGCTCGATTCAACGACTGCAGAAGCCGATTCACAGAATCTAGTGCGCTAGATCAACGTGTGAAGAATCGCAGATCTTTGAACCCGGTATCGTGCGCGATCAACGAGTTCGGGATAGCTAGAATTCGGTATCTTCGGATCAACGAATTTGGGCATTTCAGTATCTTCCAATCCATCGATTACTACATTCATCAATCTACATTGTTTTTGATTAATCCGCTGCGTCACTTTCAAACTGTTTTCAAAGATTTATTCATAACTTGGAAATATCATTTTGAAATCCCTTTAACACAAATTGGAAGTTTATTACTTATGTGAAAGCTTTTACTATTTGAAAACAATAGTTTCGTTTCAGAAAAATCCAGTTATATTTACACGAGTTAAAACCCTTGAATTAAATTCAAATTCCCAAATCAATACCTTTAAAATGGTTTAACCCGTATATAACTTTTACAGCATCTTTAATCCTTAGTTTCAAATCATAGAATTCAATTTCAAACTTGAATTCAAATTTAAATCAAATTATTTAAATTTCAAGATATCCAAAAATATCTTTAAAACTCCTTTCAAAAGCTTTTCATATTAAACCCCAATTTCCAATTCAAAATCAATTGAAAGTAAAATTTCAATTTCAAAAACATTAAATTTAAATCATCTGTGACTTAACCGATTTCCACGTGAAATCCATATTTGTGTGTGTAGAAGTGTAGTCCAGGGGTTTTACACAATAGTGCAACATCATTCAATCATCACAGATCAAATACAGAAAATATAATTGATAAGAGGTATAACTATAACGCTTACCTTTTATTCCTCGATCACAGATGTATATAAATTACATATAATATATTACATTCATCCCAGATAAATAAATCACAGTACAGATCACACATAAATCAGAATATATCACACAGCATCACAGATCAGGGAATATCAACAATTCAATCATTCATTCAGGTCCAAACATTCATAGGTAAGGTCAATTTATTCATCTGATTAAATTAAATCAGATTTGTTACTAATCCTGGTTAATTAACATTAATTAATTACAAACCATTTTAATTAATTATCCATTAATCATTTATTAATTATCCTTTAGTTATTAATTAATCAACCTTAATTAATAAATCAATCAATCTTTAATCATTAAATAATTAACCTTTAATTATTTAATTATCCGTTAAATTAATCTTTCTTAATTAATCATATTAATTAACCCTTAATTAATTACCATTAATTATCCTTAATCAATTATTGCTTAATCACTTGATTAATCAATTTTAACCATTAATTAATATTTAATTAATAATTCTTCATTAATGATTTTAACCCTTTAATTACTTACTTCATTAATCCAAATCATAAATAAATCATCATTAAATCTTTATTAATCAAAACTTAAGTCAAAACTATTTATTTAAAACTTGGGTTAAAAAGTTTTTCTAAAAATCTACGTTTTGTTTAGAAATTGAAACTGTTTTATATCCAACCCGAGACGTACTCGAGTACTTCCCCGAGTCAACATGGCCTCTACTTCGAGTTTCCTCTAAAACCAACCCGAGCCACCTTTAAACTTTAAAAATTTGTTTAAGTTTAGAAATAAACCCGGTATACACTTGAACATATGCGAGCTCAAACTCAAACCTGCAACACATCTTCCCGAAGACAACTTCGAGTCTCAACTCTTCTTCCCAAACTCAACAATACCAGATACAACGAGCACAGGTGCACATGCACCAAACGCCGGAGCCACGGCGATTGACGCTGCCACCTCCCACATGTCGCCGTCCATCAACTCACACCCTCAGGCCAACCAATTCATCGAATCCACGATGAACTCGAAATCGAAGCACTTAATCCAACCTGGAACAGAATTCGATCACCACGAACTTCCTCGTACCGCCACCATAGATCATCAGCGACCACGAAACTTCGACCAGCCACTCGTCCACACTCCCTCGACCATCTCCCAAAAACCCATCGTACTCGATCATCCAAAGACGTTGCGCCGCTAAAAAATGTCCATCCTATCCAAACTAGGGTTACCAACGTAAATCGATCACCACCACCACCACAGTGATCTTCCATCACTTCTGCTATTTTTCCCAAACTCCTCGATCACTCATCTAGCTTCAGCATCAACCCCGTGACCACCGGACCTCGCGATCGCCAGAAATGGTCACGATTTCATTTTCTGTTCAACTCAAAAGCTCACTCGATTCCCAAATTTAAAAATCACAAAACTATTTTTTAAAAATCATAACTTTCGAAGACGAATCTAAACATGTATTTGAAACATGAAATCTACACATTTGATTTCTGACCAATTTTAATTTGTCATTGTAAATTTATTTTTTCCAGATAAATATGCTTCATAATTCTACTTGTTTTTATCTTAAATTTTTGTATCACATTATTAAAATCAATTTCCTTTTAAACATCATATTTTATAATGATTTAGATGAAGAGATAAGAATTATTTTTGAGAGATCTTAGGCCTGTCAAACAGAGGTATGCATATGCATACAGACATACATGCATACATTTAGTGTTTTAAATTTGTATACCCAAACAGAATAAATCATTTCAATTTATCATTTTCATCCATTATCACAGACTTAAGAAAATAAAGGAGATCAAGTTTTAAAAATGGAAGTTTGCTCACCGATTTCCAAAGAAGAAGAACAGAGCATCTTAAATTTTTGAAACTGGCTTGTAAAACTGCAAGCTAAAGCTTTTTCCTTGATCCTCTAGCTTGAATTTGGTTTGCAATTGATTGAATTATTGTTGTCAAGTTTGCAAATATAGTGTTGCTTCAGTTTTTCTTAGTTTTATGGACGAAAACTGAGATGAAGCTTGATATAAATGAAAGAAGTTTACAAGGTATACATTTTGTACAGGGTGATATAATGTTTTGTACAACAATGTATATATTTTGTACAACATAACCAGAGATTTTTCTTTAGCAAATGGTGGCTGATAGATAGTGTTGTGATGGCTTCATTTATTATGTTGTACCATTTTTTTTATTTTTATTTTTTTATTTTTATATTTCGGCTGTACAAAAGTATATGGAGATGTTTGGTGGCTTGTTCTACCTTCATGTGTACATACTTATCTTCCTTTGCAACTTTTATTATATATATTGTTTGTTTACACTTGCATATATATTTGCTTTTACAAGTTTATTTCTTTCTTTTATATGTTTTGTTCATAACCGTTTATTTTTTTTTGTTCCTTGTTTACTTCCAGGTTTACATGTTTACATTTCAACTTGTACATGAATATGATTTATTTGTTTTGCTTTATATTGTTACATACTTGAATGTATTATATACTAGTGTCCTCTTTTTCCTTTGCTTTGTCTTCATACTTGAATATATTTCATTCTTTGTATTTTATAACTTATCTTATATATTTGTATTTCTATTTTTAGACCATTTATTTACGATTTGAATTCAAATCAAATATATATATATACATATATTTATAATTTCAAATTGACTCATATATACCCAAATATATATATATATATATATATATATTCACATATATACATATATACAATATTTTAAATTTAAATGATTTATACAGAATATATTTGAATCCGGGGAAACTCGCATCACTTAAATCAATTTATTTTACAATTTTTATTCAAAATTAATTATCAATTTAAATTTATATAAAATCCGTGGTCGTTACAAACTTCCCCCCTTAAAAGAATTTCGTCCTCGAAATTGCCAAGGAGACACAAGGATAGATGAAAAATATTTCATCAAATCAAACTAAATATCTATTCTGCATTTGGCTTACCAAATCAGAATATCAATAACAGATACAAGAACGAATCTGTTTGACACTTCACAAGATACTCGGGTTATCCAGATCTACGAAATATGCAGAGGCATTGGTTAGTTGGAAAGGATAACTAACCATTCGTAGAATATACTGGGACCCAAATTGTATAGATATATAGATACAATTTCAAAACTTTTAGTTTAAAAACCAAATTATACCTATCAACCATAGCAACCAAACCAACCAATACATCCAAACAAACAATTTTGACTTATTTGGAGTTTATGTTCCATATTTATATCGAATTTCTTCCTGGATCTACCAGAAACTATCGAAGAATTAAGAAAAAGATGCTGAACAAAAGAGATTGATAGAGAAAAGATTGTTTCCTTGTTATTACAGGATATTGACCATTCATAGTCATATTCCCCTGTCCCCTATCTCATCCTCTTCTTGCACTCATACTCACTATCAGTGGATAGCAAGAGAATTCACTGAGGCATTCGAACGGATATATGAGGAATACTGATTCTAGGGTATACTTCATCCTATCTCTAATGAGCTACTTAATGTGTTATACTCCTAAGCTAAAGTTTTACCCTCAGCTCTGATACCACGTTGTAAAGATCCAAAAACTCGGCCTTTGAAAATCGGCACCCGTACTTCACTTGTACTCAAATGCCGTAGATTCAAACGCCGAATCTGGCTCTCTGGAGCTTATAACACAGTAAGTATAACAACATAGCGGGATAAAGAAATCAATGATATCATATACAACTCCAATGAATACAATATCAAAATGATATACAACAATGATATCAATAATACACAGCAATATCAAAGATAAATGATGATACAACGGAAAACAACAGAACTGATAACTCCAAATGATCTAAAAAGGAGCGTGAGTCCAACCACTCCAATATCAACTCGAGCCACCATCACGATGCACCAAGATAAGCAAGAACAGTCAATGAACTCCAAAACTAAACTAGCTCCAGATAATCTAATCAACCTGAATATCTGAGAAACCCAACTCTAGACTGCCCATGTGGAAAATTATGGGCACCCAGAGTTTAGGAAGGGAACAATAAACTCCAGGTCAGTCATGGGACTGGTGTGAGCAACAAAAACAGTTTATCTTTAAACAACAACAAAAGAATTTTAAACATTGAAACTCGCAATGCTTTTGGAAAATGAAACTACCATAAGACCTCCCGCCACACACACAATGCAAGCGCAGAATTGGAGGAGATTTCTTCTTATGATAGTCAAAAATGCTTACTATGCAAAATCATTGGATTATTATTATTATTAGTGCATAGTGCGGAAAAACATTTCGAAAGAATAATATTAATCTTAGCCAGCATAGGTATCATTATATTATGCCTACTATAGCTGCTATGTTAAATAGCAGGTTCTACAACTAAAACCATACAAGGTTCGTATTGGAAATTGGATTGCCAACAAATGGTCAGGCTGAGGAACTTCCTATGCCACGTAGGAAACGCCTCTGGCGGGACGCTCTGAGAGACAACCTGCTCTCTGCCAACACAAGGCCGGGTTACCTCTGTTTCAAGGTAACTACTACACGAATATGCCATTCCCCGGTCCTTTGGGACCTTTATCCGAGCGCTCGATAACCAACATCACGCAGTAATAAATAAAGTGTGTCCACATGAGTAAGTATCTGGGCTCCATACCATGATACTACCCTTTCCCAAAAGGAAATGACATACCTAAAGGACGCGACCCTCATAACCTTGCCGCATCATTCCTGTTTCGACCATTTCCGGGTTGTGAGGTCCGAAGAGGTCTCGTCCACAAAGCTACGCTTTTTCACAAAGCCACGCTTTGATCACAAATGATCAATAAATGATCTTCACACAACAACACTCAGCATGCCACATTACCAAATTGGGAATATATCGCTGATAAATTTCAACTACATAACCTCTGAGCTCGTACGTCTCAGAGAAGGGTGTTAAGCTAAGAGAATAAATTCTCCGCCACCAACAGAAATGTATTTGAAAGAAATCAGCTTTATATCTCAAAATGTAATGTCGGACATGTAACCATGTTAGTCTATTCCGGGTTCGAACAGAACCGAAGGCACTTCCAAAGAAGCCCTTGCAAATCCGAATAATTTTCTAATCACGTCCGGACTTCCCATCACAAAGGGTGATCAAATCTCTATATCGGGGACCAGTCGATGCAGAGACATTCGACGAGTTGTCCTTTCGTTTTCGAAAATATCCGGTCTTCACCACCGGTCTTCAAATGCTATCCATATACGACGTATCATTATTCGGAATGGGTTATATGACACAAAGGTCCTCTCCCGGCTAAACCCAAATAATGAGCGTAATATTTAAAAACATATGGATATTGGGATTTCACTTAAATCATAGCTTAAAGCCCAAAACCTTTTATTCGAATGGTTAAACCAAATTACCATTTCCAATCTTTTAAACAAAAAGATTCATTTCAAAAACCTTCAATGGTTTAAACAATTTCCACACTTTCAATCTTTTAAACAAAAAGTTTCAATTCACAAAGTTCACCAAGTTTCATAAAGATCTACTCATAGATTTTCAAATCAATTTTCTATTTCAATTGGATTTACTCATCCAATCTTTAAACAAAGATTTAATTTATAGCTTTCAAACTGTTTTCAAAGATTTATTCATAACTTGGAAATATCATTTTGAAATCCCTTTAACACAAATTGGAAGTTTATTACTTATGTGAAAGCTTTTACTATTTGAAAACAATAGTTTCGTTTCAGAAAAATCCAGTTATATTTACACGAGTTAAAACCCTTGAATTAAATTCAAATTCCCAAATCAATACCTTTAAAATGGTTTAACCCATATATAACTTGTACAACATCTTTAATCCTTAGTTTCAAATCATAGAATTCAATTTCAAACTTGAATCCAAATTTAAATCAAATTATTTAAATTTCAAGATATCCAAAAATATCTTTAAAACTCCTTTCAAAATCTTTTCATATTAAACCCCAATTTCCTATTCAAAATCAATTGAAATTAAAATTTCAATTTCAAAAACATTAAATTTAAATCATCTGTGACTTAATCGATTTCCACATGAAATCCATATTTGTGTGTGTAGAAGTGTAGTCCAGGGGTTTTACACAATAGTGCAACATCATTCAATCATCACAGATAAAATACAGAAAATATAATTGATAAGCGGTATAACTATAACACTTATCTTTTATTCACCGATCACAAATGTATATAAATTACAGATAATATATTACATTCATCCCAGATAAATAAATCACAGTACAGATCACACACAAATCAGAATATATCATACAACATCAAAGATCAGGGAATATCAACAATTCAATCATTCAGTCAGGTCCAAACATTCATAGGTAAGGTCAATTTATTCATCTGATTAAATTAAATCAGATTTGTCACTAATCCTAGTTAATTAACATTAATTAATTACAAACCATTTTAATTAATTATCCATTAATCATTTATTAATTATCCTTTAGTTATTAATTAATCAACCTTAATTAATAAATCAATCAATCTTTAATCATTAAATAATTAACCTTTAATTATTTAATTATCCTTTAAATTAATCTTCCTTAATTAATCACATTAATTAACCCTTAATTAATTACCATTAATTATCCTTAATCAATTATTTCTTAATCACTTGATTAATCAATTTTAATCATTAATTAATATTTAATTAATAATTCTTCATTAATGATTTTAACCCTTTAATTACTTACTTCATTAATCCAAATCATAAATAAATCATCATTAAATCTTTATTAATCAAAACTTAAGTCAAAACTATTTAATTAAAACTTGGGTTAAAAAGTTTTTCTAAAAATCTACGTTTTGTTTCAAAACTGAAACTGTTTTATATCCAACCCGAGACGTACTCGAGTACTTCCCCGAGTCAACATGGCATCTACTTCGAGTTTCCTCCAAAACCAACCGGAGCCTCCTTTAAACTTTAAAAATTTGTTTAAGTTTAGAAATAAACCCGGTATGCACTTGAACATACGCGAGCTCAAACTCGAGCTAGCAACCCATCTTCCCGAAGACAACTTCAAGTCTCAACTCTTCTTCCCAAACTCAATAATACCAGATACAACGAGCACAGGTGCACGTGCACCACACGCCGGAGCCACGGCGATCGACGCTGCCACCTCCCACATGTCGCCGTCCATCAACTCATACCCTCAGGCCAACCAATTCATCGAATCCACGATGAACTTGAAATCGAAGCACTTAATCCAACCTGGAACAGAATTCGATCACCATAAACTTCCTCGTACCGCCACCATAGATCATCAGCGACCATGAAACTTCGACCAGCCACTCGTCCACACTCCCTCGACCATCTCCCAGAATCCCATCGTACTCGATCATCCAGAGACGTTGCGCCGATCAAAAATGTCCATCCTATCCAAACTAGGGTTACCAATGTAAATCGATCACCACCACCACCATAGTGATCTTCCATCACTTCTGCTATTTTTCCCAAACTCCTCGATCACTCATCTAGCTTCAACATCAACCCCATGACCACCGAACCTCGCGATCGCCAGAAATGGTCACGATTTCATTTTCTGTTCAACTCAAAAGCTCACTCGATTCCCAAATTTAAAAATCACAAATTTATTTTTTAAAAATCATAACTTTCGAAGACGAATCTAAACATGTATTTGAAACATGAAATCTACACATTTGATTTCTGACCAATTTTAATTTGTCAGTGTAAATTTATATTTTCTAGATAAATATGCTTCATAATTCTACTTGTTTTTATCTTAAATTTTTGTATCACATTATTAAAATCAATTTCCTTTTAAACATCATATTTTATAATGATTTAGATGAAGAGATAAGAATTATTTTTGAGAGATCTTAGGCCTGTCAAACAGAGGTATGCATATGCATACAGACATACATGCATACATTTAGTGTTTTAAATTTGTATACCCAAACAGAATAAATCATTTCAATTTATCATTTTCATCCATCATCACAGACTTAAGAAAATAAAGGAGATCAAGTTTTAAAAATGAAAGTTTGCTCACCGATTTCCAGAAAAGAAGAACAGAGCACTTAAATTTTTGAAACTGGCTTGTAATACTGCAAGCTGAAGCTTTTTCCTTGATCCTCTAGCTTGAATTTGGTTTGCAGTTGATTGAATTATTGTTGTTCAAGTTTGAAAATATAGCGTTGCTTCAGTTTTTCTTAGTTTTATGGACGAAAACTGAGATGAAGCTTGATATAAATGAAAGAAGTTTACAAGGTATACATTTTGTACAGGGTGATATAATGTTTTGTACAATAATGTATATATTTTGTACAACAGAACCAGAGATTTTTCTTTAGCAAATGGTGGCTGATAGATAGTGTTGTGATGGCTTCATTTATTATGTTGTACCATTTTCTTTTTATTTTTTTATTTTTATATTTTGGCTGTACAAAAGTATATGGAGATGTTTGGTGGCTTGTTCTACCTTCATGTGTACATACTTATCTTCCTTTGCAACTTTTACTATATATATTGTTTGTTTACACTTGCATATATATATTTGCTTTTACAAGTTTATTTCTATCTTTTATATGTTTTGTTCATAACCGTTTATTTTTTTGTTCCTTGTTTACTTCCAGGTTTACATGTTTACATTTCAACTTGTATATGAATATGATTTATTTGTTTTGCTTTATATTGTTACATACTTGAATGTATTATATACTAGTGTCTTCTTTTTCCTTTGCTTTGTCTTCATACTTGAATATATTTCATCCTTTGTATTTTATAACTTATCTTATATATTTGTATTTCTATTTTTAGACCATTTATTTACGATTTGAATTCAAATCAAATATATATATACATATATTTATAATTTCAAATTGACTCATATATACCCAAATATATATATATATATATATATATATTCACATATATACATATATATATATACAATATTTTAAATTTAAATGATTTATACAGAATATATTTGAATCCGGGGAAACTCGCATCACTTAAATCAATTTATTTTACAATTTTTATTCAAAAATTAAATTAATTATCAATTTAAATTTATATAAAATCCGGGGTCATTACAATGAATTATTGAAGCGTAGTTTAATTAACATAAGGTTAATGATGTTTATCTATTGTCCCTCGTTAATTAGTTTAGTTATGCCCGACCAATTTATGGACATTAACTATCATTTACTGGCTGTTGATTTGTGCTCAACCAGTTTATAGGCAATTTTAATTTTTTACTACATGGGTTGGGTAAACAATATTTGTGGGTATATTGAAACAAACACCTTGTAAATTGAGTTTCACGATTTGACCATGAGACATTCGGTGGCAATGATGGGTTAAAAGTTTAATTTAGTGAAAGATGTTTATTTTAGTCTCAAAAGGATTAATATTTAGTAAATAAACCTTTGCAAAAATGTTTTATATAAGAAAGTAATTTTATACAAGTATGGTTTATAAAAAATGATTTATAAACAAAAAGGATTTAACCAATAGTTTGAGAACTTAAATCCTTGTATCATTGAAAAAGGTTTTTAAAGATTTTAGGGAAAATAATAGTAGTATTATTTGAAAGTAAGAATTTAGTAAATTGGTTTACGACTTAAGGTCATGGTACTTAGTAATATTTACAAAGTATTTGATATCGTTTTGAAATAATTTTGGTCAGACTTAAGGTCATGGTACTTAGTAATATTTACAAAGTATTTGATACCGTTTTGAAATAATTTTGGTTGAGTCAGAAAAGCATGAATTAGATGTATTGAACTCAAAGCTGTCGGTTGAAAATAATTCTAGTGATGACTTCAACATCATCGACATTCATTTTTGGGTTTCTAAGTGAGGGATGCTATAGGGTTGTTTTAGTAAAACTGTTTTCGATTTGATTTCGAAATTATGATTTGTTATACAAAAGATATATGTATATATTATTATTTTAATTGATTTGAAATAAAACCTGGTGTTTAGTTCTAAAGTTTTTCTTTGAAAATAAATTTAATACGAGCTTTTTAATTTAGAAGAGTTTTATATGTATGCTATATAGGGTGCCCGAGTGGTAGTGGCATAGCCTAGAATAAATGATGAAACCTTTTCATGTTTTCACTCTTTGGGTAAAGTGTGTTTAATAAATTATTGAAATTTGTTAAGATATTTTATATACACATGTAGCCTATGCCTTAGGATTATATGGTATATCATGTTATGATATGTTATCTGGTAGATTTCACTTATTAAAATGAAACCGATTTTTTCGATGATTTTGGACAGTTGAAAACTTCCAAATTGTTATAGAACTTGAAGCTAAGTATTTTTGCGAAAATATAAAAGTTTAGTTTATATAACACTTGAATTTAAGAAGTTATTAAGTTAAAGAAAATTTTAAATTTGTTGAACATCCTTGTTAAGTAAAATAAAATTTTATATTTTGCATATACTCATTGGATGTCATGGAGTATTATACGAGTATGAACTTATGTTGTAAAATGCTGATAAACTTGAAGTTATGTTTTATGAAGAGTTTCATAAATGATTTTAGTGTAGGGATATACTATTTGTGTAGGTAAATATGATATAAGAGATTGGTATAGTTAATAGGATAAGAACATAAGTTGTACTTAGATCGCATGACTGTTCTTGATCCAGTATTCGAGTATATGATTTTGAGGTGATTTACATCGGTCTGAACAAGGATTTTTCACTCAATTCTTAACAACGAACATTTGATATAGATTTTTGATAAGGCCCTAAAGTTTTATATCATAGTATATGGCTATGTAAGGAGAACGCAGGTTTCTAATCAAGGAACCTAATCGGATTCCGCACTAGAGAGGTCACGTGATCTATACTAGTTGGGAAACGAAATTTATGTGATCGAGCAGGTGATCGGATTTGATATTGCGTATGGATGGTCCATATGCATCGTATTGGATTTAGTATATGCATGCAAAGTTTTGTTCACTTATGGAGAGTTTAGGTGATGAGTCTTCGATTTGTTATGAGGTAGCATGAATTGTCGACAAAGTAACAACCTGAGGCTATTGAGCGTAAGGTGTGCTTAGTCGATTGTTTGTCATCCTTATCCGATGAGAGGATTTTGAACTTGAGCAAACCATGGATTTTGTTTGCTAGTGATTGAATACTGTTAAGTATTGCTATGTGATTGTTTCTTTTGTTGCTTGTGTTGGGATTTCAAGGACGAAATATTCTAAGTACGGGAGAATGCAACGACCCGGAATTTTGGACACTTCGTATTTAAATATTTGAATCTTAGATTAATTGTTATTAAAACGATTTAGTGAGCTTTTTAACTCCCGTTTTTAAATCATAAGCAATGATGGTAAACTTGTTTTGAAAAAACGTTTACAAAAGTAAATACTTTGAAAAAATATCGATAATGTGACCGAAAATCATTTTAACGATAAACAGCTTTTGGACCGTCAGAAATTGTTCATATTTTTTTACATACACTTATATTCTTAGAAAATTAACAAAATGAGATAAAACTTTTTTTCCATTTATGAAAATAAACTTTTGGACGATGTCATGGATGATGTCATCAAAGATATTTTGGAAATGAGCTTAAATGGAAATACTTAAGTGTTAAAAAGTGATAAAGAAGAAGTGGTGGGAGGTAAGCCTTACATGACATGAAAAGGGGGTGAGAACAAGTTTATGCTACACCATTTGACGCATATAAAAGTAGGGGCACACCCTTGGCAACAAATCACACATTCATAAAGCTCAGAATGAAATATGAGAATAAAAAGGGTGCAAGTGCTTAAGCACCAATGCACCAATTCTTCTCTAACCTTTTCAAGCCTTAACCAAATCTCCAATCTCTTCTAAACTTTGACTGTAGGCCTAAAAAATCATGGGAAGCTTGATTATTAAGTAAAAAGTGGGAGAAAGTGAGAGGAATATGAGGATCTTGGAGGGGGCCGTGAGCAATGAGAGGAGGAGGAGTGTGTGGCCTTGGTTTGAAAGATCTAAATATTGGATCTTTAGTCTTTTGGTGATGGTGGGAGGTGGTTCTTTGCTTTTGTGGCTATGCGCTTAGGTTTAGCGCGCATCTAAGTGAGTTATCCCACTATATTGTTTGTATATATTGTGTATATATATGTTGTGTGCAAAGTATAAAGTTAAAGTGACATTAACTAAGTAAAGTTATAAACTTTGGACACTTCTTGCTTTTGAAAGAAAATGATAATTTTATATTGTATAACATCACTCCTATTACCCTTTTAAACATGTGGTGTGGCCGTTACTTGATGTTTAAATGGTTGTTTAACTTGTGTATTAAATTGTAGTAAGTTTGAAAGTGTTTAGAGCGAGAATAGTCGTTATAAATGCACTCCTGAATCCCTTGTTTTCGAGAATTTTTGTAAATAAATGAGAAGATATTCTTAGGGGTTTATTTTAATGATTTATGAGTACCCTATTGGTAGTATTTACTATAAAAAATTCATGTCTTAAATCATTTGTTAAAGTGGTTAAAACTAGTCACAAAGATCGTGCTTTTCAATGTTGTTTTTAACAAGGACCTTTCACAACATTTATAAATGCTATAGTAAGTTTCTTATGGTTTTAAGTGTTTAAAAATGATATTTATATTTGTTATTTTTATATAATCTTTTTTGAGATGTTTTCTAACCTGTTTTGAAGTATTTTAAAGTTGGTTTTATGTTTAAATATATTTTAATAATTATATATGTATTTTCAAAGTAAGGAGGTTTTATAACATAAAACATGTCTTCACTAAATTATAAATTAGTTATTTTCGAGTAATACTTTAAATAGATATTTAAAACTTATTTACAAGTTATTTGAATTTTTTTGAAATGTGTAATTGACTAGGCTTAATACTAAAGATGATGAAGTAGACTTCCCAATTTATGGGAGTTAAGATTGATGTCGAGTAGGGATAGAGCAATAGAGCTCTAACCTACCAGTTTCCCTCCCGACCGAGGAATAGTTAAGTCAGAAATATCAGAAATGTGTTAAACTTGTTATCTACTTATTTGTTTGAAAAGTAATTAAATTTGTTTAATGCTAAAAGCCGACGAAGTAGATTTATCTATTTGTCAAAGTTAAGATTGATGTCGATTAGGGAAGGAGTAATATAGCTCTAACCTACGAGTTTCGCTCTTGGCCGAGCCGATAAGGTCAAAAATGGGTTAATCATGTTTTTTGTTACTTCTTTCAAGAATCAGTAATACTATAGTTAACACTAACAGCCGAACAGTAGGCTTTTCCATTTGTGAGATTCAGGAACAAAGTGTCTAGGCAAGGCTTTCATGCAACCATTGCTCTAATTTACCTGGCTTCACTCTTAAACGAAGAAGAAATTAAGTTTAAATGTCAAAAATGAGCTAAGTATACGAACATTAGTTCATATAAATTGACTAGATAATCGATTAGTCGACTATGAACTTAACCAATTATTATCTTAGATCTTTAAATATAATGTTTTTAAAGATAATACAAGTACATAATGGTTTTGGGTTTATTGTGGCAATGTGTTAATAAGATTCGCTTTTAATCCTTTTTTATTATACTTATGAATGTAAAGAGATCGTTAAAAGAATGTTTTAAAGATAAGCATAAGTGAAATGGTTTCGTGTTTGTAGTGACAATGTTTAAATACATTAGTTTTGAACCTTTTTGAATGGATTTGTGAAAGTACTTAGATCCTTAAAATGGATATTTTAAAGGAAATTATAAGTGAGGAATCTTTTTGTAAAAGAAAGAAAAAGCAAAGCTCAAATTAGGAAATCTTTTTCATGATTTGTGAATATACTTGTACCATTTAAGATAATCATATGAATACTTTTTAAAAGAGTACAAATGAATAGCAGAAATTCATAAATGATGTTTTATTAGATAAAATAAGTTTTACTAATAAAAGAGGTTTTAACTAATAAAAGATTAATTAAATAATAATGGGATTAGAAGTCTCTTATGTGACTTGATCGTGCTTTGTATGTTTACTCGTTTATGAAAAAGATCTAGTCGTATACTTAGCACTAAAAGCCGCTGAAGTAGGCTCGTCTATCTGTGGGAATTAAGCACGATGTTCATGCAGGGATATAAGCAATAGAAATCTAACCTACCGGCTTCACTCTTGATCGAGGGATAATATGAGATGAAAATATCGAAAACGTGACAAGTACATGAGACTTGATTTTCATGTGTGATCGCTCTCATTATCATTGAATGACCAAACTCGTTGATTCAATCTTGAAGAGACCATGATTGGTAAGTGTTTTACTTATCGAAAACCACTTCAAGACTGAGATATATGTTCTAACTCTTGGAAGTGAATATGTTCGAGATATTGAAATCCATGTGTGGTTTTGAGATCTATTCAAGCTGTGGGAATCCAATTTAGGATTCGTGTTCTATTCGAGTGACAAAGACTCGTGTGAAAATGTCGAATGTAACCATGACATCAGAAATGGCTAAAGGTAGATTAAGATACATGACCTGGGGTTTAGCTGATCGACGTCAGGGTGTTATCAACTCCATATCTTGTGTTACTTATTGATTGTTGGTCGGCGGGAGCTGATGATATTTTGTTCACGTTGTTTGTGTTTATGTTCAGATGATGGGTCTCCTGTGTTTACCATATGGTATATTTTATCTAGAGATACACGACGCTTGGAAGGTGGTTTCTGGTCCTTTTGCATGGAGTTCGGATTCGACTTCTCCAAAGAAAACTTCGCAGAAAATCCCTTATGTGAATGTTCCTTATCGATTTTGATTGTACAGTCTAATATGCTGTTGAGTTACCAATGTAACCATTCCAGCTCTGTTATAATATTTATATTCTACATCCTAGACATTATCTATTATATCACCTTATTATTAGATGGTGGTTCTTTTTAGGTGATAACTGTTATGGCATTCCATGCGGTCTCAAAAATACTATTATACGTTGATCACACTTATATATCCAAACTAATTAATAAATATAATATATCATCCAAACAAGAAACAATCAGCATAAATAAAATTATTTCCCACTTATATAAAAATATAAGTTGGCCAGAGAGGTAAGTTAACTCACAAAAATTGCAGAAATGCCAAAGCGCTCCAGTTTGGATTAAAATTGAATGACCGTTTAATTTAACCCAAAATTCCTACTAGCCCCGAATCCGTCCAGTCCAACTCCATAGCGTAGTGCTCGCTGATACGAACGCAATGCAACTCGTCGTGCTCGATTTGGACCTCGTATGAGAAAGTTACGAATTTATTAACAAACGATATAATTAAATTAAATAATTAACTAAAGTTAAATTAAATATAGACTTAACCTTTCTCTTCCCGTTCTCGTCCACACATATTTCCAGGCGTGCATCATTTATTTTATTTTATTTTTTATTTTGGTTTGATCTCATGCGAACCCAGTCGACCACACCATTAGGAAACGCTGTGCCACCCTCGCTTGTAGCCGCCACCACCCCCCACCAAGCTCCTGGGCTATGCACGCGAATCGAGACCAGCAAACCTAAAAAAGCTACTCGAACGCGAGCCAATTGTTGCTACCTTGGCTCATCGATCAATGATCCAACTATTGAACAAGCTCGTATCGTCACTCTCTACGTTTCCCTAGTTGAAGTCGAAGGCTAATTCGCACCCTAGAGGCACCGACGAACTAAGGCCATCGATTTGGACCTCGATTTGCATTTTCAATATTAACTTTTAATTTATACTTTCATTTACATCCAATTCATTTACACTGAATTTTACTTACGTTCAATTGATTTACATTCCATTAATTTACATTCCAATAATTTACGTTATCACTTAAACCAATTGAGTTACATTCAATTGTTATCCTTTAATTTATTAACTTTCAATTTCAATCACATTTCTATTCACCATTCACTAATTTATTTCATTAGTTCAATTCAATTCATTCATTACATTAATTAATTCATTTAATTAATTCACTTAAATTCTATTTATGTTTAACAACATTTCATTCCATATTAAATTTATCTTACAACTCAAATTGAATTGCATTTTACAACTTAAGTTCATATTTATTCCATTAATTTATTACAAATCAAATTGTAACAACCCGCATATTTTACGATTGTATAATTAAATATTTTATTTAAATATAGCATCGTTAGTCGGATTAAAGTCCGAAAAGCTACTTTTTGCAAACAGTCGAATTAGGACTCAAGACCACTTCCATTGAGTCCAAAATGGCGTTTGCGACCTTTTTGAGTATAAACATCGATATGTTTGGAGTTGTGTAGAATTTTGACATTTTCACTTAGGGCTTTGGGCTTGGGTTTGGGTTTCAGCCCACTAACCCAACTCATCTTATATCCTAACTCCACCCCCTCTCCTCTTCATTTATTCTATTATTTTCCTAACACTTCAAGCTTTAGCAAAAATGGGGGAGGAGATTGGAAACTAAAATCCTAAGCCCTAGTATCCTTTGCAAATTCAAGTTCTAGCTCCAAAATCAAAGAGAAGCTTAGGTAAGCATCCTCTTCTTCTTCTCCATCTCAATCTCTCTCCAATTCTAGAAATTTCCTATGACCTAACTTAGGAAATATTTGTTGTAATCTTAGATTGGAGCTTCTAGAGTTGAAGTTGAAGTGTGGTTTATCTTTCTTTTGATTTCAAAGCTTCTCATTTGTTGTTTTGGGTTGAAAAGGTGAGTTTTTGAACTCACATCTACGTCTATAGATTTCGTTGTTGTTAGGTATGAATTCCTAACATCTATTCATGTTCATTTGTTTTTGATTTGGATTGATTTGGTGAATTTTCCAATTTTTGGTTTTTGAAGTCCAATTTTGTGAAAAAACCTTTTATGGGTGTTTGAACATGTTTACCGGGGTGTATCGAAGAGCCTATTAGGCTCAGTTGTCGCTTGGCATAAATCCCGAATAGCCGTTGCTCGATCGATCGGTTCCGGAAGAATTTCGCCCCACTTGGGGGCTAGGCTGATTCTGCTCTGGAATCAGGTTCAGTCGACTGAACCAGTAGGTTAGTTGACTGAACCAGTAGGTTAGTTGACTGAACCAGGGGCAGAAAGCATTCTTTCCCTGTATCAGTCGACTGACCTCTGTATTCAGTCGACTGAACCTGGAGACATCAGATTTCTGTCCCCGTCTCAGTCGACTGACCACCTAGGTCAGCCGACTGACCTGGAAACCGAAAGTTTCCAGGCTTTGAGTCAGCCGACTGACCACCTGGTTCAGTAGACTGACCTGCTTGTATCAGTCCTACTTGCTTATTTTTCGTGGGTTTCCAATTATAATCGATTCGTGTTGATCCAATTTGTTGTTATCATTTGTTATCAACTCTGATGACTTCTTTTTTAGGATTTTTGAGAATATCCATTTTGATGGATTCGGTATCGATTTCTAAGGATTTGATTCACGTCTTCGAATGTGAATTTTGGTGATTAATTGTTTCTATAATCATTTCTGTGATTTGTCACTTTAAAATACAAAGGTTTCTATACTAGTAGTAAATATTCAAACTCTTTCACAAAGATGATTCCAACTCTATTTTGAATACAAATCTCGTTTATAAAACCGTTTTCCAATATATTAGTATATACAAACCTTTACCTCATTCGTATGAGAAATCTAATTAAACGGCTTAGTAAAACAAGTGGTATGAAACGCTTGCGTTTACTTCACCGGTTAATTCTTGGACTTGTTCGATTGAAATCTTGTGACAATTTTCGAGTGGAAATCTACAATTTGTTCGTAAATATTTAAGTTAAGCTAGTGGTTATGGGACATGAAGCTAAACTCTTATATTTACTTACTTAATGTGATTCACACTTTTTATTGATCAATGATGATAATTTTGTGATTTAGACTAGCGATGTGCGATGTCTATTTTTTTGTGTGGGGACTAAAAACCCCGTTTGTGGAACTTCGGTTCAATTTGGTGGGGTAGCGACCCATGGTCTTCGGGCCGTTTGTGGAACCTCGGCTCAAAATTGATGGTTAGCGACCATGGATGTGATGCCCCACCTCTATGCTCACAATAACAAAGAGTATTAAAAGTAATACTGTCTGTTATTACGAAGAATAAGGCTGGATAGGAGCGGCCATCCGTAGTTGGACTTACACTAGTATTG
Source organism: Allium fistulosum (assembly GCA_030737815.1). Taxonomy (NCBI): domain Eukaryota; kingdom Viridiplantae; phylum Streptophyta; class Magnoliopsida; order Asparagales; family Amaryllidaceae; genus Allium; species Allium fistulosum. The sequence continues at coordinate 168,113,708 of CM060906.1, read as the reverse complement.
GTTACCTCGATAGGAGTGGTATATAATTCCATTTTTCATCTCTTATTTATTCACTCCCATCGACATACCCAATTCCAGTATAAAACGAACTACGATGGTTCATAAAAGTTTAGGACAATATATATAATAATAATAACACAGATACAAAAAAATGCGGAACACAGATAACAAAAGTCTCATATATATATATAACTAATGTCAGTTACAATACATTTAACACGATACATATGATACAACTACAACTGTCGATTCTGGAAGTTATATATACAAGTACATTATCAACTAATATACATGAATACATATCAACCTATACTATGACACGACTACTCCAAAAGATATGAAAAGTCTTCATAGCTCAAACAGCAACCCAAAGCAAGATATCTACAACCTGAAATAACTCGGGTCTGACCCGAGTATTAAATTCAAAAGAAAATAATACACGGGTCAGTCTAATTCAAACTCAGTTATTAATGCACAGAAGCAATAATAATAAAGAACAAATAGACGACAGTCATAGAAATCTCGTATATCCAACTCTTCGATAAGAGAATCAGATAACGACAGATATAACACTAAACAGTGTTAAACAACAAATCAGCAATCCAAATCATCAACAAGGATAAATAAAAGATTATCAATGAAGATAATATGAAAAACCCCAGAATTGCCTAAACAGCAATTAACATCAAAATCTAATTATTAAATAAATAATTAGAAACTCAGAATCTAATTATCGAATAGATAATTAGACACAACAAAATGATCAATCGAACTGAATCAAATACAATTCCCAAATATTGAATTGAACACAAAACAATTCAAATAATTGAAATATCAATTAAAACGTCAATACTGTGTGGCTGCAGTACACGCACGTGTGCACTGCCTCGCCACTACAGTGATGAAATACACAAAAGCTCAATGAAAGTTCACAAACGAGCACAAGGTCAAACCCAAAGGAAAAGTCAGGTTCAACACAAATGCACTACAAATAAAGTCACAACACGAGCACAAGGTCAAACCCGAGCGTTTAAGCTGGATTCAACTCAAGCGTAACACAAAACTGTCAAGAACAAATAACTCGACCAGACACACATGAACAAGAAATGAAAAAACCAATATGGCAACATGATTATCAAAGTAAACTACAGTACTCAAAACTACAAACTGGTCAATGCAACTAAAACATGAATGACTAGTTTCGACCAAGAATATACAGATGCCAGCAAACTCGAGCACAAATGTAGCATGCTCAAAGTAACCACATGGATGCAACTCGACTAACAGCAATATACAGTGACAATATGGTAAAGTGAAGACCAACATGAAATAAAGTCTGTGTGCCAAAAGGTCAGAGGCAATACAAGTGTAGTCTTGATGAAAAAATGCAAGAAACAGCTGTGGATATAAATGTATCACTGTGACACAAGTACAAGATACATGAACTAAACTTCCAATCAACATATGATGTGCACAGCCACTAGCACATATAGATATATAGTATGAACTAAAGTGAATGAGGACTCAAAGCGCTAACTCGAAGAACAATGGACCGTAGACTGTACATGAACCAAATACCGGAACCGAGTGCAATCTCAAGTGAACTCAACAAGACAGTCAAATTCAAATGCAACTGACTTGAAAGAACAAGCACATGAAACAACATATATGCAGACTGCAAACTCAACAGCATATGTACAGCATGTACAAGACTCAAAGACACAAATACAATGCAAATAGACACATGTGAAACAAGTGAATCAAGATACCAGACTCAAACAAGTGAACAAGATCTCAAAGCTCAGTCTCAATAAAACAACACTACAGGCAAACACAGTATACAACTCGAGCTCCAAAAGCTACAACATAATGCACCAGTGAACAACAAAAGTGAAATATAGGTAGCAAACAAGGATCTGGAACAAAGGCAAATACCACATGAATGCTACAGAACTCAAGGCTACCACTCAATGAAGTACTCAAACCAGGATCAACATTTAAATACAAATATACATGTATACAAACATACATATATATATATATATATATTTACACACATACATATCTATATCAAATGAAACAGGACAAGCAAATGACCAGACAGATATGTAAATATATGCAATGCACAACAACTGTCAGAGCATAAGCAAGTGACAATGATCAAGTCAGAGTCAAGCCAGAAGTTCAACCAAGACAAGGTACAGAGTCAAGGTCAAATATTTTTAATAGCAGCAGTTTCAAAATACTCAAAAATAAAATGTACGAAATCAGTGCATCAATGGTGAATTGCACATAAACAAGTCTGGCGACAACATGAAGATATCATGAAGCAGCCCCGATGTAACAAAACCAACATGTACTCAAAACAGCATATGTAACAAATAAAACATATTACTTTTTCAAAACAAAATATTTGAACTCAACAACTGCAGTTCTAAGTAAAAGTCACCTGCAGTTCAACCTGGCAACCAACAGAATGTTCAAGGCCGAAACAAACCCCATAATCGAAGTCAACAACCAATTGATACCGATAAAGTCTAATTGCAGTTTCGAACAAAAATAAAGGAAATTTCAAAGCATTTAATAGTTGAAACAAGTTCGGCCGTAGTCATCAGAAAATCAATTGCCAGAATTTTGAAACAAGTGAACCAGGGAATCAATATCACAGCAAAGCAATTTAACAACTTCAAACAAATATATACGAATGCAACAAAGTGCCCGAATTCATCATCATGGAACAGATGGTACAGTTCGAACATAAAATCAAGACCGAAGTCAAATGAAAATCAAACTGTGATGGTCACGAGATACAACCGTGCTGAGGTGACCAGAAAACAAGAAATCATCAACATTCACCCAAATCGAATGGCCAACAAATCAAATGGACCGGGGCCAACAAGCATATCACGAGTTCGAAAACATTAACAAAGTTAACCAGAAACAAAAACGAACTTGAAGAAGTCAGATAAATTTTCAAGCAAACAACATAATTCAAACGGCGAGCAAAATGAGTCGACAAACTCAACCACTTGAATACAAACGAAAATCAAAGAATTCAAACCCTAATTACACTTGAGTATGAATTAGATGTGAGTAGAACTCACCTTAGCATTCAAATGATTTGAGGGAGTCGTGAGCGAGCACGAAATGTAGAGAGCGTCGATCGACATATCAAATTCGCGGCTTCAAAAATCTCGAGCCCTAATTCTTCAAAGCGGAACGAACGAAATTGAGGCCGCCATTTCTTTTTCCTCGTTTTGATTTAGGGTTTTCTTTGGTTTTGGTTTCGAACGAAAAATGAATGGATCGGGGAAAGAACGACAATGATAACCATCTCGGCAACCAATAAAACATGGGCCAAAACAAATTTTAAAGCCCGCCTAACACTTAACATATTTATAAAAGAATTTCAATTCAATTTAAATTTCAATAGCTATTAACAAACAATTTAATCGTCAATTGACGACAATTAACTATTGTAAAACTCCGGGTTGTTACAATGGAATAGCATTCCGTTTGTGATGCACGTGTTGGTGAGTTTTCATGCTCCCGTTTGTGATAGGCCTCCCTCCTTTTGTGATTTCTGGATTTCTAGAATTTGTGTTTTACCAATTTTCGTGGTTTGCATCGATAAGCTCTATCAATATTTGTGTTTTGGTGAATAATTTAAAGAATGTGATTCTTTTTTGTGTTTTGAGATAATTTGAGATATTGTATGATTTTTGTTGTTGATGTATACTTGACACAGTATGGCATTTTGTTATCATACGTTTTTGGTCATATCTCTTATCCTATCTCATTTTATCTGATATTTATAGCTAGACTGATCCGTTTATTATATTCTTCTTAAATAATACTAGGGCCAGACCGAGGTATTTCAGGTGCTCCTGCTTGACTTCTTATCAGGGATGATCATCTGGTTTTTGGCTAACTACTTTAGATTAGTAGTTTTTGTTATTATACATTTGAGCTATAGACTCCTTGATGTATAATTATTCTTTTGTCTAGCACTTGTATCTATTCTTCTGTGATGTAGTGGATCTTGTTTGACCACTACTTTGATGTACAATTTTATGTGTTATATTCATATCTGATTCCGCCTTTGTGATATGAATATCTGTGACTGATTTGTGTTATGTTTATTTCTATATTTGTTTCTGAAGTCCATACAGCCATTGTGTGGTAGCTTTGAGTTTGTATTTGATATGTCGGATTTCCTCTTGAAATGAATTGTAAGTTATATTATCTGACATATCGGTACTCCCACAAAGCAATTACACAGATGGTCGCTCCTCAACAGCCTTATTCTTCGTGCCAGTTGACGGCATTACCCCATAGTGTCCTTGGCTAGTGTGAGTATAGAGGTGGGGCGTCACAGTTTGGTATCAGTGCCAAACTTCGGAACAATGTAGAATAATCTAGCAAGGATCATTGTCCTAAGTCTTCCTTAGGAATTGTGCCATAGGATTTAATTCGAGTCTTCGTACCGTTCTATCCTATTTCTTTTTATGATGCCTTGTTTTATCAATCAAGTTTGTTTGATATTCATTTTGTGAATAACCTTTTTCCTCTTCTTTCTTTCTTAAAGAAGAGAAATGGTTAGACCAGGCCGTCCCAGCGCTGGTCAATCCAGTGCTACTCCTCAGGATGAAGTATTTATGTCTGCTCAGCAACTTCTAGACCTTGTGAAAGATGCTCAAGCTATCGAACCCATTCCAGAGCCCACTCATCCTAAATCTGGGTTTGCACGCTTGTGCAGTGATTACACCAACTTGGGTGGAAAGCCTTTCAAGGGTTCCGAAAGCATTATAGAAGTCCAAGCTTGGCTTAGAACATGCGATCGCATCTTTTCCCGCATGAATCTTATTGATCTACATCGAGTCCAAGTGGCTTCTAGCATGCTCCAAGAAAGAGCATTAGATTGGTATGAGCTTTTGATCTCTGAAATTATTAAAGCGGATCTTACTTGGGAGCAATTCTAGGAAAGGTTTGAGTTAAATTTTGTGCCGGAAGCTGAAAAAGTTTCTTTAGCTCGACGCTTTATTGACCTTGTTTAAGGTGAATCTTCTGTGACCGACTACGTCGCATCTTTTGAATCTCTCTCTAAATATTGGGTCGAGTATATTAATACCCCATTGAAGAAAAATCAGAGATTTATTTATGGCTTGAATAAGAACCTCAAAAAGCCTTTACTTCTAAAGCTAGAAGTTTCTTTCGATCAGCTTGTTGATATCGCTCTTCGACTCGAAGAGGCCGATAGAGAAAGTGATGTTGAAGTCAAAAAAAACATCAATAAGAAGTGGCCTTTTAAATTCAAGCCTAATCCCAACAAGAAAGGGAAGCAAGCAATTTCGGTAGCAAAAACTCCTACCCCTAGTCGTTGAGAATGTTACAATTGTGGTTCTAAGGACCATTATGCGAACAAGTGTCCGAAGTCTCTTACTTGTCGCTATTGCTAAAGTTCGGGTCATACCATATCTTCATGTCCCAAACTTCAAAGCAAGAAGGAAGGCAAGCTAAATATTGTACAAGCCCCTACTAACACTTCTCATGGTCAAGGTATTTCTCATTCTATCCTTGATGGCATTATTATATTTCGTGATCTTCCTATTCGAGTTCTTTTTGATACGGGTGCATCTCACTCTTTTATATCAAAAGAACTTGTTAATGCTTTGTCTTTGAATGTTATTGACTTGATGACTTCATTGAGGATTGCGAATCTGATAGGTGGATCCGCAACACTCAGTTTACTGTGTAAAGATGTCAAGATTATTTTATGTGATTACTCTTTCCGTGCCGATTTGCATGTTATGCGTTACTTAGGCTTTAGAATGATTATGGGAATGGATTGGCTTAACCGTTATGAAGCCCATATCCTATGTCCTGAGAGGACTATATATCTTCGACATCCTCAATCCGTTAAGCAGATTTCTCTAGTTCTGAAAGATTCAGATTCCAATTCGAAAGCATCCTTGTATTATATAAATCCTCATGATGATGATATGATGATGAGGAAGATGTCATTTCCCTCATTCACATTGTTTTTGAATTTCCCAACGTATTTGAGCCCGTATTAGGATTACCACCTAAGCGAGCAATTGAGTTCAGAATTAATCTAATCCCTGGAGCTCTACCTATCACTCGTCCTCCTTATCGTTTTTCCAATAAAGAAAATGAGGAGATGCGTAAACAATTATCCGAATTGGAAGCAAATAGTTTGTTCGATCTAGTTCCTCTCCATGGGGAGCTTCGGCTATTTTTGTGAAGAAATCTAATGGTACACTTAGGATCAAACAACCCAAAGATTTTAAGAACGAAGGGACCACTGCTACAAAATATCTCTATATTGGGTGCAACCAAGAGAATGTCAATAAGCAGTCCTTTCGCTATAAAGATCTTTGGTCTTTAATACAATGAAGATTTCAGAATGCAGACACCATTGCCAAATAAATATATGGGGTTAACCCCTAGGACTCGTGACAACAATCCCTATATTCTGAAGATCCCCGGTCTTCAATAATCATCATCATAAACATGCACTTTCAAATGCATACATCGGTCCGAAGTGTTTCTCGGATAAATCTGACCCCGATTTTTTCGGACCAACAACGATAAAGAGGCCAAATTTGATAGTCGGTTATTTAACTATCAAAGCAACAAAAAATATCTAGCACATAAGTAATCACTAGGCCCATTTAATTAATTTCTCATTAATTAAATCAATTTCCAAATATTTACTTCAAATTATTTTTCAAAAAGATATGTCCTTGAAACCATTTCAAATTATCGATATTTGGAAAACATTTCCTTATACTTATATCGACGGTATAAGTATATTTAATAACACTACCGTTTGGAGACACGCCAAATAGATTTCTATAACCATACAACTCCAGTGTTCATACGCCTCCGGACGGGTGTTAAGTATAGGAAGCAATGCTCCTTCACCACCAGCCTTTAGTACGATCATAAGAACTGATTCGTTTATTTCATGATGGAAGGCAAAAATACAATTTATTGGGTCAAAACGAATGTTGCGTAAATCATCGTTACGACAACCCAAAAACATTAGTATAGGGATTCGACTAATAATATATATATATATCCCATATACTATATAAAACATTTCCTTTTGGAAAATCATTTACTATAATAATTGTGTTATAGTCCATGCCGTCCATACTTCCCGAAAACGTCTATTACAACAATAAATGTTGAAATCTATATTTTCGATACATATCACATTTTAAATCATTTTTCAAAACCATTAAATTCCATTTGGAATTATTACTTTCAAAACCTTTACTTTAAAGATTGTTTAACTCTTAAAATACTTAAATATATTTCCTTTACATAAAAATCCATACTTAAATCTCAACATAAATCATTTTCATATTTATAAAACTATTTTCATAAATCTCCTTTTGATTTTATAAGACTTCTATTTTATAAAATCCCTTTATTTATATAATTGTGTTTAAAATCATTCTTTTTATAAAAACTCGTTTTACTATGAAAATCTATTTATAAATCTATCTCTTTGTAAATCTAATTTATTTATAAAATCCATTCACAAATCCATTTACCAAATCAATTCAGATCCATCTACAAAATATTTATAAATTCCAATTATAATCTATTTCTTTATTTTAAAAATGTCACTTTTATAAATCTTTTGTATAAACTATTCAAAAATACCAAATCAAAGTATATCTCAAAACTTATATCTTATAACATCAAAAATCATACTTTTATTTGTTAAAAACAAATCCATTCATTTTAATAATTTAAAAATTATTAAAGCATATATACTTCTCAAAAATACTTTGAAAATCATTTCAATTCAAAATAACTGTTTAATAGTATTTCAAAATACTAAAAATATGGCCCAATGCTACCGTACCAATAAATAAGCAAAACAAATCCATGTTATCAAATATGGCATCCATCACATCATATATCAAAATATATGGAAAGTAAATCAACAATTGTGAGGAATCCTGTTGGATCCCTCCAACCTATCCCCTTGCATCAAATACATCATATAATCAAATAATATAAAAAGTAAAATCAACAGTGTGAGGAATCCCGTTGGATCTCATCAACCTGTCCCCATGCATCATAAATGGCATATAATCAAATAATATAAAAATCAACCACTTCGAGGCGGGATTCATATACAAAGGGTCATCCACTCTTACAACTGAACGTAATACGGTCTCATCCGCTCCAATAGACGGGAATATATCCAAACAAACTAATAAATATAGTATATCATTAAAACAAGCAACAATCAGCATAAATAAAATTATTTCCCATTTATCTAAAAATATAAGTAGGCCAGAGAGGTGAGTTAACTCGCAAAAATTCCAAAACACGCCAAAGCGCTTCGGTTTGGATTAAAATTATACGGTCGTTCAATTTAACCCAAAATTCCTACTAGCCCTTGAATCCGTCCAATCCAACTCCATAACGTAGTGCTCGCTTATACGAACATAATGGAATTTGTCGCGTTGGATTTGGACCTCGTACGGGAAAGTTATGAATTTATTAACATACGATATAATTAAATTAAATAATTAACTAAAGTTAAATTAAATTTAAACTTAACCTTTCTCTTCCCATTATCGTTCACGCATATTTCTAGGCGTGCGCAATATCTTTTCTTTTTTTTTTTGGTTTGATCGTACGTGAACCCAGTCGATGTCGACCATGCCGTTCGCAACCGCCGTGCCACCCTCGCCTGTAGCCCTCACCACGCCCCCCACCATGCTTGTGCGTGCACGTACGCACGTGAATCGAGACCAGCGAACCCAAAAACACTGCTCGAACGCGAGCCAATTGCTACTGCCTCGGCTCGTCGATCGACGATCCAACGTTAAATATGCTCGTATCGTCGCTCTCTACGTTTCCCTAGTTGAAATCGAAGGCTAATTCGGCCCCTAGAGGCATCGATGAACTAAGGGCGTTGATTTTTAGGTTTTTAATGGCGGCTGAAGAAAATTAGAAGCTAGAGTTTGCAAACGAAGGAAGGTTAAAGGCCCTTAGATAGAGAATTTTCCAAAGCACTATTCATCCGTGAAAATTTCAAACTCCAAACGAAGCGTGCTGCTGACGTTCTATATGTTATAACCCTATTCCGAACACAATGGAATATATATCGGGAGCCAATTCCATCATATTCAAAAGATAGCTTTTCAAAATCAAATTATTTAAAATTAAAATTTCTTTAATTAATTTCTACTCATTTCGAACTCGCACGACAAAACGATACGTCCGATCGTTACGATTACTTTTAAATGGAAATGTCCAATAAATTACATTTGTTGCATGTTTTCTCATACTTTTACTACAATTAGTAAAAAAAATATGTTCTATAATGAATTAGGACTCAAAATTCAACATATATCATAATAATAATATAAGTATTTTTTATCACCTGAGATTCACTCTCAACTTTACATCTTCCATTAACCCGATAAAGTTATCATGACAAAGAAAATTCCAATAGAAAGTTATTTCAACCAAGAAAAAGAGGAATAATTACCACTATCTTTAATTACATTTTTATTTGAACATGGGCCGTGTTTAAACACAAAATCCTATGTTTAAACATATCAGCCACAACTATGTTTAAAAACGGTAGCTAAACATAGTTGCTGCCATGTTTAAACGTAGTCCGTTTAAATACAGTGTATTTAAACAAGGTGTATTTAAACACAGGTTGATGTGTCCCAGCATATGTTTAAAACATAGGCCGACGTGTTTGAACACAGAGCACTACACAACTTTGTAGTAGGTCGAAGTATTTAAACACAGTGCACCAGGCGATACTTACCCATTTGACAATTACATCTAAGGACATTGTTACGAAGCAAACTGAGATCCCAATAAAGCCATACTTGCCCATTTCATAGACTTGTGCTATCATATCGCACTAGGAAGTAAAAATAATTCCAACAGGGTGATAATTTAGTAATTACATGTAAATTGACTACCGTACAAATAGACGACCAGGATCCTAGAAATATTTCATTTTTTGGTTGCTTTCATTTTTAGTTTCATCTAATGTATGTAGTTTATCTTTCTAAAATTGTTTCGGTTAGGATTTGGGAAACATCATTTCTTGACATAAGTTTTCATTACCTTAGCTATACTTTATGTTAATGACTATAATACATATAGCATCGTTGGCTTCTTGAGAAGTAATCTAATTATGTATTCTCAAACACTATTTGCAGTTGGCACATAATACTTTGCAGGTCCAGGTATACTTTGGTTTATAGTTTTACTAAAATGTCATAAAAAAGCTCTTTGCTTTTTTACTATCTAACCTTTGCTACTTACGAATGTTTTAAAAGTTCAAATATGTTTTTGTATGCTACATTCTAATGTTTAAATATAATCATCCTTGTTTTAACTTATAAAGAAAGAATATTTTTTATGTAAATTTTGAAACTGATATTTATCTTACAAAATGTATGTTCAAAGCCATATAAGCTGAAAGTTGTAGAAACTATACGAGATGTAGCGTCAAGTCTTAGAGCATAATGTTCTCGCTCTTATCTCATCGCATACAAATACAGAATAGCAATCCTTGCTCAACTAGTAAATTAAAGAAAATATTAGCGCATCCACTTTATACTATTTAAAATTAAGTAATTATTAGCGCATGAGAAGTTAACTTTTGAGTAGAGAAGGTTTGACTAGAGATAGTGGACGAAACTACGCAGATCGAATCTGGATTGAGACTATCACGATTACGATTACGAAGAAGGCTCTTCTTCTTCCTAGGCTTGAAGAAAAACACGATGAGGGCGACTAGAGGGAGGATAAATGTAACAACCCGAGTTTTTCTAACACGAAAAACCGGACCATTTTAGTTAAGAAGAAGAGGTAGAAGAAGAAAAATAGAAAACAACAGCAGAATCTCACATACGCAGCGAAATAAAATATAATATATATCAACAGATCTTTACACAAATCAAACTGTATTTGGATGTATATAAATTTGTAAATGTAAATGGTAAAAGTGACTTATAACTTGAAATAAAATGTGATAGAATTCCAGAGTAATGTTTGGATATAAATAATTGATTGGATGATTGCATTGATTGAATATGCTATATTATATATATAGTAGTATATAGCAATATATACATATTGGCATATGTATATATTTGAGTTGTTGATATTCCCGCATTTATATAGCGGATGAGACCCTATGCGCCGCATAATAGCGGATGATTTATACAAATCCCATATACCGCGATATTCCACTTTGAAGTGGAATTGGTATTGTGCTAACGTCTGTGGATGCAGGGAAACAGGTTGGAGGGATCCAACTGGATTCCTCAAAATTTATCTAGACTGTTTTATATTCTGTGTTATGAATATTGATATCCTGTGATGATTTTATTGATGATTGAAATGTTGGATTGAATATCTAAGTAGAATGAGTTATTAAAATCTATAGAATTGGATTTTTAAAAGAAATAAAAGAATAAAATTTAAAGTAAAATAATTCAAGTAAATTGGAATAAGGGAATTTTGAATTAACAAGAGAAATATGTAGTTGTAAAGCTTAAGAGATATTATCTGAAAGAATAAAGAATTTATTTTTAAATGTAAGGATTAAGTTTAATTAAGGGATAAGGAAAGAATTTTGGAAGTTTAAAATTGGTATTTTCAGTTAAAAGGTTTTTAACTCATAATAAGGAAATAAATCTAAAAGTTAAAGTATTTTGGAATAAATGGAGCAAGCAAGAAATTTATTTCAAAGTAAAGTAAATCGGAAATCAATTTGGAATTTGATTTAAGTGTTAAAACGGGATTTTTAAAGGAGAAATGAAATTTTGAAGATATAAACTGGGTTTATCAAGTAAAATAAAATATCAGTGGATATTTGAAAATATAAATTCAAAGTGGGAATTTATAAAAGGATATGGTTTGGTTTAAGAATAAATGTTGATTTATTTTTAAAAGATGGGAGTGAGAAGGGTATTTCTCTGGATAGCCAAGTATGTTTTCAAAGAAATTTTTAATATAAGTTAAAAGTTCTAATTGTGTTTTTAAAAGCATATTTTAGAAAATTGATTATTTCTAAATATTAAGTATGTTTGGAAAATCTATTCTTTTTAAATGTTTAAAATTTAAAGTAAGTATTTTTCAAATCTATTATTGTAGTAATTATATAAAAGTGATTGGGTATTATGTTTTAAAAAGAGAAATTAGTTTATATTTGTAAAGTAGTTCCATTTTAATATTCCTTAAGTATATATTTTGTTAAGGTATAAAAGTAGTTTTTAAATTTCAATATTATTAAGTATATTTATAGTAAAGTGTTTTAAGATTATTTTAAAATCTAAGTGTTTTGTACTTGGTGTTTCAGAGGAAATAAATATTTGGAAATGTATTCCGTAAGCGGAAACTGTTTTGAAATTGTTTTCAAAAGGAGTTTGAAAATTTGGAAATATATCTTGGAAAGATATTTGGGTAAATAAATAATGTGGGAAATTATTTATTGTGTGATGGTTGCTTGTGGATGTAAATTGATAGTTAAATAACCGACTATCAATATTGGCCAAATGCGCTGATCGTTTCGAAGAGACCGGGATCGAGTTTCCGTATACCGGGATTCTAGGTCTGGAGACTCGAATACCACTTCGATCCGGTTTGTACGTTTCATGTAACGTGTTCGGAGTCGAAGATTGGAGCTGTGAAGTGCAAGGGCTAGTCGCTACTAATCCTGAGGATATTTCCAAAATGGATGTAGTAGGAGTAGTGCCTTCGGTTCCGTTCAAACCCAGGACGGACTTGTATGGACGAATGCTTGCGAAACATCGTCAGCGGACGATGGGCATTCTAAGGGATATGTTCTCTAAAAGGTATCGTTTAGCCTCGAACCTCATCAACCGGGAATGACTGAAAATCAGGGGTTATGCAGCAAGGCTTCGTGGGTAGCTCCCACTGGAGGGTAAGGTCATCCCTGTCTAGATGTCCCTTTTTATTTCGGCTTAGTGGTGCGGTTGCTGATCCCAACCGTGGGGTGATTTTATTCGGGATCATCCAGTAAGGGATGGTTCCGGCCTTGTGTTGCAGGGGAGCGGGCGTACTCCTCGGTACGGTGATCTAGGCCACGTACTGTGATAGGTGGTACCCCAGTGCCTAGTCATTCGTTGGAAATCCATTCTCCCTACGTGCCTGTACGGTTTTGATTGTGCCCAACTATTGTTGAAATGTGAGATGCAAGCATTTCAGCTAGATTCTATTTTACTTTCTGTAGACACTATTATAATATCAGAGGATTTTGATATAAAGTGTTTTAGCTATCGTAAGGTAAAAACCCGACATGTTTATTTGTGGCGTGGTCTTACGAGATGCTTTTGTTTTCAAAAGATTTTGAAACTTTAATAATCAATTTGAGTGTGATTTTCTCACGCTGGTTTTCCAGACTGACTCGGGTATTGTTTTATATGATGCTCGGGTCAGACCGAGTATTATAGGTTACAGGATATGATGCTGTGGAGCTCAGGAGATGAGCTGGATGGCGTGACGTATTTCCCGTACTTGTTTATATATATTCCGCTGTGTGGATTGCTGTACTCTGTTATATTGAGGACATGATATGATTATTGTCCAGTTGTATGTTTGTGTACTCTGATGTACTCTGATGATGTATTGTATAAACAGATATAGTTTTTGATTTGTGTAAAGATCTGTTAATATATATTATATTTTATTCCGCTGCGATGGTTAGATTCTGATGTTGTTTTCTATTCTTCTTCTTCTACCTCTTCTTTTTACCCAAATGGTCCGGTTTTTCGTGTTAGAAAAACTCGGGTTATTACAATAAAGGAGACAACATGGATTCTAAGGGGGTCAAATGAACGAGACAAATTTGGAAAAGGGAAGAGCCGGTTTACTGCGGAAGCCATTTTTTAGTTCAATATATTATCTAAAATTAACTAACCTTTAAATTTTAATGCAAATTAACTAAAGATAAAATTAAAATTTAATTAACGTTAAGTGAACTTTAAATTGATATTAAATTACAATTAGTTACTTTAAATTAGAACAAAAATTTAAATTAACTAATATTTAATCTAAAATTAAAATTAACTAAAATTAAAATTAACTAAAATTAACTAAAATTAAAATTAAATTAACACTAACCAAATATTAATTTAAATTTAACTATGCTATAAGCCAAATTTAAAATTAAAGTTAGAATTATAATTGTTACTTCTTTTGTTGGAATTCGTGATGAATTTTCTACTAAATTTAAAAGTACCGACACATTTTCATAATTATTTTGATTAACCATTACTCATGTACATATAAACAACTTGAAAGTAAACCAAAAGTCACAATAAAAGGTTCAAAACATTAGATGTATAATTGCAAATTTTCGACCATCAACCATAAGCGGAAGAAGCGTATTTGACTAGTTTAGCTTAAAACTTTAAAGTAGTTCTTGGCATAATAGATTATCAATGTTTTGAGATACATATTGATGGTATTAGCATAATAGTAGTAGAACATATATGCAAGAAATAAACTTACTTTTGGCAACTACTTGGCACAATTGTAATATATGGTTTAATATAATCATGTCAAGAACAAGTAAATACTTCAAATTAGAAATCATGCAAAACACAAAACTAACTTAATTATTCCAATCTGAATAATATAAGTGCCTACGGCTTAATGAATCTATTTTTAAACTTAGTACTTAGATAGTTGCACATAGTTGTATTACACGTCTTAGGTGGTATATAATATACCCTAAGTTGATATATGCCCAACGGTTTGAATCAAGTGTTACACGGGATTCGGACCTCTACTTCGTGGACCAAAGACAAAGTGCTTAACCATGGGATAGTGTTGTTGACCCACTTAATGAATATTTACTACAATTCAATTTGTATTTAAGCATGCTTAGTTCAAATGCTTATGTTCCATTAAACAATCTCATTTGAACATCATAACACATGCCCGTGCTAGCAAAAAATGATGGTTCACCCCTAAATATTAGTAATCATAAACAAGCAATCAAATTTAAACATTTCAACTTCTTAAGCCTTTGCAAACACTAAGGTTAACATTATAAAAGAATGTTCAAGTTTTGAAACTAAACATTATAGCTAGTGTCACCATATGGGTTGCCAAAGTCAAGATTTTGTCTTTTGTTTATTTTTATTAAAATTTGTTTTTAATATGAATGTTTCCTTTGCAGGAATATTTTGTTACTTATATTTGTCCCATTTTACGAAAGATTCAACTTAATTGTACTAGTAATAGGAGATGTAGAACAAAAAAATTACCCTCCGACTTTGGAATGCACAAATAAAGAGTTATCATAACAAAGATCACAAATGAACATGATAAAAATATTTCCTAAAACAGAGGTAGAGAAAGAAAAGACATAGAAGGTTAAAAGTAATATTCTTTACGAATAAAATATAGATATACAAAAAAGAAAAGAAAAAAAAGCAATTAGCAACTAACAATCATTCGCTATGAATTGAAAAATATGCTAGTTACTGTATACCTTTAAGGGGTTTTGTCCTTCCTAGGTGGGTTTCATATTCAATCTAGGCTAATCTTGCAAACATGGCTATCAACTAACAAACATAAACAAGCCAATCGTTAATCGATATAATAATATAGTTTTCTTTTGGTGAATCCTAAACATATCAAATTGCTTACCGTATTAAACCTAAATTTTACAAAAGATTAGAAAACATTATTTAATTTCTAACCTATCATAAAAGTTTAACGATTAATTTCATTATATATAGGAACCAGAGCGCTTTGGTTGCTTTTAATTTGGGTGTCCTTGAGGTCAGCAGTGTCATTGGGATTGGATTAGAATGAACATGGCCAAAGCGACATGACGGGGTCGAAGTTGATGGAGGATACAAAAATGATTTGATTGGAGGTGGTCGTAATTTTCAAATGCAAATGGGGAATTAGGTTGAAAGAAAATGTTAAAGTGGAAAATGTAGGAAGGATACCAATTTGGTAAGCAGGGGAATGTTTAGGAAGTAGTTCAACAAAACTATTTTATAAATTTAATTTGATATATGAAAATAAAATATATATTGTATTGAAATGATGTGATTAATGATGTTAAAATCTTTTTTCTTATAGTTCTCGCATGGTACAAATACATAATATTTGCAGTTTAAAATACACATTTTCGTCGAAAAAATCGATAAGTTTTTTTCGTGAAACTTGTTTTTAGAATGGTTTTTCAGGTATTAAATTTTTAAATATGGGACGGGTCCTAATTTGCATTTTATAATATTCATAAACACTCATCCATATTGGTATGAGCCTATAAAGCACACAATTGAAAGGAAAAACCTCAAATGTTAACGTATTGAAAATTGGTTATGTCCATTTGGTTCGAGTGTAAAATTTAAGCAAAAGTTTATAAAAGTCATATATTTATTATCATGGATAATTAAATACAAGACTTAAATTTAGGTACTAACTATGTACTACCTAAGAGTTCTAGTACAACTATCTACTAGCACCTAAGTACCCAATTTCAAAAAAATAATTTATCAATGTTATAAGTTGATAAAGCCTTATCAATTTCTTTTGCCAAAAGGATCAACAAAAAACATTTACTCTAATAACTCAAATAAAATTTCAAACAAAATCCAAGAAAAGGTGACAAAGGGTTACATAACTTTAATGACTTAGAGTCAAATTGTTACATATTAGGAGAAGAAATTATTTATTTCCTCAATCCAATCAAACCAAAATTAGTTTTATGAACTCTAATATTAGTTCATCAATCATAAGACGAAGTAACTTACCAGTCAATGAATAAAAATAATACCATTATAAATCCCAATATTAACCATTGAAATGAAACCTTGTTCATATATTCATTACTAGTCTTTTTAAACTATTGTCCAAACTTTTCTAAAGCACTCCAACAATGATATAAATTATAGAGAAGATAAAACCTTTACGCTCATGTAAATCAGGTTGAATTATTAGGATGCAATTTCGTTAAGGTATTAATCATTTCCATAAGATCCATATCCATCTTCTTTTTGCCAAAACTTGAGGTTTCACTATATCGTTTCAGTTGCACCTCAAGAGCATCACTTGTAATGAATCCATTCAAATTTTCTCCATAATTAACTTGAAGCTGCGGAGCATTATAAAACTCAGGCATTTTATTAGGTTGAAGAATATTGGTATGTGAGATTAATGATTGAGTTGCTTTTTCCTCAGGCAAGCTACTGATATAATTTTTTAAAAGAGTCCCTGACCTAGAGTATCTTGAAGCTCCATAGTGCTTTCTGTGAATCTTTCTTCGTTTGGTTGCATTCCAGTGGTTTTTGATTGAATGATCGGTTCGTCCTGGTAATAGTTTTGCAATTTTCGACCACTTGTTTCCCATTTCCATATGCGCTTTGATTAAAATTCTATCTTCTTCTTCGCTCCAAGCATCCTTCTTTATATTTGGCCTTAAATGATTGATCCATCTTTCTCTACATTGTTTTGCAATTTTTCCTTTGAAAAATTGTTCTATGTAAGACCATTTTTCGTACCCATGCTGCTCCACTAACCTTGTTAACAGTTTATCTTCTTCAGGTGTCCATACCCCTCTCACAAAGTGTGATTTCTTTTTGTTTCCACCTTCATCTTTTCTACCTATAAAACATTTGATATTTGCATTAACATGTTGATTACATAACATTCTATTGCAAGTTGAAAGTTTGCTATAATAAGAAACTTTGCTTGTAAAACTAGTTAAAAATGTAAAAATACCGTTTGGAAGCAATAAAGAAGAATTCTCCAAAATATTTTGTGTAGTCTCTGAAGCATGAAACTGATTAATGTTACTATCAATATCAAAAATTGAAAATTCGGCAGCACGTGAGTGTAATATATTTCCATTGCTGTTGTTGGTTTCGGGTTGAAGGATAATATCATCCAGGCTTGGAAGCTGGTAAGTACTTTTGGGTACGTGTTGATCTTCACAATTTTTGAATAGGGTCTGAAGATCTTGAAATACAATAGAATCGCCATAAAATTGAAAAAGTGGGGAGTCAAAATCCATATCTATTTTCAATTTAGAATGACAATGAGTTTTCAGAAAAAGGAGTAGTTCATTGCTTAATATAACAAGTGTATAACATAAAATTAATGTGATTTATATTGTAGTATTAATGAACATTAATTTAATATTGGTTAAAGAGATTAAATAACTTATTTACACCATATAATGTCGATCAAAGAGGTTAAATGAAAAACTTACTTTATAAAAACACTTTGTAACGTACATTAACTAAATAGCTTGTTAGAAGTATTAATGTGAGTTTCAACTCTCTATTGAATATTGGCAACCTTTTTTTATAAAATAGTTAAAACTTTCATTAAGAAATACTTTATAACATGCATTTAGTAGAGAATAAATGAAAAAATTAAGTTGTGTTTATACCATCATTGAATAACTATAGAACCATCAGATCAAAGGCTTTAGTTAATCGAAATATTTACTAATTTGTTGTTAAAGTAATTATATTATCTTAAAAATACTTTATGACTTGTATTTTGCAGACAATAAATTGAAAAAAAATTAAGTTTGATATATATTATCATTAAATTGTAACGACCCACCTTTTTGGATGGTTTAAATCGATAATAAACCACACATATCATCTCAAACCATTCAAAAGGGAGGATTGTTAATGGGATAAATAAGAAAATAATAGAAAAGAAGGAAAAACAAAATACAGAATCTCACAGTGGAATGACAAAATATAATATCAAATAAACAGTTCATGAAGCTGTTTAACAAATAACATTTGATTACACTTTTACAATATATCAGAGTTATACATACAGCAGGAATACTGATAAAACAAGGTGGTGGAAAAACTCAGGCTGACCCGAGCATAATGAAAAACAATACACTCGAGTCAAAACTAAAAAAATTCCTATGTAAGTCAAATCAATCTCAAATAAAATGTGAGTGCAATGGCTTCACAGATGTTACAGGATTTTCCATCTCCTATCAAGTGTACAACGTGAATATAATCATTTAAGAGATTTCAAATAATTCGAAGTACTAATTTTAATCACTTTAATTAAAATAAATCCGAAGTTTAAATTAAAATTTAAACCTTTCAAACAATTCAATTCCAATACATAATACAAATTCAAGAAATTGTATGGGCATACATCATTTCAACCCATAATTTAAATGTCTTAGTAATCCAATTCTTAAATGATTTAGATGACCATTTAAATGACGTTGATAATATACACGGTGATAACGGGGGCATACTAAAATAAATAAACAGCCATACATCCAACATATCAATCAATAAGCATCCATTTCAGACAACATCCAAATCAACCAATATATGACAACAATTAATAGTTATCAATATAGAGGTTTTAACAATCAATTAAATCCCAATATAAAATTAAATGTCAATTTAATTAATGCAAATTCAGATTCAATATCAATTTAAACCAACAAACATCAATAATTTTTTTTATATGTCTCATTATAAATTTTATTTAACTTGCAATGGAAATTTTAGTATTATGTGAGTGGGTTGAATCGCTCACCCTTTTAGCTTTCCTTCCTCTAATTAGGTTCGGATCCGCCACTACTTTCTTTCTTTTAACTTAGATTTTCTTTTTTATATTTGAAGGTTTTGGAGGAGACAGAGAAGTTTGTATAATCTAAATTTGAAGGAGAAATTTTGAAAAGGCGAAGAAGAAGAAAAAATAATAATGTAGATTTGAAGAAATTTTTGTTTGGAAAAGAGAATAACATGAAGAAGGAGGGAGGAAAAAGGGAGGTGAAGAAAGGTTAAACAAAAATTAAATATATAATATAAAATCAAACTCAGGTTTGAAAAAATGTAGCTTCAGAGAAAAGAAGAAGGAACAACCGAAAATGAAGAAAGAAACAAAAATGAGAAAAGAAATATGGTAGGTATTAAATAAAGAATGAAAGATACACATTTGAATTTTAAAAGACATGTTTACAAAGCAAGCAAAAATTTGGTATAAAATTTCATAACATGTGCTAGCTCAATTAATTTCATTAACAGGCAACGTTACAAGGCAAAGCTCACGTGTAAATAAATGAAACTTACAGGAAAACCAAAAGGAGGCATGTATTAATAAAAGAAGTAATAGAAATAAATAAAAGAAAGGGGTGGTTGAAATTTGAAAAGATAAATAAATGAAAAGATTAATGAACGTGAATAGTGGAATATGAAATTCTAACATATTTAAGACTATTCATTACACAAAGGAAATATAGAGCATTTAATTCAGTTTAGACCGACGTGATAGGTGAAAAGTTTTTTTCTAAAGGGAAATGAATGCATGCATGAGTGAATAGTGTATGTAAATGAATTCATGAATTAATGCACATACACATTTCATTTCAAATGCAAAGTAACGCCTCATTGATAGTTCAATTTATGGCAAGAAGTGAAAGAACAAATGGAATGAAATATGCAAAAGAGAGAGGTCAACGAAAACGTGAGATGGTGGAAGAATAAAGTAAGGTAATAAATTAATGAGAATGGAAGAATTAGTGTACTACAAACAACTTTTGAAATTTAATTTTAAAACGTATATTCCCTTCAATACATTTCATTAACTCCAAATATACACATAAATATATATTAATTTAACCAAATTTTTTCTCACACAATTAATAATATTGAACACACCAATTAACTTAATATTTCTCATTAAAATACTTATTATATTTTTAACACAAAATGTAAGTTACTACTTAATTACAATTCACTTCTCCTTCTTATTAATGGAAAGATTTTAATTGCTATTAATTCCAATAATTAAATTTCAAAACATACGCCGGGAAGATGGTTAATCCAATTGTTTTCCTTTAAATTGTAATTCAAACATATTTATTAACATTATTGGTTACAAACATGAGTTAGAAATTTACTTACAAATAATTAATTTGGATGTTCATACTAAAAATTGAAAAAAAAGAAGGAAAAAGCTTCAGTAAAGCACTTGAAAGGAGCAAAAGAACAAATGAGAAACAAATAAAAAGAATGCGGAAATTATTAATTATAAATAAATCAAATGAAGCAACTATTAATTAATAAGAAACGAATGAGTAATCTAACAATTAAGTGGATGCTCAAATGAAACCTACACAAAGAACTTGAAAATGAAAAGAAAGAGAACGTGGATGTGATAATAAATGTAAAGTAAATGAAGGGACCACTTATATACTGTAAACAAACCTTTAGGATCCAAATTCCAAAACTTCCACCTATAAATTCATTTCAACAAACCCAAATATACACATATTTATCATTTACTTCTCTATTAAAACATTCGTTTTACGTTAATATATGTCCAAACTCCATTAACACAATCAATCAATCAACCAATCAATCTATTCATTTATTTATATATGTTACTCAAACCAATTTTATTAATTAATAAATATATATCTATCTATGCATTATAAAATGATTTACTTTTTTTTTTACCGTAACGGTCACATTAATGCAACAAATTTAAAAGTTTAACCATATATGAAATGGAAAAATAAATATATGTGAACATGTGTAATTAATGTACAATTGTTAATAAAAGATAATTTCTAATTCATTTAACAACACTTATACAACCATGAACCCACTGATATATTTTAAAATTTGAATACTAATAAGTGTGTTTATATGTATATTATTCTAAAATCCAATTTTTCTTCCAAAACCATACTTATTCAAAATGAAAATTTTATTTTTATACGTCTCAAAACATGCAATTATCTAAATTAAAATGTTCATTCCATAATAACAAAAATTGCAAGTTCCTATATTAACTCATTCATTACAGTTTCATTTATGTTTCCTTTTAATTGAAACATTTCAATTAATCTAATTCCAATTCATTTCATCACTAATTTCAAACAAATTCTAATTATAAAACATTGTTTTCTTTTCATTTATACCACTTCAAACATGTTTTATAAAATTTCATATAAAACAAAATTTACACACTATTTACAAAGTAAATGTTTTACCTTAGTGAAAATCAACTTCTCTTAGATGCATTTCAAATAACAACTTATGTTATTCTTTCATTAAAACATTCACTCCATCCTTTATTCAAATTCAACATTTGTTATTCCGGTTAGAGACGAACATACAATTTCACCGTTTATTACAACATTTGGTTTATTTACTTAGTTGCAATTTATAACCAAATTTAACTTTACAATCATTTTAATGAATTTAAATTGCATTAAAATAGTTGTCAATTGCCTTAAATTAAAATTACTAACATTACATTATAGTTAGTTCTCTCATTATTAAATCTTAAATTTTTAATTTTTTAGAATATTAAATTCCAAAACTTACTAACTAATAAATTTAATTATCGGAAATTTATGGGTCGTTACACTCTCCCCCACTCAAAACTTTTCGTCATCGAAAAGAAAAAGGAGTTAAGCAATTAATATATCTTATTCAAAGCATTAAATTTATAAACAGTTAATTTACAAATTAAATATTGAAATAAAATATATCAATTAATAACCAATTAAATCCGTCATATTGAAGTTAATAAAAGTTTGAAAATATCTTTACTTTTATAAAAATTTCTAAGTCCAAAAATTCACGGAAAATTTCGGTGGAGTCTCCTTAGTACGGAGAGGTCCAGGAGAAATAATAATATCAATAATAAACGTATATATATATATCATATCTCGAAAATAAATATCCCAAACGAAAACAATAAAATATCGCAATAAAACCGTAATCCGAAAACGTACCTATTTGTTGGGAAAACAACTTTATTTATAAAACCAAAAGCAGTTACTATTTCTTCCATAAACCTGTATTTCAATTATATAATCCAAAATAGTGAGAATTATGTATTAGAGATATATTTAAGTTGTTTCAATTTGGAACAAAAGCAAATCAATATATATAAAACATAATCAAACAAACAATACAACCATTTATGCAACCAAAGAATCCATCATACATCCATAACAACCAAAACCAATGGTTTGTTTAGTTTAGAAACTTTTAATCATGCAAGGTGATAAATAAACTATAAGTGTACCCTATGCTCAATAGCCTTAGATAATTACTTAATAGATTAGTCATACAACCTCAAACAACTAGAAGTATTCTTTCCCAAACTTCCCATCAGCCAAACAACAAGAATTTTAAATTTATTTAAGTTTATTCGATTGGTTTTTTTTTCATCATTTACCTTTCATTCATTTATTTATATAAAGATCAATCACTTACATAATTTGGTTTCCATTAAAGATTTAAGTCATTAATGAATCATTTCAAAAAATATTACTTAAGCTTCTACTGCCTTACTTAAGTTTATAACTTAATTCGATTATTGAATAAAAATTTAAGTTTTTGGTATTCGCCCTTGAAGAGAAAATAAATATTTCAATATATCTAAAAATTCAATTAAAACATTTAACCTCTTCACTTAGTAAAAATATAAGATATATTTAAAACATCCTCATAGCATTATGCAAAGATTTTTCAAAAGTCAAACAATGTTAGAAATTTATATCAAAACATTATAATAAGCTTTAAAATAAAGTTCCTTAAATCCAATAATTTATTATACTCGTTATTTTTTAAATAAGTATAAACTCAAGATTATTAAACTGAAACTAATAGTATACTCAAATCTTACATTAAATTTCTAAATCAAAGTATAAAATTTCATATCTTCATATCTAATTTTACACACTTATTTTAAAATGAATATTCAAATCATGGAAAACATTTATTACGGTTTAATACAAAATTCAAATAGTAAATAAACTAATAAATTTACTATTATTATTTCGAAATCAAGTAAATATTTCAGACTATAATTCCAAAATAGAGATTCAAATTTATTTGTCAAGTATATTACTATAAATAAACTTCGCAAATCAATTTTTTTTCATTTATATCATATCTTTAAATTATACATTCAAAGAAACTTATATAAATTTTACTTTAAATATTCATTTGAAAACTTCATTTGCAAATCAATCATCTTTAATACTTTAATACTTTATGGAAAAATTCATCTGTAAAATTTCTTGCTTCATCTATAAATACCATTTAAAATTTTTAAATAACATCTTTATAAATATGTAAACTGTTTGAAACATTTATTTACATCATTACTTATATTTAAAAAGGAGTTATTGAAAACCTTAAATCCATTAGTTATAAATTTAATTAGTTTTAAATTTCAAAATACTTTTAAACATCATTTTTAATAAATCAATAATCATTTACTTTAAATATGTTTTATTGAATTAATAATTTCTCATGATATTTACAACACTAATAATTAACTAATAAACCATGTTGTATATAAATAAACAATATGTGAAACATTTTAAAGTAATTAGAAAAGAAAAAATGACCAAAATATCCTTTATATAATACTTTATCAAAATACTTCTATAACTCGATGTCTTAACAAGTTTATCATCGTTCTTGTAGACTCTGGTCGTACGTTGATCAGGCGTAAGACTAGAAATCTCCAAGTACTTAGTAGACCTATTTCAACACCCACTGAAAAATACATAAAAACAGGTATGAGAAGTACCGCTCAAAATCTAATGTCAAACGATGATGTTACGATAGCAGTTGTCCGCTGCTGATCCAGTATTTACGCAATGGACACAAAACTTTCCAGAAGATCCTTCCACCTTCCGGATTCTAGAAAAATATTGTTGCCATTTCGTAAACAAGGGACCATCGACCCCTGCTATAGTGGTAACTGCTGATCCAATGATTTACGCAATGGATGCAATTCCTTCCCGGAAGATCCATAAACAACAGATCCCAGGATCGAAAGCGCCTCCATTGGGTAAACTAAAGAAGCACCTACCCTAAAAAAAATATCGAGGAACTCATGAGTTTAAGTGCGGACAACCATATCAGTTCGAATCCAATTCTGAATTCACCCAAGTATATTAGGGTTTATCGGTCGAATCCATTCCTGGATTCCCCAAGTCCATCTGGGTCGAAGCATATCATACTACACTTCTTCACGGAGGGTACTTCCCCATACCTCTTACTTCAAAATATAAATACCATATATAGTACCCTTTCAAAATTATAGCTTCAAATATCGCACTTAAATAAATTCCATTATATATAAGATTTCATTTTCAGATAAAGTACTTTCGAAAATTAATAGTCTCGAATATATCAAATGTCACGACCCGCCCTTCACGACCCTCGAAAATCGACACAAAATACCCCACAGTATAGTATGCCGACAATCGAACGCCAGAAAAGACAGATTGTAGAAGAATAAGAAGGTAGATAGAAGAAGAAAGAACCAACCAAATCAGAATCTCACAATCGCAGCGGATAAAATGTAATATATAGAACAGATCTTTACACAAATGAAAACTATATCTTTTTATATACAATACATCATCATCAGAGTATATCAATACAACCAACCATAGCCAGTCAAACAATCTCAGATAATCACAGCAGCAGAATAATACAAGTACGAGAAATACGTCTCGGACTCCAGCTCCTCTTCTGAGCTCCATAGCAATCTATCCTGAAATATACTCGGTCTGACCCGAGCATTATAATAAAATAACACCCGAGTCAGTCTGGAATACCAGCGCATCATAAATACACCCAATTGATTACTAAAGTTTCAAAAATCCTTTGAAAATCAAAAGCATCTCGTAAGACCACGCCACAAATAAACATGTCGGGTTTTTACCTTACGATAGCTAAAACACTTTTTATATCAAAATCCTCTGATATTATAATAGTGTCTATATACAAATACTTATTAAAATAGCTGAAATTGTTACATTCATTAAATTCCAGCATACTAGGTATACAAACAAAACTCGTACAAGGCACGTAGGGAGAATGGATTTCCAACGAATGACTAGGCACTGGGGTACCACCTGTCAAAGTACGTGGCCTAGATCACAGTACCGAGGACCCACCCTAAGTCCCCTGCAACACAAGGCCGGAATCACCTATGGGCAATTCCGAATATAATCACCCCACGGTCGTGATCAGCAACCGCACCACTAAGACAAAATAAAAGGGACATCTAGACAGGGATGACCATACTCTCCAGTGGGCGCTACCCACGAAGCCTTGCTGCATAACCCCTGATTTTCAGTCATTCCCGGTTGATGAGGCTTGAGGCTAAGCATTACCTTTATAGAACATATCCCTTTGAATGCCCATCGCCCACCTGACGATGTCACGAAAGCATTCGTCCATACAAGTCCGTCCCGGGTCCGAACGGAACCGAAGGCACTACTCCTACTACATCCATTTTGGAAATATCCTCAGGATTAGTAGCGACTAGCCCTTGCACTTCACAGCTCCATCTTCGACTCCGAACACGTTACACGAAACGTACAAACCGGATCGAAGTGGTTTTCGAGAAATAAATCTCGATCCCGGTCTCTTCGAAACGATCAACGCATTTGGCCAATATTGATAGTCGGTGATTTAACTATCAATTCACATTCACAAGCATCCATAAGCATCCATCACACAATAAATAATCTCACACATTATTTATTCTTCCCTTTAATATCTTTTAAAGATATATTCCCACATTTCAAAACTCATTTTGGTTCAATTCCCAAAAATTTCTCCTTAACACGGTAAATCCCATTACCCTTTTATTCCCGTTGGAAATAACCAAGTATAAAACATTTTGCATTTAAAAACAGTTGAAATACCTTATACTGAAATATACTTTAAAATATGTAAATTACTTCTATCTATTTACTCAAAATATAAATTTAGAATAGGTAAAGAAACTATTATTAAGATATAAACTTTGATTTAAAATAAGGGTTTTAGTTCAACTAAATTCAAAATAGCGTTATAAGAAGAAAAATGCTAATTTTAACAACTTAAGCTAAAACCAACTTTTAAATAAATCCATTTGTAAAAATAATTGCTAATATACTCCCAAATTATTACGGTATTAAAATTATTAATTTATTTCTTTAAAAATAACGATTTCTTAGAAATACTTTTAAAACGATTTAAAACTTAACCTTAGTTAAATAAAATCTTTTTTATAAGCATTTACTTGGTTTTCCCAGGGAAACACTTTCCCGTTTCTAAACATTCCAAAGTACTCTTCATATAAATCCACTGATTTATTTCAAGTCAATTTATGATTTACAACATAAATCCCAAATCCCATATTTAACTATGACTTCATCCGAAGTTCACACCCAATTTCCCATATCCGGAAATTCATTTTTAAATCATAGTTTAAAACATTTTAAATTAAACATTTTTGGTGAATTTCCAATGGAAGCCAAATTTCCAATTCACTTAATTAAATTCCAATGAAATACGGCATTTCAAAACATTCTATTTTTCATTTGAACTTGTTAATTTATAGTTGGAAACTCCATTTAACATATTTTTAATTTTCGGATAACATTAGCCATTATTAAAATAAACATCGTTATTTTAAACAATTTATAATTTCATAAATTTAATTTCCAGAAAACTATACTTTTCATTTACTCATTTCATAAACTTCCCATTATATTCAAAATCCCAATTTGGCCCAATTTACATTTTTCCTTTCAAATCCGATTTCAAATTTTATTCTTTGAAATTCTAAATTTAACAATTCATTTTATTTCGTAAAAACACAATTTATCCATTTATAATTAAATTCTGTGATTACAATTTATACCACAATATCACAGAACAACTAAATTTCCAAATTTATCAATCACATCATATAAACAGGTATCACTATCAATTATAAAATAATTGCTACATTGTGAGGAATCCAGTTGGATCCCTCCAACCTGTTTCTCCCTGCACCACAGATATTAGCACATCGCCATATAAATATCAATCCAGACAGATAAACACAAATATCGACAATCAACCACACAGATATTTAAATATCAATTATTTATAATGTCTAGCATCCAGATGTGAGTTAGAATAACTCACCTTGAGTTTTCGACGAGCGTTCGAAATTTTGAATTAAACCGAACGACGTCCGATTTAACCCCAAATTTCTACTTGCCCGGAATGACTCCGGATCTGCACCATCACGAAGTATGTCTCTCTGCGATTCCAACGATTTCAGTTTCGTTAAAATCTGCTAACGTATGAACGAGTTACGATTTTATAAAGTTCTGAATAAAATTTATAAACAAATTTGCTTTATTTACACTGAAAACAATCGTGACCGTTCATCACGATCGCAAACTCAGGCTGCATCTCCTTCTTCCTGCCTTCACGCGATACTCCAGACAATATCGAACCCACTCACGCACCCTAGGGCTCGAAATCGCCGCCACTCACATCGCATTCAACTCGATCGGGAACCACCGCATTGAAGGTCTCCGCGAGCACCACCCATGGTCGAACGAGCGCGAAGCTCGGTGGCTCCAGGACACGGTACATCGTGTGCGAACTTCGTACGAACGCAGCCCCTAAACGCCTCCTCTGTTCGACTAAAACTCATCTCCACCGCACACCTCGAAGAATAGGATGGCCTCTCCATTTACGTAGTTGGATGTTTTCAAAATTATTAGGTGGATTGATCGAAAATTGGGGAAGAAGGTCGATAGTTTTCGGCCATTGAATGATAAAAGTGGCGGCCGGTGTAATTTTCTAGGGTTTAGATATAAATGAATATATATATAATAGTTTAATATTATTTTAATTGATAAATTTTCTCGATTTAGCAGTTAATGCACACGACGACCAATTTTCACGTTCCGACAGGCTATCCTAGGGTTTTTCCACGTTCCGGACACAATGGAACAGGTTTCGTAAGCTGATTTGATCGTATGCGCGAGATACGGAATTAAACGATCAATTTAAAATCAAATCGGTTTAATCGATTTCGATGCGTTTCGAGCTGCCACGGTCAAACGACAACTCCGATGGCTACGAAAATTGAAATCCGATAATAACGAACTATTACGAATCCAATGGAACTGGTTTCATCGAATTCCGATACTGCGCCCCGGAAGACTATTTTACTCGTCTATTAAATCAGACGATTTTCTGAAATTATCAGAAACGCTTAAAATTTCACTTTTAAAATTTTATTAACTTAACAATAAATCATATAAAATTTATAAACACATTAAAAATCATTCTGGCTCATTTCAGACTAAAATCTGATTAAATTGCATTTTAAAAATATTAAATTCATTTTTAAATTAATATAAAATTCCAAATAATAACTTATCAACTTTAAAATTCATCTAAAATTCCCACCACACTATTTACTCTCAATTAACTCAAAATAAATTTTAAACCCATTTTTATCACTATTTACATTCAGATTTACCCTTATCTCAATTCCGAATATTTAAATTATTATTTTTCCATAAATCAAATTCAACCCGAAATTACTATAATTAAAAATTACAGCTTAATTCATCGATTGAATCTGAATCTATCCATTTTAAAATCAATTAAGGATCCACATTAAACATTTAAAATGAATTAAATGTTCATAAATCCAACAGCTAAAATCTGGGATGTTACATTCCTTCCCCCTTATAAAAATTTCGTCCCCGAAATTTGCTAAGGTAGGAACATACTTCCCAACCCATTTACTTACCCAATTTGCTTAGCTAAAGTTTATATTCACTTTCCAAAATCCTTTAGCCCAATCCCAAACTCAATTGTTACAATTTACTCTAAAGCCTTTATTTTAACTTTATTTCAAAATAACTTTACTTATTAATAAATTTCCCAAAAACCCCAAAAATTTTCTAACTCCCAAAATTTTTGAAAATTTTTGGCAGAGTCTCCTTTGCACGGAGGAGCTTCTGCGATATCACAGGATACACAAATATATATACATCGGCTCACACGGCCGGAAACCAAAATATATCACAATATATATATCAATTCCCAATTATATTTGCGTAAGCGTACCTTTTTAGCAAATTTAAATAGCGAGCGGCTAATATAACGCATATACGCACTCCAACTCTCTCGAACGTCTTCCGTACCTGTACTAAACTCAAGAAACTCATCAGTTTTAAATGATATGAGCATTTTAACAACATTTCCAATGTAAATGCAAGCCAAACATATCCATTTCATAACCAAACCAAGCAAACTTCATCATTAACAATGTTAACCTTATTTTATCAACAATTCAAAGATTTAAATCACTTTCGAATCACTTATTCAAGTCTACTTCATTTTATTTCATTTGAATGCTTTAAATTCAAGTTCACTACATACAATTCATATTTTTCTCAACCAATTCATTTCCACTTCAATATGATTACATATGCCTTTCTTACCTTTTAATTTTACTTACATTCCAAATTTGATTTACAATCAAATTTCATTTTAAACTTGAAACATTTGCATTTCAATTATGATCCATTTCCATTCATATGCAAACATTACTCATTAAGAGGTCAATTCATTCCTATTGATTCAAAATCAATTTCATTTGCTATTCTTAACCAATTCACTTGCATTCGTATACAAAACTCTTTGAATTGGGTTCCCATTCATATCAATTTATTCACAATTCAATTCCAATTGCTTTTAAACACTCAATTGCAAATACATGCAAATTTCCATGTCATTCAAGCAAAACAATTGCCACTTAAGCTTATAACTATTTTAAATTAATTCCAACTTAGATTCATATAAATTTTTATTCCATTTGCATGGTACACAATCCAAGAATTTTTTTTTTATTCCAATGCAATTTGTTAATTAAATTTTCCTTACATCTTTATGTCATTAACCAACTCAAGTTTATATTAATATCGTTTCATTCTGGATTGTTTACAGCCCATACATCCTTATTTCATCTCAATAATTAATTAAAACTCATTTCACTTGTTTTTCAGTTTTATTATCTAAAAATTTCATTCAGATTTACTTAATAAAGCTCATCCACAACCGTTTTGTTTTCTCCAAGTTGCTTAAGTTCTTCCACAAAATTTCCATCATCTTCTTATATCAATTTAATTTTATTTTCATTTGATTCTCATTCAAATCAAATTTCAATTCATTTACAACTTTAATGCTCTTTGTTTATTTATCCAATCCATGTTAGATTTATTTTATTAACAAAGAGACCATTTAAATTATTTCTCTCATTTGAATTTTACTTACAATTCAAATCATCCTTATTATAAGTTAATTCCATTATTCATCCTCACTTCCAACACTTATTACCAACTTAAATCCCATCCCAAAACTGGATTTTATTAACCTTTCAAATTTTGACCAAACTATCAAAATTCTATTCATTACCATACACATCCCATTTAATTTAGCTAATTTATTTCCAAACAATCATTTGGATTTAATAGAGTAAGCATTACTTCATTCAACATCATATCAACTAAACCAAATTCCCTTTCAATTTGATTCTTATCCAATTTTATTCCAAGTTTACTTAGATTTTGCTTAGCCAAATTAAACTCATTCCACTTCCTTTACTACTTAAATAAGAATTGAATTTCATCCAATATTGCTTATAATGTATCTGACTTTTGAATTTCACTTCAATCCAATTTATTCCTCCATAAATAAGTTTAAAACTCATTTACCATTTTAAGTTTATTCACATCTTTTATATCTCACCTTACCTTATCTTACTTTACATTTCATTTAGGATTGAGTTTGAATTTGCCTCACCATCCAGCTATTTCCATTAATGAACTTCAATTTCACTTCTATTTAAGAGTTTTAGATTGCCCATTTAAGTCCATTTCCATTTAATCACAACTTCAAATTATAACACTTTATAACTTAAGAATATGAATTCACTTACACAATTATAAGCATTCACATTTCACCCCTATATCAAATTCAATTTAATCCCAATTCTCAATTTTACTTAACTTATTCCAAGTTAAATTCAACTTCTATTCACTTCAATAACTTCATTTACTTCCATTTACCCAAATTAAATTTTAATTTCCGGATTAAAATTTCCATCCTTCCTTTCTCACTTAAATCAACTTTACTTTCAAGGTTATAGTTGATTTATTTCAATTTCCACATTTTTATTTTAACAGTATTCCCAGAATTTCAATTTACCCGGATTTATTTCAAAACCAATTTGAAATCAAAATCAACATATTCCCATTGATATATCAAATCCCAAATTCCAAACAACCTGCTTTTACCAAAACAATTTTCCCCTTAAAAATTGTTAAAACAACTTATATATAAACAAGTATAAACAAATATCTTAACCAATCACCACGGAAGCAATCCATCACTTTAGAAACTCGAAAATGAATTCTAATGATGTGGCCAGCATCATCAGGATTATTTCCCAGCGACTGCAGTGAGTTCAATGCTTTCCACTTCCAAAATTCACCTCAAATCAATTTCCATTCAAGAATATTTTCCAAAATATACTCCATCATTGACTCCAAAAGCCTGGGAAAACATTTCAACATTCTCAAAATTTTCAAATTTCCAAATCCTTGTTTACCTTCATTTAAAAACACTTCTCAAAATTTCCGGGTTTTAAATTCTAGTTTAAATCAAATTTCAATTTCACTTCTTCTTATTTATACCATATTTAGTTAATTCTGTTTAGTTATAAACCATTTTAATATCTTAAATTCTTATTTGCTTAGAAATCATTTCGAATTTTTAAACCATTTTTTTAATTTCTTATTTGATTATAGAAGAAACAACCAAACAAACATCCAATATATATAATTTAGAAAACTATCTCTTTATATCAAAATATAATTTTGGGTAAAATTATTTCATTTACCCAGTTTAAAAACAATACTATGTCGGTTTATCTTGTTTAAGAGTTTAGAAACCCCTATCGATACGGTTGTACTTCCCGTACCGACCAGAATTCATAAACACTCAACCGATAAGTCAACACAGTATAAAAACAATTTTATATTCACTAACAAGTACGCTCTCATAGCTATTATTACACTCAACTCATAATAGAGTACTATTGACTCTATTTAAAATGAGTAAATTTACCCACCAAAGCCTAGGTTGTCGCCAACCTAAGCTCTGATACCAACTGTCACGACCCGCCCTTCACGACCCTCGAAAATCGACACAAAATACCCCACAGTATAGTATGCCGACAATCGAACGCCGGAAAAGACAGATTGTAGAAGAATAAGAAGGTAGATAGAAGAAGAAAGAACCAACCAAATCAGAATCTCACAATCGCAGCGGATAAAATGTAATATATAGAACAGATCTTTACACAAATGAAAACTATATCTTTTTATATACAATACATCATCATCAGAGTATATCAATACAACCAACCATAGCCAGTCAAACAATCTCAGATAATCACAGCAGCGGAATAATACAAGTACGAGAAATACGTCTCGGACTCCAGCTCCTCTTCTGAGCTCCATAGCAATCTATCCTGAAATATACTCGGTCTGACCCGACCATTATAATAAAATAACACTCGAGTCAGTCTGGAATACCAGCGCATCATAAATACACCCAATTGATTATTAAAGTTTCAAAAATCCTTTGAAAATCAAAAGCATCTCGTAAGACCACGCCACAAATAAACATGTCGGGTTTTTACCTTACGATAGCTAAAACACTTTTTATATCAAAATCCTCTGATATTATAATAGTGTCTATATAAAAATACTTATTAAAATAGCTGAAATTGTTACATTCATTAAATTCCAGCATACTAGGTATACAAACAAAACTCGTACAAGGCACGTAGGGAGAATGGATTTCCAACGAATGACTAGGCACTAGGGTACCACCTGTCACAGTACGTGGCCTAGATCACAGTACCGAGGACCCACCCTAAGTCCCCTGCAACACAAGGCCGGAATCACCTATGGGCAATTCCGAATATAATCACCCCACGGTCGTGATCAGCAACCGCACCACTAAGCCGAAATAAAAGGGACATCTAGACAGGGATGACCATACTCTCCAGTGGGCGCTACCCACGAAGCCTTGCTGCATAACCCCTGATTTTCAGTCATTCCCGGTTGATGAGGCTTGAGGCTAAGCGTTACCTTTATAGAACATATCCCTTTGAATGCCCATCGCCCACCTGACGATGTCACGAAAGCATTCGTCCATACAAGTCCGTCCCGGGTCCGAACGGAACCGAAGGCACTACTCATACTACATCCATTTTGGAAATATCCTCAGGATTAGTAGCGACTAGCCCTTGCACTTCACAGCTCCATCTTCGACTCCGAACACGTTACACGAAACGTACAAACCGGATCGAAGTGGTTTTCGAGAAATAAATCTCGATCCCGGTCTCTTCGAAACGATCAACGCATTTGGCCAATATTGATAGTCGGTGATTTAACTATCAATTCACATTCACAAGCATCCATAAGCATCCATCACACAATAAATAATCTCACACATTATTTATTCTTCCCTTTAATATCTTTTAAAGATATATTCCCACATTTCAAAACTCATTTTGGTTCAATTCCCAAAAATTTCTCCTTAACACGGTAAATCCCATTACCCTTTTATTCCCGTTGGAAATAACCAAGTATAAAACATTTTGCATTTAAAAACAGTTGAAATACCTTATACTGAAATATACTTTAAAATATGTAAATTACTTCTATCTATTTACTCAAAATATAAATTTAGAATAGGTAAAGAAACTATTATTAAGATATAAACTTTGATTTAAAATAAGGGTTTTAGTTCAACTAAATTCAAAATAGCGTTATAAGAAGAAAAATGCTAATTTTAACAACTTAAGCTAAAACCAACTTTTAAATAAATCCATTTGTAAAAATAATTGCTAATATACTCCCAAATTATTACGGTATTAAAATTATTAATTTATTTCTTTAAAAATAACGATTTCTTAAAAATACTTTTAAAACGATTTAAAACTTAACCTTAGTTAAATAAAATCTTTTTTATAAGCATTTACTTGGTTTTCCCAGGGAAACACTTTCCCGTTTCTAAACATTCCAAAGTACTCTTCATATAAATCCACTGATTTATTTCAAGTCAATTTATGATTTACAACATAAATCCCAAATCCCATATTTAACTATGACTTCATCCGAAGTTCACACCCAATTTCCCATATCCGGAAATTCATTTTTAAATCATAGTTTAAAACATTTTAAATTAAACATTTTTGGTGAATTTCCAATGGAAGCCAAATTTCCAATTCACTTAATTAAATTCCAATGAAATACGGCATTTCAAAACATTCTATTTTTCATTTGAACTTGTTAATTTATAGTTGGAAACTCCATTTAACATATTTTTAATTTTCGGATAACATTAGCCATTATTAAAATAAACATCGTTATTTTAAACAATTTATAATTTCATAAATTTAATTTCCAGAAAACTATACTTTTCATTTACTCATTTCATAAACTTCCCATTATATTCAAAATCCCAATTTGGCCCAATTTACATTTTTCCTTTCAAATCCGATTTCAAATTTTATTCTTTGAAATTCTAAATTTAACAATTCATTTTATTTCGTAAAAACACAATTTATCCATTTATAATTAAATTCTGTGATTACAATTTATACCACAATATCACAGAACAACTAAATTTCCAAATTTATCAATCACATCATATAAACAGGTATCACTATCAATTATAAAATAATTGCTACATTGTGAGGAATCCAGTTGGATCCCTCCAACCTGTTTCTCCCTGCACCACAGATATTAGCACATCGCCATATAAATATCAATCCAGACAGATAAACACAAATATCGACAATCAACCACACAGATATTTAAATATCAATTATTTATAATGTCTAGCATCCAGATGTGAGTGAGAATAACTCACCTTGAGTTTTCGACGAGCGTTCGAAATTTTGAATTAAACCGAACGACGTCCGATTTAACCCCAAATTTCTACTTGCCCGGAATGACTCCGGATCTGCACCATCACGAAGTACGTCTCTCTGCGATTCCAACGATTTCAGTTTCGTTAAAATCTGCTAACGTATGAACGAGTTACGATTTTATAAAGTTCTGAATAAAATTTATAAACAAATTTGCTTTATTTACACTGAAAACAATCGTGACCGTTCATCACGATCGCAAACTCAGGCTGCATCTCCTTCTTCCTGCCTTCACGCGATACTCCAGACAATATCGAACCCACTCACGCACCCTAGGGCTCGAAATCGCCGCCACTCACATCGCATTCAACTCGATCGGGAACCACCGCATTGAAGGTCTCCGCGAGCACCACCCATGGTCGAACGAGCGCGAAGCTCGGTGGCTCCAGGACACGGTACATCGTGTGCGAACTTCGTACGAACGCAGCCCCTAAACGCCTCCTCTGTTCGACTAAAACTCATCTCCACCGCACACCTCGAAGAATAGGATGGCCTCTCCATTTACGTAGTTGGATGTTTTCAAAATTATTAGGTGGATTGATCGAAAATTGGGGAAGAAGGTCGATAGTTTTCGGCCATTGAATGATAAAAGTGGCGGCCGGTGTAATTTTCTAGGGTTTAGATATAAATGAATATATATATAATAGTTTAATATTATTTTAATTGATAAATTTTCTCGATTTAGCAGTTAATGCACACGACGACCAATTTTCATGTTCCGACAGGCTATCCTAGGGTTTTTCCACGTTCCGGACACAATGGAACAGGTTTCGTAAGCTGATTTGATCGTATGCGCGAGATACAGAATTAAACGATCAATTTAAAATCAAATCGGTTTAATCGATTTCGATGCGTTTCGAGCTGCCACGGTCAAACGACAACTCCGATGGCTACGAAAATTGAAATCCGATAATAACGAACTAGTACGAATCCAATGGAACTGGTTTCGTCGAATTCCGATACAGCGCCCCGGAAGACTATTTTACTCGTCTATTAAATCAGACGATTTTCTGAAATTATCAGAAACGCTTAAAATTTCACTTTTAAAATTTTATTAACTTAACAATAAATCATATAAAATTTATAAACACATTAAAAATCATTCTGGCTCATTTCAGACTAAAATCTGATTAAATTGCATTTTAAAAATATTAAATTCATTTTTAAATTAATATAAAATTCCAAATAATAACTTATCAACTTTAAAATTCATCTAAAATTCCCACCACACTATTTACTCTCAATTAACTCAAAATAAATTTTAAACCCATTTTTATCACTATTTACATTCAGATTTACCCTTATCTCAATTCCGAATATTTAAATTATTATTTTTCCATAAATCAAATTCAACCCGAAATTACTATAATTAAAAATTACAGCTTAATTCATCGATTGAATCTGAATCTATCCATTTTAAAATCAATTAAGGATCCACATTAAACATTTAAAATGAATTAAATGTTCATAAATCCAACAGCTAAAATCTGGGATGTTACATCAAATCATTCTTATATAAATTCTATTGTATATAAGATTTATCTCTCCAGATCGAATACCTTCCAAAATCAATAATCTTCAAAATCATCATATACTTATATAAATTCCATCTTATAAGAATCAAATTTTCCCAAAATCAATTTCGCTATATAAAGAGCCATATGGATTGAACATCTTTGCTCTATAAAAGGTTTTGAATTTAGAATAGTTTTGTATATATAGAATAGTTTGTAAAATAGTTTGTATATAAAATAGTTTGAAAAATAGTTTGTAAATAAAATAGTTCATAAAATAGTTTGTAACATAGTTTGTAAATAAAATAGTTTGTAAAATAGTTTTGTATATAAAATAGAATAAACTAGTTTGTATAAGAAAAATAAAAGAAAATAGTTTTGTAAAATGGTTTTAAATTAATAATAGTTTTGCATAAAAGAAAATTTCCAATTTAAATTACGAAGAATATCCAACCCAACAACTTTCAATTTCAACGTCAAAGCATATCAATAATATTAGAACATAAGATGTACATATGTCTTCATTTCGCAAAATCACATTCGATCGCTTGCTTGATCACACAATTTCGCTTTCGAACTAGTATTGTTCATTCGACTTCCCTGATGCGGATTTCGATAAGGTTTCTTGACTAGCAACCATCATTCTCCTTGCATAGCCATACACTATGATAGAGAATTGTAGAATCAAATCAAAAATCCATATCAAATATTCGCCATCAAGAATCGAATGAAAAATCCTAATACGAAATGGTGTAATTCGCCTCGAAATTGTGTACTCAAATCCAGATCAAATTAATTATGCGAATAAAATAATATACGTACAACTTATGTACTTATTCCAATTTGTTTTATCACCATTTCATTTTGATTTAAATTCATTATTAATCTCACTGATTAACATAAATATCACTTCATACTTTAATATTTGTTTCACAGAATTTCTCCATTTAATATAAAACATTAATATATTCATTCTCATAACATTGCTTGTATTTCTCTTCATTTTTAAATTAAATTCAATTTTACATGTAAAATTTCTCATTTAATACTACATTTATTGCAACATCCATTTATTTCATAAACAATTTACAAGTCATGACTTTATTTAAAATCATTTCACTTTTAGTTCATATTCATTTATCCAATTAGTTTTCACTTACTTTTCAAATTCATTTATGCCACATTTCATAAATTTAATTAAGTTCATAACTCTTTTTTTTAAATCTCATTTACAACTTTTCCTTAATCACAATTTCGAATTAAACATGCCAAGGCTTAAAGTTCAAACTTGTATATTATTACGTTACATGCCAATAATGTATACAACAATTCTATTCATTTACTAACATAGATACAACAAATTTAACCTTGTTTCACTTGCTTTCAATTTAAGGTTACCAAATTCAACTACATAATTCAACAAAATTTCTACATTTCAACTCATATATTAATTCAGAAGTTTCGACTATCCAAAATATCTAGATTATCCATTTTATTTCAATAGTTGAAACTACCAATCAACAAACAACTATAGTCACAACCAAACATTTCAATTTCATAACCAAATATCCTAATTATTCATTTTATTCTCTTTAATACACCATTACTAAACTAGTGTTTAGTCCATAAATTAAATCAACAATAATTAGCCAATGCTTATAAACTGACTAAATACAACAAATCAACAATAAATGATAATAATTAAATATTACCATTTCACAAATCAAACACATTACAAATAACTATATTAGTTATAAAATTTTCCTTTATATATAACATATAATATTAGGAAAATTATTTCATTTCAAAACTTATATAAAACATTTTTATAACACTAACAAATACGTGCTCTCATATATATATACACACACACATACACACACACACACACTCAGACAAACTCTTTCTAGGATATTACTACCCTATCTCTAATAAGTTAACCCCAATAGGCTAAGGTATGTCCAAACCAAAGCTCTGATACCAACTATAATGACCCACCTTTTTGGACGGTTTAAATCGATAATAAACCACACATATCAACTCAAACCATTCAAAAGGGAGGATTGTTAATGGGGTAAATAAGAAAATAAGAGAAAAGAAGGAAAAACAAAACACAGAATTTCACAGCGGAATGACAAAATATAATAATCAAATAAACAGTTCATGAAGCTGTTTAACAAATAACATTTGATTACACTTTTACAATATATCAGAGTTATACATACAGCGGGAATAATGATAAAATAAGGCGGTGGAACAACATAATGTAGTGGGATAAAATAATAATATAATACTAAACTCCATCTTCGTCCTCCAGAATAATGTCTTCAACACTGAAAAACTCAGGCTGACCCGAGCATAATGAAAAACAATACACTCGAGTCAAAACTAAAAAAATTCCTATATAAGTCAAATCAATCTCAAATAAAATGTAACGACCCCGGATTTTATATAAATTTAAAATGATAATTAATTAATTTTTGAATGAAATTTGTGAAATAAAATGGTAAAATGGATTGCGAGTTTCCCCAAGTTCAGTGGAATTTTGTATAAATCATTTAAATTTAAAAATATTGTATATATATGTGTATGAGAATATATATATAATAATAAAGCATAAACTGTAAAGTCAAACAACGTATTAATATATTATGTAAAATATTAAGTGAATACATTAGAAAATTTTAACTACCTAATAATTATAGAAATTCATTTGAATTACAAAGTAAATAAATACCTTAGATAAATTTTAACAACGTATTTAAATATGAAGAAACAAGATTGGATAAATACTATAAGTATGAAACAAATAAATATATATATCTATAAGCTTACAAATGAAGCAAACAAAAGAAAGTATAAGTATATCCATAAGCTTGTAAGTGAAGACTCAGGCAAGTAAAAATATAAAATATGTGTAAATTAAAAACATAAAGTACAACAACATTTAATGCTCTCCTTTCCTTTCAGCAAGCAGAATCTGTTCGAGTGTATAAAATGTGATTTCAGCCACCAACAATAAAATTATCTCTGATAATTGTACAAACTTGTACACCATTTTGTATAAAATATGTTATATCCTGTAACCTGTTTTATACTTCAACCTGTAAGCTATTTTTCTCTTATCACCTTTCATTTCCAATTCGAGCAAGTAGAAACTGCAATACAACTTCCATTTAAATCTTAAATAAGCATACAACTAAACAGAAGCAAGATGATTTGAAGATTAAAGTGAAAACACTTTCCAGTTTTTCAAATTCAAAACTGTTTGCAAAGAAACCGTGCTCTGTTCTTCTCTGCAAAGCAGGTGAGTAACATCACACTTTTGAAAACTATAAATTGATTTTGGTTGAATATTAAGTTCTGGAATGTTGTTTCCTTTGTGAATTTATTTGAATGGTGGGTTTCTGCTTATATGTGAATGTGTTGATATGAGTATATGTATGTTTCCTGTATCTCTTCTATTGCCAGTTTTAAAAGCTTAAGACTTATTCAAAAATCCTCTTTCCCTTTGATCTAGTTTCTGTTAGGAATTAGATTATAAACAAAAGCTGTTTATTTAATCATAGACTAATGTTCAAAATTTTAATTAAGTTAAAATCTCACTTGAATGTCTTAGGAAACTAAAACAACAGAGTAAACTCAAGATAACTAGAAATTCGAATGTCTTAATTCGTTGATTCAGATCTATGATCTGAAGCCTTATTAAAAGTTAGGATTTTTAAAGGAGGGATCATAATTTTTAGTTAAGTTTGGGATGAACAGTTCTAGTTGATCTGAATATAGGAAATGAGGTGATTTCTGGCGATCAAATGGATGGTGGTGGTCGGGGTTCTCCCTGATGATGGAGGAGCAAGTGTAGTTGAGGGGAAAAATGGTTGATGATGATCGAGTTCATCAAGGAGGTTGCGGTAGTGGGATTCTTTTTAGAACCCTAATTTTTACCTTGCATAGTAAATCGATCGCCCGGCCGAAGTATGTGATCGAGTGTGGTGATTTTTGGGGTAGTGGTAGTAGGGTTATGGTCGAAGAAGAGGCCGGAGTTATAGGCTCTCAGATGGTCGGAGGGTGGAGAACTCGGTGTTGACAGTTTTGAGGATGGGCCGAGTGCGTGTTCCAGGTTTGGGTTGTAAGGCTCGATTTTGATTATGGGTAGTTAGTCGAGTTCAGGTGATCGCTATTGGTTGTAGAGGGGTATTCCGATGTGTGGAGATCATCGCTGGCGATCGGAGTTGGTGGCATCGATCGTGCACGTGCACGAGCACGTTTTCTCTACTCTGTTTTCTTTGGGAGGACGAAGATGATTCCTGGGGTTTTACTCGTGTCGTTCGAGTACATGACTCGAAGAAGGGTAGGAGAAGTCTCGAAGCAGTTTGTTCATTTCGAGTAAAGTGTTGTTCCAGGCCTTTGTAAAACAAGCCTGGCAGTTCCAGATCTTTTGAATTCAATATAAAATTTGAAACAGAATTTAAAACCAAGTTTAATTAGAATTTTTAAATCTGAATTCAATTTGAATTTGAATCTTAGGTTTTGAAAATAAATAAAGTATATAACTTTAAATAATGTAAATAAGTTAAAGGTAAAGCATACTTAATGATTTGAAAATTTAAAGGGGAATTTAGTTAAAATCTTTAAATTAGAATTTAATGATTGGATTCATTTAAATTAATAAGTTACATTTAAAAACTTGAATTAATTAAATAATTAATGGTTAATTAATGGGTCATTAAGGATTAATTAATTAAGTTAATTAATTAAGGAATTATAAATTAATGAAGATGATTAAGGAAAGATAATAAATTAAGGGCTAATTAATCAATGTGATTAATTAAGGATAATTAATTTAAGAATAATTAATTAATTATTAATGGTTAGTTAATAAATGATTTAAAGGATAATTAATTATATTGGTTTGTAATTAATTAATGATTAATTAACCCGGATTAGAAATTCATAAGTAATTAATCAAATTTGAATAAATCAGATAATTAACTGACCTTACTTATGAATATTTGGATTTGATTGGATGATTGAATTGTTTGATATTCTGATCTATGATGCTTTGTGATATATTCTGATTTGTGTGTAATCTTTACTGTAGTTTATTTATCTGAAATTTATATATATCTATGATCTGTGAATGAACA
This sequence comes from Allium fistulosum, assembly GCA_030737815.1. NCBI lineage: Eukaryota > Viridiplantae > Streptophyta > Magnoliopsida > Asparagales > Amaryllidaceae > Allium > Allium fistulosum. Next base: position 168,071,125 of record CM060906.1, on the reverse strand, counting down.
TAAGCGTTGTTCTTATACCGCTTATCGAATTATATTTCTGTATTCTGATATGTGATGATTCATTGTGTTGCACTATTGTGTTAAACCCCTGGACTACACTATTACACACACAAATATGGATTTCACGTGGAAATCGGTTAAGTCACAGATAATGTAAATTTGATGTTTTTGAAATTGAAATTTTAATTTCAATTGATTTTGAAATTGGAATTTGGGTTTAAAGTGAAAAGCTTTTGAAATGGAATTTCAAAGATAAAAGTTATTTTGAGTAACTTAATCGAGTTTTGAAAATTTAAATAATTTGATTTAAATTTGAATTCAAGTTTGGAATTGAATCCTATGATTGGAAACTAGGGATTAAAGATGATATAAATGTGTTTGTATGAATCTAAACCATTTAAAGTATAATTTTTGAGAATTTGGATTTAACCCAAAGACTTTAACTCGTATGAAGGAATTAGGTTTTCTGAAATGAAACTATTTGTTTTCAAAAGATAAAAGCTTTCAGATAAGAAATGAAATTCCATTTTAATTAAAGGAATTTCAAGATTGAATTGAAAAATGGTTTTCCAAGTTATGAATAAATTGTTTTGAAAAGCTATGAATTGAATCTGTTTATTTTTAACAGATTTAAAATAATGATTGGTTTAAATCATTTGAAATGGGATTGTTTTGAAAGCTATAAGTTAAATCTTAAAGATTTAACGAGTTAATCAAATTGAAATGGAAATTAATTTGGAAAATATGTGAATGAATCTTTTGTTTAAAAGATTAAAGTATGGAAACTGTTTAAACCGTAAAGGTTGAATCTTTTTGTTTAAAGATTTAAAAATGGTAATTTGTCTTAAATCAGTTGAAAAGAAAGTTGGGTTTAAGTTGTGACTTAATTGAAATCCCATATCCATATGATTTTAAATTGCGCTCACTATTCGGGTTAGCCGGGAAAGGACCTTTGGGTCGTATAACCCATTCCGAATATGTGATACGTCGTATATGGATAGCATTTGAAGACCGGTGTTGAAGACCGGATATTTTTGAAAACGGAAGGATTACCGTCGAGTTACTCTGCATCGGCTGATCCCCGATATAGAGGTTTTATCACCCTTAGTGACGGGAAGTCCGGACGTGATTGGAAATTATCCGGATTTGCAAGGGCTTCGTGAGAAGTGCCTTCGGTTCTGTTCGAACCCGGATCAGACTTGTATGGATACATGTCTGACATTACACTTTGAGATATAAAGCCGATTTCTTTCAAATACATTTCTGTTGGTGGCGGAGAATTTATTCTCTTAGCTTAACACCCTTCTCTGAGACGTACGAGCTCAGAGGTTATGTAGTTGAAATTTATCAGCGATATATCCCAATTTGGTAATGTGGCATGCTGAGTGTTGCTGTGTGATGATCAGTGTTTGATCATTTGCGATATGATCATTTGTTTGATCTTATATCTTTGTGATCATAGGTTGATCATTTGTTTGACCCGAAGCATGGTTTTGTAGAAAGCGTAGCTTTGTGGACGAGACTTCGTCGAGCCTCACACCCCGGAAATGGTCAAAACAGGAAGGATGCGACAAAGTTCTAGGGAGTAGCGCCCCTTAGTGTATGTCATTCCTTCTGGATAGAGGTGGTATCATGGTATGGAGCCCAGATACTTAACCTATGTGGTTGCTGCATTATTATTTTGATGTGGTTTGTTGCGAATCGGGGATCCTCGGGAAGATCGGTTACGATCGGGGGATGGCATACGCGTGTCAGTAGTTACCTATTTTTGCAGAGGTAACCCGGCCTTGTGTTGGCAGAGATCCGGTTAGGTTCTCGGGTCGTCTATTCCAGGGACGTACCCATCGTGGATAGGAAGTTCCTTAGCCTGACCATTTGTTGGAAATCCAAAGAAACAATACGTGACTTGTACGGTTTTAGTTGTATTACCTGCTATGGAATGTGGCGGTAACCTGCTATTGAACATAGTAGCTATAGTAGGCATAAGTGCGGAATGCCTATGCTGGCTAAGATTTATATTATACTTTCGAAATGTTTTCTACACTATGCACTAATAATAATATCAAAAATGATTTGATTTTGCGTAGTAAGCATCTTTGACTATCATAAGAAGAAATCTCCTCCAATTCTGCGTTTGCATTGTGTGTGTGGCGGGAGGTCTTATGGTAGTTTCATTTTCTAAAAGCATTGCGGATTTCAATGTTTAAAATTCTTTTGTTGATTGTTTAAAGATAAACTGTTTTTGTTGCTCACACCAGTCCCATGACTGATTCAGAGTTTATTGTTCCCTTCCTAAACTCTGGGTGCCCACTATTTTCCACACGGGCAGTCTAGAGTTGGGTTTCTCAGATATTCAGGTTGAGTAGATTATCTGGAGCTAGTCAGTCCTTGGACGACTGACCTTGCTTTTCGCTAGCTATGGATTGGAGCATTCTATTGGAGATATTCTATCCGTTGCTGATGTTATCTTTTCTTTCCGCTGCTATTTGTTGTATCATCTCTGATGTATATTGATATTCATTGTATCATTCTGTTGTATCAGATATTGTATATCAATGTATTATTCTTTTCTTCCGCTGTGTTATTTACTTAACTGTGTTATAGCTCCGGCGAATCGGATTTGAACGGTCGAATCTGCGACATTCTAGTACAATGTGAAGTACGTATGTTGATTTTCGAGCGGGCAAAACCCGAGTCGTTACATGTGGTATCAGAGCTAAGGTTGAACTTTAGCTCAGGAGTGTAACACGTTAAGTAGCTCATTAGAGATAGAGTGAAGTAAACTCTAGAATGAGTATCCTCAGATATCCGTTCGAATGCCTCAGTAAATTCTCTTACTATCCATAGATAGTGAGTATGAGTGCAAGAAGAGGATGAGATAGGGGACAGGGGAATACGACAATAAATGGTCAATACCCTGTAACAATAAGGAAGTAATCTTTTCTCTATCAATCTCTTTTGTTCAGCATCTCTTTTCAATTCTTCGATAACTTCTGGTCGATCCAGAAAAGGAGATTCGATATATTAATATGGAACATCAACTTCGGATGGACCAAAATTGTTTGTTTGGATGCATTGGTTGCTATGGTTGATAGGTATACTTTAGTTCTAAACTAAAAAGATTTGAAATTGTATCCATATATCTGTCTATTCTTTGGGATTCCGATTTATTCTACGGATGGTTAGTTATCCTTTCGAACTGACCGATGCCCCTGCATATTTCGTAGATCTGGATAACCCGAGTATTTTGTTGATTGTTAAACAGATTCGTTCTCGTATCTGATTTTGATATTCTGATTTGGTAAGCCAAATGCAGAATAAATGTTCAGTTTGATTAAACGAAACATTCTTCATCTGTCTTTGTTTTCGTGCCTGTGAATTTCGAGGACGAAATTCTTTTAAGGGGGGAAGTTTGTAACGACCCTGGATTTTATATAAATTTAAAATGATAATTAATTAATTTTTGAATGAAATTTGTGAAATAAAATGGTAAAATGGATTGCGAGTTTCCCCAAGTTCAGTGGAATTTTGTATAAATCATTTAAATTTAAAAATATTGTATATATATGCGTATGAGAATATATATATAATAATAAAGCATAAACTGTAAAGTCAAACAACGTATTAATATATTATGTAAAATATTAAGTGAATACATTAGAGAATTTTAACTACCTAATAATTATAGAAATTCATTTGAATTACAAAGTAAATAAATACCTTAGATAAATTTTAACAGCGTATTTAAATATGAAGAAACAAGATTGGATAAATACTATAAGTATGAAACAAATAAATATATATATCTATAAGCTTACAAATGAAGCAAACAAAAGAAAGTATAAGTATATCCATAAGCTTGTAAGTGAAGACTCAGGCAAGTAAAAATATAAAATATGTGTAAATTAAAAACATAAAGTACAACAACATTTAATGCTCTCCTTTCCTTTCAGCAAGCAGAATCTGTTCGAGTGTATAAAATGTGATTTCAGCCACCAACAATAAAATTATCTCTGATAATTGTACAAACTTGTACACCATTTTGTATAAAATATGTTATATCCTGTAACCTGTTTTATACTTCAACCTGTAAGCTATTTTTCTCTTATCACCTTTCATTTCCAATTCGAGCAAGTAGAAACTGCAATACAACTTCCATTTAAATCTTAAATAAGCATACAACTAAACAAAAGCAAGATGATTTGAAGATTAAAGTGAAAACACTTTCCAGTTTTTCAAATTCAAAACTGTTTGCAAAGAAACCGTGCTCTGTTCTTCTCTGCAAAGCAGGTGAGTAACATCACACTTTTGAAAACTATAAATTGATTTTGGTTGAATATTAAGTTCTGGAATGTTGTTTCCTTTGTGAATTTATTTGAATGGTGGGTTTCTGCTTATATGTGAATGTGTTGATATGAGTATATGTATGTTTCCTGTATCTCTTCTATTGCCAGTTTTAAAAGCTTAAGACTTATTCAAAAATCCTCTTTCCCTTTGATCTAGTTTCTATTAGGAATTAGATTATAAACAAAAGCTGTTTATTTAATCATAGACTAATGTTCAAAATTTTAATTAAGTTAAAATCTCACTTGAATGTCTTAGGAAACTAAAACAACAGAGTAAACTCAAGATAACTAGAAATTCGAATGTCTTAATTCGTTGATTCAGATCTATGATCTGAAGCCTTATTAAAAGTTAGGATTTTTAAAGGAGGGATCATAATTTTTAGTTAAGTTTGGGATGAATAGTTCTAGTTGATCTGAATATAGGAAATGAGGTGATTTCTGGCGATCAAATGGATGGTGGTGGTCGGGGTTCTCCCTGATGATGGAGGAGCAAGTGTAGTTGAGGGGAAAAATGGTTGATGATGATCGAGTTCATCAAGGAGGTTGCGGTAGTGGGATTCTTTTTAGAACCCTAATTTTTACCTTGCATAGTAAATCGATCGCCCGGCCGAAGTATGTGATCGAGTGTGGTGATTTTTGGGGTAGTGGTAGTAGGGTTATGGTCGAAGAAGAAGCCGGAGTTATAGGCTCTCAGATGGTCGGAGGGTGGAGAACTCGGTGTTGACAGTTTTGAGGATGGGCCGAGTGCGTGTTCCAGGTTTGGGTTGTAAGGCTCGATTTTGATTATGGGTAGTTAGTCAAGTTCAGGTGATCGCTATTGGTTGTAGAGGGGTATTCCGATGTGTGGAGATCATCGCTGGCTATCGGAGTTGGTGGCATCGATCGTGCACGTGCACGAGCACGTTTTCTCTACTCTGTTTTCTTTGGGAGGACGAAGATGTTTCCTGGGGTTTTACTCGTGTCGTTCGAGTACATGACTCGAAGAAGGGTAGGAGAAGTCTCGAAGCAGTTTGTTCATTTCGAGTAAAGTGTTGTTCCAGGCCTTTGTAAAACAAGCCTGGCAGTTCCAGATCTTTTGAATTCAATATAAAATTTGAAACAGAATTTAAAACCAAGTTTAATTAGAATTTTTAAATCTGAATTCAATTTGAATTTGAATCTTAGGTTTTGAAAATAAATAAAGTATATAACTTTAAATAATGTAAATAAGTTAAAGGTAAAGCATACTTAATGATTTGAAAATTTAAAGGGGAATTTAGTTAAAATCTTTAAATTAGAATTTAATGATTGGATTCATTTAAATTAATAAGTTACATTTAAAAACTTGAATTAATTAAATAATTAATGGTTAATTAATGGGTCATTAAGGATTAATTAATTAAGTTAATTAATTAAGGAATTATAAATTAATGAAGATGATTAAGGAAAGATAATAAATTAAGGGCTAATTAATCAATGTGATTAATTAAGGATAATTAATTTAAGAATAATTAATTAATTATTAATGGTTAGTTAATAAATGATTTAAAGGATAATTAATTATATTGGTTTGTAATTAATTAATGATTAATTAACCCGGATTAGAAATTCATAAGTAATTAATCAAATTTGAATAAATCAGATAATTAACTGACCTTACTTATGAATATTTGGATTTGATTGGATGATTGAATTGTTTGATATTCTGATCTATGATGCTTTGTGATATATTCTGCTTTGTGTGTAATCTTTACTGTAGTTTATTTATCTGAAATTTATATATATCTATGATCTGTGAATGAACATAAGCGTTGTTCTTATACCGCTTATCGAATTATATTTCTGTATTCTGATATGTGATGATTCATTGTGTTGCACTATTGTGTTAAACCCCTGGACTACACTATTACACACACAAATATGGATTTCACGTGGAAATCGGTTAAGTCACAGATAATGTAAATTTGATGTTTTTGAAATTGAAATTTTAATTTCAATTGATTTTGAAATTGGAATTTGGGTTTAAAGTGAAAAGCTTTTGAAATGGAATTTCAAAGATAAAAGTTATTTTGAGTAACTTAATCGAGTTTTGAAAATTTAAATAATTTGATTTAAATTTGAATTCAAGTTTGGAATTGAATCCTATGATTGGAAACTAGGGATTAAAGATGATATAAATGTGTTTGTATGAATCTAAACCATTTAAAGTATAATTTTTGAGAATTTGGATTTAACCCAAAGACTTTAACTCGTATGAAGGAATTAGGTTTTCTGAAATGAAACTATTTGTTTTCAAAAGATAAAAGCTTTCAGATAAGAAATGAAATTCCATTTTAATTAAAGGAATTTCAAGATTGAATTGAAAAATGGTTTTCCAAGTTATGAATAAATTGTTTTGAAAAGCTATGAATTGAATCTGTTTATTTTTAACAGATTTAAAATAATGATTGGTTTAAATCATTTGAAATGGGATTGTTTTGAAAGCTATAAGTTAAATCTTAAAGATTTAACGAGTTAATCAAATTGAAATGGAAATTAATTTGGAAAATATGTGAATGAATCTTTTGTTTAAAAGATTAAAGTGTGGAAACTGTTTAAACCGTAAAGGTTGAATCTTTTTGTTTAAAGATTTAAAAATGGTAATTTGTCTTAAATCAGTTGAAAAGAAAGTTGGGTTTAAGTTGTGACTTAATTGAAATCCCATATCTATATGATTTTAAATTGCGCTCACTATTCGGGTTAGCCGGGAAAGGACCTTTGGGTCGTATAACCCATTCCGAATATGTGATACGTCGTATATGGATAGCATTTGAAGACCGGTGTTGAAGACCGGATATTTTTGAAAACGGAAGGATTACCGTCGAGTTACTCTGCATCGGCTGATCCCCGATATAGAGGTTTTATCACCCTTAGTGACGGGAAGTCCGGACGTGATTGGAAATTATCCGGATTTGCAAGGGCTTCGTGAGAAGTGCCTTCGGTTCTGTTCAAACCCGGAACAGACTTGTATGGATACATGTCTGACATTACACTTTGAGATATAAAGCCGATTTCTTTCAAATACATTTCTGTTGGTGGCGGAGAATTTATTCTCTTAGCTTAACACCCTTCTCTGAGACGTACGAGCTCAGAGGTTATGTAGTTGAAATTTATCAGCGATATATCCCAATTTGGTAATGTGGCATGCTGAGTGTTGCTGTGTGATGATCAGTGTTTGATCATTTGCGATATGATCATTTGTTTGATCTTATATCTTTGTGATCATAGGTTGATCATTTGTTTGACCCGAAGCATGGTTTGGTAGAAAGCGTAGCTTTGTGGACGAGACTTCGTCGAGCCTCACACCCCAGAAATGGTCAAAACAGGAAGGATGCGGCAAGGTTCTAGGGAGTAGCGCCCCTTAGTGTATGTCATTCCTTCTGGATAGAGGTGGTATCATGGTATGGAGCCCAGATACTTAACCTATGTGGTTGCTGCATTATTATTTTGATGTGGTTTGTTGCGAATCGGGGATCCTCGGGAAGATCGGTTACGATCGGGGGATGGCATACGCGTGTCAGTAGTTACCTATTTTTGCAGAGGTAACCCGGCCTTGTGTTGGCAGAGATCCGGTTAGGTTCTCGGGTCGTCTATTCCAGGGACGTACCCATCGTGGATAGGGAGTTCCTTAGCCTGACAATTTGTTGGAAATCCAAAGAAACAATACGTGACTTGTACGGTTTTAGTTGTATTACCTGCTATGGAATGTGGCGGTAACCTGCTATTGAACATAGTAGCTATAGTAGGCATAAGTGCGGAATGCCTATGCTGGCTAAGATTTATATTATACTTTCGAAATGTTTTCTACACTATGCACTAATAATAATATCAAAAATGATTTGATTTTGCGTAGTAAGCATCTTTGACTATCATAAGAAGAAATCTCCTCCAATTCTGCGTTTGCATTGTGTGTGTGGCGGGAGGTCTTATGGTAGTTTCATTTTCTAAAAGCATTGCGGATTTCAATGTTTAAAATTCTTTTGTTGATTGTTTAAAGATAAACTGTTTTTGTTGCTCACACCAGTCCCATGACTGATTCGGAGTTTATTGTTCCCTTCCTAAACTCTGGGTGCCCACTATTTTCCACACGGGCAGTCTAGAGTTGGGTTTCTCAGATATTCAGGTTGAGTAGATTATCTGGAGCTAGTCAGTCCTTGGACGACTGACCTTGCTTTTCGCTAGCTATGGATTGGAGCATTCTATTGGAGATATTCTATCCGTTGCTGATGTTATCTTTTCTTTCCGCTGCTATTTGTTGTATCATCTCTGATGTATATTGATATTCATTGTATCATTCTGTTGTATCAGATATTGTATATCAATGTATTATTCTTTTCTTCCGCTGTGTTATTTACTTAACTGTGTTATAGCTCCGGCGAATCGGATTTGAACGGTCGAATCTGCGACATTCTAGTACAATGTGAAGTACGGATGTTGATTTTCGAGCGGGCAAAACCCGAGTCGTTACATGTGGTATCAGAGCTAAGGTTGAACTTTAGCTCAGGAGTGTAACACGTTAAGTAGCTCATTAGAGATAGAGTGAAGTAAACTCTAGAATGAGTATCCTCAGATATCCGTTCGAATGCCTCAGTAAATTCTCTTACTATCCATAGATAGTGAGTATGAGTGCAAGAAGAGGATGAGATAGGGGACAGGGGAATACGACAATAAATGGTCAATACCCTGTAACAATAAGGAAGTAATCTTTTCTCTATCAATCTCTTTTGTTCAGCATCTCTTTTCAATTCTTCGATAACTTCTGGTCGATCCAGAAAAGGAGATTCGATATATTAATATGGAACATCAACTTCGGATGGACCAAAATTGTTTGTTTGGATGCATTGGTTGCTATGGTTGATAGGTATACTTTAGTTCTAAACTAAAAAGATTTGAAATTGTATCCATATATCTGTCTATTCTTTGGGATTCCGATTTATTCTACGGATGGTTAGTTATCCTTTCGAACTGACCGATGCCCCTGCATATTTCGTAGATCTGGATAACCCGAGTATTTTGTTGATTGTTAAACAGATTCGTTCTCGTATCTGATTTTGATATTCTGATTTGGTAAGCCAAATGCAGAATAAATGTTCAGTTTGATTAAACGAAACATTCTTCATCTGTCTTTGTTTTCGTGCCTGTGAATTTCGAGGACGAAATTCTTTTAAGGGGGGAAGTTTGTAACGACCCCTGATTTTATATAAATTTAAAATGATAATTAATTAATTTTTGAATGAAATTTGTGAAATAAAATGGTAAAATGGATTGCGAGTTTCCCCAAGTTCAGTGGAATTTTGTATAAATCATTTAAATTTAAAAATATTGTATATATATGTGTATGAGAATATATATATAATAATAAAGCATAAACTGTAAAGTCAAACAACGTATTAATATATTATGTAAAATATTAAGTGAATACATTAGAGAATTTTAACTACCTAATAATTATAGAAATTCATTTGAATTACAAAGTAAATAAATACCTTAGATAAATTTTAACAGCGTATTTAAATATGAAGAAACAAGATTGGATAAATACTATAAGTATGAAACAAATAAATATATATATCTATAAGCTTACAAATGAAGCAAACAAAAGAAAGTATAAGTATATCCATAAGCTTGTAAGTGAAGACTCAGGCAAGTAAAAATATAAAATATGTGTAAATTAAAAACATAAAGTACAACAACATTTAATGCTCTCCTTTCCTTTCAGCAAGCAGAATCTGTTCGAGTGTATAAAATGTGATTTCAGCCACCAACAATAAAATTATCTCTGATAATTGTACAAACTTGTACACCATTTTGTATAAAATATGTTATATCCTGTAACCTGTTTTATACTTCAACCTGTAAGCTATTTTTCTCTTATCACCTTTCATTTCCAATTCGAGCAAGTAGAAACTGCAATACAACTTCCATTTAAATCTTAAATAAGCATACAACTAAACAAAAGCAAGATGATTTGAAGATTAAAGTGAAAACACTTTCCAGTTTTTCAAATTCAAAACTGTTTGCAAAGAAACCGTGCTCTGTTCTTCTCTGCAAAGCAGGTGAGTAACATCACACTTTTGAAAACTATAAATTGATTTTGGTTGAATATTAAGTTCTGGAATGTTGTTTCCTTTGTGAATTTATTTGAATGGTGGGTTTCTGCTTATATGTGAATGTGTTGATATGAGTATATGTATGTTTCCTGTATCTCTTCTATTGCCAGTTTTAAAAGCTTAATACTTATTCAAAAATCCTCTTTCCCTTTGATCTAGTTTCTATTAGGAATTAGATTATAAACAAAAGCTGTTTATTTAATCATAGACTAATGTTCAAAATTTTAATTAAGTTAAAATCTCACTTGAATGTCTTAGGAAACTAAAACAACAGAGTAAACTCAAGATAACTAGAAATTCGAATGTCTTAATTCGTTGATTCAGATCTATGATCTGAAGCCTTATTAAAAGTTAGGATTTTTAAAGGAGGGATCATAATTTTTAGTTAAGTTTGGGATGAACAGTTCTAGTTGATCTGAATATAGGAAATGAGGTGATTTCTGGCGATCAAATGGATGGTGGTGGTCGGGGTTCTCCCTGATGATGGAGGAGCAAGTGTAGTTGAGGGGAAAAATGGTTGATGATGATCGAGTTCATCAAGGAGGTTGCGGTAGTGGGATTCTTTTTAGAACCCTAATTTTTACCTTGCATAGTAAATCGATCGCCCGGCCGAAGTATGTGATCGAGTGTGGTGATTTTTGGGGTAGTGGTAGTAGGGTTATGGTCGAAGAAGAAGCCGGAGTTATAGGCTCTCAGATGGTCGGAGGGTGGAGAACTCGGTGTTGACAGTTTTGAGGATGGGCCGAGTGCGTGTTCCAGGTTTGGGTTGTAAGGCTCGATTTTGATTATGGGTAGTTAGTCGAGTTCAGGTGATCGCTATTGGTTGTAGAGGGGTATTCCGATGTGTGGAGATCATCGCTGGCTATCGGAGTTGGTGGCATCGATCGTGCACGTGCACGAGCACGTTTTCTCTACTCTGTTTTCTTTGGGAGGACGAAGATGTTTCCTGGGGTTTTACTCGTGTCGTTCGAGTACATGACTCGAAGAAGGGTAGGAGAAGTCTCGAAGCAGTTTGTTCATTTCGAGTAAAGTGTTGTTCCAAGCCTTTGTAAAACAAGCCTGGCAGTTCCAGATCTTTTGAATTCAATATAAAATTTGAAACAGAATTTAAAACCAAGTTTAATTAGAATTTTTAAATCTGAATTCAATTTGAATTTGAATCTTAGGTTTTGAAAATAAATAAAGTATATAACTTTAAATAATGTAAATAAGTTAAAGGTAAAGCATACTTAATGATTTGAAAATTTAAAGGGGAATTTAGTTAAAATCTTTAAATTAGAATTTAATGATTGGATTCATTTAAATTAATAAGTTACATTTAAAAACTTGAATTAATTAAATAATTAATGGTTAATTAATGGGTCATTAAGGATTAATTAATTAAGTTAATTAATTAAGGAATTATAAATTAATGAAGATGATTAAGGAAAGATAATAAATTAAGGGCTAATTAATCAATGTGATTAATTAAGGATAATTAATTTAAGAATAATTAATTAATTATTAATGGTTAGTTAATAAATGATTTAAAGGATAATTAATTATATTGGTTTGTAATTAATTAATGATTAATTAACCCGGATTAGAAATTCATAAGTAATTAATCAAATTTGAATAAATCAGATAATTAACTGACCTTACTTATGAATATTTGGATTTGATTGGATGATTGAATTGTTTGATATTCTGATCTATGATGCTTTGTGATATATTCTGCTTTGTGTGTAATCTTTACTGTAGTTTATTTATCTGAAATTTATATATATCTATGATCTGTGAATGAACATAAGCGTTGTTCTTATACCGCTTATCGAATTATATTTCTGTATTCTGATATGTGATGATTCATTGTGTTGCACTATTGTGTTAAACCCCTGGACTACACTATTACACACACAAATATGGATTTCACGTGGAAATCGGTTAAGTCACAGATAATGTAAATTTGATGTTTTTGAAATTGAAATTTTAATTGATTTTGAAATTGGAATTTGGGTTTAAAGTGAAAAGCTTTTGAAATGGAATTTCAAAGATAAAAGTTATTTTGAGTAACTTAATCGAGTTTTGAAAATTTAAATAATTTGATTTAAATTTGAATTCAAGTTTGGAATTGAATCCTATGATTGGAAACTAGGGATTAAAGATGATATAAATGTGTTTGTATGAATCTAAACCATTTAAAGTATAATTTTTGAGAATTTGGATTTAACCCAAAGACTTGAACTCGTATGAAGGAATTAGGTTTTCTGAAATGAAACTATTTGTTTTCAAAAGATAAAAGCTTTCAGATAAGAAATGAAATTCCATTTTAATTAAAGGAATTTCAAGATTGAATTGAAAAATGGTTTTCCAAGTTATGAATAAATTGTTTTGAAAAGCTATGAATTGAATCTGTTTATTTTTAACAGATTTAAAATAATGATTGGTTTAAATCATTTGAAATGGGATTGTTTTGAAAGCTATAAGTTAAATCTTAAAGATTTAACGAGTTAATCAAATTGAAATGGAAATTAATTTGGAAAATATGTGAATGAATCTTTTGTTTAAAAGATTAAAGTGTGGAAACTGTTTAAACCGTAAAGGTTGAATCTTTTTGTTTAAAGATTTAAAAATGGTAATTTGTCTTAAATCAGTTGAAAAGAAAGTTGGGTTTAAGTTGTGACTTAATTGAAATCCCATATCCATATGATTTTAAATTGCGCTCACTATTCGGGTTAGCCGGGAAAGGACCTTTGGGTCGTATAACCCATTCCGAATATGTGATACGTCGTATATGGATAGCATTTGAAGACCGGTGTTGAAGACCGGATATTTTTGAAAACGGAAGGATTACCGTCGAGTTACTCTGCATCGGCTGATCCCCGATATAGAGGTTTTATCACCCTTAGTGACGGGAAGTCCGGACGTGATTGGAAATTATCCGGATTTGCAAGGGCTTCGTGAGAAGTGCCTTCGGTTCTGTTCGAACCCGGAACAGACTTGTATGGATACATGTCTGACATTACACTTTGAGATATAAAGCCGATTTCTTTCAAATACATTTCTGTTGGTGGCGGAGAATTTATTCTCTTAGCTTAACACCCTTCTCTGAGACGTACGAGCTCAGAGGTTATGTAGTTGAAATTTATCAGCGATATATCCCAATTTGGTAATGTGGCATGCTGAGTGTTGCTGTGTGATGATCAGTGTTTGATCATTTGCGATATGATCATTTGTTTGATCTTATATCTTTGTGATCATAGGTTGATCATTTGTTTGACCCGAAGCATGGTTTGGTAGAAAGCGTAGCTTTGTGGACGAGACTTCGTCGAGCCTCACACCCCAGAAATGGTCAAAACAGGAAGGATGCGGCAAGGTTCTAGGGAGTAGCGCCCCTTAGTGTATGTCATTCCTTCTGGATAGAGGTGGTATCATGGTATGGAGCCCAGATACTTAACCTATGTGGTTGCTGCATTATTATTTTGATGTGGTTTGTTGCGAATCGGGGATCCTCGGGAAGATCGGTTACGATCGGGGGATGGCATACGCGTGTCAGTAGTTACCTATTTTTGCAGAGGTAACCCGGCCTTGTGTTGGCAGAGATCCGGTTAGGTTCTCGGGTCGTCTATTCCAGGGACGTACCCATCGTGGATAGGAAGTTCCTTAGCCTGACCATTTGTTGGAAATCCAAAGAAATAATACGTGACTTGTACGGTTTTAGTTGTATTACCTGCTATGGAATGTGGCGGTAACCTGCTATTGAACATAGTAGCTATAGTAGGCATAAGTGCGGAATGCCTATGCTGGCTAAGATTTATATTATACTTTCGAAATGTTTTCTACACTATGCACTAATAATAATATCAAAAATGATTTGATTTTGCGTAGTAAGCATCTTTGACTATCATAAGAAGAAATCTCCTCCAATTCTGCGTTTGCATTGTGTGTGTGGCGGGAGGTCTTATGGTAGTTTCATTTTCTAAAAGCATTGCGGATTTCAATGTTTAAAATTCTTTTGTTGACTGTTTAAAGATAAACTGTTTTTGTTGCTCACACCAGTCCCATGACTGACTCGGAGTTTATTGTTCCCTTCCTAAACTCTGGGTGGCCACTATTTTCCACACGGGCAGTCTAGTGTTGGGTTTCTCAGATATTCAGGTTGAGTAGATTATCTGGAGCTAGTCAGTCCTTGGACGACTGACCTTGCTTTTCGCTAGCTATGGATTGGAGCATTCTATTGGAGATATTCTATCCGTTGCTGATGTTATCTTTTCTTTCCGCTGCTATTTGTTGTATCATCTCTGATGTATATTGATATTCATTGTATCATTCTGTTGTATCAGATATTGTATATCAATGTATTATTCTTTTCTTCCGCTGTGCTATTTACTTAACTGTGTTATAGCTCCGGCGAATCGGATTTGAACGGTCGAATCTGCGACATTCTAGTACAATGTGAAGTACGGATGTTGATTTTCGAGCGGGCAAAACCCGAGTCGTTACATGTGGTATCAGAGCTAAGGTTGAACTTTAGCTCAGGAGTGTAACACGTTAAGTAGCTCATTAGAGATAGAGTGAAGTAAACTCTAGAATGAGTATCCTCAGATATCCGTTCGAATGCCTCAGTAAATTCTCTTACTATCCATAGATAGTGAGTATGAGTGCAAGAAGAGGATGAGATAGGGGACAGGGGAATACGACTATAAATGGTCAATACCCTGTAACAATAAGGAAGTAATCTTTTCTCTATCAATCTCTTTTGTTCAGCATCTCTTTTCAATTCTTCGATAACTTCTGGTCGATCCAGAAAAGGAGATTCGATATATTAATATGGAACATCAACTTCGGATGGACCAAAATTGTTTGTTTGGATGCATTGGTTGCTATGGTTGATAGGTATACTTTAGTTCTAAACTAAAAAGATTTGAAATTGTATCCATATATCTGTCTATTCTTTGGGATTCCGATTTATTCTACGGATGGTTAGTTATCCTTTCGAACTGACCGATGCCCCTGCATATTTCGTAGATCTGGATAACCCGAGTATTTTGTTGATTGTTAAACAGATTCGTTCTCGTATCTGATTTTGATATTCTGATTTGGTAAGCCAAATGCAGAATAAATGTTCAGTTTGATTAAACGAAACATTCTTCATCTGTCTTTGTTTTCGTGCCTGTGAATTTCGAGGACGAAATTCTTTTAAGGGGGGAAGTTTGTAACGACCCCGGATTTTATATAAATTTAAAATGATAATTAATTAATTTTTGAATGAAATTTGTGAAATAAAATGGTAAAATGGATTGCGAGTTTCCCCAAGTTCAGTGGAATTTTGTATAAATCATTTAAATTTAAAAATATTGTATATATATGTGTATGAGAATATATATATAATAATAAAGCATAAACTGTAAAGTCAAACAACATATTAATATATTATGTAAAATATTAAGTGAATACATTAGAGAATTTTAACTACCTAATAATTATAGAAATTCATTTGAATTACAAAGTAAATAAATACCTTAGATAAATTTTAACAGCGTATTTAAATATGAAGAAACAAGATTGGATAAATACTATAAGTATGAAACAAATAAATATATATATCTATAAGCTTACAAATGAAGCAAACAAAAGAAAGTATAAGTATATCCATAAGCTTGTAAGTGAAGACTCAAGCAAGTAAAAATATAAAATATGTGTAAATTAAAAACATAAAGTACAACAACATTTAATGCTCTCCTTTCCTTTCAACAAGCAGAATCTGTTCGAGTGTATAAAATGTGATTTCAGCCACCAACAATAAAATTATCTCTGATAATTGTACAAACTTGTACACCATTTTGTATAAAATATGTTATATCCTGTAACCTGTTTTATACTTCAACCTGTAAGCTATTTTTCTCTTATCACCTTTCATTTCCAATTCGAGCAAGTAGAAACTGCAATACAACTTCCATATAAATCTTAAATAAGCATACAACTAAACAGAAGCAAGATGATTTGAAGATTAAAGTGAAAACACTTTCCAGTTTTTCAAATTCAAAACTGTTTGCAAAGAAACCGTGCTCTGTTCTTCTCTGCAAAGCAGGTGAGTAACATCACACTTTTGAAAACTATAAATTGATTTTGGTTGAATATTAAGTTCTGGAATGTTGTTTCCTTTGTGAATTTATTTGAATGGTGGGTTTCTGCTTATATGTGAATGTGTTGATATGAGTATATGTATGTTTCCTGTATCTCTTCTATTGCCAGTTTTAAAAGCTTAAGACTTATTTAAAAATCCTCTTTCCCTTTGATCTAGTTTCTGTTAGGAATTAGATTATAAACAAAAGCTGTTTATTTAATCATAGACTAATGTTCAAAATTTTAATTAAGTTAAAATCTCACTTGAATGTCTTAGGAAACTAAAACAACAGAGTAAACTCAAGATAACTAGAAATTCGAATGTCTTAATTCTTTGATTCAGATCTATGATCTGAAGCCTTATTAAAAGTTAGGATTTTTAAAGGAGGGATCATAATTTTTAGTTAAGTTTGGGATGAACAGTTCTAGTTGACCTGAATATAGGAAATGAGGTGATTTCTGGCGATCAAATGGATGGTGGTGGTCGGGGTTCTCCCTGATGATGGAGGAGCAAGTGTAGTTGAGGGGAAAAATGGTTGATGATGATCGAGTTCATCAAGGAGGTTGCGGTAGTGGGATTCTTTTTAGAACCCTAATTTTTACCTTGCATAGTAAATCGATCGCCCGGCCGAAGTATGTGATCGAGTGTGGTGATTTTTGGGGTAGTGGTAGTAGGGTTATGGTCGAAGAAGAGGCCGGAGTTATAGGCTCTCAGATGGTCGGAGGGTGGAGAACTCGGTGTTGACAGTTTTGAGGATGGGCCGAGTGCGTGTTCCAGGTTTGGGTTGTAAGGCTCGATTTTGATTATGGGTAGTTAGTCGAGTTCAGGTGATCGCTATTGGTTGTAGAGGGGTATTCCGATGTGTGGAGATCATCGCTGGCGATCGGAGTTGGTGGCATCGATCGTGCACGTGCACGAGCACGTTTTCTCTACTCTGTTTTCTTTGGGAGGACGAAGATGTTTCCTGGGGTTTTACTCGTGTCGTTCGAGTACATGACTCGAAGAAGGGTAGGAGAAGTCTCGAAGCAGTTTGTTCATTTCGAGTAAAGTGTTGTTCCAGGCCTTTGTAAAACAAGCCTGGCAGTTCCAGATCTTTTGAATTCAATATAAAATTTGAAACAGAATTTAAAACCAAGTTTAATTAGAATTTCTAAATCTGAATTCAATTTGAATTTGAATCTTAGGTTTTGAAAATAAATAAAGTATATAACTTTAAATAATGTAAATAAGTTAAAGGTAAAGAATACTTAATGATTTGAAAATTTAAAGGGGAATTTAGTTAAAATCTTTAAATTAGAATTTAATGATTGGATTCATTTAAATTAATAAGTTACATTTAAAAACTTGAATTAATTAAATAATTAATGGTTAATTAATGGGTCATTAAGGATTAATTAATTAAGTTAATTAATTAAGGAATTATAAATTAATGAAGATGAATAAGGAAAGATAATAAATTAAGGGCTAATTAATCAATGTGATTAATTACGGATAATTAATTTAAGAATAATTAATTAATTATTAATGGTTAGTTAATAAATGATTTAAAGGATAATTAATTATATTGGTTTGTAATTAATTAATGATTAATTAACCCGGATTAGAAATTCATAAGTAATTAATCAAATTTGAATAAATCAGATAATTAACTAACCTTACTTATGAATATTTGGATTTGATTGGATGATTGAATTGTTTGATATTCTGATCTATGATGCTTTGTGATATATTTTGATTTGTGTGTAATCTTTACTGTAGTTTATTTATCTGAAATTTATATATATCTATGATCTGTGAATGAACGATAAGCGTTGTTCTTATACCGCTTATCGAATTATATTTCTGTATTCTGATATGTGATGATTCATTGTGTTGCACTATTGTGTTAAACCCCTGGACTACACTATTACACACACAAATATGGATTTCACGTGGAAATCGGTTAAGTCACAGATAATGTAAATTTGATGTTTTTGAAATTGAAATTTTAATTTCAATTGATTTTGAAATTGGAATTTGGGTTTAAAGTGAAAATCTTTTGAAATGGAATTTCAAAGATAAAAGTTATTTTGAGTAACTTAATCGAGTTTTGAAAATTTAAATAATTTAATTTAAATTTGAATTCAAGTTTGGAATTGAATCCTATGATTGGAAACTAGGGATTAAAGATGATATAAATGTGTTTGTATGAATCTAAACCATTTAAAGTATAATTTTTGAGAATTTGGATTTAACCCAAAGACTTTAACTCGTATGAAGGAATTAGGTTTTCTGAAATGAAACTATTTGTTTTCAAAAGATAAAAGCTTTCAGATAAGAAATGAAATTCCATTTTAATTAAAGGAATTTAAAGATTGAATTGAAAAATGGTTTTCCAAGTTATGAATAAATTGTTTTGAAAAGCTATGAATTGAATCTGTTTATTTTTAACAGATTTAAAATAATGATTGGTTTAAATCATTTGAAATGGGATTGTTTTGAAAGCTATAAGTTAAATCTTAAAGATTTAACGAGTTAATCAAATTGAAATGGAAATTAATTTGGAAAATATGTGAATGAATCTTTTGTTTAAAAGATAAGTGTGGAAACTGTTTAAACCGTAAAGGTTGAATCATTTTGTTTAAAGATTTAAAAATGGTAATTTGTCTTAAATTAGTTGAAAAGAAAGTTGGGTTTAAGTTGTGACTTAATTGAAATCCCATATCCATATGATTTTAAATTGCGCTCACTATTCGGGTTAGCCGGGAAAGGACCTTTGGGTCGTATAACCCATTCCGAATATGTGATACGTCGTATATGGATAGCATTTGAAGACCGGTGTTGAAGACCGGATATTTTTGAAAACGGAAGGATTACCGTCGAGTTACTCTACATCGGCTGATCCCCGATATAGAGGTTTTATCACCCTTAGTGACGGGAAGTCCGGACGTGATTGGAAATTATCCGGATTTGCAAGGGCTTCGTGAGAAGTGCCTTCGGTTCTGTTCGAACCCGGAACAGACTTGTATGGATACATGTCTGACATTACACTTTGAGATATAAAGCCGATTTCTTTCAAATACATTTCTGTTGGTGGCGGAGAATTTATTCTCTTAGCTTAACACCCTTCTCTGAGACGTACGAGCTCAGAGGTTATGTAGTTGAAATTTATCAGCGATATATCCCAATTTGGTAATGTGGCATGCTGAGTGTTGCTGTGTGATGATCAGTGTTTGATCATTTGCGATATGATCATTTGTTTGATCTTATATCTTTGTGATCATAGGTTGATCATTTGTTTGACCCGAAGCATGGTTTTGTAGAAAGCGTAGCTTTGTGGACGAGACTTCGTCGAGCCTCACACTCCGGAAATGGTTTAAACAGGAAGGATGCGGCAAGGTTCTAGGGAGTAGCGCCCCTTAGTGTATGTCATTCCTTCTGGATAGAGGTGGTATCATGGTATGGAGCCCAGATACTTAACCTATGTGGTTGCTGCATTATTATTTTGATGTGGTTTGTTGCGAATCGGGGATCCTCGGGAAGATCGGTTACGATCGGGGGATGGCATACGCGTGTCAGTAGTTACCTATTTTTGCAGAGGTAACCCGGCCTTGTGTTGGCAGAGATCCGGTTAGGTCCTCGGGTCGTCTATTCCAGGGACGTACCCATCGTGGATAGGAAGTTCCTTAGCCTGACCATTTGCTGGAAATCCAAAGAAAAAATACGTGACTTGTACGGTTTTAGTTGTATTACCTGCTATGGAATGTGGCGGTAACCTGCTATTGAACATAGTAGCTATAGTAGGCATAAGTGCGGAATGCCTATGCTGGCTAAGATTTATATTATACTTTCGAAATGTTTTCTACACTATGCACTAATAATAATATCAAAAATGATTTGATTTTGCGTAGTAAGCATCTTTGACTATCATAAGAAGAAATCTCCTCCAATTTTGCGTTTGCATTGTGTGTGTGGCGGGAGGTCTTATGGTAGTTTCATTTTCTAAAAGCATTGCGGATTTCAATGTTTAAAATTCTTTTGTTGATTGTTTAAAGATAAACTGTTTTTGTTGCTCACACCAGTCCCATGACTGACTCGGAGTTTATTGTTCCCTTCCTAAACTCTGGGTGGCCACTATTTTCCACACGGGCAGTCTAGTGTTGGGTTTCTCAGATATTCAGGTTGAGTAGATTATCTGGAGCTAGTCAGTCCTTGGACGACTGACCTTGCTTTTCGCTAGCTATGGATTGGAGCATTCTATTGGAGATATTCTATCCGTTGCTGATGTTATCTTTTCTTTCCGCTGCTATTTGTTGTATCATCTCTGATGTATATTGATATTCATTGTATCATTCTGTTGTATCAGATATTGTATATCAATGTATTATTCTTTTCTTCCGCTGTGTTATTTACTTAACTGTGTTATAGCTCCGGCGAATCGGATTTGAACGGTCGAATCTGCGACATTCTAGTACAATGTGAAGTACGGATGTTGATTTTCGAGTGGGCAAAACCCGAGTCGTTACATAAAATGTGAGTGCAATGGCTTCAGAGATGTTACGGGATTTTCCATCTCCTATCAGCTGTACAACGTGAATATAATCATTTAAGGGATTTCAAATAATTCGAAGTACTAATTTAAATCACTTTAATTAAAATAAATCCGAAGTTTAAATTAAAACCTAAACCTTTCAAATAATTCAATTCCAATACATAATACAAATTCAAGAAATTGTATGGGCATACATCATTTCAACCCATAATTTAAATGTCTTAGTTATCCAATTCTTAAATGATTTAGATGACCATTTAAATGACGTCGATAATATACACGGTGATAACAGGGATATATTAAAATAAATAAACAACCATACATCCAACATATCAATCAATAAGCATCCATTTTAAACAACATCCAAATCAACCAATATAGTACAACAATTAATAGTTATCAATATAGAGGTTTTAACAATCGATTAAATCCCAATATAAAATTAAATGTCAATTTAATTAATGCAAATTCAGATTCAATATCAATTTAAATGTCAATTTAAACCAACAAACATCAATAATTTTTTTTATATGTCTCATTATAAATTTTATTTAACTTGCAATGGAAATTTTAGTATTATGTGAGTGGGTTGAATCACTCACCTTTTTAGCTTTCCTTCCTCTAATTAGGTTCGGATCCGCCACTACTTTCTTTCTTTTAACTTAGATTTTCTTTTTTATATTTGAAGGTTTTGGAGGAGACAGAGAAGTTTGTATAATCTAAATTTGAAGGAGAAATTTTGAAAAGGCGAAGAAAAAGCAAAGCTCACGTGTAAATAAGTGAAACTTACAGGAAAACCAAAAGAGGCATGTGTTAATAAAAGAAGTAATAGAAATAAATAAAAGAAACGGATGGTTGAAATTTGAGAAGATAAATAAATGAAAAGATTAATGAACGTGAATAGTGAAATATGAAATTCTAACATATTTAAGACTATTCATTACACGAAGGAAATATAGAGCATTTAATTCAGTTTAGACCGGCGTGCTAGGTGAAAAGTTTTTTTTTCTGAAGGGAAATGAATGCATGTATGAGTGAATAGTGTATGTAAATGAATTCATGAATTAATGCACATACATATTTCATTTCAAATGCAAAGTAACGACTCATTGATAGTTCAATTTATGGCAAGAAGTGAAAGAAAAAATGGAATGAAATATGCAAAAGAGAGAGGTCAACGAAAACGTGAGATGGCGGAAGAATAAAGTAAGGTAATAAATTAATGAGAATGGAAGAATTAGTATACTACAAACAACTTTTGAAATTTAATTTTAAAACGTATATTCCCTTCAATATATTTCATCAACTCCAAATATACACATAAATATATATTAATTTAACCAAATTTTTTTCCACACAATTAATAATATTGAACACACCAATTAATTTAATATTTCTCATTAAAATACTTATTATATTTTTAACACAAAATGTAAGTTACTACTTAATTACAATTCACTTCTCCTTCTTATTAATGGAAAGATTTTAATTGCTATTAATTCCAATAATTAAATTTCAAAACATATGTTGATTATTGGGAAGATGGTTAATCCAATTGTTTTCCTTTAAATTGTAATTCAAACATATCTATTAACATTATTGGTTACAAACATGAGTTATAAATTGACTTACAAATAATTAATTTGGATGTTCATACTAAAAATGGAAAAAAGAAAAGGAAAAAGCTTCAGTAAAGCACTTGAAAGGAGCAAAAGAACAAATGAGAAACAAATAAAAAGAATGCGGAAATTATTAATTATAAATAAATCAAATGAAGCAACTATTAATTAATAAGAAACGAATGAGTAATCTAACAATTAAGTGGATGCTCAAATGAAACCTACACAAAGAACTTGAAATGAAAAGAAAGAGAACGTGGATGTGATAATAAATGTAAAGTAAATGAAGGGACCACTTATATACTGTAAACAAACCTTTGGGATCCAAATTCCAAAACTTCCACCTATAAATTCATTTCAACAAACCCAAATATACACATATTTATTATTTACTTCTCTATTAAAACATTCATTTTACGTTAATATATGTCCAAACTCCATTAACACAATCAATCAATCAACCAATCAATCTATTCATTTATTTATATATGTTACTCAAACCAATTTTATTAATTAATAAATATATATCAATCTATGCATTATAAAATGATTTACTTTTTTTTACTGTAACGGTCACATTAATGCAAGAAATTTAAAAGTTTAACCTTATATGAAATGGAAAAATAAATATATGTGAACATGTGTAATTAATGTACAATTGTTAATAAAAGATAATTTCTAATTCATTTAACAACACTTATACAACCATGAACCCGCTGATATATTTTAAAATTTGAATACTATTAAGTGTGTTTATATGTATATTATTCTAAAATCCAATTTTTCTTCCAAAACCATACTTATTCAAAATGAAAATTTTATTTTTATACATTTCAAAACATGCAATTATCTAAATTAAAATGTTCATTCCATATTAACACAAAATGCAAGTTCCTATATTAACTCATTCATTACAGTTTCATTTATGTTTCCTTTTAATTGAAACATTTCAATTAATCTAATTCCAATTCATTTCATCACTAATTTCAAACAAATTCTAATTATAAAACATTGTTTTCTTTTCATTTATACCACTTCAAACATGTTTTATAAAATTTCATATACAACAAAATTTACACACTATTTACAAAGTAAATGTTTTACCTTATTGAAAATCAACTTCTCCAAGATGCATTTCAAATAACAATTTATGTTATTCTTTCATTAAAACATTCACTCCATCCTTTATTCAAATTCAACATTTGTTATTCCGGTTAGAGACGAACATACAATTTCACCGTTTATTACAACATTTGGTTTATTTACTTATTTGCAATTTATAACCAAATTTAACTTTACAATCATTTTAATCAATTGAAATTGCATTAAAATAGTTGTCAATTTCCTTAAATTAAGATTACTAACATTACATTATAGTTATTTCTCTCATTATTAAATCTTAAATTTATTAGAATATTAAATTCCAAAACTTACTAACTAATAAATTTAATTATCGGAAATTTACGGGTCGTTACATAAATGACCTTAGAACTATCAATACAAACACATTAACTAGTCAAAATATTTACTAATTCATTTACAGAACATTAATTATGATTAAAATTAGATATAAACTCCAAAGATTAAATGTAAGAATGATGCTTTCACTTACCTTAAGCAAGGTTGATGAGAAATATATTTCATCTTTAATATAATTGAAAAAGGTCTTTAATACAATTGAAATAATGACCCTTGGTACTAAAATTTCAGAGAGATTTAGAATTAGACATTTATTTCTTCGTGATGAATATTGTTATGTGTTTATATTAGTCTTCTAATAAAAAAACTTATTCTTTTCTTTAAATATTCTTTCCTCTCCTCCAGTAACTTTTCATAATCTTTCTTAAATAAATCAACTTCCCTTCCACCGTTAAAATTTCAAACATCGCAATAGGGGATTAATGCTTTAAATCTTTCATATACATTATATACTCTTATTGTCTTCAACTTTCAATATTTTTTTACAAGGTAATTCTACACTTTAATTTTAAAATAGAAAATATACATTGAAAACCATTGGTTTTTTCATACTTAATTACTATTGCAAAGCTATTAACACCTAACCCTGAGCACGCTCTAGTGGTTTTGTGTATTATTTACTATAATCTTTATTTCAAATTAAAGAATTTTTGTTTGAGATATGCTTTTCTAGATTGGTCCATTGTTTTGAAAAATTATTATTATAAAATGTTGTTATAATTATAATATCAATATAGGATTTTGAGCTTAATTTATGTTCAATTTGAATTATTTTGTTGTTTAGAGTATGATTAATTAGAGTAGTTATAATATGTAATACTAATTCAAATTTTGAACTACCATTTTTCTGATCTGTATGTACAAGCTTGATATGAGTCGTAACTTTTCATTACATCTCAATTTCTTCTTCCTTTTATTGGCGATCCTGCATAAAGGTCTATAATGTTAGTTCCTGGTTTGCTTGATACTGATTGAGTTAAGGGTATGCCCTATGAGTAATTATTTAAATTTTGTAAATTAATTAACTCTATAATCAATTCTTATTCATAATAAAGGTGTTTTTCTTTCTATTATATAACTGTTATAATGTGTTACAAATAATTAATATTTAAATAAAATATATTTAATAGAAAAATCATAAATGAAGTGTTTGAGATAGTAATTACAAATAGTTTAATCATGAGTATTGCGTCATAAATATAATAAACACATCATTTTCAATATTCCTATTCAAGATATCAAGACTGGATATCAACTCACCCGTTGAGACTAGAATACGTAACACTCTCCAAATACTGGGCAGTGTATTACTCTTGACTATTGAAGGCATCAGAGGATTACATACTGATAGTTATTAGACAACTGTAATGACCCTCATTTTTGTACATTTCTTGTTGATAATGAACCACATATGTCCAACCCAAATTGAACAAAAAGGTGGATTGTTAGGGGTAAAAAGAAATTTAAGACAGAACAAAATCTCACATGAATGGAATAATGTGACGCCCCACCTCTATACTCACACTGGCCAAGGACACTACAGAGTAATGTTGTCGACTAGCACAAAGAATAAGGCCGTTCAGATGCGACCATCTGTGTAATTTATTTGTGCGAGTACCGATATGCCAGATAGAAGGTCATGCATTTCATTTCAAGAGGAAATCTGACATATCAAATACAAACTCAATCCTACTACACAGTGGCTATGTGGCCTTCGGAAACAAATATAGAAATAAGCATAACACAAATCAGTCACAGATATTCATATCACAAAGGTGGAAATAGATATGAATATAACACATAGAAGTGTTCATCAAAGTAGTGGTCATACAAGATCCTCTACATCACAAAAGAATAGATACAAGTGCTAGACAAAAGAATATGTATACATCAAGGAGTCTCTATCTCAAATGTAAAAAAACAAAAACTACTAAGCTAAAGTAGTTAGCCAAAAGTCAGAAGCTAGTCCCTGCTAGAAAGTCAAGTGGAAGCACCTGTAACACCTCGGTCTGACCCGAGTATTATTTAAGAAGAAAAATAATAAACGGATAAGTCTAGCTATAAATATCATATGAGACAAGAAAGGGTAAATGATACCACAAAAATGTATGATAACAATAATGGCATACTGTGACAAGTATACATTCGATAATAATAAAAATCATACAATATCTCAAATCTCGTCAAATATCCAAAAAGAATATCACATTCTTTAGCTTATTCACCAAACCCCAAATATTGACAAAACATATCAATGTAAATCGCAAAAATTAGTGAAATAAAAATTCTAGAAATCAATAATTAAAAATCCAGAAAACACAAAGGGGGAGGCCTATTGATGCAGCGCATACCTCGCAAACGAGCTTCCTTAAGTCGCGAGCAAATCCAGAATCACGAAACCCTAGGTCGCGAACGAGCTTCCTTTAGTCGCGAGCAAATCCAGAACTTCCTTAATTCGCTCTAGCTTAGGTCGCGAACGAGTTTCTTATGTCGCGCTCCAGTAGGTCGAAGCCGCCCTAGGTCGCTGCCGTGCTTCTTGTGTCGCGTGCTCCTTATGTCGCTCCAGTTAGGTCGCGTGCTCCTTATGTCGCTCCAGTTAGGTCGCGAAGCTTCCTTATGTCGCCAAAGCCTTATGTCGCGAACTTTCTTTATGTCGCTGAATGGATGCCGAAGTTTTTTATGTCGCTGATTGGATGCCAAAGTTTCTTATGTCGCATTGTTGATAAGTCGTTGGTGAACTTAAGTCGTTTGCGTTGTAATTATTGTACCGCTTTTCTTAAGTCGTGTCGCATGTATGTTGTAATGTGTTGTTATGTCGCATATGTTAAGTCGTGTGTGTGTTGTAATTTCCTATAAATAGAGATGTGTTGTCATTTGTAAAAGTGGTTGATTTTTGAATAAAATTTGTTGAGAGCTTTGTGCCTCCTTTAAAATTGGAAGTTGAGTGTGATCTCCTTTCTCCAACTTCGGGTATTCGAGTGCGCTCGAATCAATGATTTTTGAAGCCGATTCACGGAATCTCGTGCGCGAGATCAACATCGAAGAATCGTAGATCTTCTAACGTGGTATCGTGCGCGATCAACGTGTTGAAGATAGCTAGAATCCGGTATCTTGAGAGATCAACGGATTTGGGCATTTGGGTATCATCAATTCATCAATTTATCTTGTTTTATCGATTCATTCTTCCGCAATTCGTGATTGGATCCTGGATAGATTTGACGCTGGTTCAGATCTACTCTCGTGCTGCGTCAGTTTGGTATCGGAGCAAGGAGACGAACTTTTCCAAGTTCGTTGGGTGTGAAGTTTCGAGATTTGAAGTTTCTGGAGTTCAAATTGAGTTGTTTGTTCAATTGTGTGTTCGTGAGACTTCAAACAAGTTAGGGAGTTTTGATTCGAGATTTTTTGGATCGAAGTGAAGTTTGTGTTTGAATTTGTTGAAGATTTGATCATACCTCCGAGACGTGTTAACCTTCATCATAATGTTGCAGTTTTGTATGGGAGAGAAGATGCTGAACTGATGGGACAACGTATCGATGAAAGGTTCAATAAGGGTTTCGAGAGAGCAGAGAGAATGATGTCTGACATGAATCGAAATCAAAGGAGAGAACCATCCTTGTCGATAAATCAAGATCGTGGATTTCGAGACAATCATGATTATCAGAATGAAGAAAGAAGAGCTTATCGTGGTTACGAGCATGAGCCATATTGTGATTATGAAAGATTTTGAGTAGAGGAAAGAAGAAGTAGAGAGGACGTGCATGGTTATAGAAGAGTCAACGTTCAGAATCAACATCGAAGCTCATCTAATTTTGAAGAAGATAGATATGGTGATAGTGTTCACTTTTGGTATCCAGGTCAAGGGCAAAATCGATATAGGAATGTTGAAGGGAATGGTCATAAACGGAAGTCAAGGATGGACACAGAAATTCCAGAATTCCGAGGTGGCCTACAAGCTGAGGAATTCTTTGATTGGTTATTAAAGGTTGAAAAGATTTTTGAACTCAACAACGTGCCTGAAGATCGTCAAGATAAGTTAGTTGTTACAAGATTGAGAGGAAGAGCTATGAATTGGTGGCAACAAACTAAATCAACGAGAGAGAGAATGGGAAAATCAAAAGTTGTCACGTGGGATAAGATGAAAAGGATGATGAAGGTAAATTTCTTACCCTACAATTATCAAGCTCGTATGAACCAACAGTTGCAGAAGTTGAGTCAAGGGAGTCGAGGAAAGGGTGTGGTTACACGCCCCAGCAATAAGAATAAAGGTGTTAATTGCAGTATAAATGTTTCTAAGAGAATCAACGAACCAGTTGTACATGGAATCACTAAGACAAATGTTGATGACCGAACTAAGCGCTATCATTATCAGGAGTCTGACCAAAGAAGTATTGAATGTACGGAGGCCAAGAAGAAAGCCTTAGTTGTAGAAGAATGTGAAAAAGAGGATGTGGATGATTCTACTGAAAGCGAGCCGGAAAAGGAAGAGGAACCGACTAGTCCATTAACTTTCAGCGAAAGTGTTGAAGAAGCGGAAGGTAGTGCTGAATCATTGGTTAGGTATGAGGCAAGTGAAGAACTTATAACTCATGAGGAGGTTAAACCAATGTTAGAAGAGTTTGAAGAGGTCGGTCCTACTGAATCGTTTGAAGAATTACCACCAAAGTTTGACAACGAAGATGAAGAGGTCAAGTTAGAGAACGATGAATGTAATTTGTTGATGGGATTTTATTCAACGTCAAAGTATGTGGATGTAGAAGTTGATTACTCTTTACTTCCAAAGATTGATGTCGATAGTATGGAAGAAGAAATTGTGTTCGGAGTTGAGTGAAATAACTTGATGATGGAGGATTCTTGCTTAACACCTGAGCTTATGGATGAGAGCCAGCCAAGTGTAAATTCCTTAGTTTCCGAGAAGCCCGAACAAAATGAAAGTGAAACAGAAGAGAAGGCAGAATCAGATAGTTTATTATCTTTGAAAGAGTTTGTCAATAAAATGAAAGATAGTGATGAATTATCAATGTTGATTGAATCTGGAGAAGGTTCTGATTTTGAGAATCCTGAAGAGGTTGAAGTATTTGAAGAGTTTGAAGATGAGATTTCTGAGGAACTGCCTGAAGAAACTAGTCTTGTATTTTTGGAAGAGTTTGTTGAAAAGGTGAAAAATAGTAATGAGTTGTTTGTGTTGACCGGGCAAGGAACGAGTAAAGATCTTGAGGTTTTTGAGGAAGTTGGATCAGAATTCGATCAGTCTGAAGTCGAATATCCTGAGGAATTACCCGAAGAGTTACTGTAACGGTTTTGATTTTTCGACGCTCGAAAGTCGACATTAATACGTCCACAGTATCAAATGCCACACAATCGAATGCCAGAAAACCGAACCATTAGGGTTAAAAAGAAGAGGTAGAAGAAGATAGAAGAAAAGAAAGAACAGACAAAAACAGAAACAATATCAGAATCTCACATTCGCAGCGGAACAATATATAATAGATAATCACTAGTCTTTTAAACAAAGAACTATATCAGTTTATACATACATCATCAGAGTTAATATACAACTCAATACAACAATGGACAGTTATATACACTTGTCCTCATATAGAATACATAGCGGAATAAATAAACAAGTACGGTAGTACGTCTCACCATCCAGCTCATCTCCAAAGCTCCAGAATATCCAAAATATCCTGATAACATAACTCTAGGCTGCCCGTTTGGAAAATTTATGGGCACCCAGAGTTTAGAAAGGGAACAATAAACTCCGAGTCAGTCATGGTGACTGGTGTGAGATCGTAAAACAGTTATTTTCACAAAGAAAATAAAAAAAATTCGCAATGCTTTTGGAAAATGAAACTACCATAAGGCCTCCCGCCACACACACAATGCAAACACAGAATTGGAGGAGATTTCTCTTTATGATAGTCAAAAATGCTTACTACGAAAAATCACTTGATATTATTATTAATGTCTAGTGTGGAAAACATTTCGAAAGTATAATATCAATCTTAGCCAACATACAACCATTATTGTATGCCTACTATAGCTACTATGTTCAATAGCAGGTTACCGCCACATTCCATAGCAGGTAATACAACTAAAACCGTACAGGACGCGTATTGTTTCTTTGGATTTCCAACAAATGGTCAGGCTAAGGAACTTCCTTACACCGAAATGGAAACGCCTTTGGAAAGACGCCCCGAGAACCTAACCGGATCTCTGCAAACACAAGGCCGACGCTACCTCATGCTTTAACCAAGCTGTAACTAGGTAACAAGCACACGAGCTATGCCATTCCCCGATCGTTACCGACCTTTATCCGAGGATCCTCAACCATAAAGCAACAACCACAAAGTATAATAAATTTGCAGCATCAACATAGGTAAAATATCTGGGCTCCATACCATGATATCACCTTTTATCCAGAAGGAAATGACATACCCTAGGGGTGCTACCCCTAAAAACCTTGTCGCAACATTCCTGTTTCGACTATTACCGGGTTGTGAGGCTCGACGAAGTCTCGTCCACAAAGCTACGCTTTTTCACAAAGCCACGCTTTGATCAACAAATGATCAACAACACTTCGTATGCCACATTACCAAATTGGGAATGTATCACTAGTAACCATCAACTACATAACCTCTGAGCTCGTATGTCTTAGAGAAGGGTGTTAAGCTAAGAGAATAAATTCTCCGCCACCAACAGAAATGTATTTGATAGAAACCAGCTTTACATCTCAAAGTGTAACGTCAGACACACATCCATACAAGTCCGTTTCGGGATCGAACGGAACCGAAGGCACTTCCAAAGAAGCCCTTGCAATCCGGGTATTTACTAATCCCATCCGGACTTCCCATCACAAGAAGAGTGATATAGATCTCCATACCGGAGCAACTCGGTGCAGAGACATTCGACAGGTTGTCCTTTCATTTTCGAAAATACCCGGTCTTCACACCGGTCTTCAAATGTTATCCATTCATGACGTATCACTATTCGGAATGGGTTATATGATACAATGTCCTCTCCCGACTTAACCGAATAATGAGCGTTTGTTTTAAAAACAAATTAAATGCCCTTTCGAAGGCAAATATTGATAGTCGGTTATTTAATTATCAACAACATATCACAACAATCATCAGATTTAAATAATTTTTCCTAAATTATTTATTTTCAAAATATCTTCACAAAATATATATTTTCCACACTTCACATTTGAAAACCAATTTCAAATCACATTTTCACACTTCATCACTTTGAAAACAAATTTCAAATCATATTCGCTCGCGGAATAAAATCCCCGATATTATTCATTTCCCTTTATTTTCTTTATAAATTCCCACTGTGAATTTAAATTTCCAAATATTCACTTTCAAACACCAAATCAATTTCAAATTGATTTCTAAGTTCTTTTCAAATACCAAATCATTTGCAAATTGATTTCTAAATTTATTTGAACACAAAATCCATTTTAATTCAACACCAAATAAATTTTTCATATCGATTTCCCAAAGATTTATTTTTCAAATACCAAATCAATTATCAATTGGATTTCAAACCAATTTATCACCTTTTAAAATAAATCCCTTTATCTCTTCCGAACCATCTAACATTCCATTTTTAAATAAATTTTCTAACTTTCGAATAATACTATTCAAAATCCATTTATAAAGATCTTTTCCCATATTTTGGAAATAATTCGATAAGATTACAAAAATCAACTTTATACTTTAAAATTCCTTCTTTTAAATTCACCCAATTCTTTCAAAAAGAATTCACTTAAAATTTCCAACTTTAATTTCAAAAATCCAATTTATTTATTTCTGGTATCCAACGATACCAAAAACACATTCGGCTAAATTATAGCCTTCCACAAATTCAATCACATATATAATCATCCACAGATTATTAATAAACAATCACACAACATATGAAACAAATTCATACAACATATGAAACAAATTCATAAAATTTGAGGAATCCAGTTGGATCCCTCCAACCAGTTTCCCCGCATCCACAGATGTTAGCACAATACCAATTCCACTTCGAGGTGGAATATCGCGGTATATGGGATTTATAAAATATCATTCGCTATTATGCGGCGCAATAGGGTCTCATCCGCTATATAATGCGGGAAAATCAATCACCAATATATACATATTCCAATATATATATTGCTATATATTACTATATATATACTATCACCCAAATAGTCAATCAACACAATCAATAATTTTAAATATAACTATTTAAAATTAAACAAAACCCTTTGTTTGAGTGAGAAGATCTCACCTTTGCTTTTTAATTAGCAGTCCATTTTCATTTTTCGGCTTGATTCCTTTGCAATTTTAACCTTGTATAAACAATTTATACAATTTATTAATATTCGAATTAAATCGAACAACTCAATTTCTAACTTGATAAGTTTCAATTATACAATGATTTTAATTTTAAAATTGAAATTTGACTTTTAAACTAATTTCTTTTAACAAAATATTTTCTTTGAAATAGATTTATTTTTAACTGATAATTTTCCCTTTCAACTTGTATATGTAAATATTCAAAACAGAAGTATTTTTATGCTTTACTGTAAAACTAAAATTTCATTTCTATATAATTTCAAACATTTAAAATTTTCCATTTTCAAATCTTATATATATATATATATATTTTTCTTTACTATAAAAATCATAAACTGCTCATTATTATATATATTTGTTTTCAATCTATACATACTGAATTAAATTACAGATAAAATGTATATACCTCTCCTGTACGAAACCCTAGGCCAGCTCGAACGAGTACTGCTACACGCGAAGTTCGCCGCGACCCAAATCGTGACGCCGCCGATCCTTAAACCATCGCGAAGTCGAGATTGCCGCCGCGACCACCTGACACTTCGATCGAATCCCCATGCCTCGTTCGACAATCGCTGTCGAACCATCCATGCGCGCGCCCAATCGCCTCGCCCACCATCACGAACTTTCAACCTGACCTGCCATAGTTCGACGATGTCGTCGCCTTACCTGCCGCCGCTTCGCGTTCGAGCCTCGAGCTCACGTCGCCTCTACGCGACTTCGATTTTGAAATCGAACGAGGATCGATTTAATTTTAGAGGGAAAGGAAGGAATGAGTTCGAATTTTGTTTCTTTGAAAATGAAGAAGAGATCGGCCATTGTTTTGTTGAACGAGAGCGTTTCGTTCGTTTTTTTTTATTTTTTTATTTTTCTAAGTGAAAAGGCTTCGGCCATGATTATTTTCTTTTCGAACGAAGATAGTTTTCGTTCTGCTTGCGTGATAAAAGAAAACAAAGGGGACAAGATGGAACATTAACGTGCAAAAATCAATTTGCTACAGTAATTCGAAAAGTTCAGATGTGATGGAAATTCAGCTGAAGCTGACTGATATAAATAAATATAGGTATTAAATTCAAATCGCCTCGAAAATCGCAACTCAAAATATCGACTTCCAATCGAGGCGTGCCGCTAGGCGTTTATAATGTTATATGCCTATTCCGAACGCAATGGAAAAGGTTTCGAGTCCAAATTCGATCATATGGAGAAGATAGCTTTTTGGACCAGTTATAATATTAAATTTCGATTTAATTTCAGCGCGTTTGCTTATCGTACAGCCAAACGATCACTCCAAACATTACGAAAATTGAAATCCGATAATAATACAATATTACGGATCCAATGAAACTGGTTTCATCAAATTCCGAGACTGTGCCCCGGAACGCTATTTTTAAATATCGATTTAAACGATAAATTCCAAAACTGAACAAAACAGTTTCAAATTCAATTCTGAAGCTTTTATTATGTTCAGTATAATCAATATGAATTTTCTAAGCCTTGAAAATATTTTTAATCAGCTTAAAACGAAAAATTCAAATTTTTTTACCCAGATTTATCAATTAAATTACCAAATTCATTCTAATATTTGAATTTCAAATCAAACCAACTTCCAGATATTTAAAATCAATTAAATATCCTGATTTCAAATGCCAAAAATTCAAGGTCGTTACAATCTTCCCCCCTTAAAAGAATTTTGTCCCGAAATTACAAGTTAAGAAGAATGATCCAATTCCCGTTTATCATTTTCCCAAAACCAAATAGTTTTATCAAATTCTCAAACCAATCTTTTTATTAAAGATTCGTTATCACTTTAACTAACTTTCCACAATCAACCATAAGTTCCCAATAATATGGTTTTCTTAACAATTCAAATTTAAATTCAAATTCAAATTTTGAACTCAAAATTTTCTCAAAATTTTTCGAACTCTCTAAATTTCTGAGAAATTTCGCCAGCGTCTCCTTTGCGCGGCTAGCTCGGTACAACTACAAAATGTCCCCACGGACTCCCAAATTCCAAAAGAAAACAAAATGCCAAGTGGCAAAATCAGAATCCCAATCAAATTTTATACTGAAATTCAAATACATACCTCTTATTGAGAAATTCAAATTCACCTTCGAAATCTAAATCTAATTCCATTTTCCTATAGCCTTTACAATCCCTGTATACTTTACTTCACAACAATGCCCAAATTTACTTATTGGATTCCAAATACCCATTTACTTAAGAATTTCATTCATTATTTCTCAAGTTCAATATAAGTATTTACACATTTCTTATATTTATTTTCACTTCACAAACAAAGTTATATATTCATTTCCATTCAACTTTGCATTTTCAATTCCATTTGAATTCAATTTACAATTTCAATTCAATTTGAATTCATTTTATCTTCAGAAGCCAAAAATTCACTTAGTGAAAACTCGATATTCACCTTTTCCAAAACTTTTAACTTCAACCAAAACAATGGTTTTCATTTTCTAGTTCAATTCCTACGTTTCATTACAATTTGAAAATCAATTTTCCGTTAACAAAATTTTCCAAATTTTCAAAACAATTTCTAACTCCCAAAATTTTCAGAAAATTTTGGCGGAGTCTCCTTTGTACGGAGGAGCTTTTGCAATTTGACAAAAGATATGAATATATATACATCGACCCACATGGTCGGAAAAGCAAAAACAGTTCATATTTCCTATTTTGTATTGCGTAAGCGTACCTTTTTAGCATTTTTAAGCAAAGCGGCTTATTATTAGCATTTCGCAACCAAATGCAGCCAAACGGCTTCCAAAAACTTGTACTTACTCAATTTAAACACGTAAGTGACATATATAGGAAATCTATTAGCATTTCATTCATTTTCAATAGCAAATACATAGATTTCATAAGTAATGCATTTAAAATAAATTCCATAAGCAATTTATATGGTTTCGATACAAATTAAATTTCTTACGACCAATTCACATACAATTTAATATGCATTTCATATTCACATTCGGTTTATTTCATTAACCAAACAAATTTCATTCAAAACCATTTCACAATTTCCAGTTTAATCTTTGATTTGATTTTTCATTTATCAAATCCATTCCATCTACTAATTTAATTCAATTAGTATATTCACTTATCCAATTTAAATTTCAAATTTCCATATTCAATTCATTTCGAATTTATTTTATCATTATCAAGGAGATTTCAATTTATTTTTACTACTTACTTGAATTTATATGCAAATTCAAACCATTTCAAAATTTAGCTCACAACCCAACTTTAATTTAACCAATTCCACTTCCAATTCATTATTTCATGAATTTAATAAATTATCAAGTTAGTTTACTTGAATTCAATCCACTTTATTTTACCCAAATTTGGATTTTTCTTCAACTTGATTCAAATCAAATCTCATTTCATTTTTCAATTCCAATTCATTTATTTACAAATGTAGCTTCATTTGTTCGTTCACAATTTCATTCCTTTAATAAATCTTATTCTCAAATACTTTCCTGGAATTCTATTTCCAATTATAAATCACATTTACAATTTATATTTACAAAATTTCATTTGTATATGAATTCATTTCCTTATACTTTCAATTCATATTTATAAATTTCATTTGTTAAATGAATTTATCTCCAAATCTTTGGTTATACCATATTTTTTTATTTAATTTCCATATAACAATGATAATAATTCAATATTATCTTTTTCTAACAATCAAGCATCCATATACAATAATATTTCACAGAAAATGATTTCTTTTCTATACAAAAATAGTTTTGGGTAAAATTATTTCATTTACCCTATTTAAAACAATATTGTGTCGGTTTATCTTGTTTAAGAGTTTAGAAACCCCTATCGATTACAGTTGGCCAGACTGCACCGACCAGAATCTATAAACAATCAACCGATAAGTCAACACAATACAAAACAAATTTTTGTATTCACTAACAAACACGCGCTCATATCTATTTTTACACTCATACTCATTCTAGAGTACTACTGAATCAATCTCTAATGAGTAATACCCAACAGAGCCAAGGTTGTCGCTTAACCAACAGCTCTGATACCACTTGTAATGGTTTCGATTTTTCGACGCTCGAAAGTCGACATTAATACGTCCACTGTATCAAATGCCGCGCAATCGAATGCCGAAAAACCGAACCATTAGGGTTAAAAAGAAGAGGTAGAAGAAGACAGAAGAAAAGAAAGAACAGAAAAACAGAAATAGAAACAATATCAGAATCTCACATTCGTAGTGGAACAATATATAATAGATAATCATTAGTCTTTTAAACATAGAACTATATCAGTTTATACATACATCATCAGAGTTAATATACAACTCAATACAACAATGGATAGTTATATACACTTGTCCTCATACAGAATACACAGCAGAATAAATAAACAAGTACGGTAGTACGTCTCGCCATCCAGCTCATCTCCAAAGCTCCAGAATATCCAAAATATCCTGATAACATAAATCTAGGCTGCCCATGTGGAAAATTTATGGGCACCCAGTGTTTAGAACGGGAACAATAAACTCCGAGTCAGTCATGGTGACTGGTGTGAGATCGTAAAACAGTTATTTTCACAAAGAAAATAAAACAAATTCGCAATGCTTTTGGAAAATTAAACTACCATAAGGCCTCCCGCCACACACACAATGCAAACGCAGAATTGGAGGAGATTTCTCCTTATGATAGTCAAAAATGCTTACTACGAAAAATCACTTGATATTATCATTAATGTCTAGTGTGGAAAACATTTCGAAAGTATAATATCAATCTTAGCCAACATACAACCATTATTATATGCCTACTATAGCTACTATGTTCAATAGCAGGTTACCGCCACATTCCATAGCAGGTAATACAACTAAAACTGTACAGGGCGCGTATTGTTTCTTTGGATTTCCAACAAATGGTCAGGCTAATGAACTTCCTTACACCGAAATGGAAACGCCTCTGGAAAGACGCTCCGAGAACCTAACCGGATCTCTGCAAACACAAGGCCGAATGTAACAGCCGCGATTTTTCATACACGAAAAATCGAACCATTTGAGTTAAGAAGAAGAGGTAGAAGAAGAAAATAGAAAACAACAACATCAGAATCTCACATCGCAGCGGAATAAAATATAATATATACTAACAGGTCTTTACACAAATTAAAACTATATCTGTTTTATACAATCCATCATCAGAGTACACATAACATACAACTGGACAATAATCATATCATGTCCTCAATACAACTGAATGTACATCAATCTGCATAGCGGAATATACATACACAAATACGGAAGATACGTCTCGCCAACCAGCTCGTCTCTTGAGCTCCACAGCATCATATCCTGTATCCTATAATACTCGTCTGACCCGAGCATCATAATAAAACAATACCTGAGTCGGTCTGGAAAACCAGCGTGAGAAAATCACACTCAAATTTATTATTAAAGTTTCAAAATCCTTTGAAAATAAAAGCATCTCGTAAGACCACGCCACAAATAAAGATGTCGGGTTTTTACCTTACGATAGCCAAAACACTTTCTTATCAAATCCTCTAATATTATAATAGTGTCTATATACAAAT
Source organism: Allium fistulosum (assembly GCA_030737815.1). Lineage (NCBI taxonomy): Eukaryota > Viridiplantae > Streptophyta > Magnoliopsida > Asparagales > Amaryllidaceae > Allium > Allium fistulosum. The sequence continues at coordinate 168,032,984 of CM060906.1, read as the reverse complement.
ACCTATTCGAATAGCCGAAATTGTTACATTTATTAAATTCCAGCTAATAGGTATACAAACAAATACCGTACACGGCACGTAGGAAGAATGGATTTCCAACTAATGACTAGGCACTGGGGTACCACCTGTCACAGTACCTGGTCTAGATCAGCGTACCGAGGACCCACCCTAAGTCCCCTGCAACACAAGGCCGGAACCATCCCTTACTGGATGATTCCGAATAAAATCACCCCACGGTTGTGATCAGCAACCGCACCACTAAGCCGAAATAAAAAGGGACATCTAGACAGGGATGACCTTACCCTCCAGTGGGAGCTACCCACAAAGCCTTGCTGCATAACCCCTGATTTTCAGTCATTCCCGGTTGATGAGGCTTGAGGCTAAGCGTTACCTTTCAGCACATATCCCTTAGAATGCCCATCGTCCGCTGATGATGTTCCGAAAGCATTCGTCCATACAAGTCCGTCCCGGGTCCCAACGGAACCGAAGGCACTACCCCTACTACATCCATTTTGGAAATATCCTCAGGATTAGTAGCGACTAGCCCTTGCACTTCACTGCTCCATCTTCGACTCCGAAATCGTTTCCACGAAACGTACAAACCGGATCGAAGTGGTTTTCGAGAAATTAATCCTGATCCTAGTCTCTTCGAAACGATCAGCCCATTTGGCCAATATTGATAGTCGGTTATTTAACTATCAATTAACATTCACAAACATCCATCCAACAATAAATAATTTTCCATATTATTTATTTGCCTCAAATATCTGTCAAGAAATATTTCCGAATTTCCAAAATTCATTTGAAAACAATTTCAAAATAGTTCCCGCTTACGGAATACCTTCCTCAAATATTTGTTTCCTCTGAAACACCAAGTACAAAAACTTTAAATTTTAAAATAAATTTAAAACACTTTATTATAAAATATACTTTAAAACATTTAAATTAAAACTACTTTTAATACTTTAATAAAATATATACTTTAAGAATATTTAAAATAAAACCACTTTATAAATATAAACTAAATTTCTCCTTTAAAACATAATACCAAATCACTTTTATAAAATTACTACAATAATAGATTTTTGAAAATACTTACTTTGGAAATAACATTTTAAAAAAACAATTTTTCTAAAACATGCTTTTTAAAACATACTTAAAACTTTTAACTTATATTTCAAATTGCTTTGAAAACGTACTTGCTATCCAAGGAAATCCTCTTCTCTTCACATCCTTTAAAAATAAATCAACATTTATTTTTAAACCAATTCATATCCCTTTATAAATTCCCACCTTGAATTTATATTTTCACATATCCACTGATATTTTATTTTACTTTATAAACCCAGTTTATAAATTCCAAAATCTCATTTCTCTTCTAAAATTCCAATTTTAAACAACTAAATCAATTTCCAATTGATTTTCCAATTTACTTTACTTTGAAATAAATTTCCTTTGCTACTTCATTTATTTCAAAATACATTAACTTTTAGATATATTTCTTTATTGTGAGTTAAAACCCTTTTTACTAAAAATACCAATTTTAAACCTCCAAAATTCCTTCTTTATCCCTTAATTAAATTTAATCCTTACATTCAAAAATAAATCCTTTATTCTTTAAATTTAATATCACTTTAGTTTTAAAGTTTGTATTTTCCCTGTTAATTCAAAATTCCCTTATTCCAATTCGCTTGAATTATTTTACTTAAAATTTACTCTTTTATTTCTTTCAAAATCCAATTCTATAGAATTTAATAACTCATTTTACTTAGATATTCAATCCATCAATATCTTCCAATATTTCAATCATCAATAAAATCATCACAGGATATCAATATTCATAGCACAGAATATCAAATAATCTAAATAATTTTGAGGAATCCAGTTGGATCCCCCAACCTGTTTCCCTGCATCCATGGACGTTAGCACAATACCAATTCCACTTCGAGGTGGAATATCGCGGTATACGGGATTTATATAAAATCATCCGCTATTATGCGGCGCATAGGGTCTCATCCGCTATATAGTGCGGGAAATCAATCACTCCAATATATACTATATATACTACTATATACTATCAATCAAATCAATCCAATCATTCACCAAATATTTAAATTTAACTATTTAAATTTAAATTAGCCAGACGAGTGAGATTAACTCACCATTGATTTTTAATATGTAATCTGATCCCATCTCGACTTGTTCACTTCAGATTTTGACCTTGAATAAACAATTCACAATTTATTATTATTTGGACTTAGCAAACAATTTATTACCACTTATTTATTTTCCATTTTAAAATTTGAATTGACCAATAAATCATTCTACACTAAAATATGTATATGTATGGTTGTTTTAATTTTATTTTTGGAACCACATGTATATTTATAAAATAACTTATATAGATTTCATAAAAACTAATTTATATAAACTTTCACATTTTTTTCCAATATTCCTATTTTTCCCAATCTTTATCTATATAAAAAAAAATTCTGTTTTACTGTAAAAACTTCCCTTTTTCAGTATATAGATACAAATGTATATATACATCTTTTAAGTTGAAAAATAATTGACATATAAGCCTTATTGAAAAAAATTAAATTAAACTGTTATAAAAATTTAAATTTCCTTTAACAGGAAACTTAACCAAAAATTATCGAATAAAAGTAAACTCGCTTCACTGTCTCACCTGCTGAAGCCGAACGATCCACGTGAACCCCTGCCATCGATTCTCCATGTGTGGCCAATATGCGACGAGCAGCCACACTTCGCTCGAGCTCAGCGACACCACGTCGAAGAGCGCCCCATCGCCTATCACAAACTCGAGCTCACGCGATTTGCCCTAAACTGCTCCTTCGAGTACGCCTTCCCTTCTAAGTCGCCTTGCCTCGATCGAACGAGCGCCTCGACCACTCTGGTTTTTCAGTTGCGTGCCCAGATGCGCGCCACGACAACGAGTTTGGCCAATACGAACGCGATTTTCGATTGGAATGATTTGCTCGAGAAACTTAATGGCTTCGACTTCGTGGATTTGAGAGGAAGAGTGGGATTTTGATCTCGTGAATTTAATGAGAGAAGGAGGGAGGGAGCTTGCGAACGAAGTAAAGAGGAGGGTAGCGTAATTTTTGTTTTAAATTATTTCGGCCATTCCTGATTTCGTTTGAGGAGAGGGAGGATTTTGATTTTGAACGATAAAGGAAGAAAGGGAACGAGATATTTAAAATCGAACGAGGCATGCTTTGCATGATTTCTTCCCATGATCTTTGGCGTGATTTTAGGGAGACAACGTGCTGATGATAAGCCCCCCCTTTTTTTTATTACTTAAATTAAATTTGTTTTCGATATAAATTTCAAAGTGTTTATGTGTCGTATGCTCGCACAACTACTCCAATCAATACGAAATTTGAAATCCAATAATAATTCAATATTATGGACCCAATGGAACTGGTTTCGTCGAATTCCGAGACTGTGTCTCGGAAGGCTATTTTTAAATTCAATTTAAACGATATAATTTTAAAACTGAACAAAACTCTTGGAAATTCCATTTTAAAAGTTCTATCATCTTCAGTATTATTAATATGAATTTTTACGAGCTTTCAAAATATTTTTAATTAGCTTAGAATACCAGATTTACTATTTTATCCAACTTCAAATAAATTAAATTTAATAATTAAATTACTCAATAAACAACGATATTTGAAATTTGAGTTGATAATTAACCTCTGAATATTTAAAATTAATTAAATATTCCAATTCCAAATATACAAAAATTCCGGGTCGTCACATTCCTCCCCCCTTAAAAGAATTTCGTCCCCGAAATTATTAGTTAGGAAGAATGTCCCATATCCCGTTAGCTATTTCCCAAATTCAAACAGTTTTAACAATACCCAAACAGTCTTTTATTAATGATACACTAATCATCTTTTAACTTCCCAACCTTATTCATAAGTTCAACCCATATCACCTACTTATCAATTCAAATTTATATTTGAAACCAAATTTTGAACTATCAAATTTTTCTCAAAATTTTTCTAACTCCTTAAATCCTCGAAATTTTTTGCCAGCGTCTCCTTTGCGCGGCTAGCTCGGTACAACTACAAAATGGCCCTATGGCCTCCCAATCTCAAAAAGAAAACCAAAAAGCCAAGTGCCTGGATCAAAAACCCAATCAAATTTCATACAGAAATTCAAATACATACCTTTTGTCGGGCCATTAAATTTTAACTTCTAAAATCAAAAACATCCATTTATCCATTGCTTTTATACACCTGTATATCCTACTAAGCAATAATATACAATCACAATTCCAAAGTCATTTTATACATTTCTTTACAAATTTTTCATATTTGTTTTACCTAAGCCCGTATGATGCACATATATCATCCGTACGCAATACCAATCTAATCGCTCACTCGATCACACAAATTCACTTTCGAACTAGTATCGTCCACCCGACTTCCTAGTGCGGACTCAGATTTGGTTTCTTGATTATAAACCGTCATTCTCCTTGCATAGCCACCAACTATGATAGAGAATATCCAGAATCAATCAACAATCCATATCTGGGTTTGCCGTCGAAAATCGAGTGAAAAATCCTAACTCGGATCGGTAAAACTACCTCGAAATTCTGTGCTCGAATTTGGATCAAATAGCTATGCGAATAAAATAATATACGTACACCTTACATAATTAGCCCAATTGATTATCAATTTTATCAATTTCTTTTTTTATTCACATTCATTTTGATTGTTATTCACTTTCCATAATTATCCCATCTCACAATTTACAGTTTCAATCTTAATTCAATTATTCACTTAGTATACTTTCAGTACCAAATTTACTTAAAGAATCCACTATTCATTTCTTAAGTTCAAGATAAACATTTTATATACTTCTTGGATTTGTTTCACTTCATTCTTGAAGTTTATATTCAATTTTATTCACTTTTGTCTTTACAATCCCATTATAATTCAATTTGGTTTCAAACCATGAATACTGAATTTTATTCATCTTATCACAATCAAAATTTAATTGACCATTTTCTATAGTAGTTTCACTTGCTAATTTGTTTTCATATCTCAAATAAAAGTTTGTTTGCAAACTTTTCTTTCTTCAATTTCTTTGATTTCACCTTACTTTATATACACACTTCAATTAGATTTCCATATTCGTTTCAATTCTTTATGCTTATCAATTTCAAATCATTTATCGTTAATGAAAAATTTCAAACATTTCAACAAAAAATTTCTATCTCCCAAAATTTACGGAAAATTTTGGCAAAGTTTCCCTTGTACGGAGGGACTTCTGTGATATCGCAGGATGCACAAATATATATATACATCGGCCTCAGGCCGGAAATCACAATATATATCAATATATGTAGTTCATATCTCCTATTTTGAATTTTTGCGTAAGCGTACCTTATTTTAGCATTTTTAAGCAAGCAGCTATTTATTTTAGCAAATTTCGCAATCAAATCCAGCCAAACGGCTTCCCGGTACCTGTACTAACTCAACTTAAACAGGTAAGTGACCAATATACAAAGTTTATTAACATTTCACTAAATTACAATAGCTAAACACATGTATAACATAAGCAATATACCCAAAATAATTTTCATAAGCAATTTATATGGTTTTGACACCTATTTCAATTGCATATTAATAACCATTTCCTAAGTAATTGAACTCAAACTTTTATTTAATGGACTTTCATTTTCATCCGAAGCCAAGCTTCCATAAATTCAAACTTAAATTAATTTACTTCAAATCATTTCAATTTCATAACTTAAGTTCATTCTCATTTTATTGGATTCTCATCAATTCAATAAACCCATTCTCTTTATCCATTTTAATTTCCAACTCACATTATCAATTCATCCTTCAATTTATTAATAATGTCATTCAATTTATTTCATATTCCATATTTAATTTACAACCCAACATTTGATTTTTATCTCAAAAATCACTTTAATTATTTTACTGGAGTTTAATCTTTTTTATAATCTAAATTTTGGAGTATATTCATTTTCACATATCATCTATTTACAATCAATCTCATTCACATTTCTTTTGTTTTTAACTCGGGATTATACATTTTATTTAGCCAATATATTTATTATTACATAAACAGTTCTAAATAAGATTCCAGAGCTTAAACAATTTCCTAGAATTTCAAAATCACCTTTGAAATTAACTATATCCAAAATCCTTTTAAATTTCAAAACCAAACCCAGTTTTGCAAACGAACTCCAACCCAAACATCTAGGTAGCAATTCCTTTTTTGGAAACTCGAAAATGAACACCGACGATGTCGCGATCATCATCGGAATTATTTTCCAGCGACCACTGAGAGTTTAGTGCTTTTATTTGTTTAAAAACACTTCAAATATTTTTAATTTCCAAAGCTCTCCATATTCGATTTCAATTCAAAAATATTTCCGAAATAATATCACTATTATCTCTCGAAAACCCTTTGAAAACCATTTCCAAATCCCAGGAATTTAAATTTTTCCCAAAAACCCCAAATTGCAATTCCTTTAAATCTACATTCAAACATTCTCTGGAATTTATCTCATTTCAATTTCAAATGTTTCTCTGGAATTCTATTTCAAAATTATAATCACCTTTACAGTTTACATTTACAAATCTCATTTGTATATGAAGTTTATTTCAATTCATAAATTACATTTATAATCTATATTTCTCAAATTCCATTTTATTATATAAATTTGTTCTTCAACTTTGGTTATAAGTTTTCAATTTCTTATTCAGTTTCCTCATAATGATAATGATTTATTATTATCATCTAACAACCAAACATCCAAATATAACTATAATAATTTATAGAAATTATTTCTTTCATATACAAAAATAATTTGGGTAAAATTATTTCATTTACCCATTTTAAAACAATATTGTGTCGAATTGTTCTATTCAAGTGTTTAGAGATCCCTGTCAATAACGTTAATTACTCGTATTGACCAGAATCCATAAACTACTCAATAAACCAACCAACACAATATAAAACCATTTTATATTCACTAACAAATACGCGCTCATATCTATTAGTACACTCAAACTCATTCTAGAGTACTGTCGACTCTATTTAAGAGTAATTCCCACCAGAGCCAAGGTTATCGCTAGCCTATGCTCTGATACCACTGTAACAGCCGCGATTTTTCATACACGAAAAATCGAACCATTTGAGTTAAGAAGAAGAGGTAGAAGAAGAAAATAGAAAACAACAACATCAGAATCTCACATAGCAGCGGAATAAAATATAATATATACTAACAGGTCTTTACACAAATTAAAACTATATCTGTTTTATACAATCCATCATCAGAGTACACATAACATACAACTGGACAATAATCATATCATGTCCTCAATACAACTGAATGTACAGCAATCTGCACAGCGGAATATACATACACAAATACGGAAGATACGTCTCGCCAACCAGCTCGTCTCTTGAGCTCCACAGCATCATATCCTGTATCCTATAATACTCGTTCTGACCCGAGCATCATAATAAAACAATACCCGAGTCAGTCTGGAAAACCAGCGTGAGAAAATCACACTCAAATTTTGTAACGACCCAGAATTTTTGATAATTAAAATTCGAATATTTAATTGATTTTAAATATTAATAAATGGAATTTAGAAGTCGAATGATTTATTTTTCGAATATTGGGTTTTAATTTGATAATTTAATCGATATATTAAATAGTGAAATTCAAGTGATAATTAAAAATTGAGTTTAATATGATTGAAAATGATTTGTAAAATTGTATTTAATCATACTGGAGTTATAGAAAGGTTATAGAACTTTTAAAATTGGATTTGAAGTGAAACTGTGAAAATTGAATATTTTAATATTTAATTATCGATTGAAAAATAGCCAATTTTCGGACAGTCTCAGAATTGAACGAGACCAGTTCCATCGGATCCGTAATAGTTAGTTATTATCGGATTTCCATTTTCGTATCAATCGGAGTTATCGTTTGACCATGGCAGCTCGAAACGCATCGATATCGTTTTAATTTTTATTCGACGAGTTAAAATAGTCATTTTTCAAACAGTGTCGGATTTCGACGAAACCAGTTTCATCGGATCCGTAATGTGATATTATTGTAAGATTTCAAATTTCGTAATTTTTGGATTTACCATTTGTCCGGGGCAAGCCAAAACGCCTCGAAATCAATTTAAATCGGTTTAATTTAAATTGATCGTTTTTCTCCGTATCTCGCTCAGATGATCGAATTAGCTTTCGAAACCTGTTCCATTGTGTCCGGAACGCGGGGTAAACCCCAGAAACGCCAGTTACAGTGCGTAAATCGGAGTTTGGAAAACCGGGATGAATAGTGTCGTTTTATTCTCTATAAATACCCCCTTTAATTCACAAAAAAAATAAAAATAAAAAGGGCTAGGGTTCTTCTATAGCCAGCCGCCGTTCAATATAATCAATGGCCAGGAAGTCACCGACTTCACCTCAGTTTTTCTTCAAATCCACCAACCAATTCAAGAAATTATCAACTAGAGTATTGTAGAGCACTTTGAGTTGTATCTAATCAACGGCTGAGATGTTGTTTGGCGAAATGGATCGCTCAGATTTTGGCTCCGTTCGTGGCACGTTCGGTCACGTTTTTCGAGCAAAGCGCTGGGCCTGGCTGGGCGCTGTTCAAGCCGAGGGTGGGGTGGAGTAGTTCGCGCGTGGGGAAGGTCGTTGATCAACCTCCGGTAGGCAATGGGAGTGGTGCGACGTCGAAGTCTCGAACGCGAGATGGGTTCATTCGAACGAAACCTGGAACGAAATTCGCGTGCATGAGAAAGAAGTTTGAACACACGGCCACGATTTGTTGATCAGAACGAACGGCCAGATGTTGCATAGGTTTAGATTTGAAAAGAATTTGTAATTTTTAATTTAAATTTAAATCCGTTAATGTTTAAAATTGCATATCTTTTTGCTGCGAGGTCGGAAAATTACGAAACGAAAAGCGTTGGCTTCGTTTTGTCGAATGCTTCACGATGAAACTGGATTGGAAGCGATCGGGGTCAGTGAAAATTTTGAGTGAAATTAAACGTCCGTTTAGTTTCATTCGAAATAAACGCTATAAATTGCTATCAAAAAATCAAGGTGAGATCTTCTCACTCAAAATTTAAAGTGGAATTTACAGTTATTTATTGATTGACTGTTTGGATGTGATATTAGATATGGTAGGATATATATCTATATATAACAATATATACATATTGGCATATGTATATATTGGATTGATTGATTTCCCGCCTCGTATAGCGGATGAGACCCTATTGCGCCGTTAGTAAGCGGATTTATAAAAACCTATATACCGCGATAATTCCGTACTGGAGCGGAATTGGTATTGTGCTAACATCTTTGGATGCAGGGAAACAGGTTGGAGGGATCCAACTGGACCCCTCACATTGATTGAATTTATTTCTATTGTGATATAAATCTGTGAATGATTATAGTGATGCTATTAATCATATTGATATCTGGAAATTGTTTAAAAGCTAAAATTTAGCTGAATGGATGTTTTGACATCATTGGATTCCAAAGATAAACGAAATTGAATTTTTGAAATTCAAGAAGAAAATTTCTAAGTGAATCAATTTTTGAAATTTAAGAAATTTCGAAGAAAGGAATTTTAAAGTATAAAAAGTTAATTTTTATAATCTTATCGAATAAATTCCAGAATAAAGTGAAAATGCTAAATAAATGGATTTCATAAAACAGTGATTTTTAAATTAAAGAAATTAATTTAAATTTGGATTTTTAAATAGATTGAAAGAAACGATTGAAATTTAGTTTCTTAAAAAGGAATTTATTTAAAAGAAGATAAGTTGGAAATTCAGTTTGAAATTTAATTGGTAAATTGAAATAAGTTGTGAAATCAATGTAGAATGATTTTAATTTGAAGAATCCATTTTAAAACAGAATATTGAATAATTTGAGAAAAATAAGGAATTTATTTTAGTAGTGATAAATAAAATTTGAAATCAATCTGTAATTGATTTAATATTTAGAAATGAATTTTTGAGAAATCAATATGGAAATTTTATTCAAACGTTGAAAATAAAATTAGAAATCAATATTGAAATTGATTTGGTATTGAAGCTTTTATAAATAGAATTAAAATTTATAAAAGTTGTTTATAAACCCAAAGTCACTTATTTTGATAAGTTAAATATAGAAGTTGATAAAAGAAGGTTTATAAGTCGAAGTTGTTATTAAAAAGAGAAATAGAATTTATAAACGTGCTTATAAATTCGAAATAGATTGAATGTGATAAATTCAATATAGAAGATGATTTAAGAAGATATATTCATGATTTTGAATAGCGAATTTTTATTGAAATAAAAATGTGTAGAAATGATTGAAATGGGGTTAAGTAAATTTTATTCACGATTTTGGGACAGTGAATATATTGTTAAGTAAAATGGATTTATTTTTGAAGAAGGAATATTTTAAAAATGAAGTTAAACATTTTAAAGGTGTTTTAAAATGTGTTATGAATCGAAAGCATAGATTTCAACATTTATTGTTGAAATAGACGTTTTTAGAGAAATTTAAGGAAATGGTGGACTATAACACTGTTGTTATAGTAAATGGTTTCCGAAAGGAAATGTTTTTGATGTAGTATTGGGATTTATATATCTATCTTAAAATCCGAATCCCTATACTAGTGATTTTTGAGTCGTCGTAACGATGTTTTACGTAACATTCGTTTTGACTCAAATAAAGGTGTTAAAAGAATATTTTCCTTAAAAGAATGAAATATATACTTAATTTGATTTTAAGTATATCGAATATTTTCTAAGTGTTGAAAATAAATGATTTGTGAAATACTTATTATTAAATAAGTATGGAAGTGCTTTTCCAATACGAAATGAACTGTTTTGAGATTTTATCTTCAAAGATAAGATGAAATGTGAAAATTGATTTGAAATTGTTTTCAAATGACTAAGTGTGGGAATTTTATAGCTAGTAAAAGATATTTTTGAAGATAAATAATTTGGAAAATTATTTGGAATCTGATGATGTTGCGCATCTTTATTGATAGTTAAATAACCGACTATCAATAATTACCCTGAATGGATGTTTTGTTGTGAATTGGATGAATTTGAATGCCACACTTATTTTTAAATAATCGCTCACTATTCGGGTTAACCGGGAAAGGACCATGGGGTCGTATAACCCATTCCAAATATGTGATACGTCGTTATGAATCGCATTTGAAGACCGGTGTTGAAGACCGGATATTTTTGAAAATGGAAGGATTACCGTTGAGTTACTCTACATCGGCTGATCTCCGGTTTAGAGGTTTTATCACCCTTAGTGACGGGAAGTCCGGACGTGATTAGAAAATTATCCGGATATGCAAGGGCTTCGTGAGAAGTGCCTTCGGTTCTGTTCGATCCCGGAACAGACTTGTATGGATTGTGTGTCTAACGTTACAATTTGAGATATAAAGCTGATTTCTTTCAAATACATTTCTGTTGGTGGCGGAGAATTTATTCTCTTAGCTTAACACCCTTCTCTGAGACGTACGAGCTCAGAGGTTATGTAGTTGAAATTTATCAGCGATATATCCCAATTTGGTAACGTGGCATACTGAGTGTTGCTGTGAAATGATCAGTGTTTGATCATTTGTGATATGATCATTTGTTTGATCTTATATCTTTGTGATCATAGGTTGATCATTTTTGTTTGACCCGAAGCAGGGCTTTTTGAGAAAGCGTAGCTTTGTGGACGAGACTTCATCGAGCCTCACACCTCGGAAATGGTCGAAACAGGAAGGATGCGGCAAGGTTCTAGGGAGTAGCGCCCCTTAGTGTATGTCATTCCTTCTGGATAAAGGTGGTATCATGGTATGGAGCCCAGATACTTAACCTCTGTGGTTACTGCATTATTATTATCTATGTGGTTTGTTGCGAATCGGGGATCCTCGGGAAGATCGGTGACGATCGGGGGATGGCATACGCGTGTCAGTAGTTACCTATTTTTGCAGAGGTAACCCGGCCTTGTGTTGGCAGAGATCCGGTTAGGTTCTCGGGTCGTCTATTCCAGGGACGTACCCATCGTGGAAAAGGAAGTTCCTTAGCCTGACCATTTGTTGGAAATCCAAACTCCAATACGTGACTTGTACGGTATTAGTTGTAGAACCTGCCATTTACGTACGGTGGTCACCACTGTTTAGATGGTAGCTATAGTAGGCATACGATACTGGTCGTATGTTGGCTAAGATTAATATTATACTTTCGAAATGTTTTCTACACTATGCACAAATAATAATATAAAAAAAAATGATTTGATTTTGCGTAGTAAGCATCTTTGACTATCATAAGAAGAAATCTCCTCCAATTCTGCGTTTGCATTGTGTGTGTGGTGGGAGGTCTTATGGTAGTTTCATTTTCAAAAAGCATTGCGAATTGACATTAAAAGTTTTCCTGTTGTTTATTTTAAAGATAAACTGTTTTACGATCTCACACCAGTCACCATGACTGACTCGGAGTTTATTGTTCCCTTCTAAACTCTGGGTGCCCACCAATTTCCACACGGGCAGCCTAGAGTTATATTATCAGGATATTCTGGAGCTTGGAGATAAGCTGGATGACGAGACGTAGTATTTGTATCTGATAGTATTTATTCCGCTGTGTATTCTGTATGAGGACAAGTTATATAACTGTCCATTGTTGTACTGAGTTGTATAGTGACTCTGATGATTGATGTATGTTATAAAATGATATAGTTCTTTGTTTAAAGATTATTCATTTATCTATTATATATTGTTCCGCTGCGATATGTGAGATTCTGATATTGTTTTCTGTTCTGATGTGTTTTCTGTTGTTCTTCTTCTTTCTTTCTTCTCTTTTTCTTCTATCTTTTCTTCCTCCTCTTCTTTTAAATATTAAAGTTTCGCGTTTCCGCCATCCGATTGTTCGGCAATTGCTACAGTGGACGTAGCAGTGTCGGGTTTTCGGAAGACGGATTTGCGGGTCTTTACAAATTTATTATTAAAGTATATAAATCCTTTGAAAATAAAAGCATCTCGTAAGACCACGCCACAAATAAACATGTCGGGTTTTTACCTTACGATAGCCAAAACACTTTCTTATCAAATCCTCTAATATTATAATAGTGTCTATATACAAATACTTATTCAAATAGCCGAAATTGTTACATTTATTAAATTCCAGCTAATAGGTATACAAACAAATACCGTACACGGCACGTAGGAAGAATGGATTTCCAACTAATGACTAGGCACTAGGGTACCACCTGTCACAGTACCTGGTCTAGATCAGCGTACCGAGGACCCACCCTAAGTCCCTGCAACACAAGGCCGGAACCATCCCTTACTGGATGATTCCGAATAAAATCACCCCACGGTTGTGATCAGCAACCGCACCACTAAGCCGAAATAAAAAGGGACATCTAGACAGGGATGACCTTACCCTCCAGTGGGAGCTACCCACGAAGCCTTGCTGCATAACCCCTGATTTTCAGCCATTCCCGGTTGATGAGGCTCGAGGCTAAGCGTTACCTTTCAGCACATATCCCTTAGAATGCCCATCGTCCGCTGACGATGTTCCGAAAGCATTCGTCCATACAAGTCCGTCCCGGGTCCGAACGGAACCGAAGGCACTACCCCTACTACATCCATTTTGGAAATATCCTCAGGATTATTAGCGACTAGCCCTTGCACTTCACTGCTCCATCTTCGACTCCGAAATCGTTTCCATGAAACGTACAAACCGGATCGAAGTGGTTTTTGAGAAATTAATCCCGATCCCGGTCTTTTCGAAACGATCGACGCATTTGGCCAATATTGATAGTCGGTTATTTAACCATCAATTAACATTCACAAACATCCATCCAATAATAAATAATTTTCCATATTATTTATTTGCCTCAAATATCTATCAAGATATATTTCCGAATTTCCAAAACTCATTTGAAAACAATTTCAAAATAGTTCCCGCTTACGGAATACCTTCCTCAAATATTTGTTTCCTCTGAAACACCAAGTACAAAAACTTTAAATTTTAAAATAAATTTAAAACACTTTATTATAAAATATACTTTAAAACGTTTAAATTAAAACTACTTTTAATACTTTAATAAAATATACACTTTAAGAATATTTAAAATAAAACCACTTTATAAATATAAACTAAATTTCTCCTTTAAAACATAATACCAAATCACTTTTATAAAATTACTACAATAATAGATTTTTGAAAATACTTACTTTGGAAATAACATTTTAAAAAAACAATTTTTCTAAAACATGCTTTTTAAAACATACTTAAAACTTTTAACTTATATTTCAAATTGCTTTGAAAACGTACTTGCTATCCAAGGAAATCCTCTTCTCTTCACATCCTTTAAAAATAAATCAACATTTATTTTTAAACCAATTCATATCCCTTTATAAATTCCCACCTTGAATTTATATTTTCACATATCCACTGATATTTTATTTTACTTTATAAACCCAGTTTATAAATTCCAAAATCTCATTTCTCTTCTAAAATTCCAATTTTAAACAACTAAATCAATTTCCAATTGATTTTCCAATTTACTTTACTTTGAAATAAATTTCCTTTGCTACTTCATTTATTTCAAAATACATTAACTTTTAGATTTATTTCTTTATTGTGAGTTAAACCCCTTTTAACTGAAAATACCAATTTTAAACCTCCAAAATTCCTTCTTTATCCCTTAATTAAATTTAATCCTTACATTCAAAAATAAATCCTTTATTCTTTAAATTTAATATCACTTTAGTTTTAAAGTTTGTATTTTCCCTGTTAATTCAAAATTCCCTTATTCCAATTCGCTTGAATTATTTTACTTAAAATTTACTCTTTTATTTCTTTCAAAATCCAATTCTATAGAATTTAATAACTCATTTTAATTAGATATTCAATCCATCAATATCTTCCAATATTTCAATCATCAATAAAATCATCATAGGATATCAATATTCATAGCATAGAATATCAAATAATCTAAATAATTTTGAGGAATCCAGTTGGATCCCTCCAACCTGTTTCCCTACATCCACGGACGTTATCACAATACCAATTCCACTACGAGATGGAATATCGCGGTATACGAGATTTATATAAAATCATTCGCTATTATGCGGCGCATAGGGTCTCATCCTCTATATAGTGTGGGAAATCAATCACTCCAATATATACTATATATACTACTATATATACTATCAATCAAATCAATCCAATCATTCACCAAATATTTAAATTTAACTATTTAAATTTAAATTAGCCAGATGAGTGAGATTAACTCACCTTTGATTTTTAATATGTAATCTGATCCCATCTCGACTTGTTCACTTCAGATTTTGACCTTGAATAAACAATTCACAAATTATTATTATTTGGACATACCAAACAATTTATTACCACTTATTTATTTTCCATTTTAAAATTTGAATTGACCAATAAATCATTCTACACTAAAATATGTATATGTATGGTTGTTTTAATTTTATTTTCTGAACCACATGTATATTTATAAAATAACTTATATAGATTTCATAAAAACTAATTTATATAAACTTTCACAATTTTTTTTCCAATATTCCTATTTTTCCCAATCTTTATCTATATAAAAAAAATTCTGTTTTACTGTAAAAACTTCCCTTTTTCAGTATATAGATACAAATGTATATATACATCTTTTAAGTTGAAAAATAATTGACATATAAGCCTTATTGAAAAAAATTAAATTAAACTGTTATAAAAGTTTAAATTTCCTTTAACAGGAAACTTAACAAAAAATTATCGAATAAAAGTAAACTCACTTCACTGTCTCACCTGCTGAAGCTGAACGATCCACGTGAACCCCTGCCATCGATTCTCTATGCGTGGCCAATATGCGACGAGCAGCCACACTTCACTCGAGCTCAGCGACACCACGTCGAAGAGCGCCCCATCGCCTATCACAAACTCGAGCTCACGCGATTTGCCCTAAACTGCTCCTTCGAGTACGCCTTCCCTTCTAAGTCGCCTTGCCTCGATCGAACGAGCGCCTCGACCACTCTGGTTTTTCAGTTGCGTGCCCAGATGCAGGCCACGACAACGAGTTCGGCCAATACGAACGCGATTTTCGATTGGAATGATTTTCTCGAGAAACTGAATGGCTTCGACTTCGTGGATTTGAGAGGAAGAGGGGGATTTTGATCTCGTGAATTTAATGAGGGAGGGAGCTTGCGAACGAAGTAAAGAGGAGGGTAGCTTAATTTTTGTTTTCAATTAGTTCGGCCATTCCTGATTTCGTTTGAGGAGAGGGAAGATTTTGATTTTGAACGATAAAGGAAGAAAGGGAACGAGATATTTAAAATCGAACGAGGCATGCTTTGCACGATTTCTTCCCGTGATCTTTGGCGTGATTTTAGGGAGACAACGTGCTGATGATAACCCCCCTTTTTTTTATTATTTAAATTAAATTTGTTTTCGATATAAATTTCAAAGTGTTTATGCGTCGTATGCTCGCACAACTACTCCAATCAATACGAAATTTGAAATCCAATAATAATTCAATATTACGGACCCAATGGAACTGGTTTCGTCGAATTCTGAGACTATGCCTCGGAAGGCTATTTTTAAATTCAATTTAAACGATATAATTTTAAAACTAAACAAAACTCTTTGAAATTCCATTTTAAAAGTTCTATCATCTTCAGTATTATTAATATGAATTTTACGAGCTTTCAAAATATTTTTAATTAGCTTAAAATACCAGATTTACTATTTTATCCAACTTCAAATAAATTAAATTTAATAATTAAATCACTTAATAAACAGCGATATTTGAAATTTGAGTTGATAATTAACCTCTGAATATTTAAAATTAATTAAATATTCCAATTCCAAATATACAAAAATTCCGGGTCGTCACATTTCTATAACGACCCGCCCTTCTAAACACAGAAAGTCGCATCATTATTAAGAAAGAAAAGGGTGAGAAATAGAAAAGATAGAGAAGAAAGAACTAAACAACATCAGAATCTCAACAGCGGAACAAATGAAATATAATATATCACATAAAAGATTACATAGTAACACATACATCAGGGTTACACAGATAATACAACCCATACTAGACAGTTATAAACACCTGTCTAGTTAATACAACTCGATACAACTCAAAACATCACAGAGATACAACACAGCGGAAATACACAATAAACACTAACACAGATTAAATTTGTATCTAATTATTCTTATTTAAAATCAATCTATAATCTTAATTTAAAACATCACATTATTAATTTATTGGTTATTTATATTTGATAATAACAATTTTAATCAATTTTAAATAATTTAAATAAGAGATTATCGCATTTTAAATTCCTCGAAATTCCGGGATGTCACATTCCTTCCCCCTTAAAAGAATTTCGTCCTCGAAATTTAAAACAAAAGATAATCCAAAGTTTTATTTTATTTTCAACCAATTCAGCATACATATCAACTATACACAACCAAACAACAATTTCAATCAACAAACAATTCAATCAAACAAACAACACTAGCTATTCGGACATAGATCCGGATAAGCTTCCTAAAAATTTCCCGAGTTTCCTAGGTACAGATACAGGAATACTCGCTCTACTGAATCCAAACTAGCAATACTACTGAGCTACTGAGCTCCTACTCATCTAGATCTACAAAATAAGACAGGATATCAGACTACAGACAAGTCTAACTCAACAACCAAAACTCCCTGAACTACTGGTTCTAAAACCAGAGATAGAATCTTACACGTACTCCCTCAGAGATACGTGAAACACAACGAATCCCAGTTCTCCAAACCGGCAATTCACTCCTGTAATCCAAAACACTTATCCTTATAAAGAATACAGAAAGATCCAATATACTTCGGAGCTAACTTCACAGTCTTACCCAATCTTATTGCTCCCTTTACCAGAGAAAATCTCAACAACATCGAAGTCTCCAACTTCGAATTCCAGATTCTTCCGTCTCTTATCCACATTACTCCTTTGACGATCCTGGACTGCCTACATCCTTTCCTGACCAGCTCAATCTTCGCTGATGCTTCAATAACCAAACTGGATCAAAATAACTCATCAAAAAGATCCTCTCTAGATTTACCCAAAAATCCAGAATACAACGCTGCTCCACTATCATCAGTAGATTACAACTTACTTCTCCTATCCGGAAAAGACAAAACAAAACACTGCCAATCTGGCCTCAAATCCAGAAAAATTCCCTGTAGAAATTCTCTAATCCTAAAACACTGCAACTTCCGGTTGCTTCCATTCTAGAACAGCTGCCACCCTGCTTCCGCTGCACAACTCTGATCTGAAGTAGATAAGAATGTCGATGAATTCAAGCAAAATCTTAACCAACACCTCCTGGACACACAATTCCTCAGATCCACCACAATCTGAAACGAACAGCTCAAAGAAACAGACGAGTCCTCAGTCAAGGGTACTGTCTTCAGCTACCCTTAGCTAGAAGAAACTCGAACTAGATACAGAAGAGAAAACACAAATGCCCTACCAAATCTCCTAAGCTGAACCACCGGTACCACTTCTGGAATCCAGTCGATACCAAACTCAATCTCCAGATGATGACAAAACTCTGACTTCCTGAAGACATCCAGAAAAATCTATAACAAACCAAGAGAACACTCAGACTATCGCAAGTCACTTTTGCGATCAATTCGGCCTAATTCCAAAGAAAAACTTCTCTCTCTTTACCAATCAGAACAGCTTACGCTTATAAAGCCAATCCGTCGAAGAAACGGAACCACTCTGCTGCTGAAATTACCTCGAGAAAATCTGCTAAACCAGAAGACTTCCTTGACGGCACATAGAACACTCTGAGCTACAATGCTGACCCAGATGCCCAAAGACTTCCTATCCAAAGCTCTTCGAGAACTCGGACCACAAACCAAACAGAAACACCCTGCTGAACACAGCCTCAACACCGAAGCAGACACGCTTCCTTAATTTGTTCCAAAGAAAACATCTTCGGAAACATCCATAGTCACTGTGTCTCATCACACGCTACTACATCCTGAGGTATCAAGATACCATGACTTACTTCTGTCCAACCGATAGATCCAAACTCTCAAAAATCCGCTCACACGAGCGCGATCAAACTTGCACTTCAATGATGAACTCCGAATCCTTAACAGGTTTCCTTCAGAGATCAATAAAATCCTTACATCAAACAATACTCACTCGAGACGGTATTAGGTCTATAGTCTCGACATATACACTTCCAACCTCAAACATTCAAACTCCAACCATTGGTAGTCGTGTTACACACACCACTACCCTATCTACCTTTATAACTTATATTGGAAAACCCAAACAGGTAATCCCAACAGATAGGTAGAAATAAATAAATATATATATATATATTACAAGTACGCTCTCTCAAGAAAGATACCACTCCAGAGCTTAGGTATTCGCTCAACCTATCGCTCTGATACCAGAAGTGGTACCAGTGGTTCAGCTTAGGAGATTTGGTAGGGCATTTGTGTTTTCTCTTCTGTATCTAGTTCGAGTTTCTTCTAGCTAAGGGTAGCTGAAGACAGTACCCTTGACTGAGGACTCATCTGTTTCGTGGAATAGGAAGTTCCTTAGCCTGACCATTTGTTTGAAAAATCCAAAGAAACAATACGAGCCTTTACAATTTCAATTGTATAACCTGTCTCCTCAGGAGGCAGCTATAGTAGGCATAATATAATGGTACCTATGCTGGCTAAGATTTGTATTCTACTTTCGAAATGTTTTCCACTATGCACTAATAATAATATCAAATCAAATTATTTGTTTTGCGTAGTAAGCATCTTTGACTAACATAAGAAGAAATCTCCTCCAAGTCTGCGTTTGCATTGTGTGTGTGGTCGGAGGTCTTATGGTAGTTTCATTTTCTAAAAGCATTGCGAATTGATTTTAAAATCCTCTTGCTATTTGTTTTTAAAGATATAAATGTGTTTGTATGAATCTAAACCATTTATATCATCTTTTAATCCCTAGTTTCAAATCATAGGATTCAATTTCAAACTTGAATTCAAATTTAAATCAAATTATTTAAAATTTTCAAAACTCGATTAAGTTATTCAAAATAACTCTTATCTTTGAAATTCTATTTCAAAAGAGCTTTAAACCCAATTCATTCCCAAAACATTTGAATTCAAATTGTCTATTTAAAAATTATTTCAAAGATCTGTGACTTAATCGATTTCCTCGTGGAATCCATATTTGTGTGTGTAAGAGTGTAGTCCAGGAGGTTTAACACAATAGTGCAACACAATGAATCATCACAGATCAAAATACAGGATATAGTTGATAAGCGATATAAATTATAACGCTTATCGTTCATGCACAAACCACAGATATATAAATATCACAGATAATAAATTACATCATAGATAATTTATCATAAACCACAACATAAATCAAGATGTATCACAAAGCATCATATATCAGGTATATTAAACAATTAAATCATCCAATACAATCTAAACATTCATAAGTAAGGTCAAGTATTCAATAGTCATTTATAAGTAGGATTAATTAATTGTTTAATCCTAATTTATTAAATTTATTTCCAATTAAATTTATTACTTATGAATTTAGTATCCAATCCTGATTAATTAATTACAAATCACTTGATATAATTTAATTAATCAATTACCTTAATAAATTTAATTACTCTTAATTAATTTTCCTTGTTTAATTTCAATGAGAATTTAATTTCCTAATTTCTTCCCTAAAGTAATTACACTTACATAATTTTATAAATGATTATCATTAAGTAATTAATCGAATTTATTATTAAAATTAATCACATTAATTTCTTATTTGAAACATCTTAGTTAATGACCTTTCCTTGTCTATATTCATTAACCAATACCTTAATTACCTCTTTAAGTAATTAACTTTAAATTAATCATTTATAATTATAAATTAATCAATTCTTAACTATGAATTAATTTAACCTAAATTTATTAATTAAATTACTCAATAAACAACGATATTTGAAATTCGAGTTGATAATTAACCTTTGAATATTTAAAATTAATTAAATATTCCAATTCCAAATATACAAAAATTCCGGGTCGTCACACCGAAGCTACCTCACGCTTTAACCAAGCTGTAACTAGGTAACTAACACACGAGCTATGCCATTCCCCGGTCGTTACCGACCTTTATCCGAGGATCCTCAACCACAAAGCAACAACCACAAAGTATAATAAATTTGCAGCATCAACATAGGTAAAATATCTGGGCTCCATACCATTATATCACCTTTTATCCAGAAGGAAATGACATACCCTAGGGGCGCTACCCCTAAAAACCTTTGTCTCAACATTCTTGTTTCAACCATTACCGAGTTGTGAGGCTCGACGAAGTCTCATCCACAAAGCTACGCTTTTTCACAAAGCCACGCTTTGATCAACAGCACTTCGTATGCCACATTACCAAATTGGGAATGTATCACTAGTAACAATCAACTACATAACCTCTGAGCTCGTACGTCTCAGGGAAGGGTGTTAAGCTAAGAGAATAAATTCTCCACCACCAACAGAAATGTATTTGATAGAAACCAGCTTTACATCTCAAAGTGTAACATCAGACACACATCCATACAAGTCCGTTTCGGGATCGAACGGAACCGAAGGCACTTCCAAAGAAGCCCTTGCAATCTGGGTATTCACTAATCACGTCCGGACTTCCCATCACAAGAAGAGTGATATAAATCTCCATACCGGAGCAACTCGGTGCAGAGACATTCGACAGGTTGTCATTTCATTTTCGAAAATACCCGGTCTTCACACCGGTCTTCAAATGTTATCCATTCACGACGTATCACTATTCAGAATGGGTTATATGACACAATGTCCTCTCCCGGCTTAACCGAATAATGAGCGTTTGTTTTAAAAACAAATCAAGTGCCATTTCAAAGGCAAATATTGATAGTCGGTTATTTAACTATCAACAACATATCACAACAATCATCAGATTTAAATAATTTTTCCCAAATTATTTATTTTCAAAATATCTTCACAAGATATATATTTTCCACACTTCACATTTGAAAACCAATTTCAAATCACATTTTCACACTTTATCACTTTGAAAACAAATTTCAAATCATATTCACTCGCGGAATAAAATCCCCGATATTATTCATTTCCCTTTTTTTCTTTATAAATTCCAATTGTGAATTTAAATTTCCAAATATTCACTTTCAAACACCAAATCAATTTCAAATTGATTTCTAAGTTCTTTTCAAATACCAAATCATTTTCAAATCGATTTCTAAATTTATTTCAACACAAAATCCATTTTAATTCAACATCAAATAAATTTTTCATATCGATTTCCCAAAGATTTATTTTTCAAATACCAAATCAATTATCAATTGGATTTCAAACCAATTTATCACCTTTTAAAATAAATCCCTTTATCTCTTCCGAACCATCTAAAATTCCATTTTTAAATAAATTTTCTAACTTTCGAATAATACTATTCAAAATCCATTTGTAAAGATCTTTTCCCATATTTTGGAAATAATTCGATAAGATTACAAAAATCAACTTTATGCTTTAAAATTCCTTCTTTTAAATTCACCCAATTCTTTCAAAAAGAATTCACTTAAAATTTCCAACTTTAATTTCAAAAATCCAATTTATTTATTTCTGGTATCCAACGATACCAAAAGCACATTCGGCTAAATTATAGCCTTCCACAAATTCAATCACAAATATAATCATCCACAGATTAAAAATAAACTGTTAACTCATATTTTTCTGGCGACCTAAAACCATACGACTTAAGAGCTTCGCGACCTAAAAACCTTACGACCTAAGGAACTCTGCGACCTAAGGAACTCTGCGACTTAAGGAACTTAACGGCTTAAAGAACAGAATGACTTAACGACCTAACAAGCTTCACGGGTTAGCAGACTCTACGACCTAAAGTGACTGCGAGTTAAGGACTTAGCGACCTAACTGCTAAAGGAAGCCTGCGACCTAACTAAGAAAGCCTGCGACCTAACTTCGGAAAAGACTCTGCGACCTAACTATCAAAGAGACCATTCGACCTAACTGCTAAAGAAATTCAACGACCTAACGCTTTCAGTAAGAAAGCGACCTAGTGGCTCCAGACTTCACGACATAAGAGCCTTGCGACCTAAGAGTCCTAGCGACCTATGAAGTATCACGACTTAGCTTCATAAAGCATTCCAGCGACCCAAAGGCTTCAGCAACTATTCCTTAGGTCGCTCACGACCTACTTTAGGTCGCTCGCGACCTAAAGCTTGCCCAGTTTAAACAAGTTCAGGCAACTCCTTATGGGCCTATTCCTTAGGTCGTTCGCGACCTACTACATGCCTCCTTGTTCAGATAAGACCGAGAGCAGCCCCATCAGGCTAACTGCTTAAGTCGAGAAGTGGGGCACGACCTAACTTAGGTCGCTCGCGACCTAAGACCTAACTAAGGTCGTACGCGACCTAAGACTTAAAGGCAGAAAATTCACCCAGGACCAATCCTATAAATACCACCCTAACTCCAACATCGGGGGGACTTTTGGCCGATCATTTCTTCAAGCGTCGTTACTCTACCGAGCTCTCAACTCATTCAACAATTGAAGATCTTCAGATATTCGAGACACTACAACAAGCTTCGAGAGGAATTTTCTACATCCAACACGGATTCATCAAGTTTTGTCATCGAAGTTTGAGCTAGTAGTCGAGATTGTCTTTGTGATCAAACTGTATTGTTTTCATAAGAGTATTGTATCGTCTTGTAACCAGATTCAGTAATAAAGAGATTCAAAGTGGACGTAGGCTCGATCTCAAGCCGAACCACTATAAACTGCTGTCTTTTACCGCATTTTTTTGATATTTTACTGCTTACTTCTTGTTCCCATCACACAGGTGGTGTTTTCACAATTCTACTACATAAATAAGAGTGATCATCTCTGAAAGTTGAAGTGTTCTTCAAGGAAGAAAGAGAAAGTGAAAATTTCTCCAAAAATGAGATATAATCTATTAAAAGCAGAATGATTCTTCCCTTAAAAGTGGAATAGTTATTCTCTGAAATAGGAATATCAGTCTTGTAAAAGCTAGAAATGTTGCAATGCACTTGTGGTATGGGGGCAACACTATACAATTCAGTTACATTAATAAAAGTAATGTGCAAGCAACATACCGCAAGTTCATTGCAATATCACGAAGAGTAGATGTGGAATAAATGCATTCTCAAACACAGACAAAAAAGTTTGTACAAGTAAAAAGAATCGTTTATTCTACACTAAAAATGAGAAACAGATGCGTTCTCACATACACAAGAATTTGTACAAGTAAAATAGCTATTTTATTCAATACTATGAAAACTTGTTACATTGTGCAGATTACAAAAAAAAGCGGGGACCGGTACCCGCACAATCTCCGATCGATGCATGCAAAAAGCAAAATAAGAAGTAGAAAATCCAGCTTGTCATTCCTTCTCCCCGCTACCTTTGGAGCCTTTGCCTGGCCTGATAGTTAATTTCGGAATCCGGCGTGGGCGGGATGGAGAAGGAGGAGTGGTTGGGTCTTCTTCTATTTTGTCTTCCCCAGCTGAAGCACCTCTCTTTTTCTTCTTTAGTGCACGCTTTCCTCTTCTCTTTGAAGAAGATTCACTTCCCGGAGTCAGTAGCTTGGAAAGTTTTGTATCGTCATCTAATGACTGCTCCGGAGTCTTCTCGCTGTCCTCCGTCCCTTCCGCTTTCTACTCTTGAGAAGCGGGTGGATCCTCCAAGCCTTGGAGAGCTTCTATCTTTTCCTCCTGCGACCCTGGTTGAGAAGCCGGAGTAACTTGAAGAGTTGGAGGAGGTACAGCTGGAAGAGGGGAAGTGTGCGCAGCGCCAGGAGCATCCGCTACAGAAGAAAAGAAGTCAAAATCAGTATTCTCCGAGAAAAGAGAAAACTTTGGATCACCAGGACTTAAGTAATAAGCAAAGAATTCGTCCAAATCAATTGAATCAAATGAATAATCCACTTGAGCCAGGTCTGACTTGAAGTTACCTGGAGAAGTCGGTTTTGACAAATCAATTTCAAATTTATCAGCCTCAGTGTCTTCTTGGCTCTTCTCTTCGATTTGGATAGGAGGAGACTCGGTGGTGACGGGCTTAGCCTTAATGTCTTTTGCAGAAGGAGGAAAGTGAGAGCTGGAACCAATGATATCAGCATCGGTCGGAATTGAAGTATGGACAGGGGGAGATAAAGATATTTTCTTTTCTAAGCGTTCTTCTGCCACTGCTCCAGCTCTAGCTTCAGCAAGCTGCTCTTTTCCCCTAGTAAGAGCGGCGCGGGCTTCATCATCAAGGTACA
Organism: Allium fistulosum; assembly: GCA_030737815.1. Classification (NCBI taxonomy): domain Eukaryota; kingdom Viridiplantae; phylum Streptophyta; class Magnoliopsida; order Asparagales; family Amaryllidaceae; genus Allium; species Allium fistulosum. The sequence continues at coordinate 168,007,566 of CM060906.1, read as the reverse complement.
TTGCCTCAAGCGCCGTCTCGTCATAGCCGGCACCACCAAGCATATCAATAATCGCCTCCCACACTTCAGCTAATGTGACTTCATACTCCGGTGCCAAAAATGAAAGGCTACCACGCCCCAAGACGCAATGAACATAAAAGTCGAACAAAGTCGTATCGATGGTGGCTCTGGTTGCCTTATGGGATTCTTCAGCCGCAGCCTTACCATCGAGAGCTTCATCACGCTCTCTTTCAACCTTCAATAATTGAGACTGCAGTTTTGTAATCTCTAAGTCTTGGGAGCTGACTTTCTCCCGAAATTGAGCTGCTTCATCACGATATTTCCTGGTAACGTGCTGCTCTGCTTCTAGTTTCACTTCAGCATCCCGCTGAGCAGCATGAGCATTTCGAACCTGCTGTTGAAGCATCTCTTCCTTTTGTGAAAAAGAAGTGGAAGAAGTAGCAAGTTCGTTCATGAGTCTTTCAACTTCAGCCTCAAGCTTCTCATAACCATCGGAGATGCTCTTCATTTCAGTGTTGTGCTGTTTGCAAACTTTATTCCACTCGGATTTATCATTCTCCATGGTTAGCATAGCCTCAAGATTTGCACGGTTGACTCTTTGCAGCTCATCAACAAGCTTTTGCCATCCGGACACCCTTTCAATATTAAGTTTGACGGCATCGAGGCTACGCAGCATATTCGATTTATCGATTGGAACCAGATCTAAATCAAAGCGCACTCCTTTTAAGCACCAATTCGGAAATCGACTTTGAAGCGTTGGAGGGCCATCTTTAACCTGATATTGGGGTCTGTTGATAATCGCTTGGATATCAGATTTCTTTAAAGGAGGAGAGCTAGACGGGATATTAGAAGAAATAGGAGCGTCAGTTTTTCCAGAAATTGCAGACGCATCCGTTTCATCAAGTCTAACCCGTTTACTCGGGTCTCCGGTAGCATGGCTTTTCCCTTTATCATCATGATATTTCCTTTTATGGAAGTCATCTTCCCTTCTTCTCTGTTGCTCCTCATAAGCTCGCCTTTCTTGAGTTTTTCTAATTGCTCGCTCTTCGTCAGTTTCTTTGCGAGTGGGGAGATAGCGTCCGTAATCATAAGAATCGCGCCCTCTGTAGCGCCGAAAGTTGTCGAAATATGAGCCACTTCGCCCCATTGTAGAACCTGAAATTGAAGAAAAGAGACAAGTCTTAGAAATCTCCAAATTGAAAAAGCAAAGTGCGTTTAAGTGCTAAGCATCCTAGGTGTGTGTGATGTGCAAACTACACGCGTCAAACTACAAACCACTCTTTGGTTGGGGAGTGATAACAGATTGAGAAGCGGGAGTTGATTTTTGAGATGACGAAGTTTTCTGCAAAGTAGATGTCGCTTCAGTCACAGGAGATGTAGCTTTAGTTATATCATCTTTGAAAAGTTCCTGTGAAGTGATCATTAGATCACTCAAGCCATCAAAGGTATCGTCACCATCGTGTTTTGTGGGGCTTTCTTTCTCGACTCCTTTATCATCAACTTTCTCGAAATGTTGAGAAGTTTCTTCTTCTTCAATAACGGGAGAAAGTGCTAATTTGTTGGATGACCCCACAATGTCGGTAGAAGTAGAATACTTTACCAATGAAGTCTCAATGGTAAGTCCTTTCGGTGAAAGTTCTTCTGCATGGACTGGGGCATCCGATGTTTTAACTGGAGAATTAGGGACTTCATAAGGTTGGGTAGATCGGGAAGAGTGTAAAAGTCCATACTGATGCAAAAATTCGTCTTTCAACAAAAATTTGGCGCTTCTTTCTTCTGCCGCCACAACATTTAAGGTTTCAAGGATTGACTTGAGGCTGGGATTTCTGAGCGGAGGAGGAAGTGCTGGAAGAAGAAAAAGAATGAAGTTAAGCATTTGATAATTCGGGTTTCGAAAAACTCATGAGATGAACGGCAAAAGACAATCTTACTTCCGATTCTCCAGACAGCGTAGAATCCTAGAGGACACCGGACAAAGAAAAATTGACTCAGAAATCCATGAGAACTTTCGGGCAAATCCAAAATCAATTTCCGGTTTCTGGCACCTCTCACGAGCACGATTGAAGGATGGTCTTTGTTCTTTGAAAAAGTGCATAGATAGCAAATTTCATCGAAGTTCGGGAGATGGTCGAGCGTCCTCCTGAATAAAACACACAACCCCATCAAAACGGCATAACCGTTGGGGTGAAGCTGGAAGGGTGAGATGGCTAATCGAAGAAAGAGTTCCTGGAGAAATTCGTTGAAAGGCGGGATGGCTCCGCTCAGGCACATCTGACGGTTCACTGCGACAAAACCGAGAAGTGGCCTGTCAGCTGTGTCGCTTGCTCCAGGAAATATTGCATCTAACTCGGCAATACCAAATTGGATACATAGTTGTCTAAAAACTTTGTGGCTCAGAGTAGTCGGTGTTCTCTCCGGAGGATCGATCAGTGGGTTGGCTATCGGGAAAGCTTCTCTGATTGGTCCTGAATCTTCTGGTTGAGATGTCATTCTACACAATCAACTGGATATTTAAATATGAAGGTGCGCGTTTCCTAAAAAGTGTGAAGTGTTGTGCGAAACTAGAAAAAATAACAAACAACTATAAACGAATTAGTTAATGCTTGTCAATTATTGAGTTTCAATGTTTGTTATTGTAAATACAAGTACAGTGTTATGGCAAACAAATCAGCTTTGGTTGATTATTGTAGTTTTGCTTTGATACTTCACCTGAAAATGTTGTTCCACAGCATTTCAATCATTCAGTTCATTTAAGTTGATTATTTTTTATCGACTAATCTGTCATTCGATGTGGGCAGTCAATGGCAGTATATTCGTCCCATTTTTCTACAAATATTGTGTTTAACAGGTTATTAGCATTAGAGATAATCTGCAAAGAAATACAACAAAATTCAAGTCCAAGCAGTTCAGTCAAAGTTGTCTCAGGATTTCACAAGTCCTAGGTCGTCCAGCGACCTATCATAGGTCAGAACATTCTTAGGTCGCGCTGTGCAAAGTAAAGGATAAGGCATTTCAAATTCGTCCAAGTGTTAGCTCAACCGTGACCTACAGCCTATGTCGCAAAAAAGTTAGGTCGTGCAGTTTTTAGCTCGAGTAACTCTTAGCTCATGCAAAGTCTTAGGTCGCGCAAGTTTTAGGTCGTTCAGCGACCTAGTGTAGGTCGAAACTATTCCTTAGGTCGCAAAGGTCCTTAGATCGCGAATTATCTTAAGATGCTCAAATCCACTAGGTTGCTAACTTCCTCTCCACGCAATACTTCACCAGACCTGATAACTCGCTATCAACTGCACAGAAGTCCATCAACCTCTTCGTGAAGTTCATCATCTCCATACATCACCGAATCACTTGAAAAGCGATTCAAAGCATTTCCAATCCATCGTACATTCAATACATTTCCGTGCCTACTCAAATGGCGATCGAAAGTCGATTGCAACAATTCAAAATGTAGCACGATACAAGGAATTGGGTTAAGGTCGGAAAAATAGGGATTCGTAATTCAACAGTGATTAGGGTGGAATAGAGTTCGAATTTACTTACGAATTATGTTGGTAAGGAATAATTGACAACTGAATGGATTGAATTTGTCTTCGGAAGCTTGGAAAATCGTCAATGGCGATGGAAGCTCAGAACAGTAAAGTGGGGAGAAGGAAGCGACCTAACTAATTTATATGGAACTGAGAAGGGAAGGCGAACAGGCGCGAAAGTTAGCCAGCGTTTTAGGTCGCTCACGACCTAGCGAAGTTAAGTTGAAGCGCACGACCTATGACATAAGCCTGCACTTCGAGGGGCAAATGTTAACTCATATTTTTCTGGCGACCTAAAACCATACGACTTAAGAGCTTCGCGACCTAAAAACCTTACGACCTAAGGAACTCTACGACCTAAGGAACTCTGTGACTTAAGGAACTTAACGGCTTAAAGATCAGAATGACTTAAGGACCTAACAAGCTTCACGGGTTAGCAGACTCTACGACCTAAAGTGACTGCGAGTTAAGGACTTAGCGACCTAACTGCTAAAGGAAGCCTGCGACCTAACTAAGAAAGCCTGCGACCTAACTTCGGAAAAGACTCTACGACCTAACTATCAAAGAGACCATTCGACCTAACTGCTGAAGAAATTCAACGACCTAACGCTTTCAGTAAGAAAGCGACCTAGTGGCTCCAAACTTCACGACATAAGAGCCTTGCGACCTAAGAGTCCTAGCGACCTATGAAGTATCACGACTTAGCTTCATAAAGCATTCTAGCGACCCAAAGGCTTCAACAACTATTCCTTAGGTCGCTCACGACCTACTTTAGGTCGCTCGCGACCTAAAGCTTGCCCAGTTTAAACAAGTTCAGGCAACTCCTTACGGGCCTATTCCTTAGGTCGTTCGCGACCTACTACATGCCTCCTTGTTCAGATAAGACCGAGAGCAGCCCCATCAGGCTAACTGCTTAAGTGGAGAAGTGGGCCACGACCTAACTTAGGTCGCTCGTGACCTAAGACCTAACTAAGGTCGTACGCGACCTAAGACTTAGAGGCAGAAAATTCACCCAGGACCAATCCTATAAATACCACCCTAACTCCAACATCGGGGGGACTTTTGGCCGATCATTTCTTCAAGCGTCGTTACTCTGCCGAGCTCTCAACTCATTCAACAATTGAAGATCTTCAGATATTCGAGACACTACAACAAGCTTCGAGAGGAATTTTCTACATCCAACACGGATTCATCAAGTTTCATCATCGAAGTTTGAGCTAGTAGTCGAGATTGTCTTTGTGATCAAACTGTATTGTTTTCATAAGAGTATTGTATCGTCTTGTAACTAGATTCAGTAATAAAGAGATTCAAAGTGGACGTAGGCTCGATCTCAAGCCGAACCACTATAAACTGCTGTCTTTTACCGCAATTTTTTGATATTTTACTACTTACTTCTTGTTCCCGTCACACGGGTGGTGCTTTCACAATTCTACTACACACACCGGGTGTTAGTGTTCACTTTTCAGCGTTAACATAAACAATCACACATCATATGAAACAAATTCATACAACATATGAAACAAATTCATAAAATTTGAGGAATCCAGTTGGATCCCTTCAACCTGTTTCCCTGCATCCACAGATGTTAGCACAATACCAATTCCACTTCGAGGTGGAATATCGCGGTATATGGGATTTATAAAATATCATTCGCTATTATGCGGCGCAATAGGGTCTCATCCGCTATATAATACGGGAAAGTCAATCACCAATATATACATATTCCAATATATATATATATATTGCTATATATTACTATATATATACTATCACCCAAACAGTCAATCAACACAATCAATAATTTTAAATATAACTATTTCAAATTAAACAAAACCCTTTGTTTGAGTGAGAAGATCTCACCTTTGCTTTTTAATTCGCAGTCCACTCACCTTTTCTTTTTAATTCGCAGTCCATTTTCATTTTTCGGCTTGATTCCTTTGCAATTTTAACCTTGTATAAACAATTTATACAATTTATTAATATTTGAATTAAATCGAACAAATCAATTTCTAACCTGATAAGTTTCAATTTTACAATGATTTTAATTTTAAAATTGAAATTTGACTTTTAAACTAATTTCTTTTAACAAAATATTTTCTTTGAAATAGATTTAATTTTAACTGATAATTTTCCCTTTCAACTTGTATATGTAAATATTCAAAACAGAAGTATTTTTATGCTTTACTGTAAAACTAAAATTTCATTTCTATATAATTTCAAACATTTAAAATTTTCCATTTTCAAATCTTATATATATATATATATTTTTCTTTACTGTAAAAATCATAAACTGCACATTATTATATTTTTTTTTTCAATCTATACATATTGAATTAAATTACAGATAAAATGTATATACCTCTCCTGTACGAAACACTAGGCCAGCTCGAACGAGGAATGCTACTCGCGAAGTTCGCCGCGACACAAATCGTGACGCCACCGATCCCTGAACCATCGCGAAGTCGAGATTGCCACCGCGACCACCTTACACTTCGATCGAATCCCCATGCCTCGTTCGATAATCGCTGTCGAACCATCCACGCGCGCGCCCAATCGCCTCGCCCACCATCGCGAGCTTTCGACCTGACCTGCCACAGTTCGACGATGTCGTCGCCTTGCCTGCCGCCGCTTCGCGTTCGAGCCTCGAGCTCACGTCGCCTCTACGCGACTTCGATTTTGAAATCGAATGAGGATCGATTTAATTTTAGAGGGAAAGGAAGGAATGAGTTCGAATTTTGTTTCTTTGAAAATGAAGAAGAGATCGGCCATTGTTTTGTTGAACGAGAGCGTTTCGTTCGTTTTTGTTTTGTTTTTTTTTCTGAGTGAAAAGGCTTCGGGCATGATTATTTTCTTTTCGAACGAAGATAGTTTTCGTTCTGCTTGCGTGATAAAAGAAAACAAAGGGGACAATGTGGGACATTAGCGTGCAAAAATCAAATTGCTACAGTAATTCGAAAAAGTTCAGATGTGATGGAAATTCAGCTGAAGCTGACTGGTATAAATAAATATATATATTAAATTCAAATCGTCTCGAAAATCGCAACTCAAAATATCGACTTCCAATCAGGCATGCCGCTAGGCGTTTATAATGTTATATGCTTATTCCGAACGCAATGGAAAAGGTTTCGAGTCTAAATTCGATCATATGGAGAAGATAGCTTTTTGGACCGGTTATTAAATTTCGGTTTAATTTCAGCGCGTTTGCTTATCGTACGGCCAAACGATCACTCCAAACATTATGAAAATTGAAATCCGATAATAATACAATATTATGGATCCAATGAAACTGGTTTCGTCAAATTCCGAGACTGTGCCCCGGAACGCTATTTTTAAATATCGATTTAAACGATAAATTCCAAAACTGAACAAAACAGTTTCAAATTCAATTCTGAAGTTTTTATTATCTTCAGTATAATCAATATGAATTTTCTAAGCCTTGAAAATATTTTTAATCGACTTTAAACTAAAAATTCAAATTTTTTTACCCAGATTTATCAATTAAATTCAATAATTAAATTACCAAATTCATTCAAATATTTGAATTTCAAATCAAACCAACTTCCAGATATTTAAAATCAATTAAATATCCTGATTTCAAATGCCAAAAATTCAAGGTCGTTATAGTTACCACCACTACTGGACATTCAGCATCAAACTGAACTAGTACCAGATGCTATTTTACTGCGGGGATCGTATGATCTTGTGAATCTGAAAGAACGGGAAGAGTTGAAAAGACATGAGGAAGAGAATGATTGTCAGTTGGAGTTGCCTGATCATGTCCGCACTGTTGACGTTGTCAACGTCAACTGCTTGGAACCGTTTCATGAAAATAAACATGTCAAAGAAGAAGCGAGTGGGAATTCATTTCAATCAGGGAAAATTGTTACAACACATCAAGGAAAGATTCTAAATGATGATACACCTGAACGAGATAAGGAAAGACAAGAATCTGGGCATGAGTCATCACACTTCTTCAGTCGTAACTTCCTATGTAACAACCCGCATATTTTACGATTGAATATTTAAATATTTTATTTAAATATAGAATCGTTAATCGGATTGAAGTCCGAAAAGCTACTTTTTTCAAACAGTCGAATTAGGACTCGAGACCACTTCCATTGAGTTCAAAATGTCGTTTGCGACCTTTTTGAGTATAAGCTTCAATATGTTTGGAATTAGTAGAATTTTGCTACTTTTTCACATAGGGCTTTGGGTTTGGGTTCAGCCTATTTGCCCAATTCTGGTTTTATCAACCCAACTCCACTCCAACTCTTCATTACTTCATTTCTAAACCCTAATATTCAAGCTTTTGCAAAAATGGTGGGAGAGATGGGAAATGGAAATTCCTAAGCCCTAATTTCATTTGCAAATCCTAGTTTTATCTCCAAATTCTAGAAGAAGCTATTGGTAAACATCTCCTACTTCTTCTCCAACTCATTCTTTTATCAATTTCAGAAATTCCTAAACCTAACTTTGGGAATGTTCTACTTTTTGAGCATAGATGCAAGCTCATTTTTCATACTCCCGTTTTGTGATAGGCCTCCTCCTTTTTGTGATTTCTGGATTTCTGGTGATGATTTCTAGAATTTGTGCTTCGCCAATTTTTGTGACTTTCATTGATAAGTTTTATCAATTTTTGTGCATTGGTGAATTTGTGTGTCATTTACTTTTTGCAAATACAAATTTAGGGTACGATATCCCTTTTTATCTTTGAGAAGATTCTTGTGATATTGATTAATCTCTTGTTGATTTTCAATTACATACTTTTAGCAGTATGCCATTATGGTTATATACGTTTATACCATATCTCTTATTCTATATCATATCATCTGATATTTATAGCTAGACTGATCCGTTTATTATTTTCTTATTGAAATAATACTCGGGTCAGACCGAGATGTTACAGGTGCTTCTGCTTGACTCCTCATCAGGGATTCATTACTCTGACTTTTGGCTAACTACTTAGATTAGTAGTTTACTTTGTTGTATACATTTGAGATATATACTCTATGATGTATACTTATTCTTTTGCCTAGCACTTATATCTATATTCTTTTGTGTTATCGTGGATCTTGTTTGACCACTACTCTGATATACACTTTTATGTGTAATATTCATATCTTATTCCGCCTTTGTGATATGAATTATCTGTGACTGATTTGTGTTATTGTAACGACCCCAGATTTTAATTTATTTGAATTGATAATTTATTGAATTTTTGAATAAAAAAATTGTATAGTTAATTGAAAATAGATGCGAGTTTCCCCGAACTAAGATAAATTTTATAGTTTTATAAAATAGAAAGTGAATACATTGGAAAAATTATGGCAACATATTAACAATAGAACTTCATTTATAATAATACAAAGTAAGCTTTGTTAAAGTTAGAGTATGAACAAAAATATCCATATAAGATAAATTGCAAAAATAATAAAATAAAATACAAAGTAATAGAAACAAATATGTGTATAGAGAAAATACAAGACAATAAAATAGCAAGCAAACATATTAACTAATATTTCACAAACATATTTATTTTAGGGAAATTCATTTGTATTTCAAGGTAATAAGGCCAAAGCAAAGAAAAATATACATACAAGTATATACAAATAAGTAAATGAAGATTGGCAACTCACCCAAATCAATATTATACATGAAATAAAATAACTATCTGTACAACCGAAATCAAGTATTAGCACATTATCTAAGCACCAAAACAAAGACATATCATCTCAGCCGAACTAAAGAAAATGTAAGCATGAAGACATAAGTAAACAAACCAGGCATGAAAATTTATCTCTGTACATACGAAAGAGAATGGGATAAGTATGTAAAGAAATAAGTCAAACAAAGGAAAGGTAAGTTTGTACATATAATCATCTCTAGTACACAAGAGATATGTACCAGCCACCAACATATTATCATCTCAACCGAAAATGAAAAGATTTTTATAAATATATTGTACAACATCAATTAATGCAGCCTCCATAAGCAAATAAAAAAATCTCTGATCTTGTTTTGTACTAAAAAGAAAAAATATATCACCCTATACAAAACTTTATAACCAGTAAACACCTCCCCTCTGTAAACACTATCTCTCTTTATATATACATCTATTTTAGTCTTTGTTCGTTTATAAACAACTAAGTAAAATGGAAGTAAACAACAGCTTGAAAACTCAAACAACATTCCTTGAAAACAGCAAACAAATCCATGCAACCAGAGAATCAAACTAGGAAGTTTCAACTTGCAAATCTTTACAACCTGATTCAACTTGAAATCTGTTTGTTCTTCAAACAACGGTGAGTAAACTTTTTAAAACTAAACTTAAATAATCTGGAAGTCTCTGTGTTAATGTTGTTTATATGTATGTGTATGTGCAATGCTTGTGAATTTATGTAAGTGTGCATATCTGTAGCTTTAAACATCTCAGATTTTTAGTTCAAGCCTCTGCTTTAAACTGTAAAACATGAGACACCTTTTGTTTTGATGCATACGACCTATGATTGAAGTAACTCGTGTATTATGTATGGAAATGTGTTTGTATGATGGGTTTTAAGACACTAAAACTTGTGAGTATGTTAGATAATGCTTGTGACCATCTCTGTTTTAATGTTCCAGGGATTTAAACTTAGATCTAACTACAAAAATACTTCACACTCTAATTTCATTTTTGCTTAAGTAGTTAAAACAAAGTTGGTTGTTTTAATCTAAACTAAGCTTTAAAAATAGTTGCAATAATTATAGATAGAAACATTGTCTGGAAACTAAGAAATCACAGAGGAGCTTGAGTTTAGTTAAAAATCAAATCTTGTAATTTGTTGATATAATTACATATCTTAAATTGTATATAAAAGATAGGATATTTAAGATCAAGTTCACAATTTTTAATGAAATATTGAATGGGTTATTTGGGTTTGTCTGGAAAACTTGTTTTCGAGTATGGCTGATGATCTCGAGTGTTTTGATGGTTGGGGTTCTTCCTGGTGGAAGAAAGATGATCGGCGACGACGAGAATAATTCTAGATGGGTAGTCAAAGCATTGGGGTGAGGATGGCGATCGAATCAAATTTTTAACCCTAGTTTTGACGAGGGTACTTGCTTGGATTCGTTCGTCCCTTGTGATGGATCGAGCGCGACCGGACTTTGGAGGTTGGAAGCGGAGTGGTAGGCGAGGCCAAGGCCGGAATTTCGTGACCTCCGTTGGTCGAGGCAGCGAGAACGAGGGGTTGATTCAGGTTTTTGGTCATTCCCTGTCTTTCTTGTTCCAGGTGGGTTGAGTCTTGAATTCGAATTTCGAGATTTGGGGGGATGGTCTGATGATCATGACCGGCTGGGGTGACGATGGTTGATGGGGTGACGTGCTGGTGGGTGGCCGAAGGTGGCTGGAGCCACGGTGCACGTGCACCGTGCATTTTTGTAGCATTGAGGATTTTTGGGTTTGGGAAGGAAATGTACTCGGGGAAGACTCGGGTCATTCGAGTGTTGACTCGAAGTAGGAGAGGAAAGACTCAAAAATTTTTTGGGTAGTCTCGGGTTTTATTTTGTGGTTGCCAGTTTTTAAAAGCCTGGAAGTTTCAAGTTTTAAAAAAATTTAAAACTGGGTTTTAATGCAAAGCAGGGATTTAAAAAGAGGTTTTAAATCCAAGTTTAATTCTGATTCAAGTCTAGTTTGAATCTGAGTTTTAAAAATATTAAAGTTTTAAAAGTTTAAATGTTTAAACCAAGATTAAATGTTAAAAATATATTTAAAGTGATTTGAACTTAAAATAAATTTGGTTTAAAATTTTTGTAAAATCCTTTTATAAGATAAGAATGTCTTTAACATATAATTTAAAGAATTTGTGAATTGTTTCTAAAAACTTGTTAGGTTAAATTTGTATTCAATTTTAAATTTCAAAATTGAAATGAAATCTTTAAGTAAATTCGAAAGTAAAATGTTTTCGAAATACATAAGTTAATGAAAATTAGATCATTAATAAGAGAAATGATTTATCTTAAAGATAATTTAGATTTTAAGTGATTAATAAAGGATAAAATGGGTTATCTTAAAATTAATTAGGTAATTAATGACTTTTAATATTAGTAATTAAAAGATAATCACTTAATGATTACAGGTTGAGTACTCAAGTGATTAAACAATAATTTATTTAAGGGCTAATTAATTTATGTGATAAATTAAGAATAATTTATTAATTAAGGGTTGATTAATTAATGAAGGTGATTAAGGAATGATAATTAATTGAGGAATAATAAATTAAAGTAATTAATTAAAGATAATCTATTAAATGGTGAATTTAATAATTAAAGGGTAATTATTGAATAATTAAAGATTGATGAATTATAAGTAAAGGTTAATTAATTTATAATTAAAAGGTTAATTAATAAATGATTAAAGGTTAATTAATTAAAATGGTTTATAATTAATTAATGATTAAAGGTTAATTAATTAAAATGGTTTATAATTAATTAATGATTAATTAACCAAGGTTTGTAGTTTATTCATAAGTAATTAATCTGGTATAAATTAATTATAATCAGATATAAATTGACCTTACTTATGAATATTTGGATTCTATTGGATGATTTGATTGTTTGATATCCTTGATATATGATGCTTTGTGATACATCCTGATTTATGTTGTGATATGTAATTTACTTACATGTGATATATATCTGTGATCTGTGAATGAACGATAAGCGTGATAGTTAATACCGCTTATCAACTATATTTCTGTATTCTGATCTGTGATGATTGAATGATGTTGCACTATTGTGTGAAACCCCTGGACTACACCTTTACACACACAAATATGGATTTCACAAGGAAATCAATTAAGTCACAGATTTTTGAAAATAGCTTTGAATTTGAAATTCAAATGGTTTGGGAATGGATTGGGATTAAAGTGAAAAGTTTTTTTTGAAATGGAATTTCAAAGATGAAATTTATTTTGAATAACTCGATAAAATATGAAGTTGAATAATTTGATTTGAACTTAAATTCAAGATTTGAAATTGAATTCTATGATTTGAAACTAGGGATTAAAGATGTTATACCAGTTATATAAGGGTTAAACTATTTTTAAAGTATTGATTTTGGAATGTGAATATAATTCAAGGGCTTTAACTCGTGTAAATAAAATTGGATTTTTCTGAAAAGAAAACTATTTGTTTTCAAATGATTAAAGCTTTCAAATAAGAAGTGAACTTCCAAATTGTGTTAAAAGGAATTTTAAGATTTAAATGAAAATTATTTCCAAGTAATGGAAACGATTTGAAAGCTATAAGTTAAATCTTTAATTTAAAGATTTAACGAGTTAATTCAATTAAAATAGAAATTGTTTTGAAATCCATGAATGGATCTTTGTGAATGGGGTTAACTTTGTGAAATAAATCTTTTTGTTTAAAGATTTGAAATGGTAATTTGTTTTAACCATTTAAAATAAAGGTTTTGGGTAATAAGTTGTGACTTAATTGAAATCCCATATCCATACGTTTTAAATATTTCGCTCACTATTCGGGTTAGCTGGGAAAGGACCTTTGGGTCGTATAACCCATTCCGAATATGTGATACATCGTATATGGATGGCATTTGATGACCGGTGTTGAAGACCGGATATTTTTGAAAACGGAAAGATTACCGTCGAGTTACTCTACATCGACTGATCCCCGGTATAGAGGTTTTATCATCCTTAGTGACGGGAAGTCCGGACGTGATTAGAAAATTATCCGGATTTGCAAGGGCTTCGTAAGAAGTGCCTTTGGTTCTGTTCGAACCCGGAATAGACTTGTATGGTTACATGTTTGACATTACACTTTGAGATGTAAAGCCGATTTCTTTCAAATATATTTCTGTTTGGTGGCGGAGAATTTATTCTCTTAGCTTAACACCCTTCTCTGAGACGTACGAGCTCAGAGGTTATGTAGTTCAAGGTTATCAGCGATATACTCCCAATTTGGTAATGTGACATGCTGAGTGTTGCTGTGTGATGATCATTATTTGATCATTTGTGATATGATCATTTGTTTGATTTTATATCTTTGTGATCATTACTTTGATCATCTGTTGACCCAAAGCATGGCTTTGTGACAAAGCGTAGCTTTGTGGACGAGACTTCGTCGAACCTCACACCCTGGAATGGTCGAAACAGGAAAGATGCAGCAAGGTTATTGGGGGTAGCGCCCCTTAGGGTATGTTCATTTCCTTTTGGATAGAAGTGGTATCATGGTATGGAGCCCAGATACTTAACTTATGTGGATGTCGCAAATATATATATATATATATATCTTATTTTGTGATTTGTTGCTGGGCCCCCGGTTAAATGTTGTTTACAACCGGGAGATGGCATACTCGTGTCAGTAGTTACCCAGTTAGGGGTAACCCGGCCTTGTGTTGGCAGAGATCCGGTTAGGTTCTCGGGACGTCTTTCCAGAGGCGTTTCCATGTGGCAATGGGAAGTTCCTTGGCCTGACCATTTGTTGGAAATCAAAAGAAACAATTCGAGCCTTTACAATTTCAATTGTATAACCTGTCTCCTCAGGAGACAGCTATAGCAGGCATAATATAATGGTACCTTTGCTGGCTAAGATTTATATTCTACTTTCGAAATGTTTTCTACACTATGCACTAATAATAATATCAAAAATGATTTGATTTTGCGTAGTAAGCATCTTTGACTAACATAAGAAGAAATCTCCTCCAAGTCTGCGTTTGCATTGTGTGTGTGGTGGGAGGTCTTATGGTAGTTTCATTTTCTAAAAGCATTGCAAATTGACTTTAAAATTTCTCTGCTATTTGTTTTAACGATAAACTGTTTTTGTTGCTCACACCAGTCCCATGACTGATCCGGAGTTTATTGTTTCTTTCCTAAACTCTGGATGCTCAAAATTTTTCTACACGGGCAGTCTAGAGTTGGGTTTTTCAGTTAGTCAGATTAGTAGATTATCTGGAGCTAGTTCAGTCTTTGGATATGGACTGCACTTGCTTATCTTTGAGCATCGTTATTGGGAGTTCGAGCTATTTCTGGATTGGTGCTTTGGAGATGGAGATTATCCGCCGTTGGTGTTATCGTTTTCTTTTCCGCTGCTATTTATTGTATCATATCTCTGATGTATATTGATATTCATTGTATCACTGTGTTATATCAGATATTGCATATCAATGTATTATTCTTTTTATTCCGCTGTGTTGTTTACTTAACTGTGTTATAAGCTCCGGCGACTCGGATTTGAACGGTCGAATCTATGGCATTCGAGTACGATGTGAAGTATGGATGTCGATTTTCGAGCGGGCAAAATCCTTAGACGTTATAGTTATGCTTATTTCTATATTTGTTTCCGAAGATAGTATAGCCACCGTGTGGTAGCTTTGAGTTTGTGTCGATGTGTCGGATTTCCTCTTGAGATGAAATGCATGTTATATTATCTGACATATCGAGGCTCGCACAATGCAATTACTCGGATGGTCGCTCCTCAACGGCCTTATTCTCCGCGCTAGTCGACGGCATCACCCAGTGGCGTCCTTGGCTAGCGTGGGTATAGAGGTGGGGCGTCACATCCTAAGTCGCTCTGCGATTTTAAACTTCCTTATACCGTCTTGCATTTTCATAACGTTTTGGTTCTATATCACACCTTCCTATTGGCACAAGCATCATGATGTCATCTCCCTCAGATCACTTCCTTATGCCGCCTGCCTAATGCCATGTCTGCTTTATGTCAGGCGTTCCTTATGTCGAGCCGCATCTTTAAAAGGTCAAGACAAGATCAATCTCAAGAGTGGTTATCACTAGAGCCGCATCAGACCAGATAATGAATGGAAGACAGCGTCTCGAAGAAGGAAAAAGTGTGAATTCGGGACGAATTCTTTTCAACCAGGGGAGGATGATGCAGTGCATACCTCGTAAACGAGCTTCCTTAAGTCGCGAGCAAATCCAGAATCGAGAAATCCTAGGTCGCGAACGAGCTTCCTTAAGTCGTGAGCAAATCCAGAACTTCCTTAAATCGCTCTAGCTTAGGTCGCGAACGAGTTTCTTATGTCGCGCTCCAGTAGGTCGAAGCCGCCCTAGGTCGCTGCCGTGCTTCTTGTGTCACGTGCTCCTTATGTCGCTCCAGTTAGGTTGCGTGCTCCTTATGTTGCTCCAGTTAGGTCGCGAAGCTCCTTATGTCGCTCCAGTTAGGTCGTGAAGCTTCCTTATGTTGCCGAAGCCTTATGTTGCTGTGACGCCCCACCCCGAGACCCACGTTAGTAAAGGGAATTAACAAGTAATTCTGTCTACTAACGCAGAGAATAGGGCTGGATAGGAGCGACCGTCATAACATACAATTGCTATGGACTAAACATGTCAAGAATATGTCTATTTTTTTTTACCTCATAAGTGGTTTGACATATCTAGTACATAACCATCGCACACTATGAAGGCTAACTAAAACATTTCAGAAATAATGTAACCATATAATGCGGAAATACAGTTACAGAACAGTAAACCCAGATCAGTCATATATATATACATATACATCACCATACATATCCATATAATACCATATACATATGTTGCTATAAAGTAGCTAGTGCCAAAAATATACATCCCAAATTATACAAATAATACAAAGGCGGAAACCCAAAAAGGCTGATGAACAAGCCAACATGAAGATAGATGTGTCCCAAAAAGATCAAGCTGAACCAAAAGATAAGCAATCCAACTAACCTGCAACTCGGTCTGACTCGAGTGAAAACACACGGGTCAGGCAACTAAACTTATCAGTAGATAAGGTACTCAAAAGTATTAGCTAAGGGAAAACATTCATCCTGTTGTTTCCAACAGAATGAACGAAAAGTGCAATGTGATAATCAAGTGAAGTGTCATCAGTATACATGTTATACATAAGGAGGATGTTAATAAGTTAAATAAATCATCAATAAACATCCATAAAGTCATCAAATCTCATAAATCTCATCAAATCATAAATCATCAATAAAATTTGTTTTGCACGTGCTATTGTCTTCCACTAGTACTGTACTTTGGTACCATACATCATTTTGATCGGGATCGGGTGCATCTATATCATTCGTTCTTACGCACACGACTACGTAGCCTATAATTTTCCATCCATCCCTATCGGTGACGTCATAAGACTCGAGTAATATCATAATATGATTGGAATTTGACTATCAAACTGCAAATCCCAAGCACTCGAGGTCTTTAGTACTAGTCTAGTAATCCATGTGTCATAACTTCACGAATAGGAACTCAAAAGGTGTTAATGCACGTCCCATACCATGCATTTATCCCTAATGATTTACTACTCATCGGTTGATACCACATCTTAAAGAAATAATAAAACAGTATCAACCCAAAACATATATGCATTGCCTCATCTCATCAGCGAATATTAATGCTCATGTGAAAACATCAAAACATATAATATAATTATATACATTGCCTCGTCTCATCAGCGAATATATACAAAAACATCCAACTCGTCGTATTTCAATTACACGAGTTCCAAATGGTAGTGTCCATCCATTTACATGTCGCCTCATTTCATTGGCGAATGTAAATCTTTATCCATATAGTCTTTATCTAATAGACTATATCAAATATTAGTCAATTAGACTAATGCGGAAAAATGTCGTTTCTACCATTAAGTACAATATAACATCTCAAATCAGATAACATCAAGGAGGTCTCTAATACCTCCTTAAATTTATTTCGATCGTACAAGTTTGCTATTAACCGATAAAGTAAACACACGAGTCTCATACCTCATGGTTTTACTAAACCGTTTAATTTACTTCCTCATACGCTCGAAAAACATAAAAATGTTTAAAATAAATTAAATTATTTATAAAATATTTTTCTAAAGAAAACAAAAAGAATTTTTAATGATTTATAGAAGATTTGAGAATAAAGAATGCTTGTTTAAAAACCCTTAAAAATGCTTAAAAACATTTATGATTTTAGCATAGAAAACAACAAAATATGGCAATGTGACGCAGCGGATTATTCAAAACAATGTAGATCGGTGAAAGTAGCAGTCGATGGATTGAATGAATGCTGAATTGCCCGAATTCGTTGATCCGAAGATACCGAACTCTAGCTATCTCGAACTCGTTGATCGCGCACGATACCGGGTTCAAAGATCTTCAATTCTTCAAGCGTTGATCAAGCGCACTTGATTCCGCGAATCGGCTTCTACAATCGTTGAATCGAGCGCACTCGATTATCCGAAAGAGGAGATAGGAGATTACACTCAACTACCAATTTGAAATGAAAGCACAAAGCAATCAAAAGAGAATTTTATTCAATATTCAACAACCTTACAAAATGACACAACTTGCCTATTTATAGGCTACAACACATATTCAGAAAAAAATCCTAAGTCATGAGTCATCTTCGACTCATCACCTTCGACTCATCACCTTCGACTCATCACCTTCGACTCATCACCTTCGACTCATCATCTTCGACTCATCACCTTCGACTCATCATAAGTCGTCTTCGACTCATCATTATAGGCTACAACACATATTCAGAAAAAATCCTAAGTCATGAGTCATCTTCGACTCATCACCTTCGACTCATCACCTTCGACTCATCACCTTCGACTCATCATCTTCGACTCATCATTTTCGACTCATCATGAGTCATATACGACTCATGCCTTAGCCAAAATAAAGGTTGCGCTGCATCATCCGACTCATCATCCGACTCATCATGAGTCATATACGACTCATGCCTTAGCCAAAATAAAGGTTGCGCTGCATCATCCGACTCATCATCCGACTCATCATGAGTCATATACGACTCATGCCTTAGCCAAAATAAGGGTTGCGCTGCATCATCCTCCCCAGGTTGAGAGAAATTCGACCTCGAATTTGCACACTCTTCATCCCCAACAAACTCATCCCCATGATATGGTACGAGATGCTTAACATTGAATACGTCAGATGTATACACATCATCTGGCAGCTTCAGTTTATAAGCATTTTCATTGATTCGTTTCACAACTTCCACCGGACCAATTTTCCTGGCTTTCAACTTGTTATAAGCGCCCACTGGAAAACGATCTTTTGTTAATACTGCATAAACCAAATCTCCTTCGTTAAACTCAACATTTCGTCGTTTCAAATCTGCAGCTCGTTTATATTTCTCATTTGCTTTCTCCAATCGTTCCTGAACGACCTTATGACATTCCGTGAACCCTTCAATAAAATCAGCAGCTTTCTTAACTGTCTTCTTTGATTGTGGCACTACCGTCAAATCCAACGGGCCCTTTGGTAAGCTCGAATAAACAATCTGGAATGGACTGAACCCAGTACTTCGATTTACAACATGATTATGGGCAAACTCTGCTTGGCATAATTTCATGTCCCAACTTTTCAGATTATCTTGAACAAGACACCTCAACAAGTTTCCCAAAGATCTGTTAACCACCTCAGTCTGTCCATCCGTTTGTGGGTGATAAGCACTACTAAATTTCAGCTTCGTTCCCACCATTTTCCACAAACTCAACCAAAAGTGACTCAGAAATCGAGTATCTCTATCCGACACAATAGATTCTGGCAATCCATGAAGTCGATAGATCTCCTTGAAAAACAATTGAGCGACATGAACAGCATCTGCCGTCTTTTTGCAAGCAATAAAATGTGCCATCTTCGAAAATCTGTCCACCACAACGAATATAGAATCATTTCCCCTTTGAGTTCTAGGCAAACCCAAAACAAAATCCATACTGATATCCACCCATGGTTTTATAGGCACTGGTAACGGCATATATAAACCCGCATTAGTCGCAGTTCCTTTCGAAACCTGACAAATATGACAACGCTCCACAAACCTCTCTACTTCCTTCCTCATTGATGGCCAAAAGTAAGATTGCGAAATCAATTGTAGTGTACGGTCTCTTCCCACATGACCTTCTTCATGTAATTCTTTCACAATCTTCAACCGTAAACTGCAATCTGGTATACATAATCGAGTTCCCTTGAACAGAAAACCATCTACCATCACAAATTCATCAGTACTTCCGTCTTTCACTTTCTCAACAAGCTTTGCAAAATAAGGATCTTCTTCAAACAATTCTGGCAATAATTCAAATCCTGTTACTTCAACCTTCAGTGTAGTCAACAAATGACTCCTCCGACTCAAAGCATCAGCTACTCGATTCGTCACCCCTGACTTGTGTTTAACAACAAAAGTAAACTGTTGCAGATATGCGATCCACGATGCAGTCTCGCTGAAATCTTGTCTTGTCCTTGTAAGTGTTTCAATGCTTCATGATCAGTATAGAGAACAAACTCCTTCTGAAACAAGTAATGTCTCCAGTGTTTGATTGATTGTACAACAGCATAAAACTCCACATCATATGTACTGTATCGTATCTTCGCTCCTGACAACTTCTCACTGAAATATGCAATTGGACGTCCCTTCTGACTCAACACCCCTCCAATCCCAACCTTAGATGCATCAGTATGTAGTTCAAACACCAACTGAAAATCAGGTAGCACTAGAATTGGTGCAGTCGTCAGCAATTCCTTGATCTTCCCAAAAGCACTCCCTGCTTCTGCTGTCCATGCAAACTGTTTACCTTTCATGCAATCTGTAACAGGTGCCATCACACTACTAAAGTGTGGTATAAACCTTCGATAGAATGAAGCCAACCCGTGAAAACTACGAACTTCCGTTATCGTCTTGGGTTGCGGCCAATTTCTGATCGCCTCAACTTTACTTTGGTCAACCTGTATTCCTTTCTCTGAAACAACATACCCCAGAAATAAAACACTGTGCGTCATGAACACGCATTTCTTCGTAGCAGCATAAAATTGTTCTTGTCTCAGTACCATCAGCACTTCTCTAAGATGATTCAGATGTTCCTCTGAACTCCCACTGTAAATAAGAATATCGTCGAAATACACCACCACGAATTTCCCAATGAACGGTCGAAAAATCTGATTCATCACCCTCATGAAAGTACTTGGTGCATTGGATAAACCAAATGGCATAACCAACCATTCGTATAGACCCTCTCTGGTTTTAAAAGCAGTCTTCCACTCATCTCCTGGTCTGATACGAATTTGATGATATCCGCTCTTCAAATCAATCTTAGAAAAGATAGTAGCTCCGCTTATCTGATCCAACAAGTCATCCAACCTCGGCATTGGAAATCTATATCTCACGGTAATCTTATTCAATGCTCGACTGTCAGTGCACATCCTCCACGTCCCATCCTTCTTGGGTACCAATAAAGCTGGTACAGCACAAGGACTAAGACTCTCCTGCACACGCCCCTGTTCAAGCAATTCCTCTACCTGCCTCCGCAATTCTTCATGTTCCTTCGGACTCATTCGATAATGTGGTCTGTGTGGCAATACATCACCTGGAACAAGATCTATCTGATGTTGTATGTCCCTCAACGGCGGTAACTCCGTTGGTAACTCCTCTGGAAATACATCGTCAAATTCTTTCAAGATTGGTTTAACTTCTTCAGGAATTTCAACTTCTTCACTGCTCTCACGCCCAATCAACAAGAATACTTCCGGTTCTTCCTCAACCTCCTTAACAAACTCTTTCAAAGATAATAAAGTTTTCAGCTCTTCGATTTCTTCTGACTTACTTTCTTCTTGTGATCTCTTCTTTGGAACTAAAATAATCTTCGTGCCTTTAAACATAAAACTGTAGCTATTGGTCCGACCGTCATGTAGTACTGCTCGATCATATTGCCATGGTCTTCCCAATAATAAGTGGCATACATCCATCTCTACGACATCACACCATATTTCATCTTTGTATTTCTTCCCAATAGAGAATGGTACACGAACTCGTCTATCCACTTTCACTTCTCCTCCTTTTCTCAACCATGCTAACTTGTATGGACTCGGATGTTTCTCTGTCTTCAATTTCAACTTCGTCACAGCTTCGGTTGAAATAATATTATCACAGCTTCCTGCGTCGATCACAAACTTACACACCTTCCCCAGAATAGTACATGTTGACTGAAAGATATTACTCCTCAACCAACTAGTTTCCTCCTGCTTCGGTGTTAAACACGATCTCCTCAGCATTAGGTTACAACCTTCGTCTCCTGACGCAATATCCTGCTCATCCTCCTCAGCTGGATTAGAACAATCTTCATCAACATCCTCATCGTCAACTTCTGCAATCATGGTTCTCTTCTTTGGCTTTGGACACTCACTGCTTTTATGACCCAAT
Source organism: Allium fistulosum (assembly GCA_030737815.1). Taxonomy (NCBI): domain Eukaryota; kingdom Viridiplantae; phylum Streptophyta; class Magnoliopsida; order Asparagales; family Amaryllidaceae; genus Allium; species Allium fistulosum. The sequence continues at coordinate 167,985,833 of CM060906.1, read as the reverse complement.
TCCTGACAATTGTAACATTTGAAACCATTGTTAACCCTTGTCTTCTCAGCCTCCTTCACCACTGGTCTACTGATAGGTTTAGAAACATTAGAATTTCCTCCAACATCCTTCGCTTGATTGTTAGAATTAGTAAACACACCACCTCCTCGTCTCCCTTGTTTTTCCCAAGCCAACGCTTTCTGATGTGCTTCCGCTACAGATCTTGGATCGAACATATTGACCATATCCTGAATCTGCATTCTCAATCCTCCAATGAACCTAGATGTCAGCTGCTCTTCTGTTTCCATAATATCATTCCTTGCAATGAGTTGATAAAATTCATCAGCATAGTCATTCACAGACTTCGTTCCTTGTCTCAAGTTCTGCAACCTCTGATACATAAGCGATTGATAATTATAAGGTAAGAATGTTGCTTTCATCAATTTCTTCATCTTTTCCCAAGATTCAATCTTTGACTTTCCCATACGTTCACGTGTAAGCTTGGTTTGCTGCCACCATGCCAAAGCTCTACCCCTCAGCCTCGTAGCAACCAACTTCACTCTACGATGTTCTGGTACTTCTTTGAAGTCAAAAATCTCCTCAACATTAGCCACCCAATCTAGAAACTCCTCTGCTTGCATACCACCCTTGAATTCAGGAATTTCTGTCTTCATCCCCGATTCCCACTTGTGATCATACTCAGAATAGTTTCTTCCTTGACCTCTTCCTTGAATACTACCACCATCATACTCCTCTTCAAAATCAGACGCATAACGATGTCGATTCTGACCACCAACATCTCTACTACCATTACGCCTTCCACCATCATCCCTTCTATCAACATTCCTCCGTTCGCGATCATTCGCGTTCCTCCCACGTCTTTGATCATTTTCAATACTTCGGTCTCGATTAGAATGTGGCGAGACTCTACTACCCCCATGGTTAGATTCTGGTGAAACCCTTCTCCGATTTTGATTCATCTCCGTCATAAGCTTCTCTAATCGGCCAATTCCTTCATTAAGCTTCTCGCTAAAATTCTCATTGATTCTTTGCTCCATCTCATCAGCCTCTTCTCTTCGATATAAAGCTTCTACGTTTTGGTGGCGATTTGCTCTTCTTGGCGGCATACTTGAAAACTTCACAAATTCTAACACTTTTCGGATTTTGATCCAAAATGAAACGGATCGAAAACTTCCACTTTGTAGCAAATCGCGATGAACACGATGGACAAAGTTTCGGCCTCCAATGCAAATCCGAACTTCAATCTTCAAACAAATGCGAACAACTTCTTCCTCTCGGCCGTGTCCCAACACTTCAAGCTCGGCTTCTCCTCAAACTTCAAAACTCTTCAAATGATTAGGCTCCAAGACTCGATCTAGCTATGATTGGCTAGAACAAGCTCTGATACCAAAACTGACGCAGCGGATTATTCAAAACAATGTAGATCGGTGAAAGTAGCAGTCGATGGATTGAATGAATGCTGAATTGCCCGAATTCGTTGATCCGAAGATACCGAACTCTAGCTATCTCGAACTCGTTGATCGCGCATGATACCGGGTTCAAAGATCTTCAATTCTTCAAGCGTTGATCAAGCGCACTTGATTCCGCGAATCGGCTTCTACAATCGTTGAATCGAGCGCACTCGATTATCCGAAAGAGGAGATAGGAGATTACACTCAACTACCAATTTGAAATGAAAGCACAAAGCAATCAAAAGAGAATTTTATTCAATATTCAACAACCTTACAAAATGACACAACTTGCCTATTTATAGGCTACAACACATATTCAGAAAAAAATCCTAAGTCATGAGTCATCTTCGACTCATCACCTTCGACTCATCACCTTCGACTCATCACCTTCGACTCATCACCTTCGACTCATCATCTTCGACTCATCACCTTCGACTCATCATAAGTCGTCTTCGACTCATCATTATAGGCTACAACACATATTCAGAAAAAATCCTAAGTCATGAGTCATCTTCGACTCATCACCTTCGACTCATCACCTTCGACTCATCACCTTCGACTCATCATCTTCGACTCATCATTTTCGACTCATCATGAGTCATATACGACTCATGCCTTAGCCAAAATAAAGGTTGCGCTGCATCATCCGACTCATCATCCGACTCATCATGAGTCATATACGACTCATGCCTTAGCCAAAATAAAGGTTGCGCTGCATCATCCGACTCATCATCCGACTCATCATGAGTCATATACGACTCATGCCTTAGCCAAAATAAGGGTTGCGCTGCATCACAATGCAATTAAAGAAGAAGTTGTAGCTTAGTTTCTAAGCTTTCCAGAGTGACCAAGATCATCAAATTCCGATCAGCGATCTAAAAATTATGATCAATTTACTATAAATCTTAAATCAAGCCTGTTACATATGTATATTGACAGGACTGAGATAAACATTCATAATTTCAGTCTAGTAAACATCAGAATCTGGCAACATAATTAAAGAAAAAGTTGTAGCTTATGAATTGAGCTTTTCAGAACATATAAGATTATCGAATTCGGCCCAAAAACGAAAAAGTTATGGCCGATTTTTTTTCAGTGTCAAACACAGAGCAGAATTGGTTTTGCTCTCGGGATGGCAGTAGAAAAATTCGATTTTGACAAAGCTAGCTTCAGAACTAAAGAAAACACAAAACATGAAAATTGTAGTCTACATTCTATGGTTTCTAGAACATCCAAAATTTTGAAATTCCGATTGGAAACGCAAAAGTTATGCCAGAATTACTAAAAATTAAAAGTTAAGCCTGGACTAATACATTTTCGGGACAGCGACAAACTTGATATAGATTTTTGATAAGGCCCTAAAGTTTTATATCATAGTATATGGCTATGTAAGGAGAACGCAGGTTTCTAATCAAGGAACCTAATCGGATTCCGCGCTAGAGAGGTCACGTGATCTATACTAGTTGGGAAACGAAATTTATGTGATCGAGCAGGTGATCGGATTTGATATTGCGTATGGATGGTCCATATGCATCGTATTGGATTTAGTATATGCATGCAAAGTTTTGTTCACTTATGGAGAGTTTAGGTGATGAGTCTTCGATTTGTTATGAGGTAGCATGAATTGTCGACAAAGTAACAACCTGAGGCTATTGAGCGTAAGGTGTGCTTAGTCGATTGTTTGTCATCCTTATCCGATGAGAGGATTTTGAACTTGAGCAAACCATGGATTTTGTTTGCTAGTGATTGAATACTGTTAAGTATTGCTATGTGATTGTTTCTTTTGTTGCTTGTGTTGGAATTTCAAGGACGAAATATTCTAAGTACGGGAGAATGCAATGACCCGGAATTTTGGACACTTCGTATTTAAATATTTGAATCTTAGATTAATTGTTATTAAAACGATTTAGTGAGCTTTTTAACTCCCATTTTTAAATCATAAGTAATGATGGTAAACTTGTTTTGAAAAAACGTTTACAAAAGTAAATACATTGAAAAAATATCGATAATGTGACCGAAAATCATTTTAACGATAAACAGCTTTTGGACCGTCAGAAATTGTTCATATTTTTTTACACACTTATATTCTTAGAAAATTAACAAAATGAGATAAAACTTTTTTTCCATTTATGAAAATAAACTTTTGGACGATGTCATGGATGATGTCATCAAAGATATTTTGGAAATGAGCTTAAATGGAAATACTTAAGTGTTAAAAAATTATAAAGAAGAAGTGGTGGGAGGTAAGCCTTACATGACATGAAAAGGGGGTGAGAACAAGTTTATGCTACACCATTTGACGCATATAAAAGTAGGGGCACACCCTTGGCAACAAATCACACATTCATAAAGCTCGGAATGAAATATGAGAATAAAAAGGGTGCAAGTGCTTAAGCACCAATGCACCAATTCTTCTCTAACCTTTTCAAGCCTTAACCAAATCTCCAATCTCTTCTAAACTTTGACTGTAGGCCTAAAAAATCATGGGAAGCTTGATTATTAAGTAAAAAGTGGGAGAAAGTGAGAGAAATATGAGGATCTTGGAGGGGGCCGTGAGCAATGAGAGGAGGAGGAGTGTGTGGCCTTGGTTTGAAAGATCTAAATATTGGATCTTTAGTCTTTTGGTGATGGTGGGAGGTGGTTCTTTGCTTTTGTGGCTATGCGCTTAGGTTTAGCGCGTATCTAAGTGAGTTATCCCACTATCTTGTTTGTATATATTGTGTATATATATGTTGTGTGCAAAGTATAAAGTTAAAGTGACATTGACTAAGTAAAGTTATAAACTTTGGACACTTCTAAGATAATAATTGGTTCGATCTCATGCGAACCCAGTCGACCACACCATTAGGAAACGCCGTGCCACCCTCGCTTGTAGCCGCCGCCACCCCCACCAAGCTCCTGGGCTATGCACGCGAATCGAGACCAGCAAACCTAAAAATGCTACTCGAACGCGAGCCAATTGTTGCTACCTTGGCTCATCGATCAATGATCCAACTATTGAACAAGCTCGTATCGTCACTCTCTACGTTTCCCTAGTTGAAGTCGAAGGCTAATTCGCACCCTAGAGGCACCGACGAACTAAGGCCATCGATTTGGACCTCGATTTGCATTTTCAATATTAACTTTTAATTTATACTTTCATTTACATCCAATTCATTTACACTGAATTTTACTTACGTTCAATTGATTTACATTCCATTAATTTACATTCCAATAATTTACGTTATCACTTAAACCAATTGAGTTACATTCAATTGTTATCCTTTAATTTATTAACTTTCAATTTCAATCACATTTCTATTCACCATTCACTAATTTATTTCATTAGTTCAATTCAATTCATTCATTACATTAATTAATTCATTTAATTAATTCACTTAAATTCTATTTATGTTTAACAACATTTCATTCCATATTAAATTTATCTTACAACTCAAATTGAATTGCATTTTACAACTTAAGTTCATATTTATTCCATTAATTTATTACAAATCAAATTGTAACAACCCGCATATTTTACGATTGTATAATTAAATATTTTATTTAAATATAGCATCGTTAGTCGGATTAAAGTCCGAAAAGCTACTTTTTGCAAACAGTCGAATTAGGACTCGAGACCACTTCCATTGAGTCCAAAATGGCGTTTGCGACCTTTTTGAGTATAAACATCGATATGTTTGGAGTTGTGTAGAATTTTGACATTTTCACTTAGGGCTTTGGGCTTGGGTTTGGGTTTCAGCCCACTAACCCAACTCATCTTATATCCTAACTCCACCCCCTCTCCTCTTCATTTATTCTATTATTTTCCTAACACTTCAAGCTTTAGCAAAAATGGGGCAGGAGATTGGAAACTAAAATCCTAAGCCCTAGTATCCTTTGCAAATTCAAGTTCTAGCTCCAAAATCAAAGAGAAGCTTAGGTAAGCATCCTCTTCTTCTTCTCCATCTCAATCTCTCTCCAATTTTAGAAATTTCCTATAACCTAACTTAGGAAATATTTGTTGTAATCTTAGATTGGAGCTTCTAGAGTTGAAGTTGAAGTGTGGTTTATCTTTCTTTTGATTTCAAAGCTTCTCATTTGTTGTTTTGGTTTGAAAAGGTGAGTTTTTGAACTCACATCTACGTCTATAGATTTCGTTGTTGTTAGGTATGAATTCCTAACATCTATTCATGTTCATTTGTTTTTGATTTGGATTGATTTGGTGAATTTTCCAATTTTTGGTTTTTGAAGTCCAATTTTGTGAAAAATCCTTTTATGGGTGTTTGAACATGTTTACCGGGGTGTATCGAAGAGCCTATTAGGCTCAGTTGTCACTTGGCATAAATCTCGAATAGCCGTTGCTCGATCGATCGGTTCCGGAAGAATTTCGCCCCACTTGGGGGCTAGGCTGATTCTGCTCTGGAAGCAGGTTCAGTCGACTGAACCAGTAGGTTAGTTGACTGAACCAGTAGGTTAGTTGACTGAACCAGGGGCAGAAAGCATTCTTTCCCTGTATCAGTCGACTGACCTCTGTATTCAGTCGACTGAACCTGGAGACAGCAGATTTCTGTCCCCGTCTCAGTCGACTGACCACCTAGGTCAGCCGACTGACCTGGAAACCGAAAGTTTCCAGGCTTTGAGTCAGCCGACTGACCACCTGGTTCAGTAGACTGACCTGCTTGTATCAGTCCTACTTGCTTATTTTTCGTGGGTTTCCAATTATAATCGATTCGTGTTGATCCAATTTGTTGTTATCATTTGTTATCAACTCTGATGACTTCTTTTTTAGGATTTTTGAGAATATCCATTTTGATGGATTCGGTATCGATTTCTAAGGATTTGATTCACGTCTTCGAATGTGGATTTTGGTGATTAATTGTTTCTATAATCATTTATGTGATTTGTCACTTTAAAATACAAAGGTTTCTATACTAGTAGTAAATATTCAAACTCTTTCACAAAGATGATTCCAACTCTATTTTGAATACAAATCTCGTTTATAAAACCGTTTTCCAATATATTAGTATATACAAACCTTTACCTCATTCGTATGAGAAATCTAATTAAACGGCTTAGTAAAACAAGTGGTATGAAACGCTTGCGTTTACTTCACCGGTTAATTCTTGGACTTGTTCGATTGAAATCTTGTGACAATTTTCGAGTGGAAATCTACAATTTGTTCGTAAATATTTAAGTTAAGCTAGTGGTTATGGGACATGAAGCTAAACTCTTATATTTACTTACTTAATGTGATTCACACTTTTTATTGATCAATGATGATAATTTTGTGATTTAGACTAGCGATGTGCGATGTCTATTTTTTTGTGTGGGGACTAAAAACCTCGTTTGTGGAACTTTGGTTCAATTTGGTGGGGTAGCGACCCATGGTCTTCGGGCAGTTTGTGGAACCTCGGCTCAAAATTGATGGTTAGCAACCATGGATGTGACGCCCCACCTCTATGCTCACAATAACAAAGAGTATTAAAAGAAATACTGTCTGTTATTACGAAGAATAAGGCTGGATAGGAGCGGCCATCCGTAGTTGGCCTTACACTAGTATTGGTTACCTCGATAGGAGTGGTATATATTTTCCATTTTTCATCTCTTATTTATTCACTCCCATCGACATACCCAATTCCAGTATAAAACGAACTACGATGGTTCATAAAAGTTTAGGACAATATATATAATAATAACACAGATACAAAAAATGCGGAACACAGATAACAAAAGTCTCATATATATATATATAACTAATGTCAGTTACAATACATTTAACACGATACATATGATACAACTACAACTGTCGACTCTGGAAGTTATATATACAAGTACATTATCAACTAATATACATGAATACATATCAACCTATACTATGACACGACTACTCCAAAAGATATGAAAATCTTCATAGCTCAAACAGCAACCCAAAGTAAGATATCTACAACCTGAAATAAATCGGGTCTGACCCGAGTATTAAATTCAAAAGAAAATAATACACGGGTCAGTCTAATTCAAACTCAGTTATTAATGCACAGAAGCAATAATAATAAAGAACAAATAGACGACAGTCATAGAAATCTCGTATATCCAACTCTTCGATAAGAGAATCGGATAACGACAGATATAACACTAAACAGTGTTAAACAACAAATCAGCAATCCAAATCATCAACAAGGATAAATAAAAGATTATCAATGAAGATAATATGAAAAACCCCAGAATTGCCTAAACAACAATTAACATCAAAATCTAATTATTAAATAAATAATTAGAAACTCAGAATCTAATTATCGAATAGATAATTAGACACAACAAAATGATCAATCGAACTGAATCAAATACAATTCCCAAATATTGAATTGAACACAAAACAATTCAAATAATTGAAATATCAATTAAAACGTCAATACTGTATGGCTGCAGTACACGCACGCGTGCACTGCCTCGCCACTACAGTGATGAAATACACAAAAGCTCAATGAAAGTTCACAAACGAGCACAAGGTCAAACCCAAAGGAAAAGTCAGGTTCAACACAAATGCACTACAAATAAAACCACAACACGAGCACAAGGTCAAACCCAAGCGTTTAAGCTGGATTCAACTCAGCCGTAACACAAAACTGTCAAGAACAAATAACTCGACCAGACACACATGAACAAGAAATGAACAAACCAATATGGCAACATGATTATCAAAGTAAACTACAGTACTCAAAACTACAAACTGGTCAATGCAACTAAAACATGAATGACTAGTTTCGACCAAGAATATACAGATGCCAGCAAACTCGAGCACAAATGTAGCATGCTCAAAGTAACCACATGGATGCAACTCGACTAACAGCAATATACAGTGACAATATGGTAAAGTGAAGACCAACATGAAATAAAGTCTGTGTGCCAAAAGGTCAGAGGCAATACAAGTGTAGACTTGATGAACAAAATGCAAGAAACATCTGTGGATATAAATGTATCACTGTGACACAAGTACAAGATACATGAACTAAACTTCCAATCAACATATGATGTGCACAGCACCTAGCACATATAGATATATAGTATGAACTAAAGTGAATGAGGACTCAAAGCGCTAACTCGAAGAACAATGGACCGCAGACTATACATGAACCAAATAACGGAACCGAGTGCAATCTCAAGTGAACTCAACAAGACAGTCAAATTCAAATGCAACTGAATTGAAAGAACAAGCACATGAAACAACATATATGCAGACTGCAAAGTCAACAGCATATGTACAGCATGTACAAGACTCAAAGACACAAATACAATTCAAATAGACACATGTGAAACAAGTGAATCAAGATACCAGACTCAAACAAGAGAACAAGATCTCAAAGCTCAGTCTCAATAAAACAACACTACAGGAAAACACAGTATACAACTCGAGCTCCAAAAGCTATAACATAATGCACCAGTGAACAACAAAAGTGAAACAGAGGTAGCAAAAAAGGATCAGGAACAAAGGCAAATACCACATGAATGCTACAGAACTCAAGGCTACCACTCAATGAAGTACTCAAACCAGGATCAACATTTAAATACAAATATACATGTATACACACACACACACACACACACACACATATATATATATATAGATATGTACACAAATACATATCTATATCAAATGAAACAGGACCAGCAAATGACCAGACAGATATGTAAATATATGCAATGCACAACAACTGTCAGAGCATAAGCAAGTGACAATGATCAAGTCAGAGTCAAGCCAGAAGTTCAACCAAGACAAGGTACAGAGTCAAGGTCAAATATTTTTAACAGCAGCAGTTTCAAAATACTCAAAAATAAAATGTACGAAATCAGTGCATCAATGGTGAATTGCACATAAACAAGTCTGGCGACAACATGAAGATATCATGAAGCAGCCCCGATGTAACAAAACCAACATGTACTCAAAACAGCATATGTAACAAATAAAACATATTACTTTTTCAAAACAAAATATTTGAATTCAACAACTGCAGTTCTAAGTAAAAGTCACCTGCAGTTCAACCTGGCAACCAACAGAATGTTCAAGGCCGAAACAAACCCCATAATCGAAGTCAACAACCAATTGATACCGATAAAGTCTAATAGCAGTTTAGAACAAAAATAAAGGAAATTTCAAAGCATTTAATAGTTGAAACAAGTTCGGCCGTAGTCATCAGAAAATCAATTGCCAGAATTTTGAAACAAGTGAACCAGGGAATCAATATCACAGCAAAGCAATTTAACAACTTCAAACAAATATATACGAACGCAACAAAGTGCCCGAATTCATCATCATGGAACAGATGGTACAGTTCGAACATAAAATCAAGACCGAAGTCAAATAAAAATCAAACTATGATGGTCACGAGATACAACCGTGCCGAGGTGACCAGAAAACAAGAAATCATCAAAATTCACCCAAATCGAATGGCCAACAAATCAAATGGACCGGGGCCAACAAGCATATCACGAGTTCGAAAACATTAACAAAGTTAACCAGAAACAAAAACGAACTTGAAGAAGTCAGATAAATTTTCAAGCAAACAACATAATTCGAACGATGAGCAAAATGAGTCGACAAACTCAACCACTTGAATACAAACAAAAATCAAAGAATTCGAACCCTAATTACACTTGAGTATGAATTAGATGTGAGTAGAACTCACCTTAGCATTCGAATGATTTGAGGGAGTCGTGAGCGAGCACGAAATGTAGAGAGTGTCGATCGACATATCAAATTCGCGGCTTCAAAAATCTCAAGCCCTAATTCTTCAAAGTGGAACGAACGAAATTGAGGCTGCCATTTCTTTTTCCTCGTTTTGATTTAGGGTTTTCTTTGGTTTAGGTTTCGAACGAAAAATGAATGGATCGGGGAAAGAACGACAATGATAACCATCTCGGCAACCAATAAAACATGGGCCAAAACAAATTTTAAAGCCCGCCCAACACTTAACATATTTATAAAAGAATTTCAATTCGATTTAAATTTCAATAGCTATTAACAAACAATTTAATCGTCAATTGATGACAATTAATTGTTGTAAAACTCTGGGTTGTTACAAACTCCCCTCCTTATAAAAATTGCGTCCCCGCAATTTTCATAATTAAAGTTGTCTATAACAATTATTTTTCTAACATAAACTGGTTAAGCTAGAAAATAGAGGTCGAGAACACAATACCAAAGAAATATTTTAATTTCATAAAAGAAATTCACAAATTCTCAACAAAATCTAATTATCAATAGATAATCAGAAAACACTAAACTGGATAAACACAATTATCAGCAATATTCAATTACCAATTAGATAATCGGAATACAGAAATCACAAAACATACATGTCTAATTATCGATACGATAATTAGAAAACAACAAAATCTAATTATCAACAAAGATAATTAGAAAACACAAATCACAAATCGCAAAACTGCAAATATCTAGTTATTCAACAAATGACTAGAAACACAAACTTCATAATTAGCAAACTCTAACTATCAACAGAGATAGATAGGAAACAGCAATTCAATAAAATCAGCATAATCTAGAATCAATTGGAGACTAGAAAATTTCATAATTAACAAAATCAGCAAACATCCAGTTATCAAAACGATAATCAGAAAATATCAAATATCTAAATATCAAAAAACGATAATTAGAATCTCAAATCAACAAATATCTAATTATCAAAAACGATAATCAGAAATCTCAAATCAACAAATATCTAATTATCAAAAACGATAATCAGAAATCTCAAATCAACAAATATCTAATTATCAAAAACGATAATCAGAAATCTCAAATTAACAAATATCTAATTATCAAAAACGATAATCAGAAATTAGAAATCAACAAATATCTAATTATCTCAAACGATAATCAGAAATCTCAAATCAACAAATATCTATTTATCTCAAACGATAATCAGAAATCTCAAATCAACAAATATCTAATTATCTCAAGCGATAATCAGAAATCTCAAATCAACAAATATCTAATTATCAAAAACGATAATCAGAAATCTCAAATCAACAAATATCTAATTATCTCAAACGATAATCAGAAATCTCAAATCAACAAATATCTAATTATCAATAACGATAATCAGAAATCACAAATCAACAAATATCTAATTATCAAAAACGATAATCAGAAACAACAAATATCCGATTATCAAAAACGATAATCAGAAACAACAAATATCCAATTATCAAAAACGATAATCAGAAACAACAAATATCCGATTATCAAAAACGATAATCAGAAATCATCAGATATCCGATTATCAAAAACGATAATCAGAAACAACAAATATCCGATTATCAAAAACGATAATCAGAAACAAAAAATATCCAATTACCTGTAGATAATTGGAAACAACAAATATCTAGAAATCAATTAAGAAGACTAGAAAATCAACATAAAAGGTTGGATCGATCCCATTAGATGGCGAGTTTTTAGTTCGCCGCACGTGCATCAACAAATGGCCGAAGCCTACCAAGTACTCAACATAATTTTGGCGCCCAACAAATGACCCGAATGTCCAACAAATGACCCGAAGGTCTAGTACTGGTATTGACCCGAAGGTCCATCATATGACTCGAAGGTCCAACAAATGACCGAAGGTCCAACATAGTGGCTCGAAAGCACACAAATCATCAGAATCATCAAAACATCAAATATTTCAATTAACGAGTCCGGAATTAACCGAAATAGCAAACGCACATGTCCCATACCACGTGTTTTACTAAATCGTTTGATCATCTTCATCGTTTCCTTGTAAGTGCAAAATTGTGTATTTTGTAAAAATACATTTTACATCCTCAAACAAACAAGTTCGGAATTAAGCGAATCAGTAAAAGAAAGGGTTCATAGTCCTCGATTTTGCTGAATCGTTTAAATCGTTTCCTCATTCTTTTGAAAGCGCAAACTGTAATTTTTTTGTATTTTAAATAAATAACATTTTACGTCCTCAAACGGACAAGTCCGGAATTAAGCGAATAAGTATAAGAAAGGGTTCATAGTCCTCGATTTTGCTGAGTCGTTTAAATCGCTTCCTTATTCTTTTGAAAGCGCAAACTGTAAAGAATTTTAAAACAATTTTTCAAAATACGTGATTAAAGCACCAACCTCAGTAGCAATTTCGAAAAGGAAATTGCACTTCCCAACACATCGTAAAATGAATCTCAAAATCAGCATTGTGGAATAACCGCTTGAAAATGCACTTTTAAAATTTGGCGGTTACTGAAGTCAAAGCGACAGTAATTTTTAAACGTCAAAATCTCATCAAAATAATTTACATCAAAATGTAATATCAGTGAATTTTCATTCATCAAAATGCCACAAAACACCGTGCTCCAAAAATTTAGCATCGATGTAAAAATCCCGTTATAAAAATAACGGCAACAAAATACATTTAAACCAAACACCGGTTCAACGTAAAATAAATGCAGTAACGTGCAACTCAAATTTGCACGTACTACAAAATGAACAAAGAAATCATTCGAATGTATCTTCAATGAAGATAATTCAAAACAACAAAAATCTCAACAAAAATCACATAACTGCAATCGCTTCGAATCCTCAAATCGGATTCGAAATTTTCAAAGAAACAAAATAAACCCAACTATGTAAACAACAATTGAAATTTATTTCAATTTCATATTTTGATTTTTAAATCAAAAAGATTATCAGCTGTATTCAGCGAAGACAGTCTCACTGTTTCCGCTGCGCACTCTGATAACAGAACACAAATTATTTAGTCATCAAAACACAGTTCCACTTTTATTTTTAAATAAAGATATTTAAAAATTTCATCATAATTTCAAAACTTTAGTTTTGACTCAAAGCACAACTAAAAACATCGACAAATAGTTGTAACACATGTTCCATCTAAGTTATGTTTTATATTATGTCCATAAACCCAAGCTCTGATACCAACTGTGACGCCCCACCTCTATGCTCATAATAACAAAGAGTATTAAAAGAAATACTGTCTGTTATTACGAAGAATAAGGCTGGATAGGAGCGGCCATCCGTAGTTGGCCTTACACAAGTATTGGTTACCTCGATGGGAGTTGTATATATTTTCCATTTTTCATCTCTTATTTATTCACTCCCATCGACATACCCAATTCCAGTATAAAACGAACTACGATGGTTCATAATAATTTAGGATAATATATATAATAATAACACAGATACAAAAAAATGCGAAACATAGATAACAAAATTCTCATATATATATATAACTAATGTCAGTTACAATTCATTTAACACGATACATATGATACAACTACAACTGTCGACTCTGGAAGTTATATATACAAGTACATTATCAACTAATATACATGAATACGTATCAACCTATACTATGACACGACTACTCCAAAAGATATGAAAAGTCTTCATAGCTCAAACAGCAACCCAAAGCAAGATATCTACAACCTGAAATAACTCGGGTCTGACCCGAGTATTAAATTCAAAAGAAAATAATACGCGGGTCACTCTAATTCAAACTCAGTTATTAATGCACAGAAGCAATAATAATAAAGAACAAATAGACGACAGTCATAGAAATCTCGTATATCCAACTCTTCGATAAGAGAATCGGATAACGACAGATATAACACTAAACAGTGTTAAACAACAAATCAGCAATCCAAATCATCAACAAGGATAAATAAAAGATTATCAATGAAGATAATATGAAAAACCCCAGAATTGCCTAAACAGCAATTAACATCAAAATCTAATTATTAAATAAATAATTAGAAACTCAAAATCTAATTATCGAATAGATAATTAGACACAACAAAATGATCAATCGAACTGAATCAAATACAATTCCCAAATATTGAATTGAACACAAAACAATTCAAATAATTGAAATATCAATTAAAACGTCAATACTGTATGGCTGCAGTACACGCACGCGTGCACTGCCTCGCCACTACAGTGATGAAATACACAAAAGCTCAATGAAAGTTCACAAACGAGCACAAGGTCAAACCCAAAGGAAAAGTCAGGTTCAACACAAATGCACTACAAATAAAGTCACAACACGAGCACAAGGTCAAACCCGAGCGTTTAAGCTGGATTCAACTCAAGCGTAACACAAAACTGTCAAGAACAAATAACTCGACCAGACACACATGAACAAGAAATGAAAAAACCAATATGGCAACATGATTATCAAAGTAAACTACAGTACTCAAAACTACAAACTGGTCAATGCAACTAAAACATGAATGAATAGTTTCGACCAAGAATATACAGATGCCACCAAACTCGAGCACAAATGTAGCATGCTCAAAGTAACCACATGGATGCAACTCGACTAACAGTAATATACAGTGACAATATGGTAAAGTGAAGACCAACATGAAATAAAGTCTGTGTGCCAAAAGGTCAGAGGCAATACAAGTGTAGTCTTGATGAAAAAATGCAAGAAACAGCTGTGGATATAAATGTATCACTGTGACACAAGTACAAGATACATGAACTAAACTTCCAATCAACATATGATGTGTACAGCCACTAGCACATATAGATATATAGTATGAACTAAAGTGAATGAGGACTCAAAGCGCTAACTCGAAGAACAATGGACCGTAGACTGTACATGAACCAAATAACGGAACCGAGTGCAATCTCAAGTGAACTCAACAAGACAGTCAAATTCAAATGCAACTGACTTGAAAGAACAAGCACATGAAACAACATATATGCAGACTGCAAACTCAACAGCATATGTACAGCATGTACAAGACTCAAAGACACAAATACAATGCAAATAGACACATGTGAAACAAGTGAATCAAGATACCAGACTCAAACAAGTGAACAAGATCTCAAAGCTCAGTCTCAATAAAACAACACTACAGGCAAACACAGTATACAACTCGAGCTCCAAAAGCTACAACATAATGCACCAGTGAACAACAAAAGTGAAACAGAGGTAGCAAACAAGGATCAGGAACAAAGGCAAATACCACATGAATGCTACAGAACTCAAGGCTACCACTCAATGAAGTACTCAAACCAGGATCAACATTTAAATACAAATATACATGTATACACACACACATATATATATATATAGATATGTACACACATACATATCTATATCAAATGAAACAGGACCAGCAAATGACCAGACAGATATGTAAATATATGCAATGCACAACAACTGTCAGAGCATAAGCAAGTGACAATGATCAAGTCAGAGTCAAGCTAGAAGTTCAACCAAGACAAGGTACAGAGTCAAGGTCAAATATTTTTAATAGCAGCAGTTTCAAAATACTTAAAAATAAAATGTACGAAATCAGTGCATCAATGGTGAATTGCACATAAACAAGTCTGGCGACAACATGAAGATATCATGAAGCAGCCCCGATGTAACAAAACCAACATGTACTCAAAACAGCATATGTAACAAATAAAACATATTACTTTTTCAAAACAAAATATTTGAACTCAACAACTGCAGTTCTAAGTAAAAGTCACCTGCAGTTCAACCTGGCAACCAACAGAATGTTCAAGGCCGAAACAAACCCCATAATCGAAGTCAACAACCAATTGATACCGATAAAGTCTAATTGCAGTTTCGAACAAAAATAAAGGAAATTTCAAAGCATTTAATAGTTGAAACAAGTTCGGTCGTAGTCATCAGAAAATCAATTGCCAGAATTTTGAAACAAGTGAACCAGGGAATCAATATCACAGCAAAGCAATTTAACAACTTCAAACAAATATATACGAACGCAACAAAGTGCCCGAATTCATCATCATGGAACAGATGGTACAGTTCGAACATAAAATCAAGACCGAAGTCAAATGAAAATCAAACTGTGATGGTCACGAGATACAACCGTGCCGAGGTGACCAGAAAACAAGAAATCATCAACATTCACCCAAATCGAATGGCCAACAAATCAAATGGACCGGGGCTAACAAGCATATCACGAGTTCGAAAACATTACCAAAGTTAACCAGAAACAAAAACGAACTTGAAGAAGTCAGATAAATTTTCAAGCAAACAACATAATTCAAACGGCGAGCAAAATGAGTCGACAAACTCAACCACTTGAATACAAACGAAAATCAAAGAATTCAAACCCTAATTACACTTGAGTATGAATTAGATGTGAGTAGAACTCACCTTAGCATTCAAATGATTTGAGGGAGTCGTGAGCGAGCACGAAATGTAGAGAGCGTCGATCGACATATCAAATTCGCGGCTTCAAAAATCTCGAGCCCTAATTCTTCAAAGCGGAACGAACGAAATTGAGGCCGCCATTTCTTTTTCCTCGTTTTGATTTAGGGTTTTCTTTGGTTTTGTTTTCGAACGAAAAATGAATGGATCGGGGAAAGAACGACAATGATAACCATCTCGGCAACCAATAAAACATGGGCCAAAACAAATTTTAAAGCCCGCCTAACACTTAACATATTTATAAAAGAATTTCAATTCGATTTAAATTTCAATAGCTATTAACAAACAATTTAATCATCAATTGACGACAATTAACTATTGTAAAACTCCGGGTTGTTACAATGGAATAGCATTCCGTTTGTGATGCACGTGTTGGTGAGTTTTCATGCTCCCGTTTGTGATAGGCCTCCCTCCTTTTGTGATTTCTGGATTTCTAGAATTTGTGTTTTACCAATTTTCGTGGTTTGCATCGATAAGCTCTATCAATATTTGTGTTTTGGTGAATAATTTAAAGAATGTGATTCTTTTTTGTGTTTTGAGATAATTTGAGATATTGTATGATTTTTGTTGTTGATGTATACTTGACACAGTATGGCATTTTGTTATCATACGTTTTTGGTCATATCTCTTATCCTATCTCATTTTATCTGATATTTATAGCTAGACTGATCCATTTATTATATTCTTCTTAAATAATACTAGGGCCAGACCGAGGTATTTCAGGTGCTCCTGCTTGACTTCTTATCAGGGATGATCATCTGATTTTTGGCTAACTACTTTAGATTAGTAGTTTTTGTTATTATACATTTGAGCTATAGACTCCTTGATGTATAATTATTCTTTTGTCTAGCACTTGTATCTATTCTTTTGTGATGTAGTGGATCTTGTTTGACCACTACTTTGATGTACAATTTTATGTGTTATATTCATATCTGATTCCGCCTTTGTGATATGAATATCTGTGACTGATTTGTGTTATGTTTATTTCTATATTTGTTTCTGAAGTCCATACAGCCATTGTGTGGTAGCTTTGAGTTTGTATTTGATATGTCGGATTTCCTCTTGAAATGAATTGTAAGTTATATTATCTGACATATCGGTACTCCCACAAAGCAATTACACAGATGGTCGCTCCTCAACAGCCTTATTCTTCGTGCCAGTTGACGGCATTACCCCATAGTGTCCTTGGCTAGTGTGAGTATAGAGGTGGGGCGTCACAGTTTGGTATCGGTGCCAAACTTCGGAACAATGTAGAATAATCTAGCAAGGATCATTGTCCTAAGTCTTCCTTAGGAATTGTGCCATAGGATTTAATTCGAGTCTTCGTACCGTTCTATCCTATTTCTTTTTATGATGCCTTGTTTTATCAATCAAGTTTGTTTGATATTCATTTTGTGAATAACCTTTTTCCTCTTCTTTCTTTCTTAAAGAAGAGAAATGGTTAGACCAGGCCATCCCAGCGCTGGTCAATCCAGTGCTACTCCTCAGGATGAAGTATTTATGTCTGCTCAGCAACTTCTAGATCTTGTGAAAAATGCTCAAGCTATCGAACCCATTCTAGAGCCCACTCATCCTAAATCTGGGTTTGCACGCTTGTGCACTGATTACACCAACTTGGGTGGAAAGCCTTTCAAGGGTTCCGAAAGCATTATAGAAGTCCAAGCTTGGCTTAGAACATGCGATCGCATCTTTTCCCGCATGAATCTTATTGATCTACATCGAGTCCAAGTGTCTTCTAGCATGCTCCAAGAAAGAGCATTAGATTGGTATGAGCTTTTGATCTCTGAAATTATTAAAGCGGATCTTACTTGGGAGCAATTCTGGGAAAGGTTCGAGTTAAATTTTGTGCCGGAAGCTGAAAAAGTTTCTTTAGCTCGACGCTTTATTGACCTTGTTTAAGGTGAATCTTCTATGACCGACTACGTTGCATCTTTTGAATCTCTCTCTAAATATTGGGTCGAGTATATTAATACCCCATTGAAGAAAAATCAGAGATTTATTTATGGCTTGAATAAGAACCTCAAAAAGCCTTTACTTCTAAAGCTAGAAGTTTCTTTCGATCAGCTTGTTGATATCGCTCTTCGACTCGAAGAGGCCGATAGAGAAAGTGATGTTGAAGTCAAACAAAACATCAATAAGAAGTGGCCTTTTAAATTCAAGCCTAATCCCAACAAGAAAGGGAAGCAAGCAATTTCGGTAGCAAAAACTCCTACCCCTAGTCGTTGAGAATGTTACAATTGTGGTTCTAAGGACCATTATGCGAACAAGTGTCCGAAGTCTCTTACTTGTCGCTATTGCTAAAGTTCGGGTCATACCATATCTTCATGTCCCAAACTTCAAAGCAAGAAGGAAGGCAAGCTAAATATTGTACAAGCCCCTACTAACACTTCTCATGGTCAATGTATTTCTCATTCTATCCTTGATGGCATTATTATATTTCGTGATCTTCCTATTCGAGTTCTTTTTGATACGGGTGCATCTCACTCTTTTATATCAAAAGAACTTGTTAATGCTTTGTCTTTGAATGTTATTGACTTGATGACTTCATTAAGGATTGCGAATCTGATAGGTGGATCCGCAACACTCAGTTTACTGTGTAAAGATGTCGAGATTATTTTATGTGATTACTCTTTCCGTGCCGATTTGCATGTTATGCGTTACTTAGGCTTTAGAATGATTATGGGAATGGATTGGCTTAACCGTTATGAAGCCCATATCCTATGTCCTGAGAGGACTATATATCTTCGACATCCTCAATCCGTTAAGCAGATTTCTCTAGTTCTGAAAGATTCAGATTCCAATTCGAAAGCATCCTTGTATTATATAAATCCTCATGATGATGATATGATGATGAGGAAGATGTCATTTCCCTCATTCACATTGTTTTTGAATTTCCAACGTATTTGAGCCCGTATTAGGATTACCACCTAAGCGAGCAATTGAGTTCAGAATTAATCTAATCCCTGGAGCTCTACCTATCACTCGTCCTCCTTATCATTTTTCCAATAAAGAAAATGAGGAGATGCGTAAACAATTATCCGAATTGGAAGCAAATAGTTTGTTCGATCTAGTTCCTCTCCATGGGGAGCTTCGGCTATTTTTGTGAAGAAATCTAATGGTACACTTAGGATCAAACAACCCAAAGATTTTAAGAACGAAGGGACCACTGCTACAAAATATCTCTATATTGGGTGTAACCAAGAGAATGTCAATAAGCAGTCCTTTCGCTATAAAGATCTTTGGTCTTTAATACAATGAAGATTTCAGAATGCAGACACCATTGCCAAATAAATATATGGGGTTAACCCCTAGGACTCGTGACAACAATCCCTATATTCTGAAGATCTCCGGTCTTCAATAATCATCATCATAAACATGCACTTTCAAATGCATACATCGGTCCGAAGTGTTTCTCGGATAAATCTGACCCCGATTTTTCCGGACCAACAACGATAAAGAGGCCAAATTTGATAGTCGGTTATTTAACTATCAAAGCAACAAAAAATATCTAGCACATAAGTAATCACTAGGCTCATTTAATTAATTTCTCATTAATTAAATCAATTTCCAAATATTTACTTCAAATTATTTTTCAAAAAGATATGTCCTTGAAACCATTTCAAATTATCGATATTTGGAAAACATTTCCTTATACTTATATCGACGGTATAAGTATATTTAATAACACTACCGTTTGGAGACACGCCAAATAGATTTCTATAACCATACAACTCCAGTGTTCATACGCCTCCGGACGGGTGTTAAGTATAGGAAGCAATGCTCCTTCACCACCAGCCTTTAGTACGATCATAAGAACTGATTCGTTTATTTCATGATGGAAGGCAAAAATACAATTTATTGGGTCAAAACGAATGT
This sequence comes from Allium fistulosum, assembly GCA_030737815.1. Classification (NCBI taxonomy): domain Eukaryota; kingdom Viridiplantae; phylum Streptophyta; class Magnoliopsida; order Asparagales; family Amaryllidaceae; genus Allium; species Allium fistulosum. The sequence goes on along the minus strand of CM060906.1, from coordinate 167,965,300 downwards.
TGCGTAAATCATCGTTACGACAACCCAAAAACATTAGTATAGGGATTCGACTAATAATATATATATATATATATCCCATATACTATATAAAACATTTCCTTTTGGAAAATCATTTACTATAATAATTGTGTTATAGTCCATGCCGTCCATACTTCCCGAAAACGTCTATTACAACAATAAATGTTGAAATCTATATTTTCGATACATATCACATTTTAAATCATTTTTCAAAACCATTAAATTCCATTTGGAATTATTACTTTCAAAACCTTTACTTTAAAGATTATTTAACTCTTAAAATACTTAAATATATTTCCTTTACATAAAAATCCATACTTAAATCTCAACATAAATCATTTTCATATTTATAAAACTATGTTCATAAATCTCCTTTTGATTTTATAAGACTTCTATTTTATAAAATCCCTTTATTTATATAATTGTGTTTAAAATCATTCTTTTTATAAAAACTCGTTTTACTATGAAAATCTATTTATAAATCTATCTCTTTGTAAATCTAATTTATTTATAAAATCCATTCACAAATCCATTTACCAAATCAATTTCAGATCCATCTACAAAATATTTATAAATTCCAATTATAAATCTATTTCTTTATTTTAAAAATGTCACTTTTATAAATCTTTTGTATAAACTATTCAAAAATACCAAATCAAAGTATATCTCAAAACTTATATCTTATAACATCAAAAATCATACTTTTATTTGTTTAAAAACAAATCCATTCATTTTAATAATTTAAAAATTATTAAAGCATATATACTTCTCAAAAATACTTTGAAAATCATTTCAATTCAAAATAACTGTTTAATAGTATTTCAAAATACTAAAAATATGGCCCAATGCAACCATACCAATAAATAAGAAAAACAAATCCATGTTATCAAATATGGCATCCATCACATCATATATCAAAATATATGGAAAGTAAATCAACAATTGTGAGGAATCCTGTTGGGTCCCTCCAACCTATCTCCTTGCATCAAATACATCATATAATCAAATAATATAAAAAGTAAAATCAACAGTGTGAGGAATCCCGTTGGATCTCATCAACCTGTCGCCATGCATCATAAATGGCATATAATCAAATAATATAAAAATCAACCACTTCGAGGCGGGATTCGTATACAAAGGGTCATCCACTCTTACAACTGAACGTAATACGGTCTCATCCGCTCCAATAGACGGGAATATATCCAAACAAACTAATAAATATAGTATATCATTAAAACAAGCAACAATCAGCATAAATAAAATTATTTCCCATTTATCTAAAAATATAAGTAGGCCAGATAGGTGAGTTAACTCGCAAAAATTCCAAAACACGCCAAAGCGCTTCGGTTTGGATTAAAATTATACGGTCGTTCGATTTAACCCAAAATTCCTACTAGCCCTCGAATCCGTCCAATCCAACTCCATAACGTAGTGCTCGCTTATACGAACATAATGGAATTTGTCGCGCTGGATTTGGACCTCGTAAGGGAAAGTTATGAATTTATTAACATACGATATAATTAAATTAAATAATTAACTAAAGTTAAATTAAATTTAAACTTAACCTTTCTCTTCCCATTATCGTTCACGCATATTTCTAGGCGTGCGCCATTTCTTTTCTTTTTTATTTGGTTTGATCGTACGTGAACCCAATCGATGTCGACCATGCCGTTCGCAACCGCCGTGCCACCCTCGCCTGTAGCCCTCACCACGCCCCCCACCATTCTTGTGTGTGCACGTACGCACGGGAATCGAGACCAGCGAACCCAAAAACACTGCTCGAACGCGAGCCAATTGCTGCTGCCTCGGCTCGTCGATCGACGATCCAACGTTAAATATGCTCGTATCGTCGCTCTCTACGTTTCCCTAGTTGAAATCGAAGGCTAATTCGGCCCCTAGAGGCATCGATGAACTAAGGGCGTTGATTTTTAGGTTTTTAATGGCGGCTGAAGAAAATTAGAAGCTAGAGTTTGCAAACGAAGGAAGGTTAAAGGCCCTTAGATAGAGAATTTTCCAAAGCACTATTCATCCGTGAAAATTTCAAACTCCAAACGAAGCGTGCTGCTGACGTTCTATATGTTATAACCCTATTCCGAACACAATGGAATATATATCGGGAGCCAATTCCATCATATTCAAAAGATAGCTTTTCAAAATCAAATTATTTAAAATTAAAATTTCTTTAATTAATTTCTACTCATTTCGAACTCGCACGACAAAACGATACGTCCGATCGTTACGATTACTTTTAAATGGAAATGTCCAATAAATTACATTCGTTGCATGTTTTCTCATACTTTTACTACAATTAGTAAAAAAAATATGTTCTATAATGAATTAGGACTCAAAATTCAACATATATCATAATAATAATATAAGTATTTTTTATCACCTGAGATTCACTCTCAACTTTACATCTTCCATTAACCCGATAAAGTTATCATGACAAAGAAAATTCCAATAGAAAGTTATTTCAACCAAGAAAAAGAGGAATAATTACCACTATCTTTAATTACATTTTTATTTTAACATGGGCCGTGTTTAAACACAAAATCCTATGTTTAAACATATCAGCCACAACTATGTTTAAAAACGGTAGCTAAACATAGTTGCTGCCATGTTTAAACGTAGTCCGTTTAAATACAGTGTATTTAAACAAGGTGTATTTAAACACAGGTTGATGTGTCCCAGCATATGTTTAAAACATAGGCCGACGTGTTTGAACACAGAGCACTACACAACTTTGTAGTAGGTTGAAGTATTTAAACACAGTGCACCAGGCGATACTTACCCATTTGACAATTACATCTAAGGACATTGTTACGAAGCAAACTGAGATCCCAATAAAGCCATACTTGCCCATTTCATAGACTTGTGCTATCATATCGCACTAGGAAGTAAAAATAATTCCAACAGGGTGATAATTTAGTAATTACATGTAAATTGACTACCGTACAAATAGACGACCAGGATCCTAGAAATATTTCATTTTTTGGTTGCTTTCATTTTTAGTTTCATCTAATGTATGTAGTTTATCTTTCTAAAATTGTTTCGGTTAGGATTTGGGAAACATCATTTCTTGACATAAGTTTTCATTACCTTAGCTATACTTTATGTTAATGACTATAATACATATAGCATCGTTGGCTTCTTGAGAAGTAATCTAATTATGTATTCTCAAACACTATTTGCAGTTGGCACATAATACTTTGCAGGTCCAGGTATACTTTGGTTTATAGTTTTACTAAAATGTCATAAAAAAGCTCTTTGCTTTTTTACTATCTAACCTTTGCTACTTACGAATGTTTTAAAAGTTCAAATATGTTTTTGTATGCTACATTCTAATGTTTAAATATAATCATCCTTGTTTTAACTTATAAAGAAAGAATATTTTTTATGGAAATTTTGAAACTGATATTTATCTTACAAAATGTATGTTCAAAGCCATATAAGCTGAAAGTTGTAGAAACTATACGAGATGTAGCGTCAAGTCTTAGAGCATAATGTTCTCGCTCTTATCTCATCGCATACAAATACAGAATAACAATCCTTGCTCAACTAGTAAATTAAAGAAAATATTAGCGCATCCACTTTATACTATTTAAAATTAAGTAATTATTAGCGCATGAGAAGTTAACTTTTGAGTAGAGAAGGTTTGACTAGAGATAGTGGACAAAACTACGCAGATCGAATCTGGATTGAGACTATCACGATTACGATTACGAAGAAGGCTCTTCTTCTTCCTAGGCTTGAAGAAAAACACGATGAGGGCGACTAAAGGGAGGATAAAGGAGACAACATGGATTCTAAGGGGGTCAAATGAACGAGACAAATTTGGAAAAGGGAAGAGCCGGTTTACTGCGGAAGCCATTTTTTAGTTCAATATATTATCTAAAATTAACTAACCTTTAAATTTTAATGCAAATTAACTAAAGATAAAATTAAAATTTAATTAACGTTAAGTGAACTTTAAATTGATATTAAATTACAATTAGTTACTTTAAATTAGAACAAAAATTTAAATTAACTAATATTTAATCTAAAATTAAAATTAAATAAAATTAAAATTATTTAAAATTAACTAAAATTAAAATTAAATTAACACTAACCAAATATTAATTTAAATTTGACTATGCTATAAGCCAAATTTAAAATTAAAGTTAGAATTATAATTGTTACTTCTTTTGTTGGAATTCGTGATGAATTTTCTACTAAATTTAAAAGTACCGACACATTTCCATAATTATTTTGATTAACCATTACTCATGTACATATAAACAACTTGAAAGTAAACCAAAAGTCACAATAAAAGGTTCAAAACATTAGATGTATAATTGCAAATTTTCGACCATCAACCATAAGCGGAAGAAGCGTATTTGACTAGTTTAGCTTAAAATTTTAAAGTAGTTCTTGGCATAATAGATTATCAATGTTTTGAGATACATATTGATGGTATTAGCATAATAGTAGTAGAACATATATGCAAGAAATAAACTTACTTTTGGCAACTACTTGGCACAATTGTAATATATGGTTTAATATAATCATGTCAAGAACAAGTAAATACTTCAAATTAGAAATCATGCAAAACACAAAACTAACTTAATTATTCCAATCTGAATAATATAAGTGTCTACGGCTTAATGAATCTATTTTTAAACTTAGTACTTAGATAGTTGCACATAGTTGTATTACACGTCTTAGGTGGTATATAATATACCCTAAGTTGATATATGCCCAACGGTTTGAATCAAGTGCTACACGGGATTCAGACCTCTACTTCGTGGACCAAAGACAAAGTGCTTAACCATGGGATAGTGTTGTTGACCAACTTAATGAATATTTACTACAATTCAATTTGTATTTAAGCATGCTTAGTTCAAATGCTTATGTTCCATTAAACAATCTCATTTGAACACCATAACACATGCCCGTGCTAGCAAAAAATGATGGTTCACCCCTAAATATTAGTAATCATAAACAAGCAATCAAATTTAAACATTTCAACTTCTTAAGCCTTTGCAAACACTAAGGTTAACATTATAAAAGAATGTTCAAGTTTTGAAACTAAACATTATAGCTAGTGTCACTGACGCAGCGGATATTACAAAAACAATGTCGATCGTTGAAAGTAGTAATCGATGGATTGGAAGATACTGAAATGCCCAAATTCGTTGATCCGAAGATACCGAATTCTAGCTATCCCGAACTCGTTGATCGCGCACGATACTGGGTTCAAAGATCTTCAATTCTTCAAGCGTTGATCAAGCGCACTTGATTCCGCGAATCGGCTTCTACAATCGTTGAATCGAGCGCACTCGATTATCCGAAAGAGGAGATAGGAGATTACACTCAACTACCAATTTGGAATGAAAGCACAAAGCAATCAAAAGAGAATTTTATTCAAAAATCAACAACCCTTTACAAATGACTCACACTTGCTATTTATAGCTTTACAACTCAACACGCCAAAAACTTCAAAAAATACAAGTACTTAGGTCGGAAACGACCTACGACCTAGAATGTTGCGACCTAGTACAGACGCGACCTAACAAAACATACGACATACCACAGCGACCTAAAAACAAACAGGCTCAAAGACAAACGACTCACTTAGGTCGGTAACGACCTAATTACATTATTCAACGACTTAACAAATGAGCGGCATCTGATAAAGCGGCATAACAATCTACGGCTACAATCTTCCGCGACTTAAGCTCATACAGCATTCCAGATCAGCGAGTTAAGGAAATCAATGGCATCCAGAGCTTTGCGACCTAAGAATGAACGGCATCCCTTCGTTTGCGACCTAACAGAAGCGGCTTCAGAAATTCTTCGCGACCTAAGTCTCCACGACCTAAGACTTTGCGACCTAAGCCTTCGCGACCTAACTTAGCTCGTTCCGTTTCCTTGCGACCTAACATAGGTCGTAACTCGTTAGGTCGTATCACCTTTCTCTTCAGACTGTTAGGTCGTTGGTGCGACTTAAAGGATTCGTTAGGTCGCTCGCGACCTAATACTTCAGCTCCCCACCAATCTCCACACACTGCTAACTCGTTAGTCTCTCTGTTAGCTCGTAGTACTTCGCTAGGTCGTTGCCGGTCTTCAGTAGGTCGTTGATACGACCTAAAGGTCTTGTTAGGTCGTTCGCGACCTAGCCCTTTACCAGTTTGTGCTTCAATAATCAGTAACGACTTAGAGTTTTCGTTAGGTCGTATGCGACCTAACTCTTCATCCTTCTGAGTATCCTTCTGGGCTGCATCATCCTTCCTAGGTTGAGAAAAATTCGACCTCGAATTCGTACTCTCTTCCTCCCTAATAAATTCATCCCCGTGATATGGTACGAGATGTTTGACATTGAACACGTCAGACGTATACACATCATCTGGTAGTTTCAATTTGTAAGCATTTTCATTAATTCGCTTCACAACTTCCACCGGACCAATTTTCCGTGCTTTAAATTTATTGTAAGCGCCTACCGGAAAACGATCTTTTGTTAACACTGCATAAACCAAATCACCTTCCTGAAATTCAACACTCCTTCGTTTCAAATCTGCCGATTGTTTATACTTCTCATTTGCTTTCTCTAATCGTTCTTGAACGATTTTATGACATTCCGTTAGCCCTTCAACAAAATCAGCAGCTTTCTTAATTGTCCCCTTTGAGTGTGGTATCACCGTTAAATCCAACGGTCCTTTCGGTAAGCTCGAATAGACAATCTGGAATGGACTGAACCCAGTACTTCGATTTACAGCATGATTATGAGCAAATTCTGCCTGGCATAACTTCACATCCCAACTTTTCAAATTATCTTGAACGAGACACCTCAACAAGTTTCCCAATGATCTGTTAACCACCTCAGTCTGTCCATCCGTTTGTGGATGATAAGCACTACTAAATTTCAGCTTCGTTCCCACCATTTTCCACAAACTCAACCAAAAGTGACTCAGAAATCGAGTATCTCTATCCGACACAATAGATTCGGGCAATCCATGAAGTCGATAGATCTCCTTGAAAAACAATTGAGCAACATGAACAGCATCCGCCGTCTTTTTACAAGCAATAAAGTGTGCCATCTTCGAAAATCTGTCCACCACCACATATATGGAATCGTTACCACGCTGTGTCCTTGGTCATCCCAACACGAAGTCCATACTCACATCAACCCATGGTTTAATTGGTACCGGTAACGGCATATATAAACCAGCATTAGTCGCAGTTCCTTTCGAAACCTGACAAATATGACATCGTTCCACAAACCTCTCCACCTCTTTCCTCATTGATGGCCAAAAGTAGGATTGTGAAATCAACTGTAAGGTACGGTCTCTCCCAACATGTCCCTCTTCGTGTAACTCTTTGATAATCTTCATTCTCAGACTACCCTCTGGTATGCACAATCGATTTCCCTTAAAAAGAAAACTATATACCATCACGTACTCATCCGTCTCTCCCTCCTTGACTTTATCAACAAACTTTGCAAAGTAAGGATCATCGGTAAATAATTCTGGCAATATTTCAAACCCCTTCACTTCAACCTTCAATGTAGTTAACAAGTGATTTCTTCTACTCAATGCATCCGCAACACGATTCGTCACTTCCGACTTGTGTTTCACAACAAAGGTAAATTGTTGTAGATATGCAATCCACGATGCATGTCTCGTAGAAATCTTGTCTTGCCCTTGCAAATGTTTCAATGCCTCATGATCAGTATACAGAACAAATTCCTTCTGAAATAGATAGTGTCTCCAGTGTTTAATAGATTGAACAACAGCATAGAATTCCACATCATATGTACTGTATCGCATCTTCGCTCCTAACAACTTCTCGCTGAAATATGCAATTGGACGTCCCCTCTGACTCAGCACTCCTCCAATTCCAACCTTGGATGCATCAGTATGTAGTTCAAATACTAACTGAAAATCTGGTAACACTAGAATAGGTGCAGATGTCAGCAACTCCTTGATCTTATCAAAAGCACTCCCTGCTTCCTCTGTCCATGCAAATTGTTTACCTTTCATGCAATCTGTAACAGGCGCCATCACACTGCTAAAGTGTGGAATGAACCTTCGATAGAATGAAGCCAACCCGTGAAAACTACGAACTTCCGTTATTGTCTTGGGCTGCGGCCAATCTCTGATAGCTTCGATTTTACTTTGGTCCACCTGTATACCCTTCTCTGAAACAATGTATCCCAAAAATAACACACTATGCGTCATGAACACGCATTTCTTCGTTGCAGCATAGAATTGTTCTTGCCGCAATACCATCAGCACTTCTCTAAGATGATTCAAATGTTCCTCTGGACTCCCACTGTAAATCAGAATATCATCAAAATATACCACCACAAATTTCCCAATGAACGGTCGAAAAATCTGATTCATCACCCTCATAAAATTACTCGGTGCATTGGATAAACCAAATGGCATGACCAACCATTCGTATAGACCCTCCCTGGTTTTAAAAGCAGTTTTCCACTCATCTCCTGGTCTGATACGAATTTGATGATATCCGCTCTTCAAATCAATCTTCGAAAATATAATAGCTCCACTTATTTGATCTAACAAGTCATCCAACCTCGGCATTGGAAATCTATATCTCACAATAATTTTATTTAAGGCTCGACTGTCAGTGCACATCCTCCACGTCCCATCCTTCTTGGGTACCAATAAAGCTGGTACAGCACAAGGACTTAAACTCTCCTGCACACGCCCTTGTTCAAGCAATTCCTCTACCTGCCTTCTCAATTCTTCATGTTCCTTCGGACTCATTCGATAATGCGGTCTGTGTGGCAACACAGCACCTGGAACAAGATCTATCTGATGTTGTATATCCCTCAACGGTGGCAATTCCGTTGGTAACTCCTCTGGAAATACATCGTCAAATTCTTTCAAAACTGGTTTAACTTCTTCTGGAATTTCAACCTCTTCTTTGCTCTCACGCCCAATCAATAAAAATACTTCAGGCTCTTCCTCAACCTCCTTAACAAACTCTTTCAAAGATAATAAAGTTTTCAGCTCTTCAATTTCTTCTGACTTACTTTCTCCTTGTGGTCTCTTCTTTGGAACTAGGATAATCTTCGTGCCTTCAAACATAAAACTGTAACTATTGGTCCGACCGTCATGTTGTACTGCTCGATCATACTGCCATGGTCTTCCCAATAATAAGTGGCAAACATCCATCTCTACTACATCACACCATATTTCTTCTTTGTATTTCTTCCCGATAGAGAATGGAACACGAACTCGTCTATCCACTTTCACTTCTCCTCCCTTTCTCAACCATGCTAACTTGTATGGACTCGGATGTTTCTCTGTTTTCAATTTCAACTTTGTCACAGCTTCGGTTGAAATAATATTATCACAGCTTCCTGCGTCAATCACAAACTTACACACCTTCCCCAGAATAGTACATGTTGACTGAAAGATATTACTTCTCAACCAACTAGCTTCTTCCTGCTTCGGTGTCAAACACGATCTCCTCAGCATTAGATTACAACCTTCATCTCCTGACGCAATATCCTGCTCATCTTCCTCAACTGGACTAGAACACTCCCCATCAACATCCTCATCTTCAACTTCTACAATCATGGTTCGTTTCTTCGGCTTTGGACACTCGCTGCTTTTATGACCCAATTCCTGACAATTGTAACATTTGAAACCATTGTTAACCCTTGCCTTCTCAGCCTCCTTCACCACTGGTCTACTGATAGGTTTAGAAACATTAGAGCTTCCACCAACACCCTTCGCTTGATTGTTAGAATTAGTAAACACACCACCTCCACGTCGTCCCTGTTTCTCCCAAGCCAACGCTTTTTGATGTGCTTCCGCTACAGATTTTGGATCGAACATATTAACCATATCCTGGATCTGCATTCGTAATCCCCCGACAAATCTAGCTGTCAGTTGTTCTTCCTTCTCCATAATATCATTTCGAGCAATCAGTTGGTAAAATTCATCAGCATAGTCATTAACTGTCTTCGTGCCCTGCCTCAAGTTCTGCAAACGTTGATACATCAAAGATTGATAATTGTACGGTAAGAACGTTGCTTCCATCAATTTCTTCATCTTCTCCCAAGATTCAACTTTTGACTTTCCCATCCGATCACGTGTAAGTTTGGTCTGCTGCCACCATGCCAAAGCTCTACCCCTCAGCCTCGTAGCAACCAACTTCACTCTACGATGTCCTGGAACTTCTTTGAAGTCAAAAATCTCCTCGACATTAGCCACCCAATCTAGAAACTCCTCCGCTTGCATACCACCTTTGAATTCAGGAATTTCAGTCTTCATCCCCGACTCCCACTTGTGATCATACTCAGAGTAATTTCTTCCTTATCCTCGTCCTTGTCCTCGAACACTACCACCATCATACTCCTCTTCAAAATCAGATGTATATCGTTGTCTATCTCGTCCACCCACATCTCTACTACCATCACGTCTACCACCATCATCCCTTCTATCTACATTCCTCCGTTCACGATCATTCACGTTCCTCCCACGCCTTTGATCATTTTCAACACTTCTATCTCGATTGGAATGTGGCGAGACTCTACTTCCCCCATGGTTAGATTCTGGTGAAACCCTTCTCCGATTTTGATTCATCTCCGTCATAAGCTTCTCTAACCGGCCAATTCCTTCGTTAAGCTTTTCACTAAAATTTTCATTGATTCTTTGCTCCATCTCATCAGCTTCTTCTCTTCGATACAAAGCTTCTACGTTTTGATGGCGATTAGCTCTTCTTGGCGGCATACTTGAAAATTTCACAATTCTTCAACACTTCAAAATTCAAACACAATTCGGACTTTGATCCAAAATGAAACGGATCGAAAACTTCCACTTTGTAGCAAATCGCGATGAACACGATGGACAAAGTTTCGGCCTCCAATTCAATTCCGATCAAACAACTTCGAACAATGATGAACAACTTCACTTGCTCACGGCTCAACTTCAAACTTCTTGATCAAACAACTTCAAACTTCAAAACTCTTCAAAATGATTAGGCTCCAAGTCTCGATCTAGCTATGATTGGCTAGAACAAGCTCTGATACCAAAAACTGACGCAGCGGATATTACAAAAACAATGTCAATCGTTGAAAGTAGTAACCGATGGATTGGAAGATACTGAAATGCCCAAATTCGTTGATCCGAAGATATCGAATTCTAGCTATCCCGAACTCGTTGATCGCGCACGATACCGGGTTCAAAGATCTTCAATTCTTCAAGCGTTGATCAAGCGCACTTGATTCCGCGAATCGGCTTCTACAATCGTTGAATCGAGCGCACTCGATTATCCGAAAGAGGAGATAGGAGATTACACTCAACTACCAATTTGGAATGAAAGCACAAAGCAATCAAAAGATAATTTTATTCAAAAATCAACAACCCTTTACAAATGACTCACACTTGCTATTTATAGCTTTACAACTCAACACGCCAAAAACTTCAAAATATACAAGTACTTAGGTCGGAAATGACCTACGACCTAGAATGTTGCGACCTAGTACAGACGCGACCTAACAAAACATACGACATACCACAGCGACCTAAAAACAAACAGGCTCAAAGACAAACGACTCACTTAGGTCGGTAACGACCTAATTACATTATTCAACGACTTAACAAATGAGCGGCATCTGATAAAGCGGCATAACAATCTACGGCTACAATCTTCCGCGACTTAAGCTCATACAGCATTCCAGATCAGCGAGTTAAGGAAATCAATGGCATCCAGAGCTTTGCGACCTAAGAATGAACGGCATCCCTTCGTTTGCGACCTAACAGAAGCGGCTTCAGAAATTCTTCGCGACCTAAGTCTCCACGACCTAAGACTTTGCGACCTAAGCCTTCGCGACCTAACTTAGCTCGTTCCGTTTCCTTGCGACCTAACATAGGTCGTAACTCGTTAGGTCGTATCACCTTTCTCTTCAGACTGTTAGGTCGTTGGTGCGACTTAAAGGATTCGTTAGGTCGCTCGCGACCTAATACTTCAGCTCCCCGCCAATCTCCACACACTGCTAACTCGTTAGTCTCTCTGTTAGCTCGTAGTACTTCGCTAGGTCGTTGCCGGTCTTCAGTAGGTCGTTGATACGACCTAAAGGTCTTGTTAGGTCGTTCGCGACCTAGCCCTTTACCAGTTTGTGCTTCAACAATCAGTAATGACTTAGAGTTTTCGTTAGGTCGTATGCGACCTAACTCTTCATCCTTCTGAGTATCCTTCTGGGCTGCATCAGTCACCATATGGGTTGCCAAAGTCAAGATTTTGTCTTTTGTTTATTTTTATTAAAATTTGTTTTTAATATGAATGTTTCCTTTGCAGGAATATTTTGTTACTTATATTTGTCCCATTTTACGAAAGATTCAACTTAGTTGTACTAGTAATAAGAGATGTAGAACAAAAAAATTACCCTCCGACTTTGGAATGCACAAATAAAGAGTTATCATAACAAAGATCACAAATGAACATGATAAAAATATTTCCTAAAACAGAGGTAGAGAAAGAAAAGACATAGAAGGTTAAAAGTAATATTCTTTACGAATAAAATATAGATATACAAAAAAGAAAAGAAAAAAAAGCAATTAGCAACTAACAATCATTCGCTATGAATTGAAAAATATGCTAGTTACTGTATACCTTTAAGGGGTTTTGTCCTTCCTAGGTGGGTTTCATATTCAATCTAGGCTAATCTTGCAAACATGGCTATCAACTAACAAACATAAACAAGCCAATCGTTAATCGTTATAATAATATAGTTTTCTTTTGGTGAATCCTAAACATATCAAATTGCTTACCATATTAAACCTAAATTTTACAAAAGATTAGAAAACATTATTTAATTTCTAACCTATCATAAAAGTTTAACGATTAATTTCATTATATATAGGAACCAAAGCGCTTTGGTTGCTTTTAATTTGGGTGTCCTTGAGGTCAGCAGTGTCATTGGGATTGGATTAGAATGAACATGGCCAAAGCGACATGACGGGGTCGAAGTTGATGGAGGATACAAAAATGATTTGATTGGAGGTAGTCGTAATTTTCAAATGCAAATGGGGAATTAGGTTGAAAGAAAATGTTAAAGTGGAAAATGTAGGAAGGATACCAATTTGGTAAGCAGGGGAATGTTTAGGAAGTAGTTCAACAAAACTATTTTATAAATTTAATTTGATATATGAAAATAAAATATATATTGTATTGAAATGATGTGATTAATGATGTTAAAATCTTTTTTCTTATAGTTCTCGCATGGTACAAATACATAATATTTGCAGTTTAAAATACACATTTTCGTCGAAAAAATCGATAAGTTTTTTTCGTGAAACTTGTTTTTAGAATGGTTTTTCAGGTATTAAATTTTTAAATATGGGACGGGTCCTAATTTGCATTTTATAATATTCATAAACACTCATCCATATTGGTATGAGCCTATAAAGCACACAATTGAAAGGAAAAACCTCAAATGTTAACGTATTGAAAATTGGTTATGTCCATTTGGTTCGAGTGTAAAATTTAAGCAAAAGTTTATAAAAGTCATATATTTATTATCATGGATAATTAAATACAAGACTTAAATTTAGGTACTAACTATGTACTACCTAAGAGTTCTAGTACAACTATCTACTAGCACCTAAGTACCCAATTTCAAAAAAATAATTTATCAATGTTATAAGTTGATAAAGCCTTATCAATTTCTTTTGCCAAAAGGATCAACAAAAAACATTTACTCTAATAACTCAAATAAAATTTCAAACAAAATCCAAGAAAAGGTGACAAAGGGTTACATAACTTTAATGACTTAGAGTCAAATTGTTACATATTAGGAGAAGAAATTATTTATTTCCTCAATCCAATCAAACCAAAATTAGTTTTATGAACTCTAATATTAGTTCATCAATCATAAGACGAAGTAACTTACCAGTCAATGAATAAAAATAATACCATTATAAATCCCAATATTAACCATTGAAATGAAACCTTGTTCATATATTCATTACTAGTCTTTTTAAACTATTGTCCAAACTTTTCTAAAGCACTCCAACAATGATATAAATTATAGAGAAGATAAAACCTTTACGCTCATGTAAATCAGGTTGAATTATTAGGATGCAATTTCGTTAAGGTATTAATCATTTCCATAAGATCCATATCCATCTTCTTTTTGCCAAAACTTGAGGTTTCACTATATCGTTTCAGTTGCACCTCAAGAGCATCACTTGTAATGAATCCATTCAAATTTTCTCCATAATTAACTTGAAGCTGCGGAGCATTATAAAACTCAGGCATTTTATTAGGTTGAAGAATATTGGTATGTGAGATTGATGATTGAGTTGCTTTTTCCTCAGGCAAGCTATTGATATAATTTTTTAAAAGAGTCCCTGACCTAGAGTATCTTGAAGCTCCATAGTGCTTTCTGTGAATCTTTCTTCGTTTGGTTGCATTCCAGTGGTTTTTGATTGAATGATCGGTTCGTCCTGGTAATAGTTTTGCAATTTTTGACCACTTGTTTCCCATTTCCATATGCGCTTTGATTAAAATTCTATCTTCTTCTTCGCTCCAAGCATCCTTCTTTATATTTGGCCTTAAATGATTGATCCATCTTTCTCTACATTGTTTTGCAATTTTTCCTTTGAAAAATTGTTCTATGTAAGACCATTTTTCGTACCCATGCTGCTCCACTAACCTTGTTAACAGTTTATCTTCTTCTGGTGTCCATACCCCTCTCACAAAGTGTGATTTCTTTTTGTTTCCACCTTCATCTTTTCTACCTATAAAACATTTGATATTTGCATTAACATGTTGATTACATAACATTCTATTGCAAGTTGAAAGTTTGCTATAATCAGAAACTTTGCTTGTAAAACTAGTTAAAAATGTAAAAATACCATTTGGAAGCAATAAAGAAGAATTCTCCAAAATATTTTGTGTAGTCTCTGAAGCATGAAACTGATTAATGTTACTATCAATATCAAAAATTGAAAATTCGGCAGCACGTGACTGTAATATATTTCCATTGCTGTTGTTGGTTTCGGGTTGAAGGATAATATCATCCAGGCTTGGAAGCTGGTAAGTACTTTTGGGTACGTGTTGATCTTCACAATTTTCGAATAGGGTCTGAAGATCTTGAAATACAATAGAATCGCCATAAAATTGAAAAAGTGGGGAGTCAAAATCCATATCTATTTTCAGTTTAGAATGACAATGAGTTTTCAGAAAAAGGAGTAGTTCATTGCTTAATATAACAAGTGTATAACATAAAATTAATGTGATTTATATTGTAGTATTAATGAACATTAATTTAATATTGGTTAAAGAGATTAAATAACTTATTTACACCATATAATGTCGATCAAAGAGGTTAAATGAAAAACTTACTTTATAAAAACACTTTGTAACGTACATTAACTTAAATAGCTTGTTAGAAGTATTAATGTGAGTTTCAACTCTCTATTGAATATTGGCAACCTTTTTTTATAAAATAGTTAAAACTTTCATTAAGAAATACTTTATAACATGCATTTAGTAGAGAATAAATGAAAAAATTAAGTTGTGTTTATACCATCATTGAATAACTATAGAACCATCAAATCAAACGCTTTAGTTAATCGAAATATTTACTAATTTGTTGTTAAAGTAATTATATTATCTTAAAAATACTTTATGACATGTATTTTGCAGACAATAAATTGAAAAAAAATTAAGTTTGATATATATTATCATTAAATTGTAACGACCAACCTTTTTGGATGGTTTAAATCGATAATAAACCACACATATCATCTCAAACCATTCAAAAAGGAGGATTGTTAATGGGATAAATAAGAAAATAAGAGAAAAGAAGGAAAAAAAATATAGAATCTCACAGCGGAATGACAAAATATAATAATCAAATAAACAGTTCATGAAGCTGTTTAACAAATAACATTTGATTACACTTTTACAATATATCAGAGTTATACATACAACATGAATAATGATAAAACAAGGCGGTGGAAAAACTCAGGCTGACCCGAGCATAATGAAAAACAATACACTCGAGTCAAAACTAAAAAAATTCCTATGTAAGTCAAATCAATCTCAAATAAAATGTGAGTGCAATGGCTTCACAGATGTTACGGGATTTTCCATCTCCTATCAAGTGTACAACGTGAATATAATCATTTAAGAGATTTCAAATAATTCGAAGTACTAATTTTAATCACTTTAATATAAATAAATCCGAAGTTTAAATTAAAATTTAAACCTTTCAAACAATTCAATTCCAATACATAATACAAATTCAAGAAACTGTATGGGCATACATCATTTCAACCCATAATTTAAATGTCTTAGTAATCCAATTCTTAAATGATTTAGATGACCATTTAAATGACGTTGATAATATACACGGTGATAACGGGGGCATACTAAAATAAATAAACAGCCATACATCCAACATATCAATCAATAAGCATCCATTTCAGACAACATCCAAATCAACCAATATATTACAACAATTAATAGTTATCAATATAGAGGTTTTAACAATCGATTAAATCCCAATATAAAATTAAATGTCAATTTAATTAATGCAAATTCAGATTCAATATCAATTTAAACCAACAAACATCAATAATTTTTTTTATATGTCTCATTATAAATTTTATTTAACTTGCAATGGAAATTTTAGTATTATGTGAGTGGGTTGAATCGCTCACCCTTTTAGCTTTCCTTCCTCTAATTAGGTTCGGATCCGCCACTACTTTCTTTCTTTTAACTTAGATTTTCTTTTTTATATTTGAAGGTTTTGGAAGAGACAGAGAAGTTTGTATAATCTAAATTTGAAGGAGAAATTTTGAAAAGGCGAAGAAGAAGAAAAAATAATAATGTAGATTTGAAGAAATTTTTGTTTGGAAAAGAGAATAACATGAAGAAGGAGGGAGGAAAAAGGGAGGTGAAGAAAGGTTAAACAAAAATTAAATATATAATATAAAATCAAACTCAGGTTTGAAAAAATGTAGCTTCAGAGAAAAGAAGAAGGAACAACCGAAAATGAAGAAAGAAACAAAAATGAGAAAAGAAATATGGTAGGTATTAAATAAAGAATGAAAGATACACATTTTAATTTTAAAAGACATGTTTACAAAGCAAGCAAAAATTTGGTATAAAATTTCATAACATGTGCTAGCTCAATTAATTTCATTAACAGGAAACGTTACAAGGCAAAGCTCACGTGTAAATAAATGAAACTTACAGGAAAACCAAAAGAGGCATGTATTAATAAAAGAAGTAATAGAAATAAATAAAAGAAAGGGGTGGTTGAAATTTGAAAAGATAAATAAATGAAAAGATTAATGAACGTTAATAGTGGAATATGAAATTCTAACATATTTAAGACTATTCATTACACAAAGGAAATATAGAGCATTTAATTCAGTTTAGACCGACGTGATAGTCGAAAAGTTTTTTTTTCTAAAGGGAAATGAATGCATGCATGAGTGAATAGTGTATGTAAATGAATTCATGAATTAATGCACATACACATTTCATTTCAAATGCAAAGTAACGCCTCATTGATAGTTCAATTTATGGCAAGAAGTGAAAGAACAAATGGAATGAAATATGCAAAAGAGAGAGGTCAACGAAAACGTGAGATGGTGGAAGAATAAAGTAAGGTAATAAATTAATGAGAATGGAAGAATTAGTGTACTACAAACAACTTTTGAAATTTAATTTTAAAACGTATATTCCCTTCAATACATTTCATTAACTCCAAATATACACATAAATATATATTAATTTAACCAAATTTTTTCTCAGACAATTAATAATATTGAACACACCAATTAACTTAATATTTCTCATTCAAATAATTATTATATTTTTAACACAAAATGTAAGTTACTACTTAATTACAATTCACTTCTCCTTCTTATTAATGGAAAGATTTTAATTGCTATTAATTCCAATAATTAAATTTCAAAACATACGCCGGGAAGATGGTTAATCCAATTGTTTTCCTTTAAATTGTAATTCAAACATATTTATTAACATTATTGGTTACAAACATGAGTTAGAAATTTACTTACAAATAATTAATTTGGATGTTCATACTAAAAATTGAAAAAAAAGAAGGAAAAAGCTTCAGTAAAGCACTTGAAAGGAGCAAAAGAACAAATGAGAAACAAATAAAAAGAATGCGGAAATTATTAATTATAAATAAATCAAATGAAGCAACTATTAATTAATAAGAAACGAATGAGTAATCTAACAATTAAGTGGATGCTCAAATGAAACCTACACAAAGAACTTGAAAATGAAAAGAAAGAGAACGTGGATGTGATAATAAATGTAAAGTAAATGAAGGGACCACTTATATACTGTAAACAAACCTTTGGGATCCAAATTCCAAAACTTCCACCTATAAATTCATTTCAACAAACCCAAATATACACATATTTATCATTTACTTCTCTATTAAAACATTCGTTTTACGTTAATATATGTCCAAACTCCATTAACACAATCAATCAATCAACCAATCAATCTATTCATTTATTTATATATGTTACTCAAACCAATTTTATTAATTAATAAATATATATCTATCTATGCATTATAAAATGATTTACTTTTTTTTACTGCAACGGTCACATTAATGCAACAAATTTAAAAGTTTAACCATATATGAAATGGAAAAATAAATATATGTGAACATGTGTAATTAATGTACAATTGTTAATAAAAGATAATTTCTAATTCATTTAACAACACTTATACAACCATGAACCCACTGATATATTTTAAAATTTGAATACTAATAAGTGTGTTTATATGTATATTATTCTAAAATCCAATTTTTCTTCCAAAACCATACTTATTCAAAATGAAAATTTTATTTTTATACGTCTCAAAACATGCAATTATCTAAATTAAAATGTTCATTCCATAATAACACAAATTGCAAGTTCCTATATTAACTCATTCATTACAGTTTCATTTATGTTTCCTTTTAATTGAAACATTTCAATTAATCTAATTCCAATTCATTTCATCACTAATTTCAAACAAATTCTAATTATAAAACATTGTTTTCTTTTCATTTATACCACTTCAAACATGTTTTATAAAATTTCATATAAAACAAAATTTACACACTATTTACAAAGTAAATGTTTTACCTTAGTGAAAATCAACTTCTCTTAGATGCATTTCAAATAACAACTTATGTTATTCTTTCATTAAAACATTCACTCCATCCTTTATTCAAATTCAACATTTGTTATTCCGGTTAGAGACGAACATACAATTTCACCGTTTATTACAACATTTGGTTTATTTACTTATTTGCAATTTATAACCAAATTTAACTTTACAATCATTTTAATGAATTTAAATTGCATTAAAATAGTTGTCAATTGCCTTAAATTAAAATTACTAACATTACATTATAGTTAGTTCTCTCATTATTAAATCTTAAATTTTTAATTTTTTAGAATATTAAATTCCAAAACTTACTAACTAATAAATTTAATTATCGGAAATTTATGGGTCGTTACACTCTCCCTCACTCAAAACTTTTCGTCATCGAAAAGAAAAAGAAGGAGTTAAGCAATTAATATATCTTATTCAAAGCATTAAATTTATAAACAGTTAATTTACATAATTAAATATTGAAATAAAATATATCAATTAATAACCAATTAAATCCTTCATATTGAAGTTAATAAAAGTTTGAAAATATCTTTACTTTTATAAAAATTTCTAAGTCCAAAAATTCACGGAAAATTTCGGTGGAGTCTCCTTAGTACGGAGAGGTCCAGGAGAAATAATAATATCAATAATAAATGTATATATATATATATATATCATATCTCGAAAATAAATATCCCAAACGAAAACAATAAAATATCGCAATAAAACCGTAATCCGAAAACGTACCTATTTGTTGGGAAAACAACTTTATTTATAAAACCAAAAGCAGTAACTATTTCTTCCATAAACCTGTATTTCAATTATATAATCCAAAATAGTGAGAATTATGTATTAGAGATATATTTAAGTTGTTTCAATTTGGAACAAAAGCAAATCAATATATATAAAACATAATCAAACAAACAATATAACCATTTATGCAACCAAAGAATCCATCATACATCCATAACAACCAAAACCAATGGTTTGTTTAGTTTAGAAACTTTTAATCATGCAAGGTGATAAATAAACTATAAGTGTACCCTATGCTCAATAGCCTTAGATAATTACTTAATAGATTAGTCATACAACCTCAAACAACTAGAAGTATTCTTTCCCAAACTTCCCATCAGCCAAACAACAAGAATTTTAAATTTATTTAAGTTTATTCGATTGGTTTTTTTTTCATCATTTACCTTTCATTCATTTATTTATATAAAGATCAATCACTTACATAATTTGGTTTCCATTAAAGATTTAAGTCATTAATGAATCATTTCAAAAAATATTACTTAAGCTTCTACTGCCTTACTTAAGTTTATAACTTAATTCGATTATTGAATAAAAATTTAAGTTTTCGGTATTCGCCCTTGAAGAGAAAATAAATATTTCAATATATCTAAAAATTCAATTAAAACATTTAACCTCTTCACTTAGTAAAAATATAAGATATATTTAAAACATCCTCATAGCATTATGCAAAGATTTTTCAAAAGTCAAACAATGTTAGAAATTTATATCAAAACATTATAATAAGCTTTAAAATAAAGTTCCTTAAATCCAATAATTTATTATACTCGTTATTTTTTAAATAAGTATAAACTCAAGATTATTAAACTGAAACTAATAATATGCTCAAATCTTACATTAAATTTCTAAATCAAAGTATAAAATTTCATATCTTTATAACTAATTTTACACACTTATTTTAAAATGAATATTCAAATCATGGAAAACATTTATTACGGTTTAATACAAAATTCAAATAGTAAATAAACTAATAAATTTACTATTATTACTTCGAAATCAAGTAAATATTTCAGACTATAATTCCAAAATAGAGATTCAAATTTATTTGTCAAGTATATTACTATAAATAAACTTCGCAAATCAATTTTTTTTCATTTATATCATATCTTTAAATTATACATTCAAAGAAACTTATATAAATTTTACTTTAAATATTCATTTGAAAACTTCATTTGCAAATCAATCATCTTTAATACTTTAATACTTTATGGAAAAATTCATCTGTAAAATTTCTTGCTTCATCTATAAATACCATTTAAAATTTTTAAATAACATCTTTATAAATATGTAAACTGTTTGAAACAGTTATTTACATCATTACTTATATTTAAAAAGGAGTTATTGAAAACCTTAAATCCATTAGTTATAAATTTAATTAGTTTTAAATTTCAAAATACTTTTAAACATCATTTTTAATAAATCAATAATCATTAACTTTAAATATGTTTTATTGAATTAATAATTTCTCATGATATTTACAACACTAATAATTAACTAATAAACCATGTTGTATATAAATAAACAATATGTGAAACATTTTAAAGTAATTAGAAAAGAAAAAATGACCAAAATATCCTTTATATAATACTTTATCAAAATACTTCTATAACTCGATGTCTTAACAAGTTTATCATCGTTCTTGTAGACTCTGGTCGTACGTTGATCAGGCGTGTAACGACCCGGAATTTTCAAACCCGAAAATTCCAGATAGTTAGAAGAAAAAGAAAGAGATAGAAGGAAGAAACAGAAAGAAGAAAGAAGAACAGAGAACACAACATCTCACATTCGCAGCGGATTAAATATAATAACAAATAATAATATCAGTTATACAAGGAAAACTGTATTTGTTAATTACATTTTAATACATCAGAGTTACAACATTCACAAATGTACTAGACAGTTAGAATTAACATGTCTCAGACAACTATAATATATCACAGCGGAATATACTCCATACGTTCCTGCCATCCAGCTCGCCTCCTGAGCTCCAAAACGTCCTTACCTGGAAATCTGTAATACTCGGTCTGACCCGAGTTTATTAATAAATTTATTTAAAATACTTAGGACATGTGTTAATATCTTAACATATGGTAATAACATGTGGAAGCTTTGTATAATTCAATTTAACAAGTGGCAAAACAATCTTTAATCTAAAAACTAAATTATACTAAATAACTATGTTTAGAGAAACCTGGCCGTTCAATATCAAAACCTCTCTATTCTTTCTTTCTTCTTCTAAAAATCTGAAATGAAATTTAAAAGTAAATCAAACAACTTCATCAGTTTTTCAAAGCTTCAGCATGTTCAAATTTTCAACTGAACTTCAGCATCTATTTCATCTTCCACCTGAATCAAAGCATGCAGTAGGATCAACTCAACATTACAACTGAAATCAAGTGGTTTTGCTAGAAACAAGAAAATACAGTGAAAACTCTAAACTATGTCAATTTCGAATATCATGATTACTTGTTTTAATTATATCATCTTGTTCGTTTTAGAAAACGATGATTTTTAAAAGTGGAATCATGATTTTTAAGTTTGTATTCGTGGAGAAATTGCGAGTTGAACGGAAAAGGAGTTTTTAGCATTTTCTGGCAATCGAGAGACGTTGGGTTCTCGGGGCTCTGGTCGAAGTTTGATTGTCGACCAGGAATGTCAAGAAAAATGTCTGATGATTTTATCATACATCGTGGCGTTGGGAATCAGTCGAACTAGGGTTTAACATTTGTTTTGGTCGTGGTGGGAAATAGGATGACTGGGTCATCTATGGTGGATCGAGTGTCTCTGGAGTGATGGGGATGGATGCGTGGATGACATGGGGAGTTATGGCCGGAGTTTCAGATGAAACGTTGGTCGGAGACGTGATGGCGAGACGTTTCGTTCCAGGTGATGTCGAGTTCTGTTTCAAGTGAAAGTCTCGATTTCGTTTTAGGCTAGATATTTTCGATTGGAGGTTCGAAGTCGAGAGTCATGGTGATTTACGACTTGCCGGAGATGGTCGAGTTCGTCGGAGATGGCTGGAATCGCCGTGCACGTGCACAACGGTGAGGTGCGTGTCAGGAATGATGGTCGTGGCGACTCGAAGGGGCTCTCGGGATTTTAGGTGCCAGACTCGATGTTACTCTCGTGTTTGAGTAGGGTAGGAATTACAGTTTAGTTGATAAAAGAAACTAGGAAGAAGAAGAAGCTGCTAAGGGAAACTCGTGACGATCTCGAGTAGGAACGTGGGAAACTCGAAGCAGGGATCGGGTTTGCTACATTACAGCGTGATAGGGGGTTCTCGCTTTGCGTTAGGTGGCGAACGGGAGACTCTTACCCCTACATGTCCCCGGGGGTAGTATAAGGCCTTTTGGGGTTGGTTGCGACTCGAGAGGGTGGCCGTAAAAGCAAACCCGAGGTATCACTGTAAGCCACAGCGGGGCTGGGATGGTTGAAAAGCCTACCGGTCGTGAGCCGTTGCTGATGGTTGAAAAGCCTAGGACGTTACAAGGCGTAAGACTAGAAATCTCCAAGTACTTAGTAGACCTATTTCAACACCCACTGAAAAATACTTAAAAACAGGTATGAGAAGTACCGCTCAAAATCTAATGTCAAACGATGATGTTACGATAGCAGTTGTCCGCTGCTGATCCAGTATTTACGCAATGGACACAAAACTTTCCAGAAGATCCTTCCACCTTCCGGATTCTAGAAAAATATTGTTGCCATTTCGTAAACAAGGGACCATCGACCCCTGCTATAGTGGTAACTGCTGATCCAATGATTTACGCAATGGATGCACTTCCTTCCCGGAAGATCCATAAACAACAGATCCCAGGATCGAAAGCGCCTCCATTGGGTAAACTAAAGAAGCACCTACCCTAAAAAAATATCGAGGAACTCATGAGTTTAAGTCCGGACAACCATATCAGTTCGAATCCAATTCTGAATTCACCCAAGTATATTAGGGTTTATCGGTCGAATCCATTCCTGGATTCCCCAAGTCCATCTGGGTCGAAGCATATCATACTACACTTCTTCACGGAGGGTAATTCCCCATACCTCTTACTTCAAAATATAAATATAATATATAGTACCCTTTCAAAATTATAGCTTCAAATATCGCACTTAAATAAATTCCATTATATATAAGATTTCATTTTCAGATAAAGTACTTTCGAAAATTAATAGTCTCGAATATATCAAATCATTCTTATATAAATTCTGTTGTATATAAGATTTATCTCTCCAGATCGAATACCTTCCAAAATCAATAATCTTCAAAATCATCATATACTTATATAAATTCCATCTTATAAGAATCAAATTTTCCCAAAATCAATTTCGCTATATGAAGTGTAACAATCCTAGATTTTGGCCTATATTTTAAATTTTGACTTTATTTTTATTTTAAATTATTTTAAACTTGTTCTATTTCAAACATTTCATTTTAAATATAAATGTTGACTATTAAGAGATTTATAGTTCAAACTAGTATAAATTGGATATTTCACTGAAAAGTGAATTTCTATTTAAACTGGTCAAACTTTGACTTTTGAACTTTAAATTTAAATATTTCAAATTCTTAAATTTTATCTTTTATTATAAAAATAGATTTAATTCCATGGATACAGCTTTTCGTTTCGTTGGAAACGGAGTTAAATTGTGAAAGTTATGTATATTTCAATATTGTGTGTAAACTGATGTATTTAGCAATATTGTCTATTTTAAATTATATTTTATTTGTCATATTTTGTTCTAATATGTGTTAGTATTTTATTTTATGTATAATTTTGTCTTTTAAATAATTTAAAGTGATTTTATAATTTTTCCAAAGCGTATTGAATTTATTTTCTATTTTTAAAGGCTAGTTTCTATTTTTCTGCTATTTTCTTCAATTAAATTATATTTAATTAAAATTTATTTATTCATTTTGTGAATGCATTTTTATTTTATGTTATTATCTTTGTTTATAAATTTTTTACAAGTCCATAAACTTTTTCCAAAGTTCATTGCATTTATTTTTCATATTTTCAAGACTAGTTGCAATTTTTGCTGTTTTACTTAATTAAATTTTATATAATTAATAATTAATTTATTTATTTTTGTTTATTTACTAAATTTTCGTATTTTATCTGAGTTTATATATATATTTCAGTTATATAAAACTTAAAAAGAAATTAGAGGAAATATGAAAAGTTTTAAACTATTGAAATTCCTATGGCTTTTCACCTCCCGACCTTTCACTTTCTCAACTCCTCTCTTCAATGTTTTTGGCCATGCATACCCTATTCTTTTCAGCGGACTTCTTTTCATTTTTTTTCACGCAAACACTTCTCTTTCTCCTCCAAAAAAATCACGGCCATGGCTTCAAAATTTTGGGTAAAAATTCCTTCTTTCTTCCTTGTTTTCTATGTTTTTTTCTATTGAAACTGCATATGCTCTCTACCTTCATAGTTTGGTTCCTCCTCCTCCAGGCTTTGGCCGACCACCACGACCCCCTTCCTCTGACCATCACCCATCCTAGAAACCCTCCTCCTCAGGCCTAACCAATCCAAGTCCAAGATCTACACAAAATCCACCAAAAACCATCACAAACTATCACTTATGACCTAGAATTGTCATCTCCTCCTTCTACCACCTTTTGCCACCACTACCTCCACCACCACCACCTCTGACCTGACCTTCCACCACCTCTGGCCCACACTCCAGCCACCACCTGACCACCACATACCATGGCCAAACCACATCAGCAAGGGGCCGAACCCTATGGTGCAACAAAAGCCACACTTTGCCTTGAAACCCTTTGGTATTCCATTGCCTTCAACACCTTGTAACTTCCACTCACCTTCATCACCTTGTAGCCGCACCTTTTCCAGACCATACCTGATCCAAACCATGCCTTTAGCCATGCCATTTCAGATCTGGAGCTGAAGCATAGGTGGGAGGAAGCAAGTGCAAACACTTTGACTTTGTTTATGCATCCATTTCTAGCATTGTTTATTGAATTTTTGGGTTGAAATCTTATGTTGTTTGTAATTGTTTGGTTTGAATGTGACAAGGCAATTAGCTTTGGCTCTCCCACACTCAAATAATTATCGTGCTCTCGTGCCTTTGGAAATCTTTGTTGTGCGTTTGTGGTTGTCATCTCCAGCTTGAACAAGTGAGTAATTCTCACCAGACAATGTGTACTTATAGAACTAGTAAACTGACACCATTTGAATCTGTAAAATTATATCATCCTGTTGTAACTGTTATATTATGATCATATAATGTTTACCCCTGTTATTACATATGTTATATCATCTATTACTGTTATCTCATGCTATTCTGTTTATTTATATCAGTTTATCACACTGCAAGTTCCCTGTAGATTAGAATCACTATGGGTTGAAATGATACATACCCGAACGGACTTTAGAATAAGGAAAAATCGTTATGGGCTGAAATGATAGGCCTGAACTGTTTTTATTTATTTATTTATATTACTTGGGATTGCGGGTTTGAAATGATAAAACCCGGTTTTTCTTTGTAAACTGCGGATTGAAATGATACATATCCATATCACTTGACCTAGGCTAGAAAATTATATACAGACCCGTGTGTGATATCCCGGGATTTCAGAGAATTTAAAATGTGATAATCTTTTAAATTAATTAATGAATATTGGTAAAGTAGTTATTTTCAAACAATTTAATAATGAGTTGTTTTTAAATATAGTTATAAATAGATTTTAATTAAACATATTATTTCAAAGTAATAGTGTGTTTGTTTAAATGTATATATATATGTATATTTAAATTGATTTTAAATAGGATTTTTTAAATTGAATTTGAATTTGAATTGATTTTTAATTTGGATTTTTAAATTGACTTTGAAATTGAATTTAAAAATTGAATTTAAAGATTTATATATATATATCTTAAAATGAAATAATAATATAGTTTGAATTTAAAATATATGAATAAAAGTTTTATGTAAAAATAAGATTTGTTTTGTATTATTCTCTTTAAAAAAAAAAATATTTATAGAAAGGGAAGAGTATTTATTTAATAGTAAATAAATACAAAAGTTTTATATTATCATTTAAAATGGATTAAATATACTATATATGATTTTAGTTAAAATCTAATTGGTTTTTATTTTATTTTCTTTTAAAGGTTTTATTTTTATAAATTAAGAAAAGCATTTATAAAATAAGATATGTATTTATCTAATTAGGAAATAAATATAAAAAGCTTTTAAAATCATTTAAAAATATTTATGCATGTAGTATTACATGTGTTAATCTATAAACCTCTTAAATACCATGTGTAAGATAATTAGTATTCAAATAGACAAGTGTCACATTTATTTTAATTTTCTTTAATTTTAATAAATCCTAAATTAACACTATATAAACATACACCTTCTTCCTTCATTTCTCTTTTTCTTATCTTCACATTTTTAAAAGCTAGCAAGAAAACAATCTGTAACCATTATGTTCCCATTATGTTCGAAACCTGAATTCACTCCTCAAAAACAAATACAAAACCAGAAATAAATCCAAATCAAAACCCTGAAATCATTCCTCAAAACAAACTCTCAAACTCAAATGCAAAAGCCTGTAGTCTGAAACCCAAAGCCAAAACCTGTAAACCAAGATCAAAAGCCTGTAGCAAAGATTTCATCTTCAAATTACAACCTGGAATCAAGTCTTAAATCATCTCTGCAATTCAAAGTTTTCAAAGCTTCAGTTTTTCAAATTCCAGAAATCAAGCAGATCGGTTTTCAAAATCAATAAATTTCCAGATCAAATAAAGAACAAAACCTGTTTCTCTGTTCAACATTTTCTGGTGAGTAAATTTTCTTTTAAAAACAGTTTAAAACCTGTTCTTATGTTGATGCATGTGATAAATATGTATAAGAATGTTGTAATATGGTTGCTTAAATGTTTTTATTTGGAATATGGATTAAACTGCTATGAACATCTGTGTGTAGGATGATCTTCCTTTGATATTTGTATTCACAGACTAGAAAATATGTTCTTTGTCCTCTGCTTTAAACTTGTGAGTAAACATCTACTTAAAATCCTAAGTAATAATTGTTTTGTTGCTTGATAGATTTCTGGAATGATAAATGCTTGCATGTGTATTTATAAGTGTGAATACCTGATATATATATGTGTGTTTGTCTGTGCATGTTTGGATTTGTCAGTTCTCCACTGCTCTAATTTTCCAGTGAGTAAACTTTCCCCCTAAAAACAGCTTTAATCAATGATTATAGGAATGCATGTGATAAATTTGCACTGGAAGGTTGTAAGATGGCTTGCATGTGGATTTTATCTGGATAAATGTTTTTGAATATCTCTGTTTAAATGTGTGTATATCTGTGTATATATATACAAACTGTTCTGTTATTTTCACAAGGCCAAATTACAATTTTAAAAATAAAATCTTAATTTCCTCATGCAATTAGAATTTAGCCTTGATGCCTGAATGAAGTATGTTTATAACAACATATTTAAAATTCTAAAAATAGTTTTAAGGATTTTAGTTTAGTAAATTAATCAAAAATTAAGAAAATACAGTAATGGGTTGGAATAAGTTAAAAACAAATCTTTATAATTTCATGTTTGGATTATATAGGTTGATTCGTAGTTAAAAGTTAAGAATTTTGATATGATAATCTTGATTTTTAAGAATTTATTCAAGAGTATAGGTCGAGTTGACCAGAGTTTGGTCTATCGTCAAATTCAGATGATCGACGTGATCATCGTCAATGAGATTTCCATCGAAGTTTGTGGGAAGGCTGTCGATCATGGGAAAAATGTGGATGGTGTTTATCGATGGCTATGGTGGTCAGAAATCGATAAAGTAGGGTTTAGGGACCCGGTTTTGTCAACGATGAATCTCGAGTTCGTGCTACGTCAATGGATGATCGGAGACCATCGGACCTAGGGGAAAAGATGAAGGGTTGGTCGGAGAATTTGTAGGCAGAGTTTCGTGGTCGTACGTGGTCGGCATCGTCGAGTTCGAAGGGCTTTCAGGCGAGGTGTGGTTCCAGGATTTTGATCGAATTGCTCGAATTTGAATTCCAGTCGAATTCGACGAACTGGGTGCTTGAGTTGAACGGCGAGGTCGTAGGCGATGTGTCGAAGTCGGCGTTGATGGTCGGAGTCGCTTCGTTCGGTTGTGCATATGTACGTGTGCACGTTTGGGCATGTTGTTGGAGAAGAAGTGTTGGATCGGGTGGGTTCTCGTGCAAGGAAGAATTGTCTCGAAGCAGATGAGTTTTGAGAAAACTCGGGGTAGCTACAGGGTAGTCTCGGGTATGACCCGAAGTAAATCTAAACCAGTTTAAAAAGATTTTTATAAAAGCAAGTTTTTTTTTTTTAAATCTAAATTAAAATTAGTTTAAACCTATTACTTAATAAATGTTTTAAGTTATTGATTGGAAGAAGTTATGATTTGGTAATTTTAATTTATCAAGTTAAATGAGTATTTTAAAAACTAAATTAATATTTTAATTAAATAAAGTCAAAAGATAAAATGGTTTAAATGTTAATAATAATTAAGGTATTAATAAGATAATGTTTATCTTAAGATAATTAAAGTTTTAATGTTTTGTTATTAATTAAGTTAATTAAGGAAATTAGATATAATTAATTAATTTAATTAGTAATGATCAAGGATTAGTTAAGAAATTAATTAAGAGTAATTAATTAACTTAATTAACTCAATAATGAAGGTTGATTTAATTAATGACTAAAGGATAATTAATTTGTAATTAATAAATTAAGTAATTAGAGGTAAACTCAATGGTAATTAAGAAGTACTTAATTTGTAATTAAGTTTTATAAATTAATAATTAAGTTTTATTAATTATTAATTAAGGGGTGATTAATTTGTAATTAAAGATTAATTAAGGATTAATCAAATGATAATTCAGGTTTAATTAACTCAAATTAAGGATTGATTAATTTGTTATTAAGTTTTATTAATTGATAATTAAGGTTTATTAATTAATAATTAAAAGGATAACTAATCTATAATTAAAGATTAATTAATTGGTTTAAAGAGTAATTAAGGATGAATTACTCAAGTATAATTAATGATATGAATGTGATTGATTTAAGTTAATTAATTTGTAAATTAATTAAAGATAATCACTTGATAAAGACATTAAGTATGAATACTTAATAAGATTGATAAGTATAATTACATAGTGTAGGTAATTAATGTATAATTACAGGATGTAATTAATTAAAGGAAAGTACTTAATGGGAAGTAATGGAAGTATAATTACTTTACAAAAAGTAATTAAGGATTAATTATTTGGTAATTAATTAAAGGATTAAAGAAATTAATTAAGAAGTTAATTAATTAAGGTAAGTAATCATAGGATGATAATTACTGTATATGATTAATTAAGGTGGATTAATTAAGGATAATTAATTAATTAATGGTAATTAATTAAGAATAATTAATCAATGAAATTAATAAAAGTAATTAATGGTTAATTACTGTTAATGGTTAAGAATAATTAATTTGTGAAATTGATTAAAGGATAATTACTTTATGTAATTAATGAATAATTAATCAAGGATGATTAATATTTAATGAGTAATTAATTAATTAAAGGTTTGTAATTAATTAATGGTTGATTAAGCAAGGTTAGGAACTAATTCTTAAGTAATTAATTTAATTTAAATTGATTAAATTGATTATAATAGAGATTAATAAATGGTTGCTTATGAATGATGGTTGAGTAGAATGTCTGATTTGGTTGATATCTATTGGATGATATACTATGATATATCTGTGATAAATGTGTGATATTTATCTATGTTAATGCTGTGTGAATTCAAGTATTAAATTGAATCAAATTGTTTAAACCTTTAAACAACTTGGCCTTAAAAGATACGTTTTGGATTTCGATGAGACCGGGATCGGGTTTCCGTATACCGGATTTCCAGGTCTGGAGACCCGAATACCACATCAATCCAAATTAACGATAGGTCGTGAATCAAGTGAAGATGAAGATTCAGAGTGCAAGGGTTATTGTCGTTAACTCTGAGGGTGATTCCAAAACGAGTGTAACGAGATAATGCCTTCGGTTTCGTTCGAACCCGGAACGAACTTGTATGGATTGAATGCTTTCAGCACATCGTCAGGTGGACGATGAGCATTCTAAGTGATGTGTTCTGATTAAAGGTAATCGTGACCTCAAGCCTCATCAAACCGGGAATGGCTAAAACAGGGGAGGTGCAGCAAGGTTAGTGGGTAGCACCCAAGTAGTATAAGATTCCCCTGTCTAGAGGTCCCTTCTTTTTATTTCGGCTGTGTGGGCGGTTGCTAGCTACAACCGCGGGGTTTCTTATGCGGGAATTATCCAGTAAGGGATGTTCCGGCCTTGTGTTGCAGGGGATTGGGAGTGATCCTCGGTACGTTGATCTAGGCCACGTACTGTGACGAGCGGTACCCCGGTAGCTCTGCCATTGTATGGAATCCACAATCCAATAAGTGCCGTACGTATTAGTTGTGCCCAACTATGTTGGAACGTGAGATGTAAGCATTCCAGCTATTTCTGTATTTTACTTGAAAACCCTAGACCCTATTATAATATAACTGGATTTTCTATCAAATGTTTTGGTTAGCGTAAGGCAAAAACTTACCCATGTTTATTTGTGGGGAGTCTTACGTGATACCTTTGTTTTCAAAAGGTTTTGAAGTTAAGCAATTTAAACCGTTTACTCACACCAGACCCATGTCTGACCCAAGTGTTTATTTTCTGTTTTATTAAACCTTGGGTACTCAAATTTTTACGAGTAGCCAAGGGATTCAGGTTTGCTTTGACGAATCTTTGGAGGAGCAATGGAGCAGGAGGCTTCAGCGTTCGTAGATATAGTGTTCCGCTGTGTTAGTCTGTATGAGTCATTTGTTGAGTTGTATTTGGGTTGTAATGACTAGACAGATGTTTATAACTGTCTAGTATGTGTTGTATAAGCTGTGTATCTCTGATGTATATGATACAATGTAATATCTTATTTGATTAATATAATTTATTCGTTCCGCTGTTTAGATTCTGATGTGTTTCTTTCTTTCTTCTCTATTTTATCTCTTTTCTATCCCTTTCTTTCTTCTTGATGATACGACTTTCTGTGGAGAAAAAGCCGGGTCGTCACATTTGGTATCAGAGCATAGGTTGAGCGAATACCTAAGCTCTGGAGTGGTGTCTATCTTAAGAGAGCGTATTTGTAATTTTTATATATAACTATATATATATATATTCTACCTATTTGATTGGGTTACCTGTTCGGGTTTTCCAATATAAGATATAAAGGTAGATAGGGTGGTGGTGTGTGAAACACGACTACCAATGGTTGGAGTTTAAATGTTGAGGTTGAAAGTATCTGACGAGACTGTAGACCTAATACCGTCTCAAGTAAGCTTTGTTGTGGTATAGTATTTCATCGATCTCCGAAGGGAACTGTTAAAGTTCGGAGTTTATCTCTGAAGTTGAATGAGTAGAGTTGGATCTGTCGGATGTGCAGAAGCAAGTGATGGTAGCTTGGCAACCTCAAGGAGTAGTAGCTGCGTGAGGAGATGCAGTAACCATGGATTGTGTCCTAAGATGTTTTCTTTGGAGCAAGTTTAAGGAAGTATGTCTGCTTCGGTGTTGTGGCTGAGTTCAGCAGGGTGTTGAGTTTGGTTTGAGGTCCGAGTTCCTCAAGAAGCTTTGGATAGGAAGTTTTGGCATTCTGTGTCAGCGGTGCAGCTCGGAAGTGTTTTATGTTCCAGCAGGAAGATCTTTTGGCTTTGTAGTTTTCTAGAGGTGGAGTTCAAAAGCTGCAGAGTGGATCCATTTCTTCGATGGATTGGTTAATTAGCATAAGCTGTTCTGATTGGTAAAGAGAAAACAGTTTTCTTTGGAATTAGGATGGGTTGATCGCAAAAGTGACTTGCGATAGTTGAGTATTCTCTTGAGTTATCTGAGACTTTCTAGATATCTTTAGCAAAGTCAGAAGTTTGTCTGCATTTGAGATTGAGTTCTGTATCGACTTGATTTCAGGATTGATACCGGTGGTTCAATTTAGTTGAAGGATGTCTCCTAGAGATAGGATTTGGTGAAGCAGCTCAGGTTTTTGATAGAGTATCTGAGTTTTTTTTTTTTCCTTTCTTTATGGATCTGTTGAACCATATATTTTCCAGGAAGTGTTGTCTAGTTTGTGCTCGAGTTCATCGACGGCATTCTTATCTGCTCTAGATCAGAGTGGTGCAACGGAAGCAAGATGGCAGCTGTTCTAGAGTGGAAGGAACTGGGAGTTGCAGTGTTTGATTAAGAATTTCTACAAGAAATATTTCTGGATTTGAGTCCAGATTTGGCAGTGCATCTGTTTTGTCTTTTCCAGATAGGAGAAGTAAGTTGTAGTCTACTGATGTTGGGGTAGAGTTTGTGTTCTGGATTTTGGGTAGATTTTGAGAGAATTCATTTGTTGGATTGTTTTTGGTCCTGTTTGTTTCGAGAAGCATCGGCAAAGGATGAGCTGATCAAGAAGGATGTAGGCAGCCCAGGATCGTCAGAAGAGTTCTGTAGATTAGAGATGGAGGAATTTGGAATTCGAAGTTGGAGACTTCGTTATTATTGAAGTTTTCTCTGGTAAAAAGGAAGCTATAAGATTGGGTAAGTCTGGGAAGTCAGCTCCGAGGTGTTTTGGATCTTTTCTGTGTTCTGATTTGGATAAGAGTTTGGTCTACTTGGTTGAATTGTCAGTTTGGATAACTGGGATTCGAAGTATATCGCGTATCTTTGAGTAAGTACGTGTAGGATCCATCATTGGTTTTGGAACCAACAGTTCTAAAGGAATTGGTAGTTGAGTTAGACTTATCTGTAGTCTGATATTCTGTTTAGTTTTATAGATCTAGTTGTGTAGGAGCTCTGTAGCTCAGTAGAATTGGTTGTTTGGATTCTGTTGAGCGAGTATCCCGGTATATATATATACTTGGGGAAACTCGAGGAAATTTTAGGAAGCTTATCCAGATTTGTGTCCGGATAGCTAGAATTGTTTGTTTTGATTGAATTGGTTGTTTGGATGAAATTGTTTGTTTGGTTGTATATGGCTGATAGATATGCTTAGATTGTTTGAAATAAAATAAAACTTTGGATTATCTTTTGTTTTAAATTTCGAGGACGAAATTCTTTTAAGGGGGAAGGAATGTGATATCCCGGGATTTCAGAGAATTTAAAATGTGATAATCTTTTAAATTAATTAATGAATATTGGTAAAGTAGTTATTTTCAAACAATTTAATAATGAGTTGTTTTTAAATATAGTTATAAATAGATTTTAATTAAACATATTATTTCAAAGTAATAGTGTGTTTGTTTAAATGTATATATATATGTATATTTAAATTGATTTTAAATAGGATTTTTTAAATTGAATTTGAATTTGAATTGATTTTTAATTTGGATTTTTAAATTGACTTTGAAATTGAATTTAAAAATTGAATTTAAAGATTTATATATATATATCTTAAAATGAAATAATAATATAGTTTGAATTTAAAATATATGAATAAAAGTTTTATGTAAAAATAAGATTTGTTTTGTATTATTCTCTTTAAAAAAAAAAATATTTATAGAAAGGGAAGAGTATTTATTTAATAGTAAATAAATACAAAAGTTTTATATTATCATTTAAAATGGATTAAATATACTATATATGATTTTAGTTAAAATCTAATTGGTTTTTATTTTATTTTCTTTTAAAGGTTTTATTTTTATAAATTAAGAAAAGCATTTATAAAATAAGATATGTATTTATCTAATTAGGAAATAAATATAAAAAGCTTTTAAAATCATTTAAAAATATTTATGCATGTAGTATTACATGTGTTAATCTATAAACCTCTTAAATACCATGTGTAAGATAATTAGTATTCAAATAGACAAGTGTCACATTTATTTTAATTTTCTTTAATTTTAATAAATCCTAAATTAACACTATATAAACATACACCTTCTTCCTTCATTTCTCTTTTTCTTATCTTCACATTTTTAAAAGCTAGCAAGAAAACAATCTGTAACCATTATGTTCCCATTATGTTCGAAACCTGAATTCACTCCTCAAAAACAAATACAAAACCAGAAATAAATCCAAATCAAAACCCTGAAATCATTCCTCAAAACAAACTCTCAAACTCAAATGCAAAAGCCTGTAGTCTGAAACCCAAAGCCAAAACCTGTAAACCAAGATCAAAAGCCTGTAGCAAAGATTTCATCTTCAAATTACAACCTGGAATCAAGTCTTAAATCATCTCTGCAATTCAAAGTTTTCAAAGCTTCAGTTTTTCAAATTCCAGAAATCAAGCAGATCGGTTTTCAAAATCAATAAATTTCCAGATCAAATAAAGAACAAAACCTGTTTCTCTGTTCAACATTTTCTGGTGAGTAAATTTTCTTTTAAAAACAGTTTAAAACCTGTTCTTATGTTGATGCATGTGATAAATATGTATAAGAATGTTGTAATATGGTTGCTTAAATGTTTTTATTTGGAATATGGATTAAACTGCTATGAACATCTGTGTGTAGGATGATCTTCCTTTGATATTTGTATTCACAGACTAGAAAATATGTTCTTTGTCCTCTGCTTTAAACTTGTGAGTAAACATCTACTTAAAATCCTAAGTAATAATTGTTTTGTTGCTTGATAGATTTCTGGAATGATAAATGCTTGCATGTGTATTTATAAGTGTGAATACCTGATATATATATGTGTGTTTGTCTGTGCATGTTTGGATTTGTCAGTTCTCCACTGCTCTAATTTTCCAGTGAGTAAACTTTCCCCCTAAAAACAGCTTTAATCAATGATTATAGGAATGCATGTGATAAATTTGCACTGGAAGGTTGTAAGATGGCTTGCATGTGGATTTTATCTGGATAAATGTTTTTGAATATCTCTGTTTAAATGTGTGTATATCTGTGTATATATATACAAACTGTTCTGTTATTTTCACAAGGCCAAATTACAATTTTAAAAATAAAATCTTAATTTCCTCATGCAATTAGAATTTAGCCTTGATGCCTGAATGAAGTATGTTTATAACAACATATTTAAAATTCTAAAAATAGTTTTAAGGATTTTAGTTTAGTAAATTAATCAAAAATTAAGAAAATACAGTAATGGGTTGGAATAAGTTAAAAACAAATCTTTATAATTTCATGTTTGGATTATATAGGTTGATTCGTAGTTAAAAGTTAAGAATTTTGATATGATAATCTTGATTTTTAAGAATTTATTCAAGAGTATAGGTCGAGTTGACCAGAGTTTGGTCTATCGTCAAATTCAGATGATCGACGTGATCATCGTCAATGAGATTTCCATCGAAGTTTGTGGGAAGGCTGTCGATCATGGGAAAAATGTGGATGGTGTTTATCGATGGCTATGGTGGTCAGAAATCGATAAAGTAGGGTTTAGGGACCCGGTTTTGTCAACGATGAATCTCGAGTTCGTGCTACGTCAATGGATGATCGGAGACCATCGGACCTAGGGGAAAAGATGAAGGGTTGGTCGGAGAATTTGTAGGCAGAGTTTCGTGGTCGTACGTGGTCGGCATCGTCGAGTTCGAAGGGCTTTCAGGCGAGGTGTGGTTCCAGGATTTTGATCGAATTGCTCGAATTTGAATTCCAGTCGAATTCGACGAACTGGGTGCTTGAGTTGAACGGCGAGGTCGTAGGCGATGTGTCGAAGTCGGCGTTGATGGTCGGAGTCGCTTCGTTCGGTTGTGCATATGTACGTGTGCACGTTTGGGCATGTTGTTGGAGAAGAAGTGTTGGATCGGGTGGGTTCTCGTGCAAGGAAGAATTGTCTCGAAGCAGATGAGTTTTGAGAAAACTCGGGGTAGCTACAGGGTAGTCTCGGGTATGACCCGAAGTAAATCTAAACCAGTTTAAAAAGATTTTTATAAAAGCAAGTTTTTTTTTTTTAAATCTAAATTAAAATTAGTTTAAACCTATTACTTAATAAATGTTTTAAGTTATTGATTGGAAGAAGTTATGATTTGGTAATTTTAATTTATCAAGTTAAATGAGTATTTTAAAAACTAAATTAATATTTTAATTAAATAAAGTCAAAAGATAAAATGGTTTAAATGTTAATAATAATTAAGGTATTAATAAGATAATGTTTATCTTAAGATAATTAAAGTTTTAATGTTTTGTTATTAATTAAGTTAATTAAGGAAATTAGATATAATTAATTAATTTAATTAGTAATGATCAAGGATTAGTTAAGAAATTAATTAAGAGTAATTAATTAACTTAATTAACTCAATAATGAAGGTTGATTTAATTAATGACTAAAGGATAATTAATTTGTAATTAATAAATTAAGTAATTAGAGGTAAACTCAATGGTAATTAAGAAGTACTTAATTTGTAATTAAGTTTTATAAATTAATAATTAAGTTTTATTAATTATTAATTAAGGGGTGATTAATTTGTAATTAAAGATTAATTAAGGATTAATCAAATGATAATTCAGGTTTAATTAACTCAAATTAAGGATTGATTAATTTGTTATTAAGTTTTATTAATTGATAATTAAGGTTTATTAATTAATAATTAAAAGGATAACTAATCTATAATTAAAGATTAATTAATTGGTTTAAAGAGTAATTAAGGATGAATTACTCAAGTATAATTAATGATATGAATGTGATTGATTTAAGTTAATTAATTTGTAAATTAATTAAAGATAATCACTTGATAAAGACATTAAGTATGAATACTTAATAAGATTGATAAGTATAATTACATAGTGTAGGTAATTAATGTATAATTACAGGATGTAATTAATTAAAGGAAAGTACTTAATGGGAAGTAATGGAAGTATAATTACTTTACAAAAAGTAATTAAGGATTAATTATTTGGTAATTAATTAAAGGATTAAAGAAATTAATTAAGAAGTTAATTAATTAAGGTAAGTAATCATAGGATGATAATTACTGTATATGATTAATTAAGGTGGATTAATTAAGGATAATTAATTAATTAATGGTAATTAATTAAGAATAATTAATCAATGAAATTAATAAAAGTAATTAATGGTTAATTACTGTTAATGGTTAAGAATAATTAATTTGTGAAATTGATTAAAGGATAATTACTTTATGTAATTAATGAATAATTAATCAAGGATGATTAATATTTAATGAGTAATTAATTAATTAAAGGTTTGTAATTAATTAATGGTTGATTAAGCAAGGTTAGGAACTAATTCTTAAGTAATTAATTTAATTTAAATTGATTAAATTGATTATAATAGAGATTAATAAATGGTTGCTTATGAATGATGGTTGAGTAGAATGTCTGATTTGGTTGATATCTATTGGATGATATACTATGATATATCTGTGATAAATGTGTGATATTTATCTATGTTAATGCTGTGTGAATTCAAGTATTAAATTGAATCAAATTGTTTAAACCTTTAAACAACTTGGCCTTAAAAGATACGTTTTGGATTTCGATGAGACCGGGATCGGGTTTCCGTATACCGGATTTCCAGGTCTAGAGACCCGAATACCACATCAATCCAAATTAACGATAGGTCGTGAATCAAGTGAAGATGAAGATTCAGAGTGCAAGGGTTATTGTCGTTAACTCTGAGGGTGATTCCAAAACGAGTGTAACGAGATAATGCCTTCGGTTTCGTTCGAACCCGGAACGAACTTGTATGGATTGAATGCTTTCAGCACATCGTCAGGTGGACGATGAGCATTCTAAGTGATGTGTTCTGATTAAAGGTAATCGTGACCTCAAGCCTCATCAAACCGGGAATGGCTAAAACAGGGGAGGTGCAGCAAGGTTAGTGGGTAGCACCCAAGTAGTATAAGATTCCCCTGTCTAGAGGTCCCTTCTTTTTATTTCGGCTGTGTGGGCGGTTGCTAGCTACAACCGCGGGGTTTCTTATGCGGGAATTATCCAGTAAGGGATGTTCCGGCCTTGTGTTGCAGGGGATTGGGAGTGATCCTCGGTACGTTGATCTAGGCCACGTACTGTGACGAGCGGTACCCCGGTAGCTCTGCCATTGTATGGAATCCACAATCCAATAAGTGCCGTACGTATTAGTTGTGCCCAACTATGTTGGAACGTGAGATGTAAGCATTCCAGCTATTTCTGTATTTTACTTGAAAACCCTAGACCCTATTATAATATAACTGGATTTTCTATCAAATGTTTTGGTTAGCGTAAGGCAAAAACTTACCCATGTTTATTTGTGGGGAGTCTTACGTGATACCTTTGTTTTCAAAAGGTTTTGAAGTTAAGCAATTTAAACCGTTTACTCACACCAGACCCATGTCTGACCCAAGTGTTTATTTTCTGTTTTATTAAACCTTGGGTACTCAAATTTTTACGAGTAGCCAAGGGATTCAGGTTTGCTTTGACGAATCTTTGGAGGAGCAATGGAGCAGGAGGCTTCAGCGTTCGTAGATATAGTGTTCCGCTGTGTTAGTCTGTATGAGTCATTTGTTGAGTTGTATTTGGGTTGTAATGACTAGACAGATGTTTATAACTGTCTAGTATGTGTTGTATAAGCTGTGTATCTCTGATGTATATGATACAATGTAATATCTTATTTGATTAATATAATTTATTCGTTCCGCTGTTTAGATTCTGATGTGTTTCTTTCTTTCTTCTCTATTTTATCTCTTTTCTATCCCTTTCTTTCTTCTTGATGATACGACTTTCTGTGGAGAAAAAGCCGGGTCGTCACACCGTGGTTTATATATTTTTCTGAAATTTTTAAAATACTTTTTTTAATGTAAGTATTATGGTATTTTTATTTAAATTTCATTAAAATGATTTCTATAAAGTATTTGTGATTTTCTACAAATTAAATAAGTGAATTAAGTAAATGGTGAAGTAGAATTTGAAATATAAGTTAATTTTGGAATTTATGATTTTGTTTATAAATGGAATTTTTGTAAAGTAAGAAAATATGACAAATTTGATTTAAAGATGAATTTAATGATTTTTATTAAGTAATAATAATGTTTTAAAGGTGTTAATGATTTTGTATAAATTAAAATATGGAATAAATGAACATTTAAGCTGAATTTGGAAATATAACTTAAATTGAATTTTGTGAAATTTGTTTAAAAGTGAAATTTTAATTAAGTAAAATAAATGGAAATAAGCTATATTTTT
Organism: Allium fistulosum; assembly: GCA_030737815.1. Taxonomy (NCBI): domain Eukaryota; kingdom Viridiplantae; phylum Streptophyta; class Magnoliopsida; order Asparagales; family Amaryllidaceae; genus Allium; species Allium fistulosum. The sequence continues at coordinate 167,925,137 of CM060906.1, read as the reverse complement.
GGAAATTTAAACTTAGTTGTTAAGTTAATAATTTAATTAAAGAAATGAAAATTTAATTGTTATTAAATTTGGTATGGAAATTTGACTTTATAAAATCATAGAAATAAAGGTATTTAAATGATTGTGTTAAATGTGAAATATATGATTTTATAAGTTAAAATGATTTATATTAAAAGTTAATTATTTATGGAATTGTAAATGAAACTCTGAATATGATCTAACAGCATTTTGAAATGTAATGTAAAGGATATTACAGCATTTTGTAAATGTTGTAGTGTTTTAAATGAACTAAAAGGTTAATTTGAAATAAAGGCTATTATAGCACTGTGTAAGTGCTATAGTGGTTAAACTTAACATGTAAGTTAATTGAAACTTAAAAGAAATCTATTACAGCATTTAACGTTGTCTTTTGTTAATTAACTGTTTTAAACTATAACTTTACGTAGCATTTTATAAGTGCTACGGAAACTATATTTTGTTGTTTTAAATTAATTTTAATGAAAAATAATCTCTGGAAAATGATAAAATTTTGGGAAATTAAATGTTAAATTTCTAAAGATAATGAAGAGATATTTAAGTGGAAGAATTTGATTTCTAATGTGAGTTTAAAATGGTATTTAAATTTAATAAAATGAATGGATTTAAATGGTATTTAAATGAATAAAAATGAATGGTGTTTTGAATAATATTTTGATATTGTGAAATGAGTTTGAAATGATACTTGATTTCTGACTTATTTAATTTATTTGATAAATGAATATTTGAAGTATATATTAATTGAGTTTATTTAAATGATATTGGATTTATGAAATGTGGGAGATTTAAAGTTTTGAAATATACTAAAGATTGAATATTGTATTTTGTGGATTTAATCTATATTGTGAATTGATAAGATTTGAAACGGTTTGTTGGTAAACTGTAATTGAATTGAAATTTGATGGTTTGAATTTAATAAGTTTGTAAATGTATAGAATTAAAAGATGATTTTAAATATATGATTTCGAAATGCTGTGATTTTCAAAGTATAATGATTTCAAATGTTTTGTTTCAAAAGAGTTATAACTTTGAAAGTATAGACTATTTGAAAGGTGAATATATGTTTGAAATGGAAATGATGTTGTTTTGGAATGAACATAGTTTTGAAATAAAATGATTTTGGTTTCGAAGTATAACTATCAAAGGTATGATATTTTGATATATAAAAATGATTTGAAATAAAGTTTGAAAAGATATAATATTTTGATGTATTAAAATGATTTGAAAAGAAGTTTAAAAGGATACGATATTTTAGAATATTGAAATGATTTGGAAATGATAAATCTTTATTTTGATAAAGACATGATTTTGAAATGATATCTTATTTTGAAGTAAAGTATTGTTTTTAAAAGTTATAACCACGGGTTATAATAACGATTGGTTGGCAAAGAGACCAGGATCGGATATGGACATACTCTCTGTCGATACCGAAAACCACTTTGACAACCGTGTACGCGGTGGAGATTCCAGAATGAAGTAGGATGGTGGCGACGTTCTTAAGGTATGTTACGTGGACCCAACTCCCGTGAGTTGGCATAAGGTGGCTAAAACAGGAGCGATTGACGGACCAAGGAGGTAGCACCTCTTATCGGACACACTTCTTCGATACCATTCTATTACTTGTGATTGATTTGGTGGCCACCCTTGATTGGGAGTGTTGTTCGAGGTGGGCGGTAATGGCTGCTATGCGTCACCACTAGTCCGGATGCATAATTGGTATATCTACCCTGGCATTGCCTAGTTGTGCCGTGTCACCTACCATATCGAGCTTTACTACGATTATGATTTTAAGATCTGACCGCGTTAAGGTTCTCCATCCCCTTAACGCTATTTTCTATATGATTATACTTTACTGATTAGACATTATTATAATAGCGAATATTACTACATAGTAGATAGTTTAACGGATCCTTAAAGAATGGGCGGTCCCAAGCATTCTTTAAGTTACTTGTACCTTATTACAGTTCACTTGAGTTGGTTTATATTATTTAAGTATATATTGTCCTGACTCGAGTGTTTGTGTTTTGCTTTACGCTCGGGTCAGCCTGAGTATTCACATATTTGGATTTCCACCTTCTGGAGATTTGAATCGCTGGAGATTATCTGCTAGTCTTGTTCTATCGACTTCAGTTATGTTGCTCTGTTCAGCTTGTACTTGGTTATCTTATTTATACTTCCGTTGTACTCTATTTGTTCTATTGTATCTTATGTACTCTGATATATTTATATAGTAGCTTCATGAACTACTATTTCTTTTACTTCCGCTGCATTATTTTACTCTGTGTCTGTGATCTGTGATTATATTTATTTACTGTATATTCTGAGATTTGCCAGATTTTAATTACAACGCGGTATTTTGAGCAATTCAACTCCGGCATGAGTGTCTACCTATACACTTATAATGGATGCGAATGGTTGAAAATATCGGGTCGTTACAGTTGGTATCAGAGCTTTGGCTTTGAGGTAAAACTCAGCATATAGAGTAGATTTATTTACAGAATCACTTTCGTTCGAGTTTGAATCTTTTCCTCTTGATTCGAATTTCCTTTTAATTTTTGGAACGTTCCCTGCGGTTCCAAAATTCATTCTTGTCCCTCACTATTCATCTTCTTTTGATTCTGGAGTATCTCATAACTCCACTTCGAATGAGCTTTATAGTGAATTGGTGGTCTCGCCAATATTCTAATGACTTGTAAAAGGGGGAAAACTCCTTTACAAATTTGCATCGATTCACCAGAGATTTATATTTATCCTTGGTTTAGATGCTAATATCTTTTGTTATTCCAAACTCTATCTCTTGAGATTGGATGTAGATTTACCCCAGGAAAATCCACATTTGCTCTTATTCATTAAGTCACGGTTGACCCGGTTAAGGTTGCCCGCGATTTATCTAAGCTTATCCATCTTCATATTTTGTTAATTAATCATCTTGTCTTTGTTTCTAAACTATCTCCAACATTTTGAATTGTACTTTTAAATCTATATTTTATTATATATTATGTTGTTTGAGTTGTTGATGTCGATTTGGGTTTTCGATCGATTCGTCTGATCAACGCTATCGATAGGATTTCTAAAACACTTTGACAGAACAAACCGATACAATATTATTTTAAAATTTGGTTAATTAAATAAATTTTAATATATAAGTAAATTTATGGAACTTAATAAATTGGTTTAAATTGATTATTTAAAATGATAATACTTGATTTATCATTTATTGTTCTACAAAGGAATTTATTAATAGTTGTTTATAAATTTATTTGGGAACTGAAATGAATTTAAAACAAGAAATTTAAAGAGTTTAATTTCCGATGGATTTCAAACCTTGTGTTTAAAATTTTTAAAAGGATATTATTTAAAGTATTTTTGAATAAATTTTTTTTTTGTCTCTAAAGGATTTTAAAGTTTAAAAATTAAGTGCTCTTCTCTTTGTCGCTGGAAAATAATTTCGGTGATGACTGCAGCATCATCGACGTTCATTTTCGAGTTTCGAAGTGAAGAAACCATTCTGTAGTCTTGCTACAGCTTTGTTTTGGGAAACTTGATTGATATAAATTTCTAAAATATGATTGATTTATAAAATATATAGATATATGATTTAAATTTGATTTGACAAATTATGTACATACATTTATCTATCTCTAAATGGTTTGAAAGGAATCAGAGATTTTATTCTTAAATTCTATCTTAAATAATAACTTCAAGTATAAAAAGAAAATCAAAATTTTTGAATAGATGATTCAAGCTTGAAATGATTGAATTAGGATGTTTATAGTGTATATTAATTTTAGAAAGTTTTATTTGAATAATTCTCAATTGCATTCCAATATAACTTACCTTAATTTTTAGAAGTTAACAATGTAATTGGATAATATACAATATAAAAAGATTTTTATAAATAAAATTTGAGTGGTTATAATAAATATTATACACTTAAATTTTAGTTATAAAAAGATTAACACAGGTAAATAGACTAAAAGGTTAATTGAATAATTTACAATACAAATGATGTTAAGGGAGTTAGGAATAAATTAAAAAAGTTATAATAAGTGTAAGCATATTTAACATATGTGATAAAATATTTGAGAGGGATAAATTTAATTATAATTAGAAATAAAGAAGAATTAAATTTATTGAATGTTATACACTTAATTTTAATCAAATCATGATTTTAGAGATTGTTTGTTTAAGAAAATTTGATGATAAGATAATGAAATTAGAGATAGTTAAGATTTATTTAACTTGTGTAAAATTAATTATCAGTTAAGCTGAAACCATGGAAATTTCAAACCTATTATCTTATTTTGTTTTTCAAACTTATTACCTAATTTTGTTTTTCAAATTGTCTGTTAGTTGTCCTTATTTTTCCTTATCTTGCTACAGACTGGTATAGGCATCTATCTATAATCTTTTTTTCTTAGAAATCTTTCTATAATCTTTATAATCTTTGGTAATCATTTTAAATCTGAGCACTGCTTTCCACACACAGACTGTCGGTCAAGCGGAAAGAGTGAATCAGATTCTAGAGGATCTTTTCGTACTTGTGTTCCTGATTCTGGAGAATCTTGGGAAGACCATCTCCACCTTGTTAAACTTACCTATAACCATAGTTATCAGGTATAATTTCAATCTTTTGTCATCTTGTCTTAATCTTATTTCAATTTTATCTTTCCTGTGTTTTCCCGTACTTCATTCCTTTTCGGGGACGAAAAGTTTTGAGTGAGGGAGAGTGTAACAATCCTAGATTTTGGCCTATATTTTAAATTTTGACTTTATTTTTATTTTAAATTATTTTAAACTTGTTCTATTTCAAACATTTCATTTTAAATATAAATGTTGACTATTAAGTGATTTATAGTTCAAACTAGTATAAATTGGATATTTCACTGAAAAGTGAATTTCTATTTAAACTGGTCAAACTTTGACTTTTGAACTTTAAATTTAAATATTTCAAATTCTTAAATTTTATCTTTTATTATGAAAATAGATTTAATTCCATGGATACAGCTTTTCGTTTCGTTGGAAACAGAGTTAAATTGTGAAAGTTATGTATATTTCAATATTGTGTGTAAACTGATGTATTTAGCAATATTGTCTATTTTAAATTATATTTTATTTGTCATATTTTGTTCTAATATGTGTTAGTATTTTATTTTATGTTTAATTTTGTCTTTTAAATAATTTAAAGTGATTTTATAATTTTTCCAAAGCGTATTGAATTTATTTTCTATTTTTAAAGGCTAGTTTCTATTTTTCTGCTATTTTCTTCAATTAAATTATATTTAATTAAAATTTATTTATTCATTTTGTGAATGCATTTTTATTTTATGTTATTATCTTTGTTTATAAAATTTTTACAAGTCCATAAACTTTTTCCAAAGTTCATTGCATTTATTTTTCATATTTTCAAGACTATTTGCAATTTTTGCTGTTTTACTTAATTAAATTTTATATAATTAATAATTAATTAATTTATTTTTGTTTATTTACTAAATTTTCGTATTTTATCTGAGTTTATATATATATTTCAGTTATATAAAACTTAAAAAGAAATTAGAGGAAATATGAAAAGTTTTAAACTATTGAAATTCCTATGGCTTTTCACCTCCCGACCTTTCACTTTCTCAACTCCTCTCTTCAATGTTTTTGGCCATGCATACCCTATTCTTTTCAGCGGACTTCTTTTCATTTTTTTTCACGCAAACACTTCTCTTTCTCCTCCAAAAAAATCACGGCCATGGCTTCAAAATTTTGGGTAAAAATTCCTTCTTTCTTCCTTGTTTTCTATGTTTTTTCTATTGAAACTGCATATGCTCTCTACCTTCATAGTTTGGTTCCTCCTCCTCCAGGCTTTGGCCGACCACCACGACCCCCTTCCTCTGACCATCACCCATCCTAGAAACCCTCCTCCTCAGGCCTAACCAATCCAAGTCCAAGATCTACACAAAATCCACCAAAAACCATCACAAACTATCACTTATGACCTAGAATTGTCATCTCCTCCTTCTACCACCTTTTGCCACCACTACCTCCACCACCACCACCTCTGACCTGACCTTCCACCAACTCTGGCCCACACTCCAACCACCACCTGACCACCACATACCATGGCCAAGCCACATCAGCAAGGGGCCGAACCCTATGGTGCAACAAAAGCCACACTTTGCCTTGAAACCCTTTGGTATTCCATTGCCTTCAACACCTTGTAACTTCCACTCACCTTCATCACCTTGTAGCCGCACCTTTTCCAGACCATACCTGATCCAAACCATGCCTTTAGCCATGCCATTTCAGATCTGGAGCTGAAGCATAGGTGGTAGGAAGCAAGTGCAAACACTTTGACTTTGTTTATGCATCCATTTCTAGCATTATTTATTGAATTTTTGGGTTGAAATCTTATGTTGTTTGTAATTGTTTGGTTTGAATGTGACAAGGCAATTAGCTTTGGCTCTCCCACACTCAAATAATTATCGTGCTCTCGTGCCTTTGGAAATCTTTGTTGTGCGTTTGTGGTTGTCATCTCCAGCTTGAACAAGTGAGTAATTCTCACCAGACAATGTGTACTTATATAACTAGTAAACTGACACCATTTGAATCTGTAAAATTATATCATCCTGTTGTAACTGTTATATTATGATCATATAATGTTTACCCCTGTTATTACATATGTTATATCATCTATTACTGTTATCTCATGCTATTCTGTTTATTTATATCAGTTTATCACACTGCAAGTTCCCTGTAGATTAGAATCACTATGGGTTGAAATGATACATACCCGAACGGACTTTAGAATAAGGAAAAATCGTTATGGGCTGAAATGATAGGCCTGAACGGTTTTTATTTATTTATTTATATTACTTGGGATTGCGGGTTTGAAATGATAAAACCCGGTTTTTCTTTGTAAACTGCGGATTGAAATGATACATATCCGTATCACTTGACCTAGGCTAGAAAATTATATACAGACCCGTGGTTTATATATTTTTCTGAAATTTTTAAAATACTTTTTTTAATGTAAGTATTATGGTATTTTGATTTAAATTTCATTAAAATGATTTCTATAAAGTATTTGTGATTTTCTACAAATTAAATAAGTGAATTAAGTAAATGGTGAAGTAGAATTTGAAATATAAGTTAATTTTGGAATTTATGGTTTTGTTTATAAATGGAATTTTTGTAAAGTAAGAAAATATGACAAATTTGATTTAAAGATGAATTTAATGATTTTTATTAAGTAATAATAATGTTTTAAAGGTGTTAATGATTTTGTATAAATTAAAATATGGAATAAATGAACATTTAAGCTGAATTTGGAAATATAACTTAAATTGAATTTTGTGAAATTTGTTTAAAAGTGAAATTTTAATTAAGTAAAATAAATGGAAATAAGCTATATTTTTGGAAATTTAAACTTTGTTGTTAAGTTAATAATTTAATTAAAGAAATGAAAATTTAATTGTTATTAAATTTGGTATGGAAATTTGACTTTATAAAATCATAGAAATAAAGGTATTTAAATGATTGTGTTAAATGTGAAATATATGATTTTATAAGTTAAAATGATTTATATTAAAAGTTAATTATTTGTGGAATTGTAAATAAAACTCTGAATATGATTTAACAGCATTTTGAAATGTAATGTAAAGGATATTACAGCATTTTGTAAATGTTGTAGTGTTTTAAATGAACTAAAAGGTTAATTTGAAATAAAGGCTATTATAGCACTTTGTAAGTGCTATAGTGGTTAAACTTAACATGTAAGTTAATTGAAACTTAAAAGAAATCTATTACAGCATTTAACGTTGTCTTTTGTTAATTAACTGTTTTAAACTATAACTTTACGTAGCATTTTATAAGTGCTACGGAAACTATATTTTGTTGTTTTAAATTAATTTTAATGAAAAATAATCTCTGGAAAATGATAAAATTTTGGGAAATTAAATGTTAAATTTCTAAAGATAATGAAGAGATATTTAAGTGGAAGAATTTGATTTCTAATGTGAGTTTAAAATGGTATTTAAATTTAATAAAATGAATGGATTTAAATGGTATTTAAATGAATAAAAATGAATGGTGTTTTGAATAATATTTTGATATTGTGAAATGAGTTTGAAATGATACTTGATTTCTGACTTATTTAATTTATTTGATAAATGAATATTTGAAGTATATATTAATTGAGTTTATTTAAATGATATTGGATTTATGAAATGTGGGAGATTTAAAGTTTTGAAATATACTAAAGATTGAATATTGTATTTTGTGGATTTAATCTATATTGGGAATTGATAAGATTTGAAATGGTTTGTTGGTAAACTGTAATTGAATTGAAATTTGATGGTTTGAATTTAATAAGTTTGTAAATGTATAGAATTAAAAGATGATTTTAAATATATGATTTCGAAATGCTGTGATTTTCAAAGTATAATGATTTCAAATGTTTTGTTTCAAAAGAGTTATAACTTTGAAAGTATAGACTATTTGAAAGGTGAATATATGTTTGAAATGGAAATGATGTTGTTTTGAAATGAACATAGTTTTGAAATAAAATGATTTTGGTTTCGAAGTATAACTATCAAAGGTATGATATTTTGATATATAAAAATGATTTGAAATAAAGTTTGAAAAGATATAATATTTTGATGTATTAAAATGATTTGAAAAGAAGTTTGAAAGGATACGATATTTTAGAATATTGAAATGATTTGGAAATGATAAATCTTTATTTTGATAAAGACATGATTTTGAAATGATATTTTATTTTGAAGTAAAGTATTGTTTTTAAAAGTTATAACCACGGGTTATAATAACGATTGGTTGGCAAAGAGACCGGGATCGGATATGGACATACTCTCTGTCGATACCGAAAACCACTTTGACAACCGTGTACGCGGTGGAGATTCCAGAATGAAGTAGGATGGTGGCGACGTTCTTAAGGTATGTTACGTGGACCCAACTCCCGTGAGTTGGCATAAGGTGGCTAAAACAGGAGCGATTGACGGACCAAGGAGGTAGCACCTCTTATCGGACACACTTCTTCGATACCATTCTATTACTTGTGATTGATTTGGTGGCCACCCTTGATTGGGAGTGTTGTTCGAGGTGGGCGGTAGTGGCTGCTATGCGTCACCACTAGTCCGGATGCGTAATTGGTATATCTACCCTGGCATTACCTAGTTGTGCCGTGTCACCTACCATATCGAGCTTTACTACGATTACGATTTTAAGATCCGACCGCGTTAAGGTTCTCCATCCCCTTAACGCTATTTTCTATATGATTATACTTTACTGATTAGACATTATTATAATAGCGAATATTACTACATAGTAGATAGTTTAACGGATCCTTAAAGAATGGGCGGTCCCAAGCATTCTTTAAGTTACTTGTACCTTATTACAGTTCACTTGAGTTGGTTTATATTATATAAGTATATATTGTCCTGACTCGAGTGTTTGTGTTTTGCTTTACGCTCGGGTCAGCCTGAGTATTCACAGATTTGGATTTCCACCTTCTGGAGATTTGAATCGCTGGAGATTATCTGCTAGTCTTGTTCTATCGACTTCAGTTATGTTGCTCTCTTCAGCTTGTACTTGGTTATCTTATTTATACTTCCGTTGTACTCTATTTCTTCTATTGTATCTTATGTACTCTGATATATTTATATAGTATGTAACAACCCGGTATTTCGTATCGATTAACTATCGTCTTTAGACGATTTCTTTTTTTTTCTCGCTAATCGTTGTTACTCGCTATTGCAGTTTTGAGTTGATTTAAAATTCTTTCAAAAATTTGTTGAACTGTATGCGGGCTTTAAATAAAATCAGGGCCCAAGTTCCTTTTTTATATTTTTATTGCATTAGCCTTAAGGACCCGATCCCCTCTTAATTATTTCGTTCGAACCCCTTCATGTTATAAGCCCGATCCTCTTTTGTTCTCTCTGGAGATTAAAAATGGCGACTCTCGTCCCCTTTTTTCTTCGATCTGGAAACTAGGGCTTTGACTCTTCGATTCTTTGTCGCTTTGAATTAGGGCTTTGCGAAGCTCCGATACTATTTCGATCGATTGTTGGTTGTGCGCGATTTATTCTGGCTCGATCGATCTCCTGTTGTTTTCTTCGATTGCTTCGGCCTCGACTTCGACAGCTTCGTCTTTCCTTCGTGGCTAAGGTGAGTGTTTCCGGCACTCACATCTAATGCAAATGATTAGGCTCGTCTGCTTATTGTTTTCGTTGTCTTCGACACTGACATTGTTAGTGGTTGGGTTTGATTCTCTGTTGCCTGTCACTGTTTTGAATTGGTGGTTTAAATTATCGCGGCATTGTTCGATTTTTGTTCGTTTCACTGCTGCTTTATGTCTTTGGGCATTTTGTTTTGACCGTGGGATCCCTAGGTTGATGACGTTCGACCGTTGAACTTGATGGTCTGAGGTCATCGATTTACAGCTCCGTATACATTGCATTTCCTAGTTACTGTGACTTTATGACCTCTGGCTTGTTTTTGTATTGCTCGATTTCTTGTACCTGGGTTAATTGGTCTCTCTGACATTGTTAATTTGTTTTCCAAGGAGTCGACTTTGTTTTAGTTGTCTTTGGTTTCGATGCAGAACCATTCGACCTTCTCTTGGTCGTTACAGTAGTGAATTTCCTGCCTAACTTTGAGTTTGGTAACTTTGTTGCCTCCGGTTTCCATGAATTCTGTACTGCCCTGTACATTGGAGTCTATACTTATAAATGAAAATTTACTATACACTAGGGATTTTTAACTTGTTTCCCAACCAATCACATTTCTCATTTTAAACAAGAAATTATACATGTATATTAGGTGTTGTTGTAGAAATGTTCGTGTATGTATACATTGTTGACCATTGTTTGAGTTAAGTATTGTCTTATTGAATTTGAAGTGCTTTGTCTTAAGTTTGAGTTGAATCAGTGGTTCCATTAATGATGTTATACTTGTGTTGTCTCTGCTATATTTTTGCTGAGACTACACTTATATTGTCCACTGTTTTAATTTGAGCTTGCACTGTTTATTTTGCATATAAAACTTGGATCCTTTGTTCCATCACTGTTGTATCTGGTTTGGCATTGTTTCTAACTTGATACTGTCTGGCTCTTTTTGAAGTTGCATCTGTTAGATTGTAGTCCATGTGTTCACATTGATTATGTGCACTATGCCTTAGCCTTGCTTGTGCATTGCCCCATACATCGGTTACATCCACATTGTCACTGTTTGATATAGTTGCATTTCAGTTGTGCTTGCAGTTCCATTATTTTATTATTATTGCAGCCCCATCTTGTTCATTTGATGTTGGGTTCAGTTTTGTGCCAATTGACTCTGCATTCGCACTGTCTCTGACCCTTTGGCACTCCTGTTCATCTCAGTTGCATTTTGTGGTGATCTGGTGCCTATAGGTGCTTTCATTTTGAACTAATCGAGTTCAATTACAGTAGTATTCTCATTTATGTGTTAGCCGCCCCATTTACTTGTATTTAGGTGATCTGGTGTTTATCTAGTAGTGGCAGTGGAATTGAAACTGCTGCTACTATTGATCAGTGGATCGTTCTATAGTTGTACTGTATGTTTCTGGGGCATTTTCTTCTCTGATGACTCAAGATTTTTGAGCTTATCTGCCCTGTGCCTTAAACTTACTATTTGAACTTTGGTTAGTATTGAAAACTTACATTCTGTAGCATGATGTCTACCCCTTTTTGTTCTCAAGCCACCTTATGCTTAGTACTTGATCCACTGTCACTTTGCCATCTCTTTGCTCTATTTGAACGTCTGCTCCGTTCGAACATGCATAGTTGCTGTTGCTGGAGACTGTCATTCCACTTGCATTCTTATGCTTAAATGATTTAGTCGTTGCTGTGGCCTTATTTAGGTACACATACTCGTTTATCTCTGGATGGCATCCCTTTATGTAGATTCACTTTGCCATCTCAGTTTGCTTTCACCACTTTGTACTGTGGTCCCTCTGTCCATTCTGGGTTGGATATTTTGATTTTCGACTTATTAGTTGCTGTAAATACCTGGAGTTGTGGCGACTTTATATTCTGTTGTGGCGAGGCAGTGCACGCGTGCGTGCACTGCAGCCACACCGAATTGGCAGATTTTAATTGATATTTCTTTCATTCTTAATTCATTGACCTGTTGCGTAATTCGTAGGCTGTATTGGCGAGGCAGTACACGTCAGCGTGTACTGCAGCCAATTAGCATTGATGTTTTTACATTGACATTTCAATTGTTTAAACTGCTTTGGACTTCTGTTTTGTGGATTAACACTGTTTAGTGTATATCTGCCGTTATCCAATTCTCGTATCGAGAGTTGGATATACGAGATTTCTGTGACTGTCATCTATATTGAGATTGATTATTATTGCTTCTATGCTCTAATAACTGATTTTGAATTAGACTGATCCGAGTATTATTTTCTTTTGAATGTAATACTCGGGTCAGACCGAGTATTTACAGGTTGTAGATTTTTAGCTTTGGGTTGCTGCTAGAGCTATGAAGACTTTTTATATCAGTTGAAGTGGTCTTCGTCTTGTTGTAGTAGTCAGTGTGTCTGTTTTAAGATGATAATGTATTCATGTATATTAGTCGATAATGTACTTGTATATATAACTTCTTGAGTCGACAATTGTAGTTGTATCATTTGTATTGTGTCAAATGTATTGTAACTGATATCAGTTATTGTATATATGAGACTTTTCGTTCCATCTTTATTCCGCATTTATGTTATCTGTGTTATTTTTATATCTACTGTCCTAAACTATTATAGCCACTGTGTAATAGCTTTGAGTTTGTATCGGTATGTCGGTATTCCTCTAAAAATTGAAATGAAATGTTTTATTATCTGACATATCGGTGCTCGCACAAAGCAATTACATAGATGGTCGCTCCTCAACAGCCTTATTCTCCGTGCTAGTTGACAGCACTACACCGTAGTGTTCTCGGCTAGCGTGGGTATAGAGGTGGGGCGTCACAGCTTGGTATCAGAGCCTGGGGTTTAGGACAATTATAAAACATAACTTAGATGGAACATGTGTTACAACTATCTGTCGATGTTTTATCTCTCATCTTTACATATGATTATTTTTGACTGTTAGGTATGAATTCCTAACGCTTATTCTTGTGTTTTCGGCTTTGAATTGATTTAGCCGATGTTGATTTTGTTTTAATTTGGCAAATTAAAGCCATTTTGACTTTTGGACTTTGTTCCACTTTTGTTCTATGCTATGAGTGTCATTGTGTACCTGTTACACTGTGATGAAAAATAGCTGGACCAGTTGCAAATTGAGTGATTTTGATTTCTCATTCACATTTAGTTTGAATCTCAGCGATTTTAAACTTGATATTTTGTGTTTTCCTCATCTGGACTTCCCTTCGACTTCGGTCACTTTGTTTTTGAGAAATTGCTGATTTCTTGATCTTCAAGACTCTGATTTTGTTTGCCGTTGGTTTCTTTGATAATGATGATTGATTCATTTTGTACTCGACTGCGGCTATTAATTGTTGGCTTCGACATTAACTTGATTCTTACTTTTGTTGAAGTCATTTATGCATTTCCGCTCGATTTGCTTTGTTTTTCCAGTTGATGATCGATTCTTCTTTTCTAATTAGTTGTTATCACCTTTGTCTATTTTGATAACTTCTATTTCTGGAATTTTTGGTATTCCTACTTTGATAAATTTGGAATCGAATTCTTTGGATTCTATTCACATCTTCGTATGTGAATTCTTGTGATTGATTGTTTCTACAATCATTTTTGTGATTTGTCACTTTAAAAATATAAAGGTTTTCTATACTAGTAGTAAATATTAAAATTCTTTTTCCAAACGATTTCAAAACTATTTTACTACAAAGCTCTTTTTCTTAAACCGTTTTTCAATCTATTAGTATATACAAGCCTTTATTTCACTCGTATGAGAAATTGAATTAAACGGCTTAGTAAAACAAGTGGTATGAAACGCTTGCGTTTACTTCGTCGGTTAACTCCTGGACTTGTTCGATTGAACTTTTTGTGACAATTTTCTAGTGTAATTGACACTTCTCGTTGATCATGACGATCATTTTAAGGTTAGTCTAGACCGCAGTAGTGTGATTCCGACTCACACATATTTCTTTGTTCGCAAGGTTAGACTAGACCGCAGTAGTGTGATTCCGACTCACACATATCTCTTTGTTTGCAAGGTTAGACTAGACACCACTTGTGTGATTCCATTCACACATACCTTTTTGCTTTTTGGTTAGTCTGGACCTTAATTAGTGTGATTCCGACTCACACATATCTTTTTGTTTGCAAGGTTAGACTAGACACCACTTGTGTGATTCCATTCACACATACCTTTTTGCTTTTTGGTTAGTCTGGACCTTAATTTGTGTGATTCCACTCACCCATGTCTTTTTCTCTGCGAGGTTAGCCTAGACCTCAATCTGTGTGATTCCGACTCACACGCGTGGGATAGCGACCCACGGTCTTCGGACCATTCCTGTGTGAAACTTTAATGGATGGCTTCCATGAGATAGCGTCTCATCTTGTGATACCGGTATTTTGGAGTTTTCATGCTCCCATTTTGTGATAGGCATTTCCCTTTTCCTTTTTATGGTTTAGACTAGCAAATGTGCGATGTCTCTTTCTCTGCGAGGTTAGCCTAGACCTCAATCTGTGTGATTCCGACTCACACACGTGGGATAGCGACCCACGGTCTTCGGACCATTCCTGTGTGAAACTTTAATGGTTAGCCACCATGAGATAGCGTCTCGTCTTGTGAAACCGGTGTTTTGGAGTTTTCATACTCCCGTTTTCTGATAGGCTCTTTTCCCCCTCTTTTTGTGATTTCTGGATTTCTTGTGATGATTTCTAGAATTTGTGCTTCACCAATTTTCGTGATTTCTATTGACAAGTTTTGTCAATTTTTGTGTATTGGTGAATTCATGTGTTATTAACTTGTTATGAATACAAGTTTAGGGTATGATATCCCTTTCTATCTTTGAGAAGATTCTTGTGACATTTTTGATGAATGAAAATTCATTTGGCATTATATTTTGATGCCAGTTATTTTGATGAGATTTTGACGTGTTAACTTCAGTACTCGTCAATTTTGAAATCGATTTACAAGCGGTTCTCCCGCAACACTGATATTGCTAATTTAATCACGTGTTTTCAAAATTCTTTATTTTTAAAAGTTGTTTCAAAAATATAAATTAAAATTGTTTTCAAAATTTTTACAGTTTACAATTTTCAAAAGAACGAGGAAGCGATTTAAACGTTTCAGCAAAATCGAGGACTATGACCCCTTTCTTTTACTGATTCGCTTAATTCCGGACTTGTCCGTTTGAGAATGTGAAATGTTATTTTTAAAACACACAATCCTGCACTTTCAAGGAAATGATAAAGAGATTTAAACGATTTAGCAAAAGTACGGACTATGAAACCATACTTTTACTACTTCGGTTAATTCCGGACTCGTTAATTGAATATTTATGACTTCTGATTATCGTTTTTGATAATCAGATGTTTGTGATTTCTGATTATCGTTTTTGATAATCAGATATTTGTGAAATTTGATTATCGTTTGAGATAATTAAATATTTTTCGATTTGATAATCGAATATTTGTGATTTCTGATTATCGTTTTTGATAATCAGATATTTGTGAAATTTGATTATCGTTTGAGATAATTAAATATTTTTCGATTTGATAATCGAATCTTTGTGATTTCTGATTATCGTTTTTGATAATCAGATATTTGTGAAATTTGATTATCGTTTGAGATAATTAAATATTTTTCGATTTGATAATCGAATCTTTATGATTTCTGATTATCGTTTTTGATAATCAGATATTTGTGAAATTTGATTATCGTTTGAGATAATTAAATATTTTTCGATTTGATAATCGAATCTTTGTGATTTCTGATTATCGTCTTTGATAATCAGATATTTGTGAAATTTGATTATCGTTTGAGATAATTAAATATTTTTCGATTTGATAATCGAACCTTTGTGATTTCTGATTATCGTTTTTAATAATCAGATATTTGTGAAAATTCGATTATCATTTTAGATGATTGAATATTTGCGATTTTGAGATTCGAGCTTCGTCTTTTTCTCTGATGATTCAGGTGAGTAATTTGATTTACTCACATTCAATTCGTGCAGTACGTGATTTCTGCTCTGATCCCTTTTCTTTCAATTGCTAGAACTCGATTGATTCTTGCTTCTGATAGTCGTCTGATTTTGATTCCTTGATCCCCTCGATGTTGATTCTTTTGATTTTAAGCAATCGAACCTTTTGATTTTTATCTGATACTTCCATAATTCTAATGCTTCCCTGTGGCATTTGCTTTGCTTATGCATTCGACATTGCCATGCTCTTATGGTTGTTACCTTGTTTCCACTTATTCCTTAAGATTGCGAGGACGCAATTTCTTTAAGGAGGGGAGTCTGTAACAACCCGGTATTTCGTATCGATTAACTATCGTCTTTAGACGATTTCTTTTTTTTTCTCGCTAATCGTTGTTACTCGCTATTGCAGTTTTGAGTTGATTTAAAATTCTTTCAAAAATTTGTTGAACTGTATGCGGGCTTTAAATAAAATCAGGGCCCAAGTTCCTTTTTTATATTTTTATTGCATTAGCCTTAAGGACCCGATCCCCTCTTAATTATTTCGTTCGAACCCCTTCATGTTATAAGCCCGATCCTCTTTTGTTCTCTATGGAGATTAAAAATGGCGACTCTCGTCCCCTTTTTTCTTCGATCTGGAAACTAGGGCTTTGACTCTTCGATTCTTTGTCGCTTTGAATTAGGGCTTTGCGAAGCTCCGATACTATTTCGATCGATTGTTGGTTGTGCGCGATTTATTCTGGCTCGATCGATCTCCTGTTGTTTTCTTCGATTGCTTCGGCCTCGACTTCGACAGCTTCGTCTTTCCTTCGTGGCTAAGGTGAGTGTTTCCGGCACTCACATCTAATGCAAATGATTAGGCTCGTCTGCTTATTGTTTTCGTTGTCTTCGACACTGACATTGTTAGTGGTTGGGTTTGATTCTCTGTTGCCTGTCACTGTTTTGAATTGGTGGTTTAAATTATCGCGGCATTGTTCGATTTTTGTTCGTTTCACTGCTGCTTTATGTCTTTGGGCATTTTGTTTTGACCGTGGGATCCCTAGGTTGATGACGTTCGACCGTTGAACTTGATGGTCTGAGGTCATCGATTTACAGCTCCGTATACATTGCATTTCCTAGTTACTGTGACTTTATGACCTCTGGCTTGTTTTTGTATTGCTCGATTTCTTGTACCTGGGTTAATTGGTCTCTCTGACATTGTTAATTTGTTTTCCAAGGAGTCGACTTTGTTTTAGTTGTCTTTGGTTTCGATGCAGAACCATTCGACCTTCTCTTGGTCGTTACAGTAGTGAATTTCCTGCCTAACTTCGAGTTTGGTAACTTTGTTGCCTCCGGTTTCCATGAATTCTGTACTGCCCTGTACATTGGAGTCTATACTTATAAATGAAAATTTACTATACACTAGGGATTTTTAACTTGTTTCCCAACCAATCACATTTCTCATTTTAAACAAGAAATTATACATGTATATTAGGTGTTGTTGTAGAAATGTTCGTGTATGTATACATTGTTGACCATTGTTTGAGTTAAGTATTGTCTTATTGAATTTGAAGTGCTTTGTCTTAAGTTTGAGTTGAATCAGTGGTTCCATTAATGATGTTATACTTGTGTTGTCTCTGCTATATTTTTGCTGAGACTACACTTATATTGTCCACTGTTTTAATTTGAGCTTGCACTGTTTATTTTGCATATAAAACTTGGATCCTTTGTTCCATCACTGTTGTATCTGGTTTGGCATTGTTTCTAACTTGATACTGTCTGGCTCTTTTTGAAGTTGCATCTGTTAGATTGTAGTCCATGTGTTCACATTGATTATGTGCACTATGCCTTAGCCTTGCTTGTGCATTGCCCCATACATCGGTTACATCCACATTGTCACTGTTTGATATAGTTGCATTTCAGTTGTGCTTGCAGTTCCATTATTTTATTATTATTGCAGCCCCATCTTGTTCATTTGATGTTGGGTTCAGTTTTGTGCCAATTGACTCTGCATTCGCACTGTCTCTGACCCTTTGGCACTCCTGTTCATCTCAGTTGCATTTTGTGGTGATCTGGTGCCTATAGGTGCTTTCATTTTGAACTAATCGAGTTCAATTACAGTAGTATTCTCATTTATGTGTTAGCCGCCCCATTTACTTGTATTTAGGTGATCTGGTGTTTATCTAGTAGTGGCAGTGGAATTGAAACTGCTGCTACTATTGATCAGTGGATCGTTCTATAGTTGTACTGTATGTTTCTGGGGCATTTTCTTCTCTGATGACTCAAGATTTTTGAGCTTATCTGCCCTGTGCCTTAAACTTACTATTTGAACTTTGGTTAGTATTGAAAACTTACATTCTGTAGCATGATGTCTACCCCTTTTTGTTCTCAAGCCACCTTATGCTTAGTACTTGATCCACTGTCACTTTGCCATCTCTTTGCTCTATTTGAACGTCTGCTCCGTTCGAACATGCATAGTTGCTGTTGCTGGAGACTGTCATTCCACTTGCATTCTTATGCTTAAATGATTTAGTCGTTGCTGTGGCCTTATTTAGGTACACATACTCGTTTATCTCTGGATGGCATCCCTTTATGTAGATTCACTTTGCCATCTCAGTTTGCTTTCACCACTTTGTACTGTGGTCCCTCTGTCCATTCTGGGTTGGATATTTTGATTTTCGACTTATTAGTTGCTGTAAATACCTGGAGTTGTGGCGACTTTATATTCTGTTGTGGCGAGGCAGTGCACGCGTGCGTGCACTGCAGCCACACCGAATTGGCAGATTTTAATTGATATTTCTTTCATTCTTAATTCATTGACCTGTTGCGTAATTCGTAGGCTGTATTGGCGAGGCAGTACACGTCAGCGTGTACTGCAGCCAATTAGCATTGATGTTTTTACATTGACATTTCAATTGTTTAAACTGCTTTGGACTTCTGTTTTGTGGATTAACACTGTTTAGTGTATATCTGCCGTTATCCAATTCTCGTATCGAGAGTTGGATATACGAGATTTCTGTGACTGTCATCTATATTGAGATTGATTATTATTGCTTCTATGCTCTAATAACTGATTTTGAATTAGACTGATCCGAGTATTATTTTCTTTTGAATGTAATACTCGGGTCAGACCGAGTATTTACAGGTTGTAGATTTTTAGCTTTGGGTTGCTGCTAGAGCTATGAAGACTTTTTATATCAGTTGAAGTGGTCTTCGTCTTGTTGTAGTAGTCAGTGTGTCTGTTTTAAGATGATAATGTATTCATGTATATTAGTCGATAATGTACTTGTATATATAACTTCTTGAGTCGACAATTGTAGTTGTATCATTTGTATTGTGTCAAATGTATTGTAACTGATATCAGTTATTGTATATATGAGACTTTTCGTTCCATCTTTATTCCGCATTTATGTTATCTGTGTTATTTTTATATCTACTGTCCTAAACTATTATAGCCACTGTGTAATAGCTTTGAGTTTGTATCGGTATGTCGGTATTCCTCTAAAAATTGAAATGAAATGTTTTATTATCTGACATATCGGTGCTCGCACAAAGCAATTACATAGATGGTCGCTCCTCAACAGCCTTATTCTCCGTGCTAGTTGACAGCACTACACCGTAGTGTTCTCGGCTAGCGTGGGTATAGAGGTGGGGCGTCACAGCTTGGTATCAGAGCCTGGGGTTTAGGACAATTATAAAACATAACTTAGATGGAACATGTGTTACAACTATCTGTCGATGTTTTATCTCTCATCTTTACATATGATTATTTTTGACTGTTAGGTATGAATTCCTAACGCTTATTCTTGTGTTTTCGGCTTTGAATTGATTTAGCCGATGTTGATTTTGTTTTAATTTGGCAAATTAAAGCCATTTTGACTTCTGGACTTTGTTCCACTTTTGTTCTATGCTATGAGTGTCATTGTGTACCTGTTACACTGTGATGAAAAATAGCTGGACCAGTTGCAAATTGAGTGATTTTGATTTCTCATTCACATTTAGTTTGAATCTCAGCGATTTTAAACTTGATATTTTGTGTTTTCCTCATCTGGACTTCCCTTCGACTTCGGTCACTTTGTTTTTGAGAAATTGCTGATTTCTTGATCTTCAAGACTCTGATTTTGTTTGCCGTTGGTTTCTTTGATAATGATGATTGATTCATTTTGTACTCGACTGCGGCTATTAATTGTTGGCTTCGACATTAACTTGATTCTTACTTTTGTTGAAGTCGTTTATGCATTTCCGCTCGATTTGCTTTGTTTTTCCAGTTGATGATCGATTCTTCTTTTCTAATTAGTTGTTATCACCTTTGTCTATTTTGATAACTTCTATTTCTGGAATTTTTGGTATTCCTACTTTGATAAATTTGGAATCGAATTCTTTGGATTCTATTCACATCTTCGTATGTGAATTCTTGTGATTGATTGTTTCTACAATCATTTTTGTGATTTGTCACTTTAAAAATATAAAGGTTTTCTATACTAGTAGTAAATATTAAAATTCTTTTTCCAAACGATTTCAAAACTATTTTACTACAAAGCTCTTTTTCTTAAACCGTTTTTCAATCTATTAGTATATACAAGCCTTTATTTCACTCGTATGAGAAATTGAATTAAACGGCTTAGTAAAACAAGTGGTATGAAACGCTTGCGTTTACTTCGTCGGTTAACTCCTGGACTTGTTCGATTGAACTTTTTGTGACAATTTTCTAGTGTAATTGACACTTCTCGTTGATCATGACGATCATTTTAAGGTTAGTCTAGACCGCAGTAGTGTGATTCCGACTCACACATATTTCTTTGTTCGCAAGGTTAGACTAGACCGCAGTAGTGTGATTCCGACTCACACATATCTCTTTGTTTGCAAGGTTAGACTAGACACCACTTGTGTGATTCCATTCACACATACCTTTTTGCTTTTTGGTTAGTCTGGACCTTAATTAGTGTGATTCCGACTCACACATATCTTTTTGTTTGCAAGGTTAGACTAGACACCACTTGTGTGATTCCATTCACACATACCTTTTTGCTTTTTGGTTAGTCTGGACCTTAATTTGTGTGATTCCACTCACCCATGTCTTTTTCTCTGCGAGGTTAGCCTAGACCTCAATCTGTGTGATTCCGACTCACACGCGTGGGATAGCGACCCACGGTCTTCGGACCATTCCTGTGTGAAACTTTAATGGATGGCTTCCATGAGATAGCGTCTCATCTTGTGATACCGGTATTTTGGAGTTTTCATGCTCCCATTTTGTGATAGGCATTTCCCTTTTCCTTTTTATGGTTTAGACTAGCAAATGTGCGATGTCTCTTTCTCTGCGAGGTTAGCCTAGACCTCAATCTGTGTGATTCCGACTCACACACGTGGGATAGCGACCCACGGTCTTCGGACCATTCCTGTGTGAAACTTTAATGGTTAGCCACCATGAGATAGCGTCTCGTCTTGTGAAACCGGTGTTTTGGAGTTTTCATACTCCCGTTTTCTGATAGGCTCTTTTCCCCCTCTTTTTGTGATTTCTGGATTTCTTGTGATGATTTCTAGAATTTGTGCTTCACCAATTTTCGTGATTTCTATTGACAAGTTTTGTCAATTTTTGTGTATTGGTGAATTCATGTGTTATTAACTTGTTATGAATACAAGTTTAGGGTATGATATCCCTTTCTATCTTTGAGAAGATTCTTGTGACATTTTTGATGAATGAAAATTCATTTGGCATTATATTTTGATGCCAGTTATTTTGATGAGATTTTGACGTGTTAACTTCAGTACTCGTCAATTTTGAAATCGATTTACAAGCGGTTCTCCCGCAACACTGATATTGCTAATTTAATCACGTGTTTTCAAAATTCTTTATTTTTAAAAGTTGTTTCAAAAATATAAATTAAAATTGTTTTCAAAATTTTTACAGTTTACAATTTTCAAAAGAACGAGGAAGCGATTTAAACGTTTCAGCAAAATCGAGGACTATGACCCCTTTCTTTTACTGATTCGCTTAATTCCGGACTTGTCCGTTTGAGAATGTGAAATGTTATTTTTAAAACACACAATCCTGCACTTTCAAGGAAACGATAAAGAGATTTAAACGATTTAGCAAAAGTACGGACTATGAAACCATACTTTTACTACTTCGGTTAATTCCGGACTCGTTAATTGAATATTTATGACTTCTGATTATCGTTTTTGATAATCAGATGTTTGTGATTTCTGATTATCGTTTTTGATAATCAGATATTTGTGAAATTTGATTATCGTTTGAGATAATTAAATATTTTTCGATTTGATAATCGAATATTTGTGATTTCTGATTATCGTTTTTGATAATCAGATATTTGTGAAATTTGATTATCGTTTGAGATAATTAAATATTTTTCGATTTGATAATCGAATCTTTGTGATTTCTGATTATCGTTTTTGATAATCAGATATTTGTGAAATTTGATTATCGTTTGAGATAATTAAATATTTTTCGATTTGATAATCGAATCTTTATGATTTCTGATTATCGTTTTTGATAATCAGATATTTGTGAAATTTGATTATCGTTTGAGATAATTAAATATTTTTCGATTTGATAATCGAATCTTTGTGATTTCTGATTATCGTCTTTGATAATCAGATATTTGTGAAATTTGATTATCGTTTGAGATAATTAAATATTTTTCGATTTGATAATCGAACCTTTGTGATTTCTGATTATCGTTTTTAATAATCAGATATTTGTGAAAATTCGATTATCATTTTAGATGATTGAATATTTGCGATTTTGAGATTCGAGCTTCGTCTTTTTCTCTGATGATTCAGGTGAGTAATTTGATTTACTCACATTCAATTCGTGCAGTACGTGATTTCTGCTCTGATCCCTTTTCTTTCAATTGCTAGAACTCGATTGATTCTTGCTTCTGATAGTCGTCTGATTTTGATTCCTTGATCCCCTCGATGTTGATTCTTTTGATTTTAAGCAATCGAACCTTTTGATTTTTATCTGATACTTCCATAATTCTAATGCTTCCCTGTGGCATTTGCTTTGCTTATGCATTCGACATTGCCATGCTCTTATGGTTGTTACCTTGTTTCCACTTATTCCTTAAGATTGCGAGGACGCAATTTCTTTAAGGAGGGGAGTCTGTAACAACCCGGTATTTCGTATCGATTAACTATCGTCTTTAGACGATTTCTTTTTTTTTCTCGCTAATCGTTGTTACTCGCTATTGCAGTTTTGAGTTGATTTAAAATTCTTTCAAAAATTTGTTGAACTGTATGCGGGCTTTAAATAAAATCAGGGCCCAAGTTCCTTTTTTATATTTTTATTGCATTAGCCTTAAGGACCCGATCCCCTCTTAATTATTTCGTTCGAACCCCTTCATGTTATAAGCCCGATCCTCTTTTGTTCTCTATGGAGATTAAAAATGGCGACTCTCGTCCCCTTTTTTCTTCGATCTGGAAACTAGGGCTTTGACTCTTCGATTCTTTGTCGCTTTGAATTAGGGCTTTGCGAAGCTCCGATACTATTTCGATCGATTGTTGGTTGTGCGCGATTTATTCTGGCTCGATCGATCTCCTGTTGTTTTCTTCGATTGCTTCGGCCTCGACTTCGACAGCTTCGTCTTTCCTTCGTGGCTAAGGTGAGTGTTTCCGGCACTCACATCTAATGCAAATGATTAGGCTCGTCTGCTTATTGTTTTCGTTGTCTTCGACACTGACATTGTTAGTGGTTGGGTTTGATTCTCTGTTGCCTGTCACTGTTTTGAATTGGTGGTTTAAATTATCGCGGCATTGTTCGATTTTTGTTCGTTTCACTGCTGCTTTATGTCTTTGGGCATTTTGTTTTGACCGTGGGATCCCTAGGTTGATGACGTTCGACCGTTGAACTTGATGGTCTGAGGTCATCGATTTACAGCTCCGTATACATTGCATTTCCTAGTTACTGTGACTTTATGACCTCTGGCTTGTTTTTGTATTGCTCGATTTCTTGTACCTGGGTTAATTGGTCTCTCTGACATTGTTAATTTGTTTTCCAAGGAGTCGACTTTGTTTTAGTTGTCTTTGGTTTCGATGCAGAACCATTCGACCTTCTCTTGGTCGTTACAGTAGTGAATTTCCTGCCTAACTTCGAGTTTGGTAACTTTGTTGCCTCCGGTTTCCATGAATTCTGTACTGCCCTGTACATTGGAGTCTATACTTATAAATGAAAATTTACTATACACTAGGGATTTTTAACTTGTTTCCCAACCAATCACATTTCTCATTTTAAACAAGAAATTATACATGTATATTAGGTGTTGTTGTAGAAATGTTCGTGTATGTATACATTGTTGACCATTGTTTGAGTTAAGTATTGTCTTATTGAATTTGAAGTGCTTTGTCTTAAGTTTGAGTTGAATCAGTGGTTCCATTAATGATGTTATACTTGTGTTGTCTCTGCTATATTTTTGCTGAGACTACACTTATATTGTCCACTGTTTTAATTTGAGCTTGCACTGTTTATTTTGCATATAAAACTTGGATCCTTTGTTCCATCACTGTTGTATCTGGTTTGGCATTGTTTCTAACTTGATACTGTCTGGCTCTTTTTGAAGTTGCATCTGTTAGATTGTAGTCCATGTGTTCACATTGATTATGTGCACTATGCCTTAGCCTTGCTTGTGCATTGCCCCATACATCGGTTACATCCACATTGTCACTGTTTGATATAGTTGCATTTCAGTTGTGCTTGCAGTTCCATTATTTTATTATTATTGCAGCCCCATCTTGTTCATTTGATGTTGGGTTCAGTTTTGTGCCAATTGACTCTGCATTCGCACTGTCTCTGACCCTTTGGCACTCCTGTTCATCTCAGTTGCATTTTGTGGTGATCTGGTGCCTATAGGTGCTTTCATTTTGAACTAATCGAGTTCAATTACAGTAGTATTCTCATTTATGTGTTAGCCGCCCCATT
This sequence comes from Allium fistulosum, assembly GCA_030737815.1. Lineage (NCBI taxonomy): Eukaryota > Viridiplantae > Streptophyta > Magnoliopsida > Asparagales > Amaryllidaceae > Allium > Allium fistulosum. The sequence continues at coordinate 167,900,056 of CM060906.1, read as the reverse complement.
TACTTGTATTTAGGTGATCTGGTGTTTATCTAGTAGTGGCAGTGGAATTGAAACTGCTGCTACTATTGATCAGTGGATCGTTCTATAGTTGTACTGTATGTTTCTGGGGCATTTTCTTCTCTGATGACTCAAGATTTTTGAGCTTATCTGCCCTGTGCCTTAAACTTACTATTTGAACTTTGGTTAGTATTGAAAACTTACATTCTGTAGCATGATGTCTACCCCTTTTTGTTCTCAAGCCACCTTATGCTTAGTACTTGATCCACTGTCACTTTGCCATCTCTTTGCTCTATTTGAACGTCTGCTCCGTTCGAACATGCATAGTTGCTGTTGCTGGAGACTGTCATTCCACTTGCATTCTTATGCTTAAATGATTTAGTCGTTGCTGTGGCCTTATTTAGGTACACATACTCGTTTATCTCTGGATGGCATCCCTTTATGTAGATTCACTTTGCCATCTCAGTTTGCTTTCACCACTTTGTACTGTGGTCCCTCTGTCCATTCTGGGTTGGATATTTTGATTTTCGACTTATTAGTTGCTGTAAATACCTGGAGTTGTGGCGACTTTATATTCTGTTGTGGCGAGGCAGTGCACGCGTGCGTGCACTGCAGCCACACCGAATTGGCAGATTTTAATTGATATTTCTTTCATTCTTAATTCATTGACCTGTTGCGTAATTCGTAGGCTGTATTGGCGAGGCAGTACACGTCAGCGTGTACTGCAGCCAATTAGCATTGATGTTTTTACATTGACATTTCAATTGTTTAAACTGCTTTGGACTTCTGTTTTGTGGATTAACACTGTTTAGTGTATATCTGCCGTTATCCAATTCTCGTATCGAGAGTTGGATATACGAGATTTCTGTGACTGTCATCTATATTGAGATTGATTATTATTGCTTCTATGCTCTAATAACTGATTTTGAATTAGACTGATCCGAGTATTATTTTCTTTTGAATGTAATACTCGGGTCAGACCGAGTATTTACAGGTTGTAGATTTTTAGCTTTGGGTTGCTGCTAGAGCTATGAAGACTTTTTATATCAGTTGAAGTGGTCTTCGTCTTGTTGTAGTAGTCAGTGTGTCTGTTTTAAGATGATAATGTATTCATGTATATTAGTCGATAATGTACTTGTATATATAACTTCTTGAGTCGACAATTGTAGTTGTATCATTTGTATTGTGTCAAATGTATTGTAACTGATATCAGTTATTGTATATATGAGACTTTTCGTTCCATCTTTATTCCGCATTTATGTTATCTGTGTTATTTTTATATCTACTGTCCTAAACTATTATAGCCACTGTGTAATAGCTTTGAGTTTGTATCGGTATGTCGGTATTCCTCTAAAAATTGAAATGAAATGTTTTATTATCTGACATATCGGTGCTCGCACAAAGCAATTACATAGATGGTCGCTCCTCAACAGCCTTATTCTCCGTGCTAGTTGACAGCACTACACCGTAGTGTTCTCGGCTAGCGTGGGTATAGAGGTGGGGCGTTACATAGTAGCTTCATGAACTACTATTTCTTTTACTTCCGCTGCATTATTTTACTCTGTGTCTGTGATCTGTGATTATATTTATTTACTGTATATTCTGAGATTTGCCAAATTTTAATTACAACGCGGTATTTTGAGCAATTCAACTCCGGCATGAGTGTCTACCTATACACTTATAATGGATGCGAATGGTTGAAAATATCGGGTCGTTACATGAAGAGCCATATGGATTGAACATCTTTGCTTTATAAAAGGTTTTGAATTTAGAATAGTTTTGTATATATAGAATAGTTTGTAAAATAGTTTGTATATAAAATAGTTTGTAAATAAAATAGTTCATAAAATAGTTTGTAAAATAGTTTGTAACATAGTTTGTAAATAAAATAGTTTGTAAAATAGTTTTGTATATAAAATAGAATAAACTAGTTTGTATAAGAAAAATAAAAGAAAATAGTTTTGTAAAATGGTTTTAAATTAATAATAGTTTTTCATAAAAGAAAATTTCCAATTTAAATTACGAAGAATATCCAACCCAACAACTTTCAATATCAACGTCAAAGCATATCAATAATATTAGAACATAAGATGTACATATGTCTTTATTTCGCAAAATCACATTCGATCGCTTGCTTGATCACACAATTTCGCTTTCGAACTAGTATTGTTCATTCGACTTCCCTGATGCGGATTTCGATAAGGTTTCTTGACTAGCAACCATCATTCTCCTTGCATAGCCATACACTATGATAGAGAATTGTAGAATCAAATCAAAAATCCATATCAAATATTCGCCATCAAGAATCGAATGAAAAATCCTAATACGAAATGGTGTAATTCGCCTCGAAATTGTGTACTCAAATCCAGATCAAATTAATTATGCGAATAAAATAATATACGTACAACTTATGTACTTATTCCAATTTGTTTTATCACCATTTCATTTTGATTTAAATTCATTATTAATCTCACTGATTAACATAAATATCACTTCATACTTTAATATTTGTTTCACGGAATTTCTCCATTTAATATAAAACATTAATATATTCATTCTCATAACATTGCTTGTATTTCTCTTCATTTTTAAATTAAATTCAATTTTACATGTAAAATTTCTCATTTAATACTACATTTATTGCAACATCCATTTATTTCATAAACAATTTACAAGTCATGACTTTATTTAAAATCATTTCACTTTTAGTTCATATTCATTTATCCAATTAGTTTTCACTTACTTTTCAAATTCATTTATGCCACATTTCATAAATTTAATTAAGTTCATAACTCTTTTTTTTAAATCTCATTTACAACTTTTCCTTAATCACAATTTCGAATTAAACATGCCAAGGCTTAAAGTTCACACTTGTATATTATTACATTACATGCCAATAATGTATACAACAATTCTATTCATTTACTAACATAGATACAACAAATTTAACATTGTTTCACTTGCTTTCAATTTAAGGTTACCAAATTCAACTACATAATTCAACAAAATTTCTACATTTCAACTCATATATTAATTAAGAAGTTTCGACTATCCAAAATATCTAGATTATCCATTTTATTTCAATAGTTGAAACTACCAATCAACAAATAACTATAGTCACAACCAAACATTTCAATTTCATAACCAAATATCCTAATTATTCATTTTATTCTCTTTAATACACCATTACTAAACTAGTGTTTAGTCCATAAATTAAATCAACAATAATTAGCCAATGCTTATAAACTGACTAAATACAACAAATCAACAATAAATGATAATAATTAAATATTACCATTTCACAAATCAAACACATTACAAATAACTATATTAGTTATAAAATTTTCCTTTATATATAACATATAATATTAGGAAAATTATTTCATTTCAAAACTTATATAAAACATTTTTATAACACTAACAAATACGTGCTCTCATATATATATACACACACACATACACACACACACACTCAGACAAACTCTTTCTAGGATATTACTACCCTATCTCTAATAAGTTAACCCCAATAGGCTAAGGTATGTCCAAACCAAAGCTCTGATACCAACTATAACGACCCACCTTTTTGGACGGTTTAAATCGATAATAAACCACACATATCAACTCAAACCATTCAAATGGGAGGATTGTTAATGGGGTAAATAAGAAAATAAGAGAAAAGAAGGAAAAACAAAACACAGAATCTCACAGCGGAATGACAAAATATAATAATCAAATAAACAGTTCATGAAGCTGTTTAACAAATAACATTTGATTACACTTTTACAATATATCAGAGTTATACATACAGCGGGAATAATGATAAAATAAGGCGGTGGAACAACATAATGTAGTGGGATAAAATAATAATATAATACTAAACTCCATCTTCGTCCTCCAGAATAATGTCTTCAACACTGAAAAACTCAGGCTGACCCGAGCATAATGAAAAACAATACACTCGAGTCAAAACTAAAAAAATTCCTATGTAAGTCAAATCAATCTCAAATAAAATGTGAGTGCAATGGCTTCAGAGATGTTACAGGATTTTCCATCTCCTATCAGCTGTACAACGTGAATATAATCATTTAAGGGATTTCAAATAATTCGAAGTACTAATTTAAATCACTTTAATTAAAATAAATCCGAAGTTTAAATTAAAACCTAAACCTTTCAAATAATTCAATTCCAATACATAATACAAATTCAAGAAATTGTATGGGCATACATCATTTCAACCCATAATTTAAATGTCTTAGTTATCCAATTCTTAAATGATTTAGATGACCATTTAAATGACGTCGATAATATACACGGTGATAACAGGGATATATTAAAATAAATAAACAACCATACATCCAACATATCAATCAATAAGCATCCATTTTAAACAACATCCAAATCAACCAATATATTACAACAATTAATAGTTATCAATATAGAGGTTTTAACAATCGATTAAATCCCAATATAAAATTAAATGTCAATTTAATTAATGCAAATTCAGATTCAATATCAATTTAAATGTCAATTTAAACCAACAAACATCAATAATTTTTTTTATATGTCTCATTATAAATTTTATTTAACTTGCAATGGAAATTTTAGTATTATGTGAGTGGGTTGAATCACTCACCTTTTTAGCTTTCCTTCCTCTAATTAGGTTCAGATCCGCCACTACTTTCTTTCTTTTAACTTAGATTTTCTTTTTTATATTTGAAGGTTTTGGAGGAGACGGAGAAGTTTGTATAATCTAAATTTGAAGGAGAAATTTTGAAAAGGCGAAGAAGAAGCAAAGCTCACGTGTAAATAAATGAAACTTACAGGAAAACCAAAAGAGGCATGTGTTAATAAAAGAAGTAATAGAAATAAATAAAAGAAAGGGGTGGTTGAAATTTGAGAAGATAAATAAATGAAAAGATTAATGAACGTGAATAGTGAAATATGAAATTCTAACATATTTAAGACTATTCATTACACAAAGGAAATATAGAGCATTTAATTCAGTTTAGACCGGCGTGCTAGGTGAAAAGTTTTTTTTTCTAAAGGGAAATGAATGCATGTATGAGTGAATAGTGTATGTAAATGAATTCATGAATTAATGCACATACATATTTCATTTCAAATGCAAAGTAACGACTCATTGATAGTTCAATTTATGGCAAGAAGTGAAAGAAAAAATGGAATGAAATATGCAAAAGAGAGAGGTCAACGAAAACGTGAGATGGCGGAAGAATAAAGTAAGGTAATAAATTAATGAGAATGGAAGAATTAGTATACTACAAACAACTTTTGAAATTTAATTTTAAAATGTATATTCCCTTCAATACATTTCATCAACTCCAAATATACACATAAATATATATTAATTTAACCAAATTTTTTTCCACACAATTAATAATATTGAACACACCAATTAATTTAATATTTCTCATTAAAATACTTATTATATTTTTAACACAAAATGTAAGTTACTACTTAATTACAATTCACTTCTCCTTCTTATTAATGGAAAGATTTTAATTGCTATTAATTCCAATAATTAAATTTCAAAACATATGTTGATTATTGGGAAGATGGTTAATCCAATTGTTTTCCTTTAAATTGTAATTCAAACATATCTATTAACATTATTGGTTACAAACATGAGTTATAAATTTACTTACAAATAATTAATTTGGATGTTCATACTAAAAATGGAAGAAAAGGAAAAAGCTTTAGTAAAGCACTTGAAAGGAGCAAAAGAACAAATGAGAAACAAATAAAAAGAATGCGGAAATTATTAATTATAAATAAATCAAATGAATCAACTATTAATTAATAAGAAACGAATGAGTAATCTAACAATTAAGTGGATGCTCAAATGAAACCTACACAAAGAACTTGAATGAAAAGAAAGAGAACGTGGATGTGATAATAAATGTAAAGTAAATGAAGGGACCACTTATATACTGTAAACAAACCTTTGGGATCCAAATTCCAAAACTTCCACCTATAAATTCATTTCAACAAACCCAAATATACACATATTTATCATTTACTTCTCTATTAAAACATTCGTTTTACGTTAATATATGTCCAAACTCCATTAACACAATCAATCAATCAACCAATCAATCTATTCATTTATTTATATATGTTACTCAAACCAATTTTATTAATTAATAAATATATATCAATCTATGCATTATAAAATGATTTACTTTTTTTTACTGTAACGGTCACATTAATGCAACAAATTTAAAAGTTTAACCATATATGAAATGGAAAAATAAATATATGTGAACATGTGTAAGTAATGTACAATTGTTAATAAAAGATAATTTCTAATTCATTTAACAACACTTATACAACCATGAACCCGTTGATATATTTTAAAATTTGAATACTATTAAGTGTGTTTATATGTATATTATTCTAAAATCCAATTTTTCTTCCAAAACCATACTTATTCAAAATGAAAATTTTATTTTTATATGTTTCAAAACATGCAATTATTTAAAATAAAATGTTCATTCCATATTAACACAAAATGCAAGTTCCTATATTAACTCATTCATTACAGTTTCATTTATGTTTCCTTTTAATTGAAACATTTCAATTAATCTAATTCCAGTTCATTTCATCACTAATTTCAAACAAATTCTAATTATAAAACATTGTTTTCTTTTCATTTATACCACTTCAAACATGTTTTATAAAATTTCATATACAACAAAATTTACACACTATTTACAAAGTAAATGTTTTACCTTATTGAAAATCAACTTCTCCAAGATGCATTTCAAATAACAATTTATGTTATTCTTTCATTAAAACATTCACTACATCCTTTATTCAAATTCAACATTTGTTATTCCGGTTAGAGACGAACATACAATTTCACCGTTTATTACAACATTTGGTTTATTTACTTATTTGCAATTTATAACCAAATTTAACTTTACAATCATTTTAATCAATTGAAATTGCATTGAAATAGTTGTCAATTTCCTTAAATTAAGATTACTAACATTACATTATAGTTATTTCTCTCATTATTAAATCTTAAATTTTTTAGAATATTAAATTCCAAAACTTACTAACTAATAAATTTAATTATCGGAAATTTATGGGTCGTTACATAAATGACCTTAGAACTATCAATACAAACACATTAACTAGTCAAAATATTTACTAATTCATTTACAGAACATTAATTATGATTAAAATTAGATATAAACTCCAAAGATTGAATGTAAGAATGATGCTTTCACTTACCTTAAGCAAGGTTGATGAGAAATATATTTCATCTTTAATATAATTGAAAAAGGTCTTTAATACAATTGAAACAATGACTCTTGGTACTAAAATTTCAGAGAGATTTAGAATTAGACATTTATTTCTTCGTGATGAATATTATTATGTGTTTATATTAGTCTTCTAATAAAAAAACTTATTCTTTTCTTTAAATATTCTTTCCTCTCCTCCAGTAACTTTTCATAATCTTTCTTAAATAAATCAACTTCCCTTCCACCGTTAAAATTTCAAACATCGCAATAGGGGATTAATGCTTTAAATCTTTCATATACATTATATACTCTTATTGTCTTCAACTTTCAATATTTTTTTACAAGGTAATCCTACACTTTAATTTTAAAATAGAAAATATACATTGAAAACCATTGGTTTTTTCATACTTAATTACTGTTGCAAAGCTATTAACACCTAACCCTGAGCACGCTCTAGTGGTTTTGTGTATTATTTACTATAATCTTTATTTCAAATTAAAGAATTTTTGTTTGAGATATGCTTTTCTAGATTGGTCCATTGTTTTGAAAAATTATTATTATAAAACGTTGTTATAATTATAATATCAATATAGGATTTTGAGCTTAATTTATGTTCAATTTGAATTATTTTGTTGTTTAGAGTATGATTAATTAGAGTAGTTATAATATGTAATACTAATTCAAATTTTGAACTACCATTTTTCCGATCTGTATGTACAAGCTTGATATGAGTCGTAACTTTTCATTACATCTCAATTTCTTCTTCCTTTTATTGGCGATCCTGCATAAAGGTCTATAATGTTAGTTCCTGGTTTGCTTGATACTGATTGAGTTAAGGGTATGCCCTATGAGTAATTATTTAAATTTTGTAAATTAATTAACTCTATAATCAATTCTTATTCATAATAAAGGTGTTTTTCTTTCTATTATATAACTGTTATAATGTGTTACAAATAATTAATATTTAAATAAAATATATTTAATAGAAAAATCATAAATGAAGTGTTTGAGATAGTAATTACAAATAGTTTAATCATGAGTATTGCGTCATAAATATAATAAACACATCATTTTCAATATTCCTATTCAAGATATCAAGACTGGATATCAACTCACCCGTTGAGACTAGAATACGTAACGCTCTCCAAATACTGGGCAGTGTATTACTCTTGACTATTGAAGGCATCAGAGGATTACATACTGATAGTTATTAGACAACTGTAATGACCCTCATTTTTGTACATTTCTTGTTGATAATGAACCACATATGTCCAACCCAAATTGAACAAAAAGGTGGATTGTTAGGGGTAAAAAGAAATTTAAGACAGAACAAAATCTCACATGAATGGAATAATGTGACGCCCCACCTCTATACTCACACTGGCCAAGGACACTACAGAGTAATGTTGTCGACTAGCACAAAGAATAAGGCCGTTGAGGTGCGACCATCTGTGTAATTTATTTATGCGAGTACCGATATGCCAGATAGAAGGTCATGCATTTCATTTCAAGAGGAAATCTAACATATCAAATACAAACTCAAAGCTACTACACAGTGGCTATGTGGCCTTCGAAAACAAATATAGAAATAAGCATAACACAAATCAGTCACAGATATTCATATCACAAAGGTGGAAATAGATATGAATATAACACATAGAAGTGTTCATCAAAGTAGTGGTCATACAAGATCCTCTACATCACAAAAGAATAGATACAAGTGCTAGACAAAAGAATATGTATACATCAAGGAGTCTCTATCTCAAATGTAAAAAAACAAAAACTACTAAGCTAAAGTAGTTAGCCAAAAGTCAGAAGCTAGTCCCTACTAGGAAGTCAAGTGGAAGCACCTGTAACACCTCGGTCTGACCCGAGTATTATTTAAGAAGAAAAATAATAAACGGATAAGTCTAGCTATAAATATCATATGAGATAAGAAAGGATAAATGATACCACAAAAATGTATGATAACAATAATGGCATAATGTGACAAGTATACATTCGATAATAATAAAAATCATACAATATCTCAAATCTCGTCAAATATCCAAAAAGAATATCACATTCTTTAGCTTATTCACCAAACCCCAAATATTGACAAAACATATCAATGTAAATCGCAAAAATTAGTGAAATAAAAATTCTAGAAATCAATAATTAAAAATCCAGAAAACACAAAGGGGGAGGCCTATTGATGCAGCGCATACCTCGCAAACGAGCTTCCTTAAGTCGCGAGCAAATCCAGAATCACGAAACCCTAGGTCGCGAACGAGCTTCCTTTAGTCGCGAGCAAATCCAGAACTTCCTTAATTCGCTCTAGCTTAGGTCGCGAACGAGTTTCTTATGTCGCGCTCCAGTAGGTCGAAGCCGCCCTAGGTCGTTGCCGTGCTTCTTGTGTCGCGTGCTCCTTATGTCGCTCCAGTTAGGTCGCGTGCTCCATATGTCGCTCCAGTTAGGTCGCGAAGCTTCCTTATGTCGCCAAAGCCTTATGTCGCAAACTTTCTTTATGTCGCTGAATGGATCTTGAAGTTTTTTATGTCGCTGATTGGATGCCAAAGTTTCTTATGTCGCATTGTTGATAAGTCGTTGGTGAACTTAAGTCGTTTGCGTTGTAATTGTTGTACCGCTTTTCTTAAGTCGTGTCGCATGTATGTTGTAATGTGTTGTTATGTCGCATATGTTAAGTCGAGTGTGTGTTGTAATTTCCTATAAATAGAGATGTGTTGTCATTTGTAAAAGTGGTTGATTTTTGAATAAAATTTGTTGAGAGCTTTGTGCCTCCTTTAAAATTGGAAGTTGAGTGTGATCTCCTTTCTCTAACTTCGGGTATTCGAGTGCGCTCGAATCAATGATTTTTGAAGCCGATTCATGGAATCTTGTGCGCGAGATCAACATCGAAGAATCGTAGATCTTCTAACGTGGTATCGTGCGCGATCAACGTGTTGAAGATAGCTAGAATCCGGTATATTGAGAGATCAACGTATTTGGGCATTTGGGTATCATCAATTCATCAATTTATCTTGTTTTATCGATTCATTCTTCCGCAATTCGTGATTGGATCCTGGATAGATTTGACGCTGGTTCAGATCTACTCTCGTGCTGCGTCAGTTTGGTATCGGAGCAAGGAGACGAACTTTTCCAAGTTCGTTGGGTGTGAAGTTTCGAGATTTGAAGTTTCTGGAGTTCAAATTGAGTTGTTTGTTCAATTGTGTGTTCGTGAGATTTCAAACAAGTTGGGGAGTTTTGATTCGAGATTTTTTGGATCGAAGTGAAGTTTGTGTTTGAATTTGTTGAAGATTTGATCATACCTCCGAGACGTGTTAACCTTCATCATAATGTTGCAGTTTTGTATGGGAGAGAAGATGCTGAACTGATGGGACAACGTATCGATGAAAGGTTCAATAAGGGTTTCGAGAGAGCAGAGAGAATGATGTCTGACATGAATCGAAATCAAAGGAGAGAACCATCCTTGTCGATAAATCGAGATCATGGATTTTGAGACAATCATGATTATCAGAATGAAGAAAGAAGAGCTTATCGTGGTTACGAGCATGAGCCATATTGTGATTATGAAAGATTTCGAGTAGAGGAAAGAAGAAGTAGAGAGGACGTGCATGGTCATAGAAGAGTCAATGTTCAGAATCGACATCGAAGCTCATCTAATTTTGAAGAAGATAGATATGGTGATAGTGTTCACTTTCGGTATCCAGGTCAACGGCAAAATCGATATAGGAATGTTGAAGGGAATGGTCATAAACGGAAGTCAAGGATGGACACAGAAATTCCAGAATTCCGAGGTGGCCTACAAGCTGAGGAATTCTTTGATTGGTTATTAAAGGTTGAAAAGATTTTTGAACTCAACAACGTGCCTTAAGATCGTCTAGATAAGTTAGTTGTTACAAGATTGAGAGGAAGAGCTATGAATTGGTGGCAACAAACTAAATCAACGAGAGAGAGAATGGGAAAATCAAAAGTTGTCACGTGGGATAAGATGAAAAGGATGATGAAGGTAAATTTCTTACCCAACAATTATCAAGCTCGTATGAACCAACAGTTGCAGAAGTTGAGTCAAGGGAGTCGAGGAAAGGGTGTGGTTACACGCCCCAGCAATAAGAATAAAGGTGTTAATTGCAGTATAAATGTTTCTAAGAGAATCAACGAACCAGTTGTACATGGAATCACTAAGACAAATGTTGATGACCGAACTAAGCGCTATCATTATCAGGAGTCTGACCAAAGAAGTATTGAATGTACGGAGGCCAAGAAGAAAGCCTTAGTTGTAGAAGAATGTGAAAACGAGGATGTGGATGATTCTACTGAAAGCGAGCCGGAAAAGGAAGAGGAACCGACTAGTCCATTATCTTTCAGCGAAAGTGTTGAAGAAGCGGAAGGTAGTGCTGAATCATTGGTTAGGTATGAGGCAAGTGAAGAACTTATAACTCATGAGGAGGTTAAACCAATGTTAGAAGAGTTTGAAGAGGTCGGTCCTACTGAATCGTTCGAAGAATTACCACCAAAGTTTGACAACGAAGATGAAGAGGTCGAGTTAGAGAACGATGAATGTAATTTGTTGATGGGATTTTATTCAACGTCAAAGTATGTGGATGTAGAAGTTGATTACTCTTTACCGCCAAAGATTGATGTCGATAGTATGGAAGAAGAAATTGTGTTCGGAGTTGAGTGAAATAACTTGATGATGGAGGATTCTTGCTTAACACCTGAGCTTATGGATGAGAGCCAGCCAAGTGTAAATTCCTTAGTTTCCGAGAAGCCCGAACAAAATGAAAGTGAAACAGAAGAGAAGGCAGAATCAGATAGTTTATTATCTTTGAAAGAGTTTGTCAATAAAATGAAAGATAGTGATGAATTATCAATGTTGATTGAATCTGGAAAAGGTTCTGATTTTGAGAATCCTGAAGAGGTTGAAGTATTTGAAGAGTTTGAAGATGAGATTTCTGAGGAACTGCCTGAAGAAACTAGTCTTGTATTTTTGGAAGAGTTTGTTGAAAAGGTGAAAAATAGTAATGAGTTGTTTGTGTTGACCGGGCAAGCAACGAGTAAAGATCTTGAGGTTTTTGAGGAAGTTGGATCAGAATTCGATGAGTCTGAAGTCGAATATCCTGAGGAATTACCCGAAGAGTTACTATAACGGTTTCGATTTTTCGACGCTCGAAAGTCGACATTAATACGTCCACAGTATCAAATGCCACACAATCGAATGCCGGAAAACCGAACCATTAGGGTTAAAAAGAAGAGGTAGAAGAAGATAGAAGAAAAGAAAGAACAGAAAAACAAAAACAGAAACAATATCAGAATCTCACATTCGCAGCGGAACAATATATAATAGATAATCACTAGTCTTTTAAACAAAGAACTATATCAGTTTATACATACATCATCAGAGTTAATATACAACTCAATACAACAATGGACAGTTATATACACTTGTCCTCATATAGAATACATAGCGGAATAAATAAACAAGTACGGTAGTACGTCTCACCATCCAGCTCATCTCCAAAGCTCCAGAATATCCAAAATATCCTGATAACATAACTCTAGGCTGCCCGTTTGGAAAATTTATGGGCACCCAGAGTTTAGAAAGGGAACAATAAACTCCGAGTCAGTCATGGTGACTGGTGTGAGATAGTAAAACAGTTATTTTCACAAAGAAAATAAAAAAAATTCGCAATGCTTTTGGAAAATGAAACTACCATAAGGCCTCCCGCCACACACACAATGCAAACGCAGAATTGAAGGAGATTTCTCTTTATGATAGTCAAAAATGCTTACTACGAAAAATCACTTGATATTATTATTAATGTCTAGTGTGGAAAACATTTCAAAAGTATAATATCAATCTTAGCCAACATACAACCATTATTGTATGCCTACTATAGCTACTATGTTCAATAGCAGGTTACCGCCACATTCCATAGCAGGTAATACAACTAAAACCGTACAGGACGCGTATTGTTTCTTTGGATTTCCAACAAATGGTCAGGCTAAGGAACTTCCTTACACCGAAATGGAAACACCTCTGGAAAGACGCCCCGAGAACCTAACCGGATCTCTGCAAACACAAGGCCGACGCTACCTCATGCTTTAACCAAGCTGTAACTAGGTAACAAGCACACGAGCTATGCCATTCCCCGATCGTTACCGACCTTTATCCGAGGATCCTCAACCATAAAGCAACAACCACAAAGTATAATAAATTTGCAGCATCAACATAGGTAAAATATCTGGGCTCCATACCATGATATCACCTTTTATCCAGAAGGAAATGACATACCCTAGGGGTGCTACCCCTAAAAACCTTGTCGCAACATTCCTGTTTCGACTATTACCGGGTTGTGAGGCTCGACGAAGTCTCGTCCACAAAGCTACGCTTTTTCACAAAGCCACGCTTTCTCACAAAGCCACGCTTTGATCAACAAATGATCAACAACACTTCGTATGCCACATTACCAAATTGGGAATGTATCACTAGTAACCATCAACTACATAACCTCTGAGCTCGTATGTCTTAGAGAAGGGTGTTAAGCTAAGAGAATAAATTCTCCGCCACCAACAGAAATGTATTTGATAGAAACCAGCTTTACATCTCAAAGTGTAACGTCAGACACACATCCATACAAGTCCGTTTCGAGATCGAACGGAACCGAAGGCACTTCCAAAGAAGCCCTTCAATCCGGGTATTTACTAATCCCATCCGGACTTCCCATCACAAGAAGAGTGATATAGATCTCCATACCGGAGCAACTCGGTGCAGAGACATTCGACAGGTTGTCCTTTCATTTTCGAAAATACCAGGTCTTCACACCGGTCTTCAAATGTTATCCATTCATGACGTATCACTATTCGGAATGGGTTATATGACACAATGTCCTCTCCCGACTTAACCGAATAATGAGCGTTTGTTTTAAAAACAAATTAAATGCCCTTTCGAAGGCAAATATTGATAGTCGGTTATTTAATTATCAACAACATATCACAACAATCATCAGATTTAAATAATTTTTCCTAAATTATTTATTTTCAAAATATCTTCACAAGATATATATTTTCCACACTTCAAATTTGAAAACCAATTTCAAATCACATTTTCACACTTCATCACTTTGAAAACAAATTTCAAATCATATTCGCTCGCGGAATAAAATCCCCGATATTATTCATTTCCCTTTATTTTCTTTATAAATTCCCACTGTGAATTTAAATTTCCAAATATTCACTTTCAAACACCAAATCAATTTCAAATTGATTTCTAAGTTCTTTTCAAATACCAAATCATTTGCAAATCGATTTCTAAATTTATTTGAACACAAAATCCATTTTAATTCAACACCAAATAAATTTTTCATATCGATTTCCCAAAGATTTATTTTTCAAATACCAAATCAATTATCAATTGGATTTCAAACCAATTTATCACCTTTTAAAATAAATCCCTTTATCTCTTCCGAACCATCTAACATTCCATTTTTAAATAAATTTTCTAACTTTCGAATAATACTATTCAAAATCCATTTATAAAGATCTTTTCCCATATTTTGGAAATAATTCGATAAGATTACAAAAATCAACTTTATACTTTAAAATTCCTTCTTTTAAATTCACCCAATTCTTTCAAAAAGAATTCACTTAAAATTTCCAACTTTAATTTCAAAAATCCAATTTATTTATTTCTGGTATCCAACGATACCAAAAACACATTCGGCTAAATTATAGCCTTCCACAAATTCAATCACAGGTATAATCATCCACAGATTATTAATAAACAATCACACAGCATATGAAACAAATTCATACAACATATGAAACAAATTCATAAAATTTGAGGAATCCAGTTGGATCCCTCCAACCAGTTTCCCCGCATCCACAGATGTTAGCACAATACCAATTCCACTTCGAGGTGGAATATCGCGGTATATGGGATTTATAAAATATCATTCGCTATTATGCGGCGCAATAGGGTCTCATCCGCTATATAATGCGGGAAAATCAATCACCAATATATACATATTCCAATATATATATTGCTATATATTACTATATATATACTATCACCCAAATAGTCAATCAACACAATCAGTAATTTTAAATATAACTATTTAAAATTAAACAAAACCCTTTGTTTGAGTGAGAAGATCTCACCTTTGCTTTTTAATTCGCAGTCCATTTTCATTTTTCGGCTTGATTCCTTTGCAGTTTTAACCTTGTATAAACAATTTATACAATTTATTAATATTCGAATTAAATCGAACAACTCAATTTCTAACTTGATAAGTTTCAATTATACAATGATTTTAATTTTAAAATTGAAATTTGACTTTTAAACTAATTTCTTTTAACAAAATATTTTCTTTGAAATAGATTTATTTTTAACTGATAATTTTCCCTTTCAACTTGTATATGTAAATATTCAAAACAGAAGTATTTTTATGCTTTACTGTAAAACTAAAATTTCATTTCTATATAATTTCAAACATTTAAAATTTTCCATTTTCAAATCTTATATATATATATATATATTTCTTTACTATAAAAATCATAAACTGCTCATTATTATATATATTTGTTTTCAATCTATACATACTGAATTAAATTACAGATAAAATGTATATACCTCTCCTGTACGAAACCCTAGGCCAGCTCGAACGAGTACTGCTACACGCGAAGTTCGCCACGACCCAAATCGTGACGCCGCCGATCCTTAAACAATCGCGAAGTCGAGATTGCCGCCGCGACCACCTGACACTTCGATCGAATCCCCATGCCTCGTTCGACAATCGCTGTCGAACCATCCATGCGCGCGCCCAATCGCCTCGCCCACCATCACGAACTTTCAACCTGACCTGCCATAGTTCGACGATGTCGTCGCCTTACCTGCCGCCGCTTCGCGTTCGAGCCTCGAGCTCACGTCGCCTCTACGCGACTTCGATTTTGAAATCGAACGAGGATCGATTTAATTTTAGAGGGAAAGGAAGGAATGAGTTCGAATTTTGTTTCTTTGAAAATGAAGAAGAGATCGGCCATTGTTTTGTTGAACGAGAGCGTTTCGTTCGTTTTTTTTTATTTTTTTATTTTTCTGAGTGAAAAGGCTTCGGCCATGATTATTTTCTTTTCGAACGAAGATAGTTTTCGTTCTGCTTGCGTGATAAAAGAAAACAAAGGGGACAAGATGGAACATTAGCGTGCAAAAATCAATTTGCTACAGTAATTCGAAAAGTTTAGATGTGATGGAAATTCAGCTGAAGCTGACTGATATAAATAAATATAGGTATTAAATTCAAATCGTCTCGAAAATCGCAACTCAAAATATCGACTTCCAAACGAGGCATGCCGCTAGGCGTTTATAATGTTATATGCCTATTCCGAACGCAATGGAAAAGGTTTCGAGTCCAAATTCGATCATATGGAGAAGATAGCTTTTTGGACCAGTTATAATATTAAATTTCGATTTAATTTCAGCGCGTTTGCTTATCGTACAGCCAAACGATCACTCCAAACATTACGAAAATTGAAATCCGATAATAATACAAAATTAGGGATCCAATGAAACTGGTTTCGTCAAATTCCGAGACTGTGCCCCGGAACGCTATTTTTAAATATCGATTTAAACGATAAATTCCAAAACTGAACAAAACAGTTTCAAATTCAATTCTGAAGCTTTTATTATGTTTAGTATAATCAATATGAATTTTCTAAGCCTTGAAAATATTTTTAATCAGCATAAAACTAAAAATTCAAATTTTTTTACCCAGATTTATCAATTAAATTACCAAATTCATTCAAATATTTGAATTTCAAATCAAACCAACTTCTAGATATTTAAAATCAATTAAATATCCTGATTTCAAATGCCAAAAATTCAAGGTCGTTACAATCTTCCCCGCTTAAAAGAATTTTGTCCCGAAATTACAAGTTAAGAAGAATGATCCAATTCCCGTTTATCATTTTCCCAAAACCAAATAGTTTTATCAAATTCTCAAACCAATCTTTTTATTAAAGATTCGTTATCACTTTAACTAACTTTCCACAATCAACCATAAGTTCCCAATAATATGGTTTTCTTAACAATTCAAATTTAAATTTAAATTCAAATTTTGAATTCAAAATTTTCTCAAAAATTTTCTAACTCTCTAAATTTCCGAGAAATTTCGCCAGCGTCTCCTTTGCGCGGCTAGCTCGGTACAACTACAAAATGTCCCCACGGACTCCCAAATTCCAAAAGAAAACAAAATGCCAAGTGGCAAAATCAGAATCCCAATCAAATTTTATACTGAAATTCAAATACATACCTCTTATTGAGAAATTCAAAATCACCTTCGAAATCTAAATCTAATTCCATTTTCCTATAGCCTTTACAATCCCTGTATACTTTACTTCACAACAATGCCCAAATTTACTTATTGGATTCCAAATACCCATTTACTTAAGAATTTCATTCATTATTTCTCAAGTTCAATATAAGTATTTACACATTTCTTATATTTATTTTCACTTCACAAACAAAGTTATATATTCATTTCCATTCAACTTTGCATTTTCAATTCCATTTGAATTCAATTTACAATTTCAATTCAATTTGAATTCATTTTATCTTCAGAAGCCAAAAATTCACTTAGTGAAAACTTGATATTCACCTTTTCCAAAACTTTTAACTTCAACCAAAACAATGGTTTTCATTTTCTAGTTCAATTCCTACGTTTCATTACAATTTGAAAATCAATTTTCCGTTAACAAAATTTTCCAAATTTTCAAAACAATTTCTAACTCCCAAAATTTTCAGAAAATTTTGGCGGAGTCTCCTTTGTACGGAGGAGCTTTTGCAATTTGACAAAAGATATGAATATATATACATCGATCCACATGGTCGGAAAAGCAAAAACAGTTCATATTTCCTATTTTGTATTGCGTAAGCGTACCTTTTTAGCATTTTTAAGCAAAGCGGCTTATTATTAGCATTTTCGCTACCAAATGTAGCCAAACGGCTTCCAAAAACTTGTACTTACTCAATTTAAACACGTAAGTGACATATATAGGAAATCTATTAGCATTTCATTCATTTTCAATAGCAAATACATAGATTTCATAAGCAATGCATTTAAAATAAATTCCATAAGCAATTTATATGGTTTTGATACAAATTAAATTTCTTACGACCAATTCACATACAATTTAATATGCATTTCATATTCACATTCGGTTTATTTCATTAACCAAACAAATTTCATTCAAAACCATTTCACAATTTCCAGTTTAATCTTTGATTTGATTTTTCATTTATCAAATCCATTCCATCTACTAATTTAATTCAATTAGTATATTCACTTATCCAATTTAAATTTCAAATTTCCATATTCAATTCATTTCGAATTTATTTTATCATTATCAAGGAGATTTCAATTTATTTTTACTACTTACTTGAATTTATATGCAAATTCAAACCATTTCAAAATTTAGCTCACAACCCAACTTTAATTTAACCAATTCCACTTCCAATTCATTATTTCATGAATTTAATAAATTATCAAGTTAGTTTACTTGAATTCAATCCACTTTATTTTACCCAAATTTGGATTTTTCTTCAACTTGATTCAAATCAAATCTCATTTCATTTTTCAATTCCAATTCATTTATTTACAAATGTAGCTTCATTTGTTCGTTCACAATTTCATTCCTTTAATAAATCTTATTCTCAAATACTTTCCTGGAATTCTATTTCCAATTATAAATCACATTTACAATTTATATTTACAAAATTTCATTTGTATATGAATTCATTTCCTTATACTTTCAATTCATATTTATAAATTTCATTTGTTAAATGAATTTATCTCCAAATCTTTGGTTATACCATATTTTTTTTATTTAATTTCCATATAACAATGATAATAATTCAATATTATCTTTTTCTAACAATCAAGCATCCATATACAATAATATTTCACAGAAAATGATTTCTTTTCTATACAAAAATAGTTTTGGGTAAAATTATTTCATTTACCCTATTTAAAACAATATTGTGTCGGTTTATCTTGTTTAAGAGTTTAGAAACCCCTATCGATTACAGTTGGCCAGACTGCACCGACCAGAATCTATAAACAATCAACCGATAAGTCAACACAATACAAAACAAATTTTTGTATTCACTAACAAATACGCGCTCATATCTATTTTTACACTCACACTCATTCTAGAGTACTACTGAATCTATCTCTAATGAGTAATACCCAACAGAGCCAAGGTTGTCGCTTAACCAACAGCTCTGATACCACTTGTAATGGTTTCGATTTTTCGACGCTCGAAAGTCGACATTAATACGTCCACTGTATCAAATGTCGTGCAATCGAATGCCGAAAAACCGAACCATTAGGGTTAAAAAGAAGAGGTAGAAGAAGACAGAAGAAAAGAAAGAACAGAAAAACAGAAACAGAAACAATATCAGAATCTCACATTCGTAGTGGAACAATATATAATAGATAATCATTAGTCTTTTAAACATAGAACTGTATCAGTTTATACATACATCATCAGAGTTAATATACAACTCAATACAACAATGGACAGTTATATACACTTGTCCTCATACAGAATACACAGCAGAATAAATAAACAAGTACGGTAGTACGTCTCGCCATCCAGCTCATCTCCAAAGCTCCAGAATATCCAAAATATCCTGATAACATAAATCTAGGCTGCCCGTGTGGAAAATTTATGGGCACCCAGAGTTTAGAACGGGAACAATAAACTCCGAGTCAGTCATGGTGACTGGTGTGAGATCGTAAAACAGTAATTTTCACAAAGAAAATAAAACAAATTCGCAATGCTTTTGGAAAATTAAACTACCATAAGGCCTCCCGCCACACACACAATGCAAACGCAGAATTGGAGGAGATTTCTCCTTATGATAGTCAAAAATGCTTACTACGAAAAATCACTTGATATTATCATTAATGTCTGGTGTGGAAAACATTTCGAAAGTATAATATCAATCTTAGCCAACATACAACCATTATTATATGCCTACTATAGCTACTATGTTCAATAGCAGGTTACCGCCACATTCCATAGCAGGTAATACAACTAAAACTGTACAGGGCGCGTATTGTTTCTTTGGATTTCCAACAAATGGTCAGGCTAATGAACTTCCTTACACCGAAATGGAAACTCCTCTGGAAAGACGCTCCGAGAACCTAACCGGATCTCTGCAAACACAAGGCCGAATGTAACAGCCGCGATTTTTCATACACGAAAAATCGAACCATTTGAGTTAAGAAGAAGAGGAAGAAGAAGAAAATAGAAAACAACAACATCAGAATCTCACATCGCAGCGGAATAAAATATAATATATACTAACAGGTCTTTACACAAACTAAAACTATATTTGTTTTATACAATCCATCATCAGAGTACACATAACATACAACTGGACAATAATCATATCATGTCCTCAATACAACTGAATGTACATCAATCTGCATAGCGGAATATACATACACAAATACGGAAGATACGTCTCGCCAACCAGCTCGTCTCTTGAGCTCCACAGCATCATATCCTGTATCCTATAATACTCGTCTGACCCGAGCATCATAATAAAACAATACCTGAGTCGGTCTGGAAAACCAGCGTGAGAAAATCACACTCAAATTTATTATTAAAGTTTCAAAATCCTTTGAAAATAAAAGCATCTCGTAAGACCACGCCACAAATAAACATGTCGGGTTTTTACCTTACGATAGCCAAAACACTTTCTTATCAAATCCTCTAATATTATAATACTGTCTATATACAAATACTTATTCAAATAGCCGAAATTGTTACATTTATTAAATTCCAGCTAATAGGTATACAAACAAATACCGTACACGGCACGTAGGAAGAATGGATTTCCAACTAATGACTAGGCACTGGGGTACCACCTGTCACAGTACCTGGTCTAGATCAGCGTACCGAGGACCCACCCTAAGTCCCCTGCAACACAAGGCCGGAACCATCCCTTACTGGATGATTCCGAATAAAATCACCCCACGGTTGTGATCAACAACCGCACCACTAAGCCGAAATAAAAAGGGACATCTAGACAGGGATGACGTTACCCTCCAGTGGGAGCTACCCACGAAGCCTTGCTGCATAACCCCTGATTTTCAGTCATTCCCGGTTGATGAGGCTTGAGGCTAAGCGTTACCTTTCAGCACATATCCCTTAGAATGCCCATCGTCCGCTGACGATGTTCCGAAAGCATTCGTCCATACAAGTCCATCCCGGGTCCCAACGGAACCGAAGGCACTACCCCTACTACATCCATTTTGGAAATATCCTCAGGATTAGTAGCGACTAGCCCTTGCACTTCACTGCTCCATCTTCGACTCCGAAATCGTTTCCACGAAACGTACAAACCGGATCGAAGTGGTTTTCGAGAAATTAATCCTGATCCCAGTCTCTTCGAAACGATCAGCGCATTTGGCCAATATTGATAGTCGGTTATTTAACTATCAATTAACATTCACAAACATCCATCCAACAATAAATAATTTTCCATATTATTTATTTGCCTCAACTATATCTGTCAAGAAATATTTCCGAATTTCCAAAACTCATTTGAAAACAATTTCAAAATAGTTCCCGCTTACGGAATACCTTCCTCAAATATTTGTTTCCTCTGAAACACCAAGTACAAAAACTTTAAATTTTAAAATAAATTTAAAACACTTTATTATAAAATATACTTTAAAACATTTAAATTAAAACTACTTTTAATACTTTAATAAAATATATACTTTAAGAATATTTAAAATAAAACCACTTTATAAATATAAACTAAATTTCTCCTTTAAAACATAATACCAAATCACTTTTATAAAATTACTACAATAATAGATTTTTGAAAATACTTACTTTGGAAATAACATTTTAAAAAAACGATTTTTCTAAAACATGCTTTTTAAAACATACTTAAAACTTTTAACTTATATTTCAAATTGCTTTGAAAACGTACTTGCTATCCAAGGAAATCCTCTTCTCTTCACATCCTTTAAAAATAAATCAACATTTATTTTTAAACCAATTCATATCCCTTTATAAATTCCCACCTTGAATTTATATTTTCACATATCCACTGATATTTTATTTTACTTTATAAACCCAGTTTATAAATTCCAAAATCTCATTTCTCTTCTAAAATTCCAATTTTAAACAACTAAATCAATTTCCAATTGATTTTCCAATTTACTTTACTTTGAAATAAATTTCCTTTGCTACTTCATTTATTTCAAAATACATTAACTTTTAGATATATTTCTTTATTGTGAGTTAAAACCCTTTTAACTGAAAATACCAATTTTAAACCTCCAAAATTCCTTCTTTATCCCTTAATTAAATTTAATCCTTACATTCAAAAATAAATCCTTTATTCTTTAAATTTAATATCACTTTAGTTTTAAAGTTTGTATTTTCCCTGTTAATTCAAAATTCCCTTATTCCAATTCGCTTGAATTATTTTACTTAAAATTTACACTTTTATTTCTTTCAAAATCCAATTCTATAGAATTTAATAACTCATTTTACTTAGATATTCAATCCATCAATATCTTCCAATATTTCAATCATCAATAAAATCATCACTGGATATCAATATTCATAGCACAGAATATCAAATAATCTAAATAATTTTGAGGAATCCAGTTGGATCCCCCAACCTGTTTCCCTGCATCCACGGACGTTAGCACAATACCAATTCCACTTCGAGGTGGAATATCGCGGTATACGGGATTTATATAAAATCATCCGCTATTATGCGGCGCATAGGGTCTCATCCGCTATATAGTGAGGGAAATCAATCACTCCAATATATACTATATATACTACTATATACTACCAATCAAATCAATCCAATCATTCACCAAATATTTAAATTTAACTATTTAAATTTAAATTAGCCAGATGAGTGAGATTAACTCACCTTTGATTTTTAATATGTAATCTGATCCCATCTCGACTTGTTCACTTTAGATTTTGACCTTGAATAAACAATTCACAATTTATTATTATTTGGACTTACCAAACAATTTATTACCACTTATTTATTTTCCATTTTAAAATTTGAATTGACCAATAAATCATTCTACACTAAAATATGTATATGTATGGTTGTTTTAATTTTATTTTTGGAACCACATGTATATTTATAAAATAACTTATATAGATTTCATAAAAACTAATTTATATAAACTTTCATATTTTTTTCCAATATTCCTATTTTTCCCAATCTTTATCTATATAAAAAATATTCTGTTTTACTGTAAAAACTTCCCTTTTTCAGTATATAGATACAAATGTATATATACATCTTTTAAGTTGAAAAATAATTGACATATAAGCCTTATTGAAAAAAATTAAATTAAACTGTTATAAAAATTTAAATTTCCTTTAACAGGAAACTTAACCAAAAATTATCGAATAAAAGTAAACTCACTTCACTGTCTCACCTGCTGAAGCCGAACGATCCACGTGAACCCCTGCCATCGATTCTCCATGTGTGGCCAATATGCGACGAGCAGCCACACTTCGCTCGAGCTCAGCGACACCACGTCGAAGAGCGCCCCATCGCCTATCACAAACTCGAGCTCACGCGATTTGCCCTAAACTGCTCCTTCGAGTACGCCTTCCCTTCTAAGTCGCCTTGCCTCGATCGAACGAGCGCCTCGACCACTCTGGTTTTTCAGTTGCGTGCCCAGATGCATGCCACGACAACGAGTTCGGCCAATACGAACGCGATTTTCGATTGGAATGATTTGCTCGAGAAACTGAATGGCTTCGACTTCGTGGATTTGAGAGGAAGAGTGGGATTTTGATCTCGTGAATTTAATGAGAGAATGAGGGAGGGAGCTTGCGAACGAAGTAAATAGGAGGGTAGCGTAATTTTTGTTTTCAATTATTTTGGCCATTCCTGATTTCGTTTGAGGAGAGGGAAGATTTTGATTTTGAACGATAAAGGAAGAAAGGGAACGAGATATTTAAAATCGAACGAGGCATGCTTTGCACGATTTCTTCCCGTGATCTTTGGCGTGATTTTAGGGAGACAACGTGCTGATGATAAGCCCCCCCTTTTTTTTATTACTTAAATTAAATTTGTTTTCGATATAAATTTCAAAGTGTTTATGTGTCGTATGCTCGCACAACTACTCCAATCAATACGAAATTTGAAATCCAATAATAATTCAATATTATGGACCCAATGGAACTGGTTTCGTCGAATTCTGAGACTGTGTCTCGGAAGGCTATTTTTAAATTTAATTTAAACGATATAATTTTAAAACTGAACAAAACTCTTTGAAATTCCATTTTAAAAGTTCTATCATCTTCAGTATTATTAATATGAATTTTTACGAGCTTTCAAAATATTTTTAATTAGCTTAGAATACCAGATTTACTATTTTATCCAACTTCAAATAAATTAAATTTAATAATTAAATTACTCAATAAACAACGATATTTGAAATTTGAGTTGATAATTAACCTCTAAATATTTAAAATTAATTAAATATTCCAATTCCAAGTATACAAAAATTCCGAGTCGTCACATTCCTCCCCCCTTAAAAGAATTTCGTCCCCGAAATTACTAGTTAGGAAGAATGTCCCATATCCCGTTAGCTATTTCCCAAATTCAAACAGTTTTAACAATACCCAAACAGTCTTTTATTAATGATACACTAATCATCTTTTAACTTCCCAAACTTATTCATAAGTTCAACCCATATCACCTACTTATCAATTCAAATTTATATTTGAAACCAAATTTTGAACTATCAAATTTTTCTCAAAATTTTTCTAACTCCTTAAATCCCCGAAAATTTTTGCCAGCGTCTCCTTTGCGCAGCTAGCTCAGTACAACTACAAAATGGCCCTATGGCCTCCAAATCTCAAAAAGAAAACCAAAAAGCCAAGTGGCTGGATCAAAAACCCAATCAAATTTCATACAGAAATTCAAATACATACCTTTTGTCGGGCCATTAAATTTTAACTTCTAAAATAAAAAACATCCATTTATCCATTGCTTTTATACACCTGTATATCCTACTAAGCAATAATATACAATCACAATTCCAAAGTCATTTTATACATTTCTTTACAAATTTTCCATATTTGTTTTACCTAAGCCCGTACGATGCACATATATCATCCGTACGCAATACCAATCTAATCGCTCACTCGATCACACAAATTCACTTCCGAACTAGTATCGTCCACCCGACTTCCTAGTGCGGGCTCAGATTTGGTTTCTTGATTAGAAACCGTCATTCTCCTTGCATAGCCACCAACTATGATAGAGAATATCCAGAATCAATCAACAATCCATATCTAGGTTTGCCGTCGAAAATCGAGTGAAAAATCCTAACTCGGATCGGTAAAACTACCTCGAAATTCTATGCTCGAATTTGGATCAAATAGCTATGCGAATAAAATAATATACGTACACCTTACATAATTAGCCCAATTGATTATCAATTTTATCAATTTCTTTTTTTATTCACATTCATTTTGATTGTTATTCACTTTCCATAATTATCCCATCTCACAATTTACAGTTTCAATCTTAATTCAATTATTCACTTAGTATACTTTCAGTACCAAATTTACTTAAAGAATCCACTATTCATTTCTTAAGTTCAAGATAAACATTTTATATACTTCTTGGATTTGTTTCACTTCATTCTTGAAGTTTATATTCAATTTTATTCACTTTTGTCTTTACAATCCCATTAGAATTCAATTTGGTTTCAAACCCTGAATACTGAATTTTATTCATCTTATCACAATCAAAATTTAATTGACCATTTTCTATAGTAGTTTCACTTGCTAATTTGTTTTCATATCTCAAATAAAAGTTTGTTTGCAAACTTTTCTTTCTTCAATTTCTTTGATTTCACCTTACTTTATACACACACTTCAATTAGATTTCCATATTCGGTTCAATTCTTTATGCTTATCAATTTCAAATCATTTATCGTTAATGAAAAATTTCAAACATTTCAACAAAAAATTTCTATCTCCCAAAATTTACGGAAAATTTTGGCAAAGTTTCCCTTATACGGAGGGACTTCTGTGATATCGCAGGATGCACAAATATATATATACATCGGCCTCAGGCCGGAAATCACAATATATATCAATATATGTAGTTCATATCTCCTATTTTGAATTTTTGCGTAAGCGTACCTAATTTTAGCATTTTTAAGCAGCTATTTATTTTAGCAAATTTCGCAATCAAATCCAGCCAAACGGCTTCCCGGTACCTGTACTAACTCAACTTAAACAGGTAAGTGACCAATATACAAAGTTTAGTAACATTTCACTTAATTACAATAGCTAAACACATGTATAACATAAGCAATATACCCAAAATAATTTTCATAAGCAATTTATATGGTTTCGACACCTATTTCAATTGCATATTAATAACCATTTCCTAAGTAATTGAACTCAAACTTTTATTTAATGGACTTTCATTTTCATCCGAAGCCAAGCTTCCATAAATTCAAACTTAAATTAATTTACTTCAAATCATTTCAATTTCATAACTTAAGTTCATTCTCATTTTATTTGATTCTCATCAATTCAATAAACCCATTCTCTTTATCCATTTTAATTTCCAACTCACATTATCAATTCATCCTTCAATTTATTAATAATGTCATTCAGTTTATTTCATATTCCATATTTAATTTACAACCCAACATTTGATTTTTATCTCAAAAATCACTTTAATTATTTTACTGGAGTTCAATCTTTTTTATAATCTAAATTTTGGAGTATATTCATTTTCACATATCATCTATTTACAATCAATCTCATTCACATTTCTTTTGTTTTTAACTCGGGATTATACATTTTATTTAGCCAATATATTTATTATTACATAAACAGTTCTAAATAAGATTCCAGAGCTTAAACAATTTCCTAGAATTTCAAAATCACCTTTGAAATTAACTATATCCAAAATCCTTTTAAATTTCAAAACCAAACCCAGTTTTGCAAACGAACTCCAACCGAAACATCTAGGTAGCAATTCCTTTTTTGGAAACTCGAAAATGAACACCGACGATGTCGTGATCATCATCGGAATTATTTTCCAGCGACCACTGAGAGTTTAGTGCTTTTATTTGTTTAAAAACACTTCAAATATTTTTAATTTCCAAAGCTCTCCATATTCGATTTCAATTCAAAAATATTTCCGAAATAATATCACTATTATCTCTCGAAAACCCTTTGAAAACCATTTCCATATCCCAGGAATTTAAATTTTTCCCAAAAACCCCAAATTGAAATTCCTTTAAATCTACATTCAAACAATCTCTGGAATTTATCTCATTTCAATTTCAAATGTTTCTCTGGAATTCTATTTCAAAATTATAATCACCTTTACAGTTTACATTTACAAATCTCATTTGTATATGAAGTTTATTTCAATTCATAAATTACATTTATAATCTATATTTCTCAAATTCCATTTTATTATATAAATTTGTTCTTCAACTTTGGTTATTAGTTTTCAATTTCTTATTCAGTTTCCTCATAATGATAATGATTTATTATCATCATCTAACAACCAAACATCCAAATATAACTATAATAATTTATAGAAATTATTTCTTTCATATACAAAAATAATTTGGGTAAAATTATTTCATTTACCCATTTTAAAACAATATTGTGTCGAATTGTTCTATTCAAGTGTTTAGAGATCCCTGTCAATAACGTTAATTACTCGTATTGACCAGAATCCATAAACTACTCAATAAACCAACCAACACAATATAAAACCATTTTATATTCACTAACAAATACGCGCTCATATCTATTAGTACACTCAAACTCATTCTAGAGTACTGTCGACTCTATTTAAGAGTAATTCCCACCAGAGCCAAGGTTATCGCTAGCCTATGCTCTGATACCACTGTAACAGCCGCGATTTTTCATACACGAAAAATCGAACCATTTGAGTTAAGAAGAAGAGGTAGAAGAAGAAAATAGAAAACAACAACATCAGAATCTCACATAGCAGCGGAATAAAATATAATATATACTAACAGGTCTTTACACAAATTAAAACTATATCTGTTTTATACAATCCATCATCAGAGTACACATAACATACAACTGGAAAATAATCATATCATGTCCTCAATACAACTGAATGTACAGCAATCTGCACAGCGGAATATACATACACAAATACGGAAGATACGTCTCGCCAACCAGCTCGTCTCTTGAGCTCCACAGCATCATATCTTGTATCCTATAATACAAGTTCTGACCCGAGCATCATAATAAAACAATACCCGAGTCAGTCTGGAAAACCAGCGTGAGAAAATCACACTCAAATTTATTATTAAAGTATATAAATCCTTTGAAAATAAAAGCATCTCGTAAGACCACGCCACAAATAAACATGTCGGGTTTTTACCTTACGATAGCCAAAACACTTTCTTATCAAATCCTCTAATATTATAATAGTGTCTATATACAAATACTTATTCAAATAGCCGAAATTGTTACATTTATTAAATTCCAGCTAATAGGTATACAAACAAATACCGTACATGGCACGTAGGAAGAATGGATTTCCAACTAATGACTAGGCACTGGGGTACCACCTGTCACAGTACCTGGTCTAGATCAGCGTACCGAGGACCCACCCTAAGTTCCCTGCAACACAAGGCCGGAACCATCCCTTACAGGATGATTCCGAATAAAATCACCCCACGGTTGTGATCAGCAACCGCACCACTAAGCCGAAATAAAAAGGGACATCTAGACAGGGATGACCTTACCCTCCAGTGGGAGCTACCCACGAAGCCTTGCTGCATAACCCCTGATTTTCAGCCATTCCCGGTTGATGAGGCTCGAGGCTAAGCGTTACCTTTCAGCACATATCCCTTAGAATGCCCATCATCCGCTGACGATGTTCCGAAAGCATTCGTCCATACAAGTCCGTCCCGGGTCCGAACGGAACCGAAGGCACTACCCCTACTACATCCATTTTGGAAATATCCTCAGGATTAGTAGCGACTAGCCCTTGCACTTCACTGCTCCATCTTCGACTCCGAAATCGTTTCCATGAAACGTACAAACTGGATCGAAGTGGTTTTCGAGAAATTAATCCCGATCCCGGTCTTTTCGAAACGATCGACGCATTTGGCCAATATTGATAGTCGGTTATTTAACCATCAATTAACATTCACAAACATCCATCCAATAATAAATAATTTTCCATATTATTTATTTGCCTCAAATATGTATCAAGATATATTTCCGAATTTCCAAAACTCATTTGAAAACAATTTCAAAATAGTTCCCGCTTACGGAATACCTTCCTCAAATATTTGTTTCCTCTGAAACACCAAGTACAAAAACTTTAAATTTTAAAATAAATTTAAAACACTTTATTATAAATTATACTTTAAAACGTTTAAATTAAAACTACTTTTAATACTTTAATAAAATATATACTTTAAGAATATTTAAAATAAAACCACTTTATAAATATAAACTAAATTTCTCCTTTAAAACATAATACCAAATCACTTTTATAAAATTACTACAATAATAGATTTTTGAAAATACTTACTTTGGAAATAACATTTTAAAAAAACAATTTTTCTAAAACATGCTTTTTAAAACATACTTAAAACTTTTAACTTATATTTCAAATTGCTTTGAAAACGTACTTGCTATCCAAGGAAATCCTCTTCTCTTCACATCCTTTAAAAATAAATCAACATTTATTTTTAAACCAATTCATATCCCTTTATAAATTCCCACCTTGAATTTATATTTTCACATATCCACTGATATTTTATTTTACTTTATAAACCCAGTTTATAAATTCCAAAATCTCATTTCTCTTCTAAAATTCCAATTTTAAACAACTAAATCAATTTCCAATTGATTTTCCAATTTACTTTACTTTGAAATAAATTTCCTTTGCTACTTCATTTATTTCAAAATACATTAACTTTTAGATTTATTTCTTTATTATGAGTTAAAACCCTTTTAACTGAAAATACCAATTTTAAACCTCCAAAATTCCTTCTTTATCCCTTAATTAAATTTAATCCTTACATTCAAAAATAAATCCTTTATTCTTTAAATTTAATATCACTTTAGTTTTAAAGTTTGTATTTTCCCTGTTAATTCAAAATTCCCTTATTCCAATTCGCTTGAATTATTTTACTTAAAATTTACTCTTTTATTTCTTTCAAAATCCAATTCTATAGAATTTAATAACTCATTTTACTTAGATATTCAATCCATCAATATCTTCCAATATTTCAATCATCAATAAAATCATCACAGGATATCAATATTCATAGCATAGAATATCAAATAATCTAAATAATTTTGAGGAATCCAGTTGGATCCCTCCAACCTGTTTCCCTACATCCACGGACGTTAGCACAATACCAATTCCACTACGAGATGGAATATCGCGGTATACGAGATTTATATAAAATCATTCGCTATTATGCGGCGCATAGGGTCTCATCCTCTATATAGTGTGGGAAATCAATCACTCCAATATATACTATATATACTACTATATATACTATCAATCAAATCAATCCAATCATTCACCAAATATTTAAATTTAACTATTTAAATTTAAATTAGCCAGATGAGTGAGATTAACTCACCTTTGATTTTTAATATGTAATCTGATCCCATCTCGACTTGTTCACTTCAGATTTTGACCTTGAATAAACAATTCACAAATTATTATTATTTGGACATACCAAACAATTTATTACCACTTATTTATTTTCCATTTTAAAATTTGAATTGACCAATAAATCATTCTACACTAAAATATGTATATGTATGGTTGTTTTAATTTTATTTTTGGAACCACATGTATATTTATAAAATAACTTATATAGATTTCATAAAAACTAATTTATATAAACTTTCACAAATTTTTTCCAATATTCCTATTTTTCCCAATCTTTATCTATATAAAAAAAATTCTGTTTTACTTTAAAAACTTCCCTTTTTCAGTATATAGATACAAATGTATATTTACATCTTTTAAGTTGAAAAATAATTGACATTTAAGCCTTATTGAAAAAAATTAAATTAAACTGTTATAAAAGTTTAAATTTCCTTTAACAGGAAACTTAACCAAAAATTATCGAATAAAAGTAAACTCACTTCACTGTCTCACCTGCTGAAGCTGAACGATCCACGTGAACCCCTGCCATCGATTCTCCATGCGTGGCCATTATGCGACGAGCAGCCACACTTCACTCGAGCTCAGCGACACCACGTCGAAGAGCGCCCCATCGCCTATCACAAACTCGAGCTCACGCGATTTGCCCTAAACTGCTCCTTCGAGTACGCCTTCCCTTCTAAGTCGCCTTGCCTCGATCGAACGAGCGCCTCGACCACTCTGGTTTTTCAGTTGCGTGCCCAGATGCATGCCACGACAACGAGTTCGGCCAATACGAACGCGATTTTCGATTGGAATGAATTTCTCGAGAAACTGAATGGCTTCGACTTCGTGGATTTGAGAGGAAGAGGGGGATTTTGATCTCGTGAATTTAATGAGAGAATGAGGGAGGGAGCTTGCGAACGAAGTAAAGAGGAGGGTAGCTTAATTTTTGTTTTCAATTAGTTCGGCCATTCCTGATTTCGTTTGAGGAGAGGGAAGATTTTGATTTTGAACGATAAAGGAAGAAAGGGAACGAGATATTTAAAATCGAACGAGGCATGCTTTGCACGATTTCTTCCCGTGATCTTTGGCGTGATTTTAGGGAGACAACGTGCTGATGATAACCCCCCCTTTTTTTATTATTTAAATTAAATTTGTTTTCGATATAAATTTCAAAGTGTTTATGCGTCGTATGCTCGCACAACTACTCCAATCAATACGAAATTTGAAATCCAATAATAATTCAATATTACGGACCCAATGGAACTGGTTTCGTCGAATTCTGAGACTGTGCCTCGGAAGGCTATTTTTAAATTCAATTTAAACGATATAATTTTAAAACTAAACAAAACTCTTTGAAATTCCATTTTAAAAGTTCTATCATCTTCAGTATTACTAATATGAATTTTACGAGCTTTCAAAATATTTTTAATTAGCTTAAAATACCAGATTTACTGTAATATCCCGGAAATTTTAACAATATCAATTTAATAATCTGTTAAATAATTAAATTGATATTGATGATCTTTGATAATAAGATTTGAATTTAATTTAATAATCTGATTAAATTAGTATTAATTGGTGATTTTATCTTTTAAAAGTTAATAAGATATTTTCTATTTGAATATATATATTTATATATATATATTGAAAATAGAAGCTTTGGGTAAATTGGGAATTTAGATTTAATTTAATATGACTTTTCAAAGTTATTTAAATTAGTAAATTTATAGTTTTAAATATACTTTGGGTAAATGTTTAAATTGGTTAAGATATATTTTTACTTAAGTTTAAAAATATATAAGAGTTAACAAAAAGGCTTGTTTTGTTTCTTTTTAAAATATTACTTGATTAATATAATCTCTTATATAAATTATTTAAAATTATCAAATATGTTAATTTCAGATAATAAGTATAATGTATTATTTTTATTAATATGAATGGATTTTAAAGAATATGGAATTTTTATTTAATTGAATGAATAGTTATATATGTATATATATAACTTAACTTTTAAATTGAATCTTAGGATTTAATTTAATTGAATTTGAATTTAAGCTTTGAAATTCAAGAGAATAAATATTTAAATTGTTTGTATATTATAATATTTGTATAAACTTTTATTTATAAATATAGTTAGTTTTGTTTCTTTAAAAAGTAATTTATATATAGATAAGTATTTAATAAATTAAGAAAAAGGCTTTTTAATTACTTTAAAAATAAATAGAAATAGGATAAATACTTAAAAGACATGTGTCTTTATCTAATGACTCATTTTAACATGTGTTAGGCAATGGATTAAACAATGTGA
Organism: Allium fistulosum; assembly: GCA_030737815.1. NCBI lineage: Eukaryota > Viridiplantae > Streptophyta > Magnoliopsida > Asparagales > Amaryllidaceae > Allium > Allium fistulosum. The sequence goes on along the minus strand of CM060906.1, from coordinate 167,866,758 downwards.
CAAGTGTCTTAATTTTTTTTATTTATTTTTATAAAATCATAAATTTAGTTATATATACATTTGCATCCCTTTTCTTCATTCTTTCTAATTTCCTTTTTTTAAAAACAAGATGAATTCAAAACTCTTTCTCTAATGAAAATCTGAAATCAATATAGCTTTCAGATTTGAACTTATACAAATCAAATTGCCTCAAACCAAAAATCAATTCCTATAATCTCAAAATCAAAACAAAGCCACTGCATTCTTTTCAAAACCTGCATTCTCTTCAACCTGGAAGCATGTTCAAACACTCATCTCTGCATCATATTCAAAGAACCAGCCTACCTTCATTTCTTTCAAATCTGGAATCATTTTAGGCCTGTCTGCATTTTTCTTAAACCTGGAAATAAGTCTGGAAATAATTCTTCAACTCTGTTTTGAGAGAAAGTAAATACAAAGCTATCTGTAATCATGTCTTAAGCCATCTTCAACAAGTTCCATTAGCATGCAAGCTTTTAAATCAAAAGCAAGGTTCCATAACAACCAATTTCAAAGAAATCAATAAAGCTATTTTCTAATCACAATGCTCTGTTCTTCATGTGAACAGGTGAGTAACATTATTTTTAAATGCATAAGTATTGATGATCTATCTGCATGTTGATTTCTGGAATGAATATGCTCTGCAAGTATATGTATTGGTGAATCTTTTGTGTGTATATGAATGCATATATCTGTGTTTGATATATATCTGTTTCTTGTCTGTTCTTGTTCTTATAATTAAGAATTTAGTAAATAATACATCATCACTTGATTCGATCTTTATTAGGATTTAAGATTTAAACAAAAGTTGTTTAATTCATTCCAAACTTTAGTTTAAAATTTATACTTAAGTAAAAAGAAATATTTAAATGACTCTGGAAATCAAATAACTGATCAAATCTAAAAATAAGTAGAAATTTAAACCTCATAAATTATTGTTTCAGGGTTAGGATCTGAAACATCATGTAGAAATATGAATTTTAAAACTAAAATTATAGTTTTTAAATTAGAATCGAAGCTGCAGTTCTAGTTTGAACTGGAAATGAAAATCTGAGATTTTCTGGTAATCCAAGTGTTAGGAGAGATCGGGACTTTGAGTAATGACGAAGGAGTGAATGTAGATGATGGGAAAAATACTTGATGGTGATGCATTTCATCGAGGGGATAGCAGCTGTGGATTTTTGTTTAGAACCCTAGTTTTAACTAGGTTAGGAAAATCGATCACCACGGCAACTCTGGTAGTTCGAGTTCAACCAAACTCTAAGATTCGATAGCATGGAGGTTGGCGAAGTTGTGGCAGAAGGCTCAGGTGCGCTGGTAATCGGCATCGTGGATTCGAGAAGCTTTCCAGGCATTGTTTTGGTTCCAGGTGGATGCTCGAGTGCTCGAATTTGATTTCGAGATTGAATTAATGTTCTGATGGTCGGAATTTTGTGTGAGGCTGGTCGTCGACTTGTGAAGATCAACGTTGATGGTCGGAGTCGCCGCGTTTGGCTGTGCACGTGTACGGTGGTATGTTGTGTTAGTTTGGGTTTAGGTAGAGTTGTAGTCTCGAGTTTCCTCGGGTAAATTAGGTTGTTGACTCGAAGCTTGTAAGGTTTCGACTCGAAGTTTTTTTAGTGGTCTCGGGTAATTAAGTGTTGCCAGGTTTAAAACCTGTCTGCTTAGATTTTTAAAACTGAATGTAAATTTGTAAAGCAAATATTTAAACAGAAATTTACATCAAAGTTTTAATATAGATTCAGGTTTAGTTTAAATCTTAGATTGGAAATAAATAAGTTTATAAATTTAAATGTTTTAAATAAGTTTAAATGTTAATTATATTTAAATGTTTTAAATTTAAAAAGGAATTTGATTTAAGCTCTTTTAAAAAAATTCTTTTATAAGGTATAGGAATTCTTTAACATGTAAAAGTTTTTGAATTGGTTTTTAACTTTGTTAAAGATAAATTGGAATTCATTTTAAATCCAGAATTTAAAATGAAATTTAAAAGTTAATTTGAAAATGGATGTTTTCAAAATGTAATTGTGAATGATAGTTTAACCTTGGATAAGAAAATGTTTTTATCTTAAAGTTAAAATCATTAAACTTTAGGGTAATTGAAATGGTTTAAATAATCTAATTAATTAATGATTTGGATTAATTAATTAAGTAATTAAAGATTTAAATTAACTTAATTAAGGTTTAAGTTAATTAATTAAGATTAATTAATTTGTAATTAAGGATTATAATTAGAATATTAATTAATGATTAAGAATTAATTAATCTAAAGTAATTAATATTAATTAAGTTATGGTTAACACTTAATTAACTAAATAAATTAGATTAATTAAATTGGTTATTAAGATTTATTAATTTGAAATTAATAATAATTAATCTAAGTTAATTACTTAAGAAAAGTAATTTAAGAGTTGTTAGTAGTTAATGAAGGTCATTAACTATAGATTATTAAATAATTAATTAATAGGATTAATTTTGATAATTAATTAGTTTAATTAATTTAAGATAATCAATTATAGAATTTGTTTTAAATGGAATTACTTAATGAAAGTAATTAAGAATTAATTACTTATTGTAATTAATTAAAGTTAATTTGATTAGTTAAGTTAATTAATTAAGTTTAATTAATTTAGAATAATCAAGAAATGATTTGATAATAATTACTTAATGTAATTATTAAAGTAAGATTATTTAGGGATGTAAATAATAAGATAATTACTGGAAGTAATTAATTGAATGGTGATGTATTAATGAAAGTAATTTAAGTTTAATTACTTTGAATAATTAATCAAGGGATTAATTAAGAAATTAATTAAGGAGTAATTAATTTATTTAAAGAAGTAATTAAGAGTAGTTAATTACTGATTGAAGATTAATCAAGGTGATTAATAAATGTTGTTTAAAATAAAGTTAATTGCTTAATGTAATTAATTTAATTAATTAATTAATAATTAAGTTGTAATTAAGGATCATTAATTAATATAATTAATGATGTAATTAAGATTGATTAATTAAGTATAATTAATAAATGAAGTGATTAATTAATGTAATTAATTAAGGTCTAATGTAATTAATTATAGTTGATTAATTTAATTAATTTTAGTTAATTAATTAGTGAAGTAATTAAAGGTTAATTACTATAAGTGGTTAAGAATAATTAATTTAAGTAATTAATTAAGGATAAATTACTTGAAGGTAATTAAAAGATAATTAATCAAAGATGATTAATTGAAAAAGGTAATTAGAGGATAATTAATTAATTTGTAATTAATTAATGTTTAAGTAAGAAGGATTTATAAAATAAAAGTAATTAATTTAATTAACTTTAAATTAATTAGAGATGATATAGATCATTACTTATGGATGGATGATAATACTGAATGCTTTGCATTTGATTGATATCTCTGATGAGATATATGCTATGTGATATGGATGTTTAGTTGAATTGTGATAATATGGATTATCTGATGATATTGATAATGTTGATTATCTATTGTGAATTATCTTTCTATGTGTATAAAGATAATTGAATTAAATTGTTTTAACCTTTAAAACAACTTGGCCTTAAAAGATACGTCTTTGGATTTCGATGAGACCGGGATCGGGTTTCCGTATACCGGATTTCCAGGTCTGGAGACCCGAATACCACATCGATCCAAATTAACGATAGGTCGTGAATCTCAAGTGAAGCTAAAGATTCAGAGTGCAAGGGTTATTGTCGTTAACTCTGAGGGTGATTCCAAAACGAGTGTAACGAGATAATGCCTTCGGTTTCGTTCGAACCCGGAACGAACTTGTATGGACTGAATGCTTTCAGAACATCGTCAGGTGGACGATGAGCATTCTAAGATAGATGTGTTCTTTTTAAAGGTAATCGTGACCTCAAGCCTCACAAACCGGGAATGGCTAAAACAGGGGAGGTGCAGCAAGGTTAGTGGGTAGCACCCAAGTAGGACAAGGTTACCTCTGTCTAGATGTCCCTTTCTATTTTCGACTTAGTGTGTGCGGTTGAATCATGACAACCGTGGGGTATCTTGTGCGGGAATTATCCAGTAAGGGATGTTCCGGCCTTGTGTTGCAGGGGATTGGGAGTGATCCTCGGTACGGTGATCTAGGCCACGTACTGTGACGGGCGGTACCCCGGTAGCCCTGCCATTGTATGGAATCCAAACTCCAATAAGTGCCGTACGTATTAGTTGTGCCCAACTATGTTGAAATGTGAGATGTAAGCATTTCAGCTATTTCTGTATTTTACTTGAAAACCCTAGACCTATTATAATACAATCGAATTTCCTATCAAATGTTTTGGTTAGCGTAAGGTAAAAACTTACCCATGTTTATTTGTGGGGAGTCTTACGTGATACCTTTTCTTTCAAAAGGTTTTGAAGTTAAACAAGTTTAACCTGTTACTCACACCAGACCCATGTCTGACCCAAGTTGTTTATTTCTATTTTATAAACTCTTGGGTACTCAAATTTTTACGAGTAGCCAAGGGATTCAGGTTTAGCTTTGACGAGTAATCTGGAGGAGCAATGGAGCAGGAGGCTTCGGCGTTGTAGATATAGATAGTAGTTTTCCGCTGTGTTGATCTTTGTATTGATCTGTATTGTGTTGAGATGTAATAACTAGACAGATGTTTATAAATGTCTAGTATGTGATGTGTAATCTGTGTAACTCTGATAGATGATGTATATGATACTATGTAATATTTATGTGATATATTATATTTCGTTTCGTTTCCGCTGTGAGTACCTGTTGTTGTTTTCTTTTCTCTTCTTCTCTTTTCTATTTCTCACCCCTTTCTTTCTTACTGTCGATGCGATTTTCCGGGAGTGGAAAGTCGGGTCGTCACACGTGGTATCAGAGCTTAGGTTGAGCGAATGCCTAAGCTTTTGGTTAAGTGAATATCAGAGCTATTGGTTGAGTGAATACCTAGCTCTAGAGTGGTGTCTATCTTGAGAGAGCGTATTTGTAATTTTTATATAACTATATATATATTCTACCTATATTGTTGGGTTACCCGTACAGGTTTTCCAATATGAGTTCTAAAGGTAGATAAGGTAGTAGTGTATGAAACACGACTACCAATGGTTGGAATTAAGGTTGGAAGTGTATTTATCGAGACTGTAGACCCAATACTGTCTCGAGTAAGTTTTGCTATGATGAAGGATTTCATCGAATCTCTGAAGGAAACCTGTCAAGGTTCGGAGTTTATCTGTAAAGTTGGATGAGTAGAGTTTGGATCTATCGGTTGAACAGAAGCAAGTGATGGTATCTTGATACCTCAGGTAATAGTAGCTGTGTGATGAGATGCAGTGACGATGGATGTTCCCGAAGATGTTTTCTTTGGAACGAGTTTAAGGAAGTATGTCTGTTTCAGTGTTGTGGCTGAGTTCAGCCTGGTGTTTCTGTTTAGTTTGGAGTTCGAGTTTCTCGAAGAGCTTTGGTTAGGAATCTTTGGCATCTGTGGTAGCAGTGCAGCTCAGAGTGTTCTGTGTTGGCAGGAAGTTGTCAGGCTGAGTAGTTTTTTCTGGAGGTGAAATTCAGAAGCAGCAGGGTGCATCCATTTCTTCGATGGATTGGATAGTTAAGTATGGGCTGTTCTGATTTGTTAAGAGGAACAGTTTTCTTTGGAAATAGGCTGGGTTGATCGCAAAAGTGACTTGCGATAGTTTGAGGGTTCTCTTGGGTTATCAGAGTTTTTCTGAGTGTCTTCAGAGAAGTCAGGAGTTTGTCCGCATCTGAAGGTTGAGTTTTCTTATCGACTGGATTCCAGGAGTAGTACCGGTAGTTCAGTCTAGTTGAAGGATGTTTCCTAGAGATGGAGTTGGAGCAGCAACTCAAGTTTTGATGAAGTATCTGAGTTTTATTTATGGATCAGTGAACCTTATTTCTGGAATGAGTTGTCCAGTCTGTGCTTGTGTTCTACCTCAGATCAGAATTGAGCAGCGAAAGCAGTTTGGAGTATATCTCTGGATAAGAGAAGTAAGTTTGGAAAATACTGATGTTGCGAAGTAAAGTTATGTTTGGATCTCTTCTGTGTTCTGATTTGGATAAGTATTTGGTCTTCAGAATTGAATGGTCAGTTTGGATGACTGGGATTCATTGAGTTTTATGTATCTCTGAGAAGTACGTGTAAGATCTATCTCTGGTTTTAGAATCAGCAGTTCTGGATGGTTTAGTTGTTGAGTCAGACTCGTCTGTAGTCTGATATTCTGTTTAGTTCTGTAGATCTAGATGAGTAGGAGATCTATAGCTTAGTAGTATTGATTGTTTAGATTGTTTGTAGAGCGAGTATCCCGGTATATATATATACTTGGGAAAACTCGAGGAATTCTATCTAGAATTTTGTCTGGATAGTTAGATTTGATTGATTGGATGAATTGGTTGCTATGGTTGTTAGCATATGGATGATAGTATATGTTTGTGTTTTAAAATTTAAAATCTTTAATAAGATTATTAAATTACCTTTGTTTAAATTTCGGGGACGAAATTATTTTAAGGGGGAAGGAATGTAATATCCCGGAAATTTTAACAATATCAATTTAATAATCTGTTAAATAATTAAATTGATATTGATGATCTTTGATAATAAGATTTGAATTTAATTTAATAATCTGATTAAATTAGTATTAATTGGTGATTTTATCTTTTAAAAGTTAATAAGATATTTTCTATTTGAATATATATATTTATATATATATATTGAAAATAGAAGCTTTGGGTAAATTGGGAATTTAGATTTAATTTAATATGACTTTTCAAAGTTATTTAAATTAGTAAATTTATAGTTTTAAATATACTTTGGGTAAATGTTTAAATTGGTTAAGATATATTTTTACTTAAGTTTAAAAATATATAAGAGTTAACAAAAAGGCTTGTTTTGTTTCTTTTTAAAATATTACTTGATTAATATAATCTCTTATATAAATTATTTAAAATTATCAAATATGTTAATTTCAGATAATAAGTATAATGTATTATTTTTATTAATATGAATGGATTTTAAAGAATATGGAATTTTTATTTAATTGAATGAATAGTTATATATGTATATATATAACTTAACTTTTAAATTGAATCTTAGGATTTAATTTAATTGAATTTGAATTTAAGCTTTGAAATTCAAGAGAATAAATATTTAAATTGTTTGTATATTATAATATTTGTATAAACTTTTATTTATAAATATAGTTAGTTTTGTTTCTTTAAAAAGTAATTTATATATAGATAAGTATTTAATAAATTAAGAAAAAGGCTTTTTAATTACTTTAAAAATAAATAGAAATAGGATAAATACTTAAAAGACATGTGTCTTTATCTAATGACTCATTTTAACATGTGTTAGGCAATGGATTAAACAATGTGACAAGTGTCTTAATTTTTTTTATTTATTTTTATAAAATCATAAATTTAGTTATATATACATTTGCATCCCTTTTCTTCATTCTTTCTAATTTCCTTTTTTTAAAAACAAGATGAATTCAAAACTCTTTCTCTAATGAAAATCTGAAATCAATATAGCTTTCAGATTTGAACTTATACAAATCAAATTGCCTCAAACCAAAAATCAATTCCTATAATCTCAAAATCAAAACAAAGCCACTGCATTCTTTTCAAAACCTGCATTCTCTTCAACCTGGAAGCATGTTCAAACACTCATCTCTGCATCATATTCAAAGAACCAGCCTACCTTCATTTCTTTCAAATCTGGAATCATTTTAGGCCTGTCTGCATTTTTCTTAAACCTGGAAATAAGTCTGGAAATAATTCTTCAACTCTGTTTTGAGAGAAAGTAAATACAAAGCTATCTGTAATCATGTCTTAAGCCATCTTCAACAAGTTCCATTAGCATGCAAGCTTTTAAATCAAAAGCAAGGTTCCATAACAACCAATTTCAAAGAAATCAATAAAGCTATTTTCTAATCACAATGCTCTGTTCTTCATGTGAACAGGTGAGTAACATTATTTTTAAATGCATAAGTATTGATGATCTATCTGCATGTTGATTTCTGGAATGAATATGCTCTGCAAGTATATGTATTGGTGAATCTTTTGTGTGTATATGAATGCATATATCTGTGTTTGATATATATCTGTTTCTTGTCTGTTCTTGTTCTTATAATTAAGAATTTAGTAAATAATACATCATCACTTGATTCGATCTTTATTAGGATTTAAGATTTAAACAAAAGTTGTTTAATTCATTCCAAACTTTAGTTTAAAATTTATACTTAAGTAAAAAGAAATATTTAAATGACTCTGGAAATCAAATAACTGATCAAATCTAAAAATAAGTAGAAATTTAAACCTCATAAATTATTGTTTCAGGGTTAGGATCTGAAACATCATGTAGAAATATGAATTTTAAAACTAAAATTATAGTTTTTAAATTAGAATCGAAGCTGCAGTTCTAGTTTGAACTGGAAATGAAAATCTGAGATTTTCTGGTAATCCAAGTGTTAGGAGAGATCGGGACTTTGAGTAATGACGAAGGAGTGAATGTAGATGATGGGAAAAATACTTGATGGTGATGCATTTCATCGAGGGGATAGCAGCTGTGGATTTTTGTTTAGAACCCTAGTTTTAACTAGGTTAGGAAAATCGATCACCACGGCAACTCTGGTAGTTCGAGTTCAACCAAACTCTAAGATTCGATAGCATGGAGGTTGGCGAAGTTGTGGCAGAAGGCTCAGGTGCGCTGGTAATCGGCATCGTGGATTCGAGAAGCTTTCCAGGCATTGTTTTGGTTCCAGGTGGATGCTCGAGTGCTCGAATTTGATTTCGAGATTGAATTAATGTTCTGATGGTCGGAATTTTGTGTGAGGCTGGTCGTCGACTTGTGAAGATCAACGTTGATGGTCGGAGTCGCCGCGTTTGGCTGTGCACGTGTACGGTGGTATGTTGTGTTAGTTTGGGTTTAGGTAGAGTTGTAGTCTCGAGTTTCCTCGGGTAAATTAGGTTGTTGACTCGAAGCTTGTAAGGTTTCGACTCGAAGTTTTTTTAGTGGTCTCGGGTAATTAAGTGTTGCCAGGTTTAAAACCTGTCTGCTTAGATTTTTAAAACTGAATGTAAATTTGTAAAGCAAATATTTAAACAGAAATTTACATCAAAGTTTTAATATAGATTCAGGTTTAGTTTAAATCTTAGATTGGAAATAAATAAGTTTATAAATTTAAATGTTTTAAATAAGTTTAAATGTTAATTATATTTAAATGTTTTAAATTTAAAAAGGAATTTGATTTAAGCTCTTTTAAAAAAATTCTTTTATAAGGTATAGGAATTCTTTAACATGTAAAAGTTTTTGAATTGGTTTTTAACTTTGTTAAAGATAAATTGGAATTCATTTTAAATCCAGAATTTAAAATGAAATTTAAAAGTTAATTTGAAAATGGATGTTTTCAAAATGTAATTGTGAATGATAGTTTAACCTTGGATAAGAAAATGTTTTTATCTTAAAGTTAAAATCATTAAACTTTAGGGTAATTGAAATGGTTTAAATAATCTAATTAATTAATGATTTGGATTAATTAATTAAGTAATTAAAGATTTAAATTAACTTAATTAAGGTTTAAGTTAATTAATTAAGATTAATTAATTTGTAATTAAGGATTATAATTAGAATATTAATTAATGATTAAGAATTAATTAATCTAAAGTAATTAATATTAATTAAGTTATGGTTAACACTTAATTAACTAAATAAATTAGATTAATTAAATTGGTTATTAAGATTTATTAATTTGAAATTAATAATAATTAATCTAAGTTAATTACTTAAGAAAAGTAATTTAAGAGTTGTTAGTAGTTAATGAAGGTCATTAACTATAGATTATTAAATAATTAATTAATAGGATTAATTTTGATAATTAATTAGTTTAATTAATTTAAGATAATCAATTATAGAATTTGTTTTAAATGGAATTACTTAATGAAAGTAATTAAGAATTAATTACTTATTGTAATTAATTAAAGTTAATTTGATTAGTTAAGTTAATTAGTTAAGTTTAATTAATTTAGAATAATCAAGAAATGATTTGATAATAATTACTTAATGTAATTATTAAAGTAAGATTATTTAGGGATGTAAATAATAAGATAATTACTGGAAGTAATTAATTGAATGGTGATGTATTAATGAAAGTAATTTAAGTTTAATTACTTTGAATAATTAATCAAGGGATTAATTAAGAAATTAATTAAGGAGTAATTAATTTATTTAAAGAAGTAATTAAGAGTAGTTAATTACTGATTGAAGATTAATCAAGGTGATTAATAAATGTTGTTTAAAATAAAGTTAATTGCTTAATGTAATTAATTTAATTAAGTAATTAATAATTAAGTTGTAATTAAGGATCATTAATTAATATAATTAATGATGTAATTAAGATTGATTAATTAAGTATAATTAATAAATGAAGTGATTAATTAATGTAATTAATTAAGGTCTAATGTAATTAATTATAGTTGATTAATTTAATTAATTTTAGTTAATTAATTAGTGAAGTAATTAAAGGTTAATTACTATAAGTGGTTAAGAATAATTAATTTAAGTAATTAATTAAGGATAAATTACTTGAAGGTAATTAAAAGATAATTAATCAAAGATGATTAATTGAAAAAGGTAATTAGAGGATAATTAATTAATTTGTAATTAATTAATGTTTAAGTAAGAAGGATTTATAAAATAAAAGTAATTAATTTAATTAACTTTAAATTAATTAGAGATGATATAGATCATTACTTATGGATGGATGATAATACTGAATGCTTTGCATTTGATTGATATCTCTGATGAGATATATGCTATGTGATATGGATGTTTAGTTGAATTGTGATAATATGGATTATCTGATGATATTGATAATGTTGATTATCTATTGTGAATTATCTTTCTATGTGTATAAAGATAATTGAATTAAATTGTTTTAACCTTTAAAACAACTTGGCCTTAAAAGATACGTCTTTGGATTTCGATGAGACCGGGATCGGGTTTCCGTATACCGGATTTCCAGGTCTGGAGACCCGAATACCACATCGATCCAAATTAACGATAGGTCGTGAATCTCAAGTGAAGCTAAAGATTCAGAGTGCAAGGGTTATTGTCGTTAACTCTGAGGGTGATTCCAAAACGAGTGTAACGAGATAATGCCTTCGGTTTCGTTCGAACCCGGAACGAACTTGTATGGACTGAATGCTTTCAGAACATCGTCAGGTGGACGATGAGCATTCTAAGATAGATGTGTTCTTTTTAAAGGTAATCGTGACCTCAAGCCTCACAAACCGGGAATGGCTAAAACAGGGGAGGTGCAGCAAGGTTAGTGGGTAGCACCCAAGTAGGACAAGGTTACCTCTGTCTAGATGTCCCTTTCTATTTTCGACTTAGTGTGTGCGGTTGAATCATGACAACCGTGGGGTATCTTGTGCGGGAATTATCCAGTAAGGGATGTTCCGGCCTTGTGTTGCAGGGGATTGGGAGTGATCCTCGGTACGGTGATCTAGGCCACGTACTGTGACGGGCGGTACCCCGGTAGCCCTGCCATTGTATGGAATCCAAACTCCAATAAGTGCCGTACGTATTAGTTGTGCCCAACTATGTTGAAATGTGAGATGTAAGCATTTCAGCTATTTCTGTATTTTACTTGAAAACCCTAGACCTATTATAATACAATCGAATTTCCTATCAAATGTTTTGGTTAGCGTAAGGTAAAAACTTACCCATGTTTATTTGTGGGGAGTCTTACGTGATACCTTTTCTTTCAAAAGGTTTTGAAGTTAAACAAGTTTAACCTGTTACTCACACCAGACCCATGTCTGACCCAAGTTGTTTATTTCTATTTTATAAACTCTTGGGTACTCAAATTTTTACGAGTAGCCAAGGGATTCAGGTTTAGCTTTGACGAGTAATCTGGAGGAGCAATGGAGCAGGAGGCTTCGGCGTTGTAGATATAGATAGTAGTTTTCCGCTGTGTTGATCTTTGTATTGATCTGTATTGTGTTGAGATGTAATAACTAGACAGATGTTTATAAATGTCTAGTATGTGATGTGTAATCTGTGTAACTCTGATAGATGATGTATATGATACTATGTAATATTTATGTGATATATTATATTTCGTTTCGTTTCCGCTGTGAGTATCTGTTGTTGTTTTCTTTTCTCTTCTTCTCTTTTCTATTTCTCACCCCTTTCTTTCTTACTGTCGATGCGATTTTCCGGGAGTGGAAAGTCGGGTCGTCACATTTACTATTTTATCCAACTTCAAATAAATTAAATTTAATAATTAAATTACTTAATAAACAGCGATATTTGAAATTTGAGTTGATAATTAACCTCTGAATATTTAAAATTAATTAAATATTCCAATTCCAAATATATAAAAATTCCGGGTCGTCACATTTCTATAACGACCCGCCCTTCTAAACACAGAAAGTCGCATCATTATTAAGAAAGAAAAGGGTGAGAAATAGAAAAGATAGAGAAGAAAGAACTAAACAACATCAGAATCTCAACAGCGGAACAAATAAAATATAATATATCACATAAAAGATTACATAGTAACACATACATCAGAGTTACACAGATAATACAACCCATACTAGACAGTTATAAACACCTGTCTAGTTAATACAACTCGATACAACTCAAAACATCACAAAGATACAACACAGCGGATATACACAATAAACACTAACACAGATTAAATTTGTATCTAATTATTCTTATTTAAAATCAATCTATAATCTTAATTTAAAACATCACATTATTAATTTATTGGTTATTTATATTTGAAAATAACAATTTTAATCAATTTTAAATAATTTAAATAAGAGATTATCGCATTTTAAATTCCTCGAAATTCCGGGATGTCACATTCCTTCCCCCTTAAAAGAATTTCGTCCTCGAAATTTAAAACAAAAGATAATCCAAAGTTTTATTTTATTTTCAACCAATTCAGCATACATATCAACTATACACAACCAAACAATAATTTCAATCAACAAACAATTCAATCAAACAAACAACACTAGCTATTCGGACATAGATCCGGATAAGCTTCCTAAAAATTTCCCGAGTTTCCTAGGTACAGATACAGGAATACTCGCTCTACTGAATCCAAACTAGCTACACTACTGAGCTACTGAGCTCCTACTCATCTAGATCTACAAAATAAGACAGGATATCAGACTACAGACAAGTCTAACTCAACAACCAAAACTCCCTGAACTACTGGTTCTAAAACCAGAGATAGAATCTTACACGTACTCCCTCAGAGATACGTGAAACACAACGAATCCCAGTTCTCCAAACCGGCAATTCACTCCTGTAATCCAAAACACTTATCCTTATAAAGAATACAGAAAGATCCAATATACTTCGGAGCTAACTTCACAGTCTTACCCAATCTTATTGCTCCCTTTACCAGAGAAAATCTCAACAACATCGAAGTCTCCAACTTCGAATTCCAGATTCTTCCGTCTCTTATCCACAATACTCCTTTGACGATCCTGGACTGCCTACATCCTTTACTGACCAGCTCAATCTTCGCTGATGCTTCAATAACCAAACTGGATCAAAATAACTTAACAAAAAGATCCTCTCCAGATTTACCCAAAAATCCAGAATACAACGCTGCTCCACTATCATCAGTAGATTACAACTTACTTCTCCTATCCGGAAAAGACAAAACAAAACACTGCCAATCTGGCCTCAAATCCAGAAAAATTCCCTGTAGAAATTCTCTAATCCTAAAACACTGCAACTTCCGGTTGCTTCCATTCTAGAACAGCTGCCACCCTGCTTCCGCTGCACAACTCTGATCTGAAGTAGATAAGAATGTCGATGAATTCAAGCAAAATCTTAACCAACACCTCCTGGACACACAATTCCTCAGATCCACCACAATCTGAAACGAACAGCTCAAAGAAACAGACGAGTCCTCAGTCAAGGGTACTGTCTTCAGCTACCCTTAGCTAGAAGAAACTCGAACTAGATACAGAAGAGAAAACACAAATGCCCTACCAAATCTCCTAAGCTGAACCACCGGTACCACTTCTGGAATCCAGTCGATACCAAACTCAATCTCCAGATGATGACAAAACTCTGACTTCCTGAAGACATCCAGAAAAATCTCTAACAAACCAAGAGAACACTCAGACTATCGCAAGTCACTTTTGCGATCAATTCGGCCTAATTCCAAAGAAAAACTTCTCTCTCTTTACCAATCAGAACAGCTTATGCTTATAAAGCCAATCCGTCGAAGAAACGGAACCACTCTGCTGCTGCTGAAATTACCTCGAGAAAATCTGCTAAACCAGAAGACTTCCTTGACGGCACATAGAACACTCCGAGCTACAATGCTGACCCAGATGCCCAAAGACTTCCTATCCAAAGCTCTTCGAGAACTCGAACCACAAACCAAACAGAAACACCCTGCTGAACACAGCCTCAACACCGAAGCAGACACGCTTCCTTAATTTGTTCCAAAGAAAACATCTTCGGAAACATCCATAGTCACTGTGTCTCATCACACGCTACTACATCCTGAGGTATCAAGATACCATGACTTACTTCTGTCCAACCGATAGATCCAAACTCTCAAAAATCCGCTCACACGAGCGCGATCAAACTTGCACTTCAATGATGAACTCCGAATCCTTAACAGGTTTCCTTCAGAGATCAATAAAATCCTTACATCAAACAAAACTCACTCGAGACGGTATTAGGTCTATAGTCTCGACATATACACTTCCAACCTCAAACATTCAAACTCCAACCATTGGTAGTCGTGTTACACACACCACTACCCTATCTACCTTTATAACTTATATTGGAAAACCCAAACAGGTAATCCCAACAGATAGGTAGAAATAAATAAATAAATAAATATATATATATTACAAGTACGCTCTCTCAAGAAAGATACCACTCCAGAGCTTAGGTATTCGCTCAACCTATCGCTCTGATACCAGAAGTGGTACCAGTGGTTCAGCTTAGGAGATTTGGTAGGGCATTTGTGTTTTCTCTTCTGTATCTAGTTCGAGTTTCTTCTAGCTAAGGGTAGCTGAAGACAGTACCCTTGACTGAGGACTCATCTGTTTCGTGGAATAGGAAGTTCCTTAGCCTGACCATTTGTTTGAAAAATCCAAAGAAACAATACGAGCCTTTACAATTTCAATTGTATAACCTGTCTCCTCAGGAGGCAGCTATAGTAGGCATAATATAATGGTACCTATGCTGGCTAAGATTTATATTCTACTTTCGAAATGTTTTCCACTATGCACTAATAATAATATCAAATCAAATTATTTGTTTTGCGTAGTAAGCATCTTTGACTAACATAAGAAGAAATCTCCTCCAAGTCTGCGTTTGCATTGTGTGTGTGGTGGGAGGTCTTATGGTAGTTTCATTTTCTAAAAGCATTGCGAATTGATTTTAAAATCCTCTTGCTATTTGTTTTTAAAGATATAAATGTGTTTGTATGAATCTAAACCATTTATATCATCTTTTAATCCCTAGTTTCAAATCATAGGATTCAATTTCAAACTTGAATTCAAATTTAAATCAAATTATTTAAAAATTTCAAAACTCGATTAAGTTATTCAAAATAACTCTTATCTTTGAAATTCTATTTCAAAAGCTTTTCGCTTTAAACCCAATTCATTCCCAAAACATTTGAATTCAAATTGTCTATTTAAAAATTATTTCAAAGATCTGTGACTTAATCGATTTCCTCATGGAATCCATATTTGTGTGTGTAAGAGTGTAGTCCAGGGGTTTAACACAATAGTGCAACACAATGAATCATCACAGATCAAAATACAGGATATAGTTGATAAGCGATATAAATTATAACGCTTATCGTTCATGCACAAACCACAGATATATAAATATCACAGATAATAAATTACATCATAGATAATTTATCATAAACCACAACATAAATCAAGATGTATCACAAAGCATCATATATCAGGTATATTAAACAATTAAATCATCCAATACAATCTAAACATTCATAAGTAAGGTCAAGTATTCAATAGTCATTTATAAGTAGGATTAATTAATTGTTTAATCCTAATTTATTCAATTTATTTCCAATTAAATTTATTACTTATGAATTTAGTATCCAATCCTGATTAATTAATTACAAATCACTTGATATAATTTAATTAATCAATTACCTTAATAAATTTAATCACTCTTAATTAATTTTCCTTGTTTAATTTCAATGAGAATTTAATTTCCTAATTTCTTCCCTAAAGTAATTACACTTACATAATTTTATAAATGATTATCATTAAGTAAATAATCGAATTTATTATTAAAATTAATCACATTAATTTCTTATTTGAAACATCTTAGTTAATGACCTTTCCTTGTCTATATTCATTAACCAATACCTTAATTACCTCTTTAAGTAATTAACTTTAAATTAATCATTTATAATTATAAATTAATCAATTCTTAACTATGAATTAATTTAACCTAAATTTATTAATTAAATTACACAATAAACAACGATATTTGAAATTCGAATTGATAATTAACCTTTGAATATTTAAAATTAATTAAATATTCCAATTCCAAATATACAAAAATTCCGGGTCGTCACACCGAAGCTACCTCACGCTTTAACCAAGCTGTAACTAGGTAACTAACACACGAGCTATGCCATTCCCCGGTCGTTACCGACCTTTATCCGAGGATCCTCAACCACAAAGTATAATAAATTTGCAGCATCAACATAGGTAAAATATCTGGGCTCCATACCATGATATCACCTTTTATCCAGAAGGAAATGACATACCCTAGGGGCGCTACCCCTAAAAACCTTTGTCTCAACATTCTTGTTTCGACCATTACCGAGTTGTGAGGCTCGACGAAGTCTCGTCCACAAAGCTACGCTTTTTCACAAAGCCACGCTTTGATCAACAGCACTTCGTATGCCACATTACCAAATTGGGAATGTATCACTAGTAACAATCAACTACATAACCTCTAAGCTCGTACGTCTCAGGGAAGGGTATTAAGCTAAGAGAATAAATTCTCCACCACCAACAGAAATGTATTTGATAGAAACCAGCTTTACATCTCAAAGTGTAACATCAGACACACATCCATACAAGTCCGTTTCGGGATCGAACGGAACCGAAGGCACTTCCAAAGAAGCCCTTACAATCTGGGTATTCACTAATCACGTCCGGACTTCCCATCACAAGAAGAGTGATATAAATCTCCATACCGGAGCAACTCGGTGCAGAGACATTCGACAGGTTGTCATTTCATTTTCGAAAATACCCGGTCTTCACACCGGTCTTCAAATGTTATCCATTCACGACGTATCACTATTCAGAATGGGTTATATGACACAATGTCCTCTCCCGGATTAACCGAATAATGAGCGTTTGTTTTAAAAACAAATCAAGTGCCATTTCAAAGGCAAATATTGATAGTCGGTTATTTAACTATCAACAACATATCACAACAATCATCAGATTTAAATAATTTTTCCCAAATTATTTATTTTCAAAATATCTTCACAAGATATATATTTTCCACACTTCACATTTGAAAACCAATTTCAAATCACATTTTCACACTTCATCACTTTGAAAACAAATTTCAAATCATATTCACTCGCGGAATAAAATCCCCGATATTATTCATTTCCCTTTTTTTCTTTATAAATTCCCATTGTGAATATAAATTTCCAAATATTCACTTTCAAACACCAAATCAATTTCAAATTGATTTCTAAGTTCTTTTCAAATACCAAATCATTTGCAAATCGATTTCTAAATTTATTTCAACACAAAATCCATTTTAATTCAACACCAAATAAATTTTTCATATCGATTTCCCAAAGATTTATTTTTCAAATACCAAATCAATTATCAATTGGATTTCAAACCAATTTATCACCTTTTAAAATAAATCCCTTTATCTCTTCCGAACCATCTAAAATTCCATTTTTAAATAAATTTTCTAACTTTCGAATAATACTATTCAAAATCCATTTATAAAGATCTTTTCCCATATTTTGGAAATAATTCGATAAGATTACAAAAATCAACTTTATGCTTTAAAATTCCTTCTTTTAAATTCACCCAATTCTTTCAAAAAGAATTCACTTAAAATTTCCAACTTTAATTTCAAAAATCCAATTTATTTATTTCTGGTATCCAACGATACCAAAAGCACATTCGGCTAAATTATAGCCTTCCACAAATTCAATCACAAATATAATCATCCACTGATTAAAAATAAACTGTTAACTCATATTTTTCTGGCGACCTAAAACCATACGACTTAAGAGCTTCGCGACCAAAAAACCTTACGACCTAAGGAACTCTGCGACCTAAGGAACTCTGCGACTTAAGGAACTTAACGGCTTAAAGAACAGAATGACTTAACGACCTAACAAGCTTCATGGGTTAGCAGACTCTACGACCTAAAGTGACTGCGAGTTAAGGACTTAGCGACCTAACTGCTAAAGGAAGCCTGCGACCTAACTAAGAAAGCCTGCGACCTAACTTCAGAAAAGACTCTGCGACCTAACTATCAAAGAGACCATTCGACCTAACTGCTGAAGAAATTCAACGTCCTAACGCTTTCAGTAAGAAAGCGACCTAGTGGCTCCAAACTTCACGACATAAGAGCCTTGCGACCTAAGAGTCCTAGCGACCTATGAAGTATCACGACTTAGCTTCATAAAGCATTCCAGCGACCCAAAGGCTTCAGCAACTATTCCTTAGGTCGCTCACGACCTACTTTAGGTCGCTCGCGACCTAAAGCTTGCCCAGTTTAAACAAGTTCAGGCAACTCCTTACGGGCCTATTCCTTAGGTCGTTCGCGACCTACTACATGCCTCCTTGTTCAGATAAGACCGAGAGCAGCCCCATCAGGCTAACTGCTTAAGTCGAGAAGTGGGCCACGACCTAACTTAGGTCGCTCGTGACCTAAGACCTAACTAAGGTCGTACGCGACCTAAGACTTAGAGGCAGAAAATTCACCCAGGACCAATCCTATAAATACCACCCTAACTCCAACATCGGGGGGACTTTTGGCCGATCATTTCTTCAAGCGTCGTTACTCTACCGAGCTCTCAACTCATTCAACAATTGAAGATCTTCAGATATTCGAGACACTACAACAAGCTTCGAGAGGAATTTTCTACATCCAACACGGATTCATCAAGTTTCATCATCGAAGTTTGAGCTAGTAGTCGAGATTGTCTTTGTGATCAAACTGTATTGTTTTCATAAGAGTATTGTATCGTCTTGTAACCAGATTCAGTAATAAAGAGATTCAAAGTGGACGTAGGCTCGATCTCAAGCCGAACCACTATAAACTGCTGTCTTTTACCGCAATTTTTTGATATTTTACTACTTACTTCTTGTTCCCGTCACACGGGTGGTGCTTTCACAATTCTACTACACACACCGGGTGTTAGTGTTCACTTTTCAGCGTTAACATAAACAATCACACATCATATGAAACAAATTCATACAACATATGAAACAAATTCATAAAATTTGAGGAATCCAGTTGGATCCCTTCAACCTGTTTCCCTGCATCCACAGATGTTAGCACAATACCAATTCCACTTCGAGGTGGAATATCGCGGTATATGGGATTTATAAAATATCATTCGCTATTATGCGGCGCAATAGGGTCTCATCCGCTATATAATACGGGAAAGTCAATCACCAATATATACATATTCCAATATATATATATATATATTGCTATATATTACTATAAATATACTATCACCCAAACAGTCAATCAACACAATCAATAATTTTAAATATAACTATTTCAAATTAAACAAAACCCTTTGTTTGAGTGAGAAGATCTCACCTTTGCTTTTTAATTCGCAGTCCACTCACCTTTTCTTTTTAATTCGCAGTCCATTTTCATTTTTCGGCTTGATTCCTTTGCAATTTTAACCTTGTATAAACAATTTATACAATTTATTAATATTTGAATTAAATCGAACAAATCAATTTCTAATCTGATAAGTTTCAATTTTACAATGATTTTAATTTTAAAATTGAAATTTGACTTTTAACCTAATTTCTTTTAACAAAATATTTTCTTTGAAATAGATTTAATTTTAACTGATAATTTTCCCTTTCAACTTGTATATGTAAATATTCAAAACAGAAGTATTTTTATGCTTTACTGTAAAACTAAAATTTCATTTCTATATAATTTCAAACATTTAAAATTTTCCATTTTCAAATCTTATATATATATATATTTTTTTCTTTACTGTAAAAATCATAAACTGCACATTATTATATATTTTTTTCAATCTATACATATTGAATTAAATTACAGATAAAATGTATATACCTCACCTGTACGAAACACTAGGCCAGCTCGAACGAGGAATGCTACTCGCGAAGTTCGCCGCGACACAAATCGTGACGCCACCGATCCCTGAACCATCGCGAAGTCGAGATTGCCGCCGCGACCACCTTACACTTCGATCGAATCCCCATGCCTCGTTCGATAATCGCTGTCGAACCATCCACGCGCGCGCCCAATCGCCTTGCCCACCATCGCGAGCTTTCGACCTGACCTGCCACAGTTCGACGATGTCGTCGCCTTGCCTGCCGCCGCTTCGCGTTCGAGCCTCGAGCTCACGTCGCCTCTACGCGACTTCGATTTTGAAATCGAATGAGGATCGATTTAATTTTAGAGGGAAAGGAAGGAATGAGTTCGAATTTTGTTTCTCTGAAAATGAAGAAGAGATCGGCCATTGTTTTGTTGAACGAGAGTGTTTCGTTCGTTTTTGTTTTGTTTTTTTTTCTGAGTGAAAAGGCTTCGGGCATGATTATTTTCTTTTCGAACGAAGATAGTTTTCGTTCTGCTTGCGTGATAAAAGAAAACAAAGGGGACAATGTGGGACATTAGCGTGCAAAAATCAAATTGCTACAGTAATTTGAAAAAGTTCAGATGTGATGGAAATTCAGCTGAAGCTGACTGGTATAAATAAATATATATATTAAATTCAAATCGTCTCGAAAATCGCAACTCAAAATATCGACTTCCAATCAGGCATGCCGCTAGGCGTTTATAATGTTATATGCTTATTCCGAACACAATGGAAAAGGTTTCGAGTCTAAATTCGATCATATGGAGAAGATAGCTTTTTGGACCAGTTATTAAATTTCGGTTTAATTTCAGCGCGTTTGCTTATCGTACGGCCAAACGATCACTCCAAACATTACGAAAATTGAAATCCGATAATAATACAATATTACAGATCCAATGAAACTGGTTTCATCAAATTCCGAGACTGTGCCCCGGAACGCTATTTTTAAATATCGATTTAAACGATAAATTCCAAAACTGAACAAAACAGTTTCAAATATAATTCTGAAGTTTTTATTATCTTCAGTATAATCAATATGAATTTTCTAAGCCTTGAAAATATTTTTAATCGGCTTTAAACTAAAAATTCAAATTTTTTTACCCAGATTTATCAATTAAATTCAATAATTAAATTACCAAATTCATTCAAATATTTGAATTTCAAATCAAACAAACTTCCAGATATTTAAAATCAATTAAATATCCTGATTTCAAATGCCAAAAATTCAAGGTCGTTATAGTTACCACCACTACAGGACATTCAACATCAAACTGAACTAGTACCAGATGCTATTTTACTGCGGGGATCGTATGATCTTGTGAATCTGAAAGAACGGGAAGAGTTGAAAAGACAGGAGGAAGAGAATGATTGTCAGTTGGAGTTGCCTGATCATGTTCGCACTGCTGACGTTGTCAACGTCAACTGCTTGGAACCGTTTCATGAAAATAAACATGTCAAAGAAGAAGCGAGTGGGAATTCATTTCAATCAGGGGAAATTGTTACAACACATCAAGGAAAGATTCTAAATGATGATACACCTGAACGAGATAAGGAAAGACAAGAATCTGGGCATGAGTCATCACACTTCTTCAGTCATAACTTCCTATGTAACAACCTGCATATTTTACGATTGAATATTTAAATATTTTATTTAAATATAGAATCGTTAATCGGATTGAAGTCTGAAAAGCTACTTTTTGCAAACAGTCGAATTAGGACTCGAGACCACTTCCATTGAGTTCAAAATGTCGTTTGCAACCTTTTTTAGTATAAGCTTCAATATGTTTGGAATTAGTAGAATTTTGCTACTTTTTCACATAGGGCTTTGGGTTTGGGTTCAGCCTATTTGCCCAATTCTGGTTTTATCAACCCAACTCCACTCCAACTCTTCATTACTTCATTTCTAAACCCTAATATTCAAGCTTTTGCAACAATGGTGGGAGAGATGGGAAATGGAAATTCCTAAGCCCTAATTTCATTTGCAAATCCTTGTTTTATCTCCAAATTCTAGAAGAAGCTATTGGTAAGCATCTCCTACTTCTTCTCCAACTCATTCTTTTATCAATTTCAGAAATTCCTAAACCTAACTTTGGGAATGTTCTACTTTTTGAGCATAGATGCAAGCTCATTTTTCATACTCCCGTTTTGTGATAGGCCTCCCCCTTTTTGTGATTTCTGGATTTCTGGTGATGATTTCTAGAATTTGTGCTTCACCAATTTTTGTGACTTTCATTGATAAGTTTTATCAATTTTTGTGCATTGGTGAATTTGTGTGTCATTTACTTTTTGCAAATACAAATTTAGGGTACGATATCCCTTTTTATCTTTGAGAAGATTCTTGTGATATTGATTAATCTCTTGTTGATTTTCAATTACATACTTTTAGCAGTATGCCATTATCGTTATATACGTTTATACCATATCTCTTATTCTATATCATATCATCTGATATTTATAGCTAGACTGATCCGTTTATTATTTTCTTATTGAAATAATACTCGGGTCAGACCGAGATGTTACAGGTGCTTCTGCTTGACTCCTCATCAGGGATTCATTACTCTGACTTTTGGCTAACTACTTAGATTAGTAGTTTATTTTGTTGTATACATTTGAGATATAGACTCTATGATGTATACTTATTCTTTTGCCTAGCACTTATATCTATATTCTTTTGTGTTATCGTGGATCTTGTTTGACCACTACTCTGATATACACTTTTATGTGTAATATTCATATCTTATTCCGCCTTTGTGATATGAATTATCTGTGACTGATTTGTGTTATTGTAATGACCCCAGATTTTAATTTATTTGAATTGATAAATTATTGAATTTTTGACTAAAAAAATTGTATAGTTAATTGAAAATAGATGCGAGTTTCCCCGAACTAAGATAAATTTTATAGTTTTATAAAATAGAAAGTGAATACATTGGAAAAATTATGGCAACATATTAACAATAGAACTTCATTTATAATAATACAAAGTAAGCTTTGTTAAAGTTAGAGTATGAACAAAAATATACATATAAGATAAATTGCAAAATAATAAAATAAAATACAAAGTAATAGAAACAAATATGTGTATAGAGAAAATACAAGACAATAAAATAGCAAGCAAACATATTAACTAATATTTCACAAACATATTTATTTTAGGGAAATTCATTTGTATTTCAAGGTAATTAGGCCAAAGCAAAGAAAAATATACATACAAGTATATACAAATAAGTAAATGAAGATAGGCAACTCACCCAAATCAATATTATACATGAAATAAAATAACTATCTGTACAACCGAAATCAAGTATTAGCACATTATCTAAGCACCAAAACAAAGACATATCATCTCAGCCGAACTAAAGAAAATGTAAGCATGAAGACATAAGTAAACAAACCAGGCATGAAAATTTATCTCTGTACATACGAAAGAGAATGGGATAAGTATGTAAAGAAATAAGTCAAACAAAGGAAAGGTAAGTTTGTACATATAATCATCTCGAGTACACAAGAGATATGTACCAGCCACCAACATATTATCATCTCAACCGAAAATGAAAAGATTTTTATAAATATATTGTACAACATCAATTAATGCAGCCTCCATAAGCAAATAAAAAAATCTCTGATCTTGTTTTGTACTAAAAAGAAAAAAATATATCACCCTATACAAAACTTTATAACCAGTAAACACCTCCCCTCTGTAAACACTATCTCTCTTTATATATACATCTATTTTAGTCTTTGTTCGTTTATAAACAACTAAGTAAAATTGTGACGACCGCCCATGACCCCTGCACCGAATCTAAAGATAGAGCGCTGTAAAGTGTGCCAGGCGACCATGGACGATTGTCAAGATAAGATTAAAACAACAGAACCTATCGTATTACTCACAGCGCATGGATAAAATACAATAGAACATATGTATAGTGAAGCTTTACAGAACAAAATGACATCATATAAAACTCCATAATAGTTGAATACAAACATCCACATAGTCAATACATCAAGCCTCACTACATAACTCTCAGAGAATACAAAACAGCGGAATATCCAGTACATATAATAAGAAGATAATATGCAACCCTCTAGCTCGTCTTCGATATCAGCATCGTGAGAAGAGAACAGCACCTGTCACCTGCTACCTAGTCTGCCCGTCCCAAAATGGACGAACAGCCCAAGGCAATAAGAATTAAAACATAAAGCCTTGAGTCAGACAACAGTCTTAGTGAGCAGTAAATTAACTAACAACATACCAAAAGAGCATAAAGGAAAAGGAATAGGAATACAACCCTCCCACTCCAACCTCATTCTACAGTGATAGCCCCCAGACACACACTAAGCAGAAGCAAACATAGCAGAGCATACAATTTAAAGTAAAACTACTATCACTCGAGTCAAGGGCGATGTTTTCCAAGTACCAAGGCCTAAATCAGATAAGCACCCAGAAAATACCGCTCTTGAGTCCGAATGACAATACAACCAAACATCCATGACTCTGGCTATCACTGTTATCATTGCTTCGATATCACCGTTAATTGAATGACCGGCACATTCTTTCAGCCGTCCGTCAAGGGCTAATGGAAACCCCTGTTCTAGACATAACTCCCGCACGTCGTCGCAGCCCGTGCCTAGGACTATCGAATCTGCCCAGAGTACTCGACCATCAACAGTTAGCCGTTGGGACTATCGAATCTGCCCAAACGTACTCTTGCTTAGAGCATGCTAGAACCTTCAACAACGATGCTATCCAAGCCTCCTAGTCATCCTCCTCGACGACTATTCTCATATCCATTCATTATCCTCAACTCGAATCATATCACCGAGTTATCAACATGCTTGGAATGATCCCGTCTGGATTAGACCAAGTCTTCATCACATAATTGCCTCGCTTCATTACATCCTCGCAAAGCCTCATCTCATCATCACATCATCAAATCTATGCATAAGAGCTTCATCATCCCGCTACATATGCCACGAGCAGCTTTTCCAATTCAAGAGCCTTTCCCTTAGCTTTTGAATCCTCTTCGATCTAAATCTAATCATCAATCATCTAGTTCATAACAATCAATCAAATCAAACATCAATCCAAACAATCAAGCATTCAAAAATGATCTAAGTAGACAATTATAACAATAATGGCATTTTCGTAATTAAAGAGTTGAAAGTCCAATAAGCATGAAAACATGGATTATATCTCTACAAACTTGATGAATGAACTTGCATAGGTTAACATATGATAAAATGGATGTAACATCATCATGGACAATGGATCTATATGGATCTACACATAGGATGAAGAAAATGCATGGAAATCTCTATTTTAACACCAAATCGAGCCAACAATCCGATATACTCCTTTGGATCCGTGTGAGAGATAATCACCACTCACCAAATCACCTAAACAAACCCAAATCAACACGCTTCAGATCTGGACAGCAAAGGATCAAGCTTGATCTATCACAAATCCGCTTCAAATGAAGAAATCTCTCATGAAAAGATGAAGATCTTCAATCTAAGCTCTTGAATCTTCAATCTTGATCTTCTCTTTGGATGGATGGAAGCACAAGATTAGAGTGGAGAAAAGAAGTGAAGAAGTGTAGATGTCGAGCTCTCAAAATGGCAGCACTTCGTTGCTTCAAAATCCGGATCCCAAAAATGAAGAGAAGCTCTCCTATTTATAGCAGAAAACAGCCCTAAGTCGTAACTCGGCTATCTCCTTAAGTCGCTGCCGACTTAACACTATGCCGACCTACGACCTAAAAACCCCCACGACTTAACAGAGCCTCCGACCTAACCCTTAGCCAACAACTCCGACCTAACAGATAAGCCTACGACTTAACATGCGCGCGACCTAACTTATTCGAGCTACACGTCCTAATACACGCGCGCTCCCTCCTAAGTCGCCTGGACGACCTAACAACTTAGCACCATTCGACTTAACACTTATACGACTTATAAAACCTTGCGACCTAACAACTTAGCCTCTCTTAAGGTCGCCAACTTGTTAACTCCTTAGATCGCTAACCCACCCAGTCGACTTAACTACTAAGTCGCTAACTTGCTATCCCAGCTCCTCTAAGTCGTTGCCGACCTAACCATAACTACATCCTATAGGTCGCTCGAAACCTTAACTCGAACTGCCGACCTAACACTTAACACCCAAACACTTAGGTCGCTCACAACATTCTCTTAGGTCGTTGCCGACCTAACTCTACCCCAGAATACTTAGGTCGCTTACTACTCTTCCTTAGGTCGCCTGAACCTCTTAAGTTGGTCACGACTTATCTCCTAGGTCGGTCACTACCTTAAGTCGGTCAACCACACTCCCTTAACTCGGTGAGTTCCTTGAGTCGGCAACTCGACCCAGACTTGTTGCTTAACTCGTCCAAACTCCTAAGTCGGCTACGACTTAGGACTTAAGCAAAATTCTGCCAAAACCAGAAATGACTTAACAACCATACAACCAAAGGTCAATCATTTTAGAATGTTTTGATCCGTAAAAATACGGGTCGTTACATTCTCTCCCCCTTAGGAATTTCGCCCCCGAAATTCCAAACAAACAAGGCAATCAAAGCTATTCTGTACGCCTATCATCCATAACAATCAATAAACCATGCATCCAATTCTAGCTTAGCGTACAGAATTCTAAGACTTAGAACAAGTTACAATTTCGTTAGATGACACGACACCTTAGGGCCATACCTTGAAGAGTTCAGGATGAGCTGCTTTCATCCTCTCTTCCACCTCCCACGTACAGTCGTTATCATCGTCACTCCATTGTATCTTGAGCAACTTAACTACCTTCCTCCTAAGCTGTTTCGTGTCGGTTTCCACAACACGAAGTGGCTTACGAGGTCTTCTATCAACTGGATCAACTTTGAAATCTTCACAGCTATCAGCAGAAACCACCGCATTCGAGTCATGCACATACTTCCGTAGATATGATACGTGAAAAACATTGTGCACACTCGACATCTTCTCAGGTAATTCCAATCTGTAAGCGAGCTTTCCGATTCGCTCGATGATCGGGAATGGTCCAACAAATCTTGGAGTCAATTTTCCTTTCTTCCCGAATCGAATAACATTCTTTAGTGGAGAAATCTTCACAAAAACCATATCACCAACGTCGAATTCCAAATCCTTTCGACGCTTATCAGCATAACTCTTCTGACGGTCTTGGGCTGCCTTCATTCGTTGCCGAATGATCTCTATGCAATCCGAAGTTTGTCGAATCATCTCTGGCCCAAGCATCAGCTTTTCTCCAGTTTCCAACCAACATGTCGGAGAGTTACACGGTCTTCCATACAATGCCTCATACGGTGCCATACCAATGCTTGACTGGTAACTGTTGTTGTACGCAAACTCCACCAAATGAAGGTGATCTTCCCATGATCCTCCGAAGTCCAAAACACATGCTCTGAGAAGATCTTCCAAAACTCGGTTGACTCTCTCGGTCTGACCATCTGTTTGGGGATGATAAGCTGTACTCAAACACAACTCGGTTCCCAAGACTTCCTGGAAGCTCTTCCAAAATCCACTAGTGAACAATGGGTCTCGGTCGCTCACTATACCCTTCGGAATGCCATGGAATCGAACTGTCCACTTAACATACAACTCAGCCAACTTTGATGCAGTCCTAGTCGATCGAACAGGAATGAATCGTGCACTCTTAGTCAGACGATCCACAATGACCCAAATCCCTTCATTTCCCGTTCTGGTTCTAGGCAATCCATCGATAAAATCCATCGACACTTGTTCCCACTTCCATGTAGGAACTTCTAATGGATGAAGCAATCCGCTTGGCTTCTTCTGTTCGACTTTAACCAACTGGCAGTTCATACACTTGGAAATAAAATTTCCAACATCTTTCTTCATACCTTCCCAATAGTAGGTTCTCTTCATATCCTGATACATCTTGTTTCCTCCTGGATGAATTGTCAACTTCGAGTGATGACTTTCCTTCAGAACTTCACTCCTCAATTCATCTATATCGGGAACAACTAGTCGTCCTTGCTTCCGAAGCCAACCCTCTCGATCGACCTCGAATCCTTTATCCTTTTCTGGACCCAATCCAGATTCCAATTCACGGATAATCTTGACAAGCTTATCATCTCGCTTTTGGCTCTCGCCAATCCTTTCCACAAGAGTGGGTTTTATTGATAAGTTTTCCAACATCTCAGGTTCCAATTCACATCTAGGCCTGAAGTCAAATCCAGCTAAATACTCGAGACTCTTCCATTCTGAGAACATGGCTCCCAATCCTGCATGTCTTCGACTTAACGCATCTGCCACTGCGTTACCTTTTCCCGGAGTATAAGCTATACCAAAATCATATGATGCCAAAAACTCTAGCCAACGTTGCTGCCGAAGATTCAAATCCTTTTGGGAGAAAAGATACTTCAACGACTTGTGATCCGTAAACAACTCGAATCGAACACCCAACAGATAATGCCTCCACATCTTCAGAGCAAATACAATCGCCGCTAATTCCAAATCATGAGTTGGGTAATTCCTTTCATGCGGCTTCAGTTGTCGACTAGCATACGCAACAACTTTATCCTTCTGCATCAGCACTGCTCCAAGTCCAGTACCACATGCGTCGGTGTAAACCACCATCTCATCATTCCCACTAGGAATAATCAAAACAGGAGCACTCGTCAATCTCTCTTTCAGGATTCCGAAAGCTTGCTCACACTTAGCATTCCAACTGAACACTTGGTTCTTCTTCGTCAATCCTGTTAATGGTGCAGCTATCTTGGAGAAGTCTTTGATAAACCGTCGATAATATCCTGCTAATCCAAGAAAACTCCTCACATCTGATGCATTCTTAGGTCTAACCCAATCCTGGATTGCTGCCACCTTAGCGGGATCAACCGCTATTCCATTTCCAGAAATCACATGGCCTAAGAACCTCACTTCACTCTTCCAGAAGTGACACTTCGAAAACTTAGCCTTCAGCTGATGTTTCCGCAAGATTTCCAAAACAATACGCAAGTGCGTCTCGTGCTCTTCTTCTGTTCTGGAATAAATCAGAATATCATCCACGAACACAAGTACGAACTTGTTCAACTGATCTCTGAACACTCTATTCATAAGATCCACAAAATATGCTGGCGCGTTAGTCAATCCAAACGGCATTACCAGCCACTCAAAGAAACCGGATGGTGTCCTAAAAGCAGTCTTCGGCACACTATCCTTAGCCACTCTCAACTGGTGAAATCCCGTTGCCAAATCCATCTGAGAAAACACCTTAGCTTCGTGAAGCTGATCAAACAAGTCATCTATTCTCGGCAATGGATACTTGTTCTTCTTAGTCACCTTATTCAGCTCACGATAATCCACACACAATCTCAACGACCCATCTGCCTTGGTTGCAAACACAACTGGTGCACCCCACTCGGACACACTACGCCGAATGAATCCTTTCTGTAAAAGATCATCAACTTGCACCCTCAACTCCTGTTGTTCCCTAGGCGCCATCCGCCTAAGAGGCATCACAACAGGTCTGGCTCCTTCAACTAGATCTATACGAAACTCGATCTCTCTATGCGGCGGCAACCCTTTGACTTCGTCAAAGACATCCTTGAATCCATTAGCGATCGGCACTGATGACAGTCCATCCCGTGGAACAACTAGCGAATACATGAAGCTCATGAAGACGCCTTCTTCATGCTTACATCGTATCATAATCTTTCGCCCCTCCACATTCTCGACTGTCACTTCCAACCTTTCGCAATCAACCTTTGCCGCATACTTCCTAAGCCAGTCCATACCCAAAATAATTCCGAACCCCGCAAAGTTCAGAACAAAGCAATCACAAACAAAAGAGCAACCATGACTCGATACAACTAGACCACGGCATATCATACACAAACAAGACGAACCCCCAACTGGATTAGTCACAACCAATGGCCTATCAACAATATCCGGTTCCAAACCTAACCGGTCTACTAGTTCATTACAAACAAACGAATGCGACGCTCCAGTATCAAACAGAACTCTAACTGGAACACCACATAGGAAAAGAGTACCTTGAACAACCACACTCTTTCCTTTCTCTTCAGCAGTAGGAGCTTTCGAAGACGACGGAACAGCTCCCAAAGCATAGGCTTGCACAATCTGCCTGTCCTTCCTTGGTTCTGGACAATTCTTCCTGAAATGTCCCGGCTTGTCACAGTTGTGACACTTCATCGGTGCCTTCGGATTCTTACAATCCTTAGAGAAATGGCCCTTCTGCTGACAATTGTAGCAAGTCACCTCGCCTTTCGGCTTCTTCTGGCCATCCTTACCCTTCTGCTGCTGCTGCTTCCTCTTCTGGTTTCCACCCTGCTGTGGTTTAGATTCTCCCTTGGTAACAGCAACAACAGGTCCTTCCTTAGGAAACAGACTCTCATGCCTAAGAGCTTTCTCCACAAGCTTCTCAAATGAATCGTCTAAATGATCCACCAACTGTCTCCCAAGATAACTATCCAAGCCGGTCACAAACTTCTCATTCTTCTGATAAGCAGATTCAATATATGACCGAGCATACTTGGACAAAGCTTCAAACTCAGAAACATACTCAAGAACAGATCTTCCACCCTGCTTGAGCTCTACAAACTTCTTGAACAGAACCGACTTCTGAGCTGTAGAAATGAACTTAGCTTCAAACCTAGCTTGGAATTGCTCCCAAGTAATCTCTTCCTCCGCAGTATTGATGGTAATAGAGTTCCACCAATCAGAGGCTCTCCCTTGAAGCTGCCTTGATGCCAACTTCCTCTTAGTTGCATCATCAATTCCCAAATCACCAAAGATCCTTCTACAAGCATCTATCCACCTCTGGACCTCAATGGTAGATTATGTTCCCAAGAAAACCTTCCCTCCAAGAGCAGTATAATCCTTGCACAACTTAGCAAAATCCACTGGTTTCGGAGTTTGGACTTGAACTCCAACATCAACCGCTGCCCCCGGAGCTGGTATCCTTCTCATGATCGAAGTCATCATAGCTTCGAACATGGCTGCATAATCAGCAGTCTCTTCAGTAGCACGGCCTTCCCTAGCAGCTGGTCTCCCTCTTCGACTCATTCTCAATATCTATAAAAAGGAATGATTAGAACATCTAGAGAAACAACTGCATAAAGGACTCAAACTCAACTAAACTACTATATTATATATAGTATGCATCCATCAAAATACAATTACGTCTCTCATACGTAGTTACGACGGCGAGCGTTGGGTAAAATCGTTTAACCTCGCTCTGATACCAAATGTGACGACCGCCCATGACCCCTGCACCGAATCTAAAGATAGAGCGCTGTAAAGTGTGCCAGGCGACCATGGACGATTGTCAAGGTAAGATTAAAACAACAGAACCTATCGTATTACTCACAGCGCATGGATAAAATACAATAGAACATATGTATAGTGAAGCTTTACAGAACAAAATGACATCATATAAAACTCCATAATAGTTGAATACAAACATCCACATAGTCAATACATCAAGCCTCACTACATAACTCTCAGAGAATACAAAACAGCGGAATATCCAGTACATATAATAAGAAGATAATATGCAACCCTCTAGCTCGTCTTCGATATCAGCATCGTGAGAAGAGAACAGCACCTGTCACCTGCTACCTAGTCTGCCCGTCCCAAAATGGACGAACAGCCCAAGGCAATAAGAATTAAAACATAAAGCCTTGAGTCAGACAACAGTCTTAGTGAGCAGTAAATTAACTAACAACATACCAAAAGAGCATAAAGGAAAAGGAATAGGAATACAACCCTCCCACTCCAACCTCATTCTACAGTGATAGCCCCCAGACACACACTAAGCAGAAGCAAACATAGCAGAGCATACAATTTAAAGTAAAACTACTATCACTCGAGTCAAGGGCGATGTTTTCCAAGTACCAAGGCCTAAATCAGATAAGCACCCAGAAAATACCGCTCTTGAGTCCGAATGACGATACAACCAAACATCCATGACTCTGGCTATCACTGTTATCATTGCTTCGATATCACCGTTAATTGAATGACCGGCACATTCTTTCAGCCGTCCGTCAAGGGCTAATGGAAACCCCGGTTCTAGACATAACTCCCGCACGTCGTCGCAGCCCGTGCCTAGGACTATCGAATCTGCCCAGAGTACTCGACCATCAACAGTTAGCCGTTGGGACTATCGAATCTGCCCAAACGTACTCTTGCTTAGAGTATGCTAGAACCTTCAACAACGATGCTATCCAAGCCTCCTAGTCATCCTCCTCGACGACTATTCTCATATCCATTCATTATCCTCAACTCGAATCATATCACCGAGTTATCAACATGCTTGGAATGATCCCGTCTGGATTAGACCAAGTCTTCATCACATAATTGCCTCGCTTCATTACATCCTCGCAAAGCCTCATCTCATCATCACATCATCAAATCTATGCATAAGAGCTTCATCATCCCGCTACATATGCCACGAGCAGCTTTTCCAATTCAAGAGCCTTTCCCTTAGCTTTTGAATCCTCTTCGATCTAAATCTAATCATCAATCATCTAGTTCATAACAATCAATCAAATCAAACATCAATCCAAACAATCAAGCATTAAAAAATGATCTAAGTAGACAATTATAACAATAATGGCATTTTCGTAATTAAAGAGTTGAAAGTCCAATAAGCATGAAAACATGGATTATATCTCTACAAACTTGATGAATGAACTTGCATAGGTTAACATATGATAAAATGGATGTAACATCATCATGGACAATGGATCTATATGGATCTACACATAGGATGAAGAAAATGCATGGAAATCTCTATTTTAACACCAAATCGAGCCAACAATCCGATATACTCCTTTGGATCCGTGTGAGAGATAATCACCACTCACCAAATCACCTAAACAAACCCAAATCAACACGCTTCAGATCTGGACAGCAAAGGATCAAGCTTGATCTATCACAAATCCGCTTCAAATGAAGAAATCTCTCATGAAAAGATGAAGATCTTCAATCTAAGCTCTTGAATCTTCAATCTTGATCTTCGATTTGGATGGATGGAAGCACAAGATTAGAGTGGAGAAAAGAAGTGAAGAAGTGTAGATGTCGAGCTCTCAAAATGGCAGCACTTCGTTGCTTCAAAATCCGGATCCCAAAAATGAAGAGAAGCTCTCCTATTTATAGCAGAAAACAGCCCTAAGTCGTAACTCGGCTATCTCCTTAAGTCGCTGCCGACTTAACACTATGCCGACCTACGACCTAAAAACCCCCACGACTTAACAGAGCCTCCGACCTAACCCTTAGCCAACAACTCCGACCTAACAGATAAGCCTACGACTTAACATGCGCGCGACCTAACTTATTCGAGCTACACGACCTAATACACGCGCGCTCCCTCCTAAGTCGCCTGGACGACCTAACAACTTAGCACCATTCGACTTAACACTTATACGACTTATAAAACCTTGCGACCTAACAACTTAGCCTCTCTTAAGGTCGCCAACTTGTTAACTCCTTAGATCGCTAACCCACCCAGTCGACTTAACTACTAAGTCGCTAACTTGCTATCCCAGCTCCTCTAAGTCGTTGCCGACCTAACCATAACTACATCCTATAGGTCGCTCGAAACCTTAACTCGAACTGCCGACCTAACACTTAACACCCAAACACTTAGGTCGCTCACAACATTCTCTTAGGTCGTTGCCGACCTAACTCTACCCCAGAATACTTAGGTCGCTTACTACTCTTCCTTAGGTCGCCTGAACCTCTTAAGTCGGTCACGACTTATCTCCTAGGTCGGTCACTACCTTAAGTCGGTCAACCACACTCCCTTAACTCGGTGAGTTCCTTGAGTCGGCAACTCGACCCAGACTTGTTGCTTAACTCGTCCAAACTCCTAAGTCGGCTACGACTTAGGACTTAAGCAAAATTCTGCCAAAACCAGAAATGACTTAACAACCATACAACCAAAGGTCAATCATTTTAGAATGTTTTGATCCGTAAAAATACGGGTCGTTACAAAAATGGAAGTAAACAACAGCTTGAAAACTCAAACAACATTCCATTGAAAACAGCAAACAAATCCATGCAACCAGAGAATCAAACTAGGGAGTTTCAACTTGCAAATCTTTACAACCTGCTTCAACTTGAAATCTGTTTGTTCTTCAAACAACGGTGAGTAAACTTTTTAAAACTAAACTTAAATAATCTGGAAGTCTCTATGTTAATGTTGTTTATATGTATGTGTATGTGCAATGCTTGTGAATTTATGTAAGTGTGCATATCTGTAGCTTTAAACATCTCAGATTTTTAGTTCAAGCCTCTGCTTTAAACTGTAAAACATGAGATACCTTTTGTTTTGATGCATACGACCTATGATTGAAGTAACTCGTGTAGTATGTATGGAAATGTGTTTGTATGATGGGTTTTAAGACACTAAAACTTGTGAGTATGTTAGATAATGCTTGTGACCATCTCTGTTTTAATGTTCCAGGGATTTAAACTTAGATCTAACTTCAAAAATACTTCACACTCTAATTTCATTTTTGCTTAAGTAGTTAAAACAAAGTTGGTTGTTTTAATCTAAACTAAGCTTTAAAAATAGTTGCAATAATTATAGATAGAAACATTGTCTGGAAACTAAGAAATCACAGAGGAGCTTGAGTTTAGTTAAAATTCAAATCTTGTAATTTGTTGATATAATTACATATCTTAAATTGTATATAAAAGATAGGATATTCAAGATCAAGTTCACAATTTTTAATGAAATATTGAATGGGTTATTTGGGTTTGTCTGGAAAACTTGTTTTCGAGTATGGCTGATGATCTCGAGTGTTTTGATGGTTGGGGTTCTTCCTGGTGGAAGAAAGATGATCGGCGACGACGAGAAAAATTCTAGATGGGTAGTCAAAGCATTGGGGTGAGGATGGCGATCGAATCAAATTTTTAACCCTAGTTTGGACGAGGGTACTTGCTTGGATTCGTTCGTCCCCTGTGATGGATCGAGCGCGACCGGACTTTAGAGGTTGGAAGCGGAGTGGTAGGCGAGGCCAAGGCCGGAATTTCGTGACCTCCATTGGTTGAGGCGGCGAGAACGAGGGGTTGATTCAGGTTTTTGGTCGTTCCCTGTCTTTCTTGTTCCAGGTGGGTTGAGTCTTGAATTCGAATTTCGAGATTTGGGGGGATGGTCTGATGATCATGACCGGCTGGGGTGACGATGGTTGATGGGGTGACATGCTGGTGGGTGGCCGAAGGTGGCTGGAGCCACGGTGCACGTGCACCGTGCATTTTTGTAGCATTGAGGATTTTTGGGTTTGGGAAGGAAATGTACTCGGGGAAGACTCGGGTCATTCGAGTGTTGACTCGAAGTAGGAGAGGAAAGACTCAAAAAAAATTTGGGTAGTCTCGGGTTTTATTTTGTGGTTGCCAGTTTTTAAAAGCCTGGAAGTTTCAAGTTTAAAAAAAATTTAAAACTGGGTTTTAATGCAAAGCAGGGATTTAAAAAGAGGTTTTAAATCCAAGTTTAATTCTGATTCAAGTCTAGTTTGAATCTGAGTTTTAAAAATATTAAAGTTTTAAAAGTTTAAATGTTTAAACCAAGATTAAATGTTAAAAATATATTTAAAGTGATTTGAACTTAAAATAAATTTGGTTTAAAATTCTTGTAAAATCCTTTTATAAGATAAGAATGTCTTTAACATATAATTTAAAGAATTTGTGAATTGTTTCTAAAAACTTGTTAGGTTAAATTTGTATTCATTTTTAAATTTCAAAATTGAAATGAAATCTTTAAGTAAATTCGAAAGTAAAATGTTTTCGAAATACATAAGTTAATGAAAATTAGATCATTAATAAGAGAAATGATTTATCTTAAAGATAATTTAGATTTTAAGTGATTAATAAAGGATAAAATGGGTTATCTTAAAATTAATTAGGTAATTAATGACTTTTAATATTAGTAATTAAAAGATAATCACTTAATGATTAAAGGTTGAGTACTCAAGTGATTAAACAATAATTTATTTAAGGGCTAATTAATTTATGTGATAAATTAAGAATAATTTATTAATTAAGGGTTGATTAATTAATGAAGGTGATTAAGGAATGATAATTAATTGAGGAATAATAAATTAAAGTAATTAATTAAAGATAATCAATTAAATGGTGAATTTAATAATTAAAGGGTAATTATTGAATAATTAAAGATTGATGAATTATAAGTAAAGGTTAATTAATTTATAATTAAAAGGTTAATTAATAAATGATTAAAGGTTAATTAATTAAAATGGTTTATAATTAATTAATGATTAATTAACCAAGGTTTGTAGTTTATTCATAAGTAATTAATCTGGTATAAATTAATTATAATCAGATATAAATTGACCTTACTTATGAATATTTGGATTCTATTGGATGATTTGATTGTTTGATATCCCTGATATATGATGCTTTGTGATACATCCTGATTTATGTTGTGATATGTAAATTACTTACATGTGATATATATCTGTGATCTGTGAATGAACGATAAGCGTGATAGTTAATACCGCTTATCAACTATATTTCTGTATTCTGATCTGTGATGATTGAATGATGTTGCACTATTGTGTGAAACCCCTGGACTACACCTTTACACACACAAATATGGATTTCACGAGGAAATCAATTAAGTCACAGATTTTTGAAAATAGCTTTGAATTTGAAATTCAAATGGTTTGGGAATGGATTGGGATTAAAGTGAAAAGTTTTTTTTGAAATGGAATTTCAAAGATGAAATTTATTTTGAATAACTCGATAAAATATGAAGTTGAATAATTTGATTTGAACTTAAATTCAAGATTTGAAATTGAATTCTATGATTTGAAACTAGGGATTAAAGATGTTATACCAGTTATATAAGGGTTAAACTATTTTTAAAGTATTGATTTTGGAATGTGAATATAATTCAAGGGCTTTAACTCGTGTAAATAAAATTGGATTTTTCTGAAAAGAAAACTATTTGTTTTCAAATGATTAAAGCTTTCAAATAAGAAGTGAACTTCCAAATTGTGTTAAAAGGAATTTTAAGATTTAAATGAAAATGATTTCCAAGTAATGGAAACGATTTGAAAGCTATAAGTTAAATCTTTAATTTAAAGATTTAACGAGTTAATTCAATTAAAATAGAAATTGTTTTGAAATCCATGAATGGATCTTTGTGAATGGGGTTAACTTTGTGAAATAAATCTTTTTGTTTAAAGATTTGAAATGGTAATTTGTTTTAACCATTTAAAATAAAGGTTTTGGGTAATAAGTTGTGACTTAATTGAAATCCCATATCCATACGTTTTAAATATTTCGCTCACTATTCGGGTTAGCCGGGAAAGGACCTTTGGGTCGTATAACCCATTCCGAATATGTGATACGTCGTATATGGATGGCATTTGATGACCGGTGTTGAAGACCGGATATTTTTTAAAACGGAAAGATTACCGTCGAGTTACTCTACATCGACTGATCCCCGGTATAGAGGTTTTATCATCCTTAGTGACGGGAAGTCCGGACGTGATTAGAAAATTATTCGGATTTGCAAGGGCTTCGTAAGAAGTGCCTTTGGTTCTGTTCGAACCCGGAATAGACTTGTATGGTTACATGTCTGACATTACACTTTGAGATGTAAAGCCGATTTCTTTCAAATATATTTCTGTTTGGTGGCGGAGAATTTATTCTCTTAGCTTAACACCCTTCTCTGAGACGTACGAGCTCAGAGGTTATGTAGTTCAAGGTTATCAGCGATATACTCCCAATTTGGTAATGTGACATGCTGAGTGTTGTTGTGTGATGATCATTATTTGATCATTTGTGATATGATCATTTGTTTGATTTTATATCTTTGTGATCATTACTTTGATCATCTGTTGACCCAAAGCATGGCTTTGTGACAAAGCGTAGCTTTGTGGACGAGACTTCGTCGAACCTCACACCCCGGAATGGTCGAAAAAGGAAAGATGCAGCAAGGTTATTGGGGGTAGCGCCCCTTAGGGTATGTTCATTTCCTTTTGGATAGAAGTGGTATCATGGTATGGAGCCCAGATACTTAACTTATGTGGATGTCGCAAATATATATATATATATATATATATATATATATATATATCTTATTTTGTGATTTGTTGCTGGGCCCCCGGTTAAAGGTTGTTTACAACCGGGAGATGGCATACTCGTGTCAGTAGTTACCCAGTTAGGGGTAACCCGGCCTTGTGTTGGCAGAGATCCGGTTAGGTTCTCGGGACATCTTTCCAGAGGCGTTTCCATGTGGCAATGGGAAGTTCCTTGGCCTGACCATTTGTTGGAAATCCAAAGAAACAATTCGAGCCTTTACAATTTCAATTGTATAACCTGTCTCCTCAGGAGACAGCTATAGCAGGCATAATATAATGGTACCTTTGCTGGCTAAGATTTATATTCTACTTTCGAAATGTTTTCTACACTATGCACTAATAATAATATCAAAAATGATTTGATTTTGCGTAGTAAGCATCTTTGACTAACATAAGAAGAAATCTCCTCCAAGTCTGCGTTTGCATTGTGTGTGTGGTGGGAGGTCTTATGGTAGTTTCATTTTCTAAAAGCATTGCGAATTGACTTTAAAATTTCTCTGCTATTTGTTTTAACGATAAACTGTTTTTGTTGCTCACACCAGTCCCATGACTGATCCGGAGTTTATTGTTTCTTTCCTAAACTCTGGATGCTCAAAATTTTTCTACACGGGCAGTCTAGAGTTGGGTTTTTCAGATAGTCAGATTAGTAGATTATCTGGAGCTAGTTCAGTCTTTGGATATGGACTGCACTTGCTTATCTTTGAGCATCGTTATTGGGAGTTCGAGCTATTTCTGGATTGGTGCTTTGGAGATGGAGATTATCCGCCGCTGGTGTTATCGTTTTCTTTTCCGCTGCTATTTATTGTATCATATCTCTGATGTATATTGATATTCATTGTATCACTGTGTTATATCAGATATTGCATATCAATGTATTATTCTTTTTATTCCGCTGTGTTGTTTACTTAACTGTGTTATAAGCTCCGGCGACTCGGATTTGAACGGTCGAATCTATGGCATTCGAGTACGATGTGAAGTATGGATGTCGATTGTCGAGCGGGCAAAATCCTTAGACGTTATAGTTATGCTTATTTCTATATTTTTTTCCGAAGATAGTATAGCCACCGTGTGGTAGCTTTGAGTTTGTGTCGATGTGTCGGATTTCCTCTTGAGATGAAATGCATGTTATATTATCTGACATATCGAGGCTCGCACAATGCAATTACTCGGATGGTCGCTCCTCAACGGCCTTATTCTCCGCGCTAGTCGACGGCATCACCCAGTGGCGTCCTTGGCTAGCGTGGGTATAGAGGTGGGGCGTCACATCCTAAGTCGCTCTGCGATTTTAAACTTCCTTATATCGTCTCGCATTTTCATAACGTTTTGGTTCTATATCACACCTTCCTATTGGCACAAGCATCATGATGTCATCTCCCTCAGATCACTTCCTTATGCCGCCTGCCTAATGCCATGTCTGCTTTATGTCAGGCGTTCCTTATGTCGAGCCGCATCTTTAAAGGGTCAAGACAAGATCAATCTCAAGAGTGGTTATCACCAGAGCCGCATCAGACCAGATAATTAATGGAAGACAGCGTCTCGAAGAAGGAAAAAGTGTGAATTCGGGACGAATACTTTTCTACCAGGGGAGGATGATGCAGTGCATACCTCGTAAACGAGCTTCCTTAAGTCGCGAGCAAATCCAGAATCGAGAAACCCTAGGTCGCGAACGAGCTTCCTTAAGTCGCGAGCAAATCCAGAACTTCCTTAAATCGCTCTAGCTTAGGTCGCGAACGAGTTTCTTATGTCGCGCTCCAGTAGGTCGAAGCCGCCCTAGGTCGCTGCCGTGCTTCTTGTGTCACGTGCTTCTTATGTCGCTCCAGTTAGGTTGCGTGCTCCTTATGTTGCTCCAGTTAGGTCGCGAAGCTCCTTATGTCGCTCCAGTTAGGTCGTGAAGCTTCCTTATGTCGCCGAAGCCTTATGTCGCTGTGACGCCCCACCCCGAGACCCACGTTAGTAAAGGGAATTAACAAGTAATTCTGTCTACTAACGCAGAGAATAGGGCTGGATAGGAGCGATCGTCATAACATACAATTGCTATGGACTAAACATGTCAAGAATATGTCTATTTTTTACCTCATAAGTGGTTTGACATATCTAGTACATAACCATCGCACACTATGAAGGCTAACTAAAACATTTCAGAAATAATGTAACCATATAATGCGGAAATACAATCACAGAACAGTAAACCCAGATCAGTCATATATATATACATATACATCACCATACATATCCATATAATACCATATACATATGTTGCTACAAAGTAGCTAGTGCCAAAAATATACATCCCAAATTATACAAATAATACAAAGGCGGAAACCCAAAAAGGATGATGAACAAGCCAACATGAAGATAGATGTGTCCCAAAAAGATCAAGCTGAACCAAAAGATAAGCAATCCAACTAACCTGCAACTCGGTCTGACTCGAGTGAAAACACACAGGTCAGGCAACTAAACTTATCAGTAGATAAGGTACTCAAAAGTATTAGCTAGGGGAAAACATTCATCCTGTTGTTTCCAACAAAATGAACGAAAAGTGCAATGTGATAATCAAGTGAAGTGTCATCAGTATACATGTTATACATAAGGAGGATGTTAATAAGTTAAATAAATCATCAATAAACATCCATAAAGTCATCAAATCTCATAAATCTCATCAAATCATAAATCATCAATAAAATTTGTTTTGCACGTGCTATTGTCTTCCACTAGTACTGTACTTTGGTACCATACATCATTTTGATCGGGATCGGGTGCATCTATATCATTCGTTCTTACGCACACGACTACGTAGCCTATAATTTTCCATCCATCCCTATCGGTGACGTCATAAGACTCGAGTAATATCATAATATGATTGGAATTTGACTATCAAACTGCAAATCCCAAGCACTCGAGGTCTTTAGTACTAGTCTAGTAATCCATGTGTCACAACTTCATGAATAGGAACTCAAAAGGTGTTAATGCACGTCCCATACCATGCATTTATCCCTAATGATTTACTACTCATCGGTTGATACCACATCTTAAAGAAATAATAAAACAGTATCAACCCAAAACATATATGCATTGCCTCATCTCATCAGCGAATATTAATGCTCATGTGAAAACATCAAAACATATAATATAATTATATACATTGCCTCGTCTCATCAGCGAATATATACAAAAACATCCAACTCGTCGTATTTCAATTACACGAGTTCCAAATGGTAGTGTCCATCCATTTACATGTCGCCTCATTTCATTGGCGAATGTAAATCTTTATCCATATAGTCTTTATCTAATAGACTATATCAAATATTAGTCAATTAGACTAATGCGGAAAAATGTCGTTTCTACCATTAAGTACAATAAAACATCTCAAATCAGATAACATCAAGGAGGTCTCTAATACCTCCTTAAATTTATTTCGATCGTACAAGTTTGCTATTAACCGATAAAGTAAACACACGAGTCTCATACCTCATGGTTTTACTAAACCGTTTAATTTACTTCCTCATACGCTCGAAAAACATAAAAATGTTTAAAATAAATTAAATTATTTATAAAATATTTTTCTAAAGAAAACAAAAAGAATTTTTAATGATTTATAGAAGATTTGAGAATAAAGAATGCTTGTTTAAAAACCCTTAAAAATGCTTAAAAACATTTATGATTTTAGCACAGAAAACAACAAAATATGGCAATGCAATTAAAGAAGAAGTTGTAGCTTAGTTTCTAAGCTTTCCAGAATGACCAAGATCATCAAATTCCGATCAGCGATCTAAAAATTATGATCAATTTACTATAAATCTTAAATCAAGCCTGTTACATATGTATATTGACAGGACTGAGATAAACATTCATAATTTCAGTCTAGTAAACATCAGAATCTGGCAACATAATTAAAGAAAAAGTTGTAACTTATGAATTGAGCTTTTCAGAACATATAAGATTATCGAATTCGGCCCAAAAACGAAAAAGTTATGGCCGATTTTGTTCTAGTGTCAAACACAGAGCAGAATTGGTTTTGCTCTCGGGATGGCAGTAGAAAAATTCGATTTTGACAAAGCTAGCTTCAGAACTAAAGAAAACACAAAACATGAAAATTGTAGCCTACCTTCTATGGTTTCTAGAACATCCAAAATTTTGAAATTCCGATTGGAAACGCAAAAGTTATGCCAGAATTACTAAAAATTAAAAGTTAAGCCTGGACTAATACATTTTCGGGACAGCGACAAACATTGTCAATTTTAGCATAGCAAACATCAAAATTACTGAAAACTCAACAAATGGAAGTTGTAGCCAACGAAATAAGCTTTCCGGATCATCTAAGATTATTAAATTTGGATTAGAAACAGAAAAGTTATGCCAATTTTCGTTTCTGCTTCAAAATGGACAGAATTGTGAAAAATTCAAACAATAGGAATATTCAACTATATGCACTATATTTTGATTCTAGACGGAGTTAATTCACTTACGGTTTGCTGTAAGCATTTGCTTACCTATTGCAGCGGAAAAAAAGAATTGGTTCGAGCTTCGAGATGGAGCTTTAGCGGGAAGAAGGTGCTCCGGCGGCTGCTAATGCTAAAAAGAGGACATGCAAGAGAAAAACACAAAAAAAGAACAATTATTCAATAAACAAATAAATGGATTTCTTCATGAATTCGAGATAGAGATGGATAGAGATTACCTTGTAGTGATTTTAGACCTGATTTCTCTATTGATTTCAGCTAGGACTGTTTAATTTGACAAAGATTTAACAAGAGGCCATAGTTTTTTTTTTTAAAGCTTCTGGACAATTTTGAGGAGAAGGGTCAGATGAACGAAGGAAAAAAAATATACGTCCTAATTCCTGGAAGTATCTATTGGGCTGAGATAGGTACAACCCAAATACCCATTAGTACTACTATAATTTATGTGTTTATGTAATTATTTGTATTATCTACTTATGTACATATTTCACTCAATATTAATCCGATTTCTACAAACTTGGGTTCGTTGGAATTGTTACTACATCTAGAATTCAAATAAAAGATTAAAACACAAGTTTATCACTTTTTATTATTTATTTTATTTAATTTAACCCAATTTTCATATATTTACAATATAAATTGTAAATTGACATAATTGGCCAAATAAAAATATATAGCATGTTCCAAAATATTAATACATGACTAAATCATCAATAAATATTTTATTTCACTCATTAATGTTATTTTTTATCACATGGAATATATTTTTCACTTATTCTTGATAATAAAATAGCAATACTAACAATAACTCTAAATTTTGCCAATACTAACATTTTACTCCAATATAATTTAACAACCATATTTTGAAAATTCCCGAAATAAAACAAAAATTTTATTCCGCTCAAGAATATCAATTATACATTTAGGATTTCATTTATTTATCACACTAGCTCAATTTAATCCAAATTCATTGTTTATTAAAATAAACAACATTATATTCTTATTAATTCAATTAATTCCAATATTAAATTATAATCATCATTATAATTTAATATTCATGGTAATCTCCAAAGCAGGGCTGTTACAGTCGCGAACTTTCTTTATGTCGCTGAATGGATGCCGAAGTTTTTTATGTCGCTGATTGGATGCCGAAGTTTCTTATGTCGCATTGTTGATAAGTCGTTGGTGAACTTAAGTTGTTTGCGTTGTAATTATTGTACCGCTTTTCTTAAGTCGTGTCGCATGTATGTTGTAATGTGTTGTTATGTCGCATATGTTAAGTCGAGTGTGTGTTGTAATTTCCTATAAATAGAGATGTGTTTTCATTTGTAAAAGTGGTTGATTTTTGAATAAAATTTGTTGAGAGCTTTGTGCCTCCTTTAAAATTGGAAGTTGAGTGCGATCTCCTTTCTCCAACTTCGGGTATTCGAGTGCGCTCGAATCAACGATTTTTGAAGCCGATTCATGGAATCTCGTGCACGAGATCAACGTCGAAGAATCGTAGATCTTCTAATGCGGTATCGTGCGCGATCAACGTGTTGAAGATAGCTAGAATCCGGTATCTCGAGAGATCA
This sequence comes from Allium fistulosum, assembly GCA_030737815.1. NCBI lineage: Eukaryota > Viridiplantae > Streptophyta > Magnoliopsida > Asparagales > Amaryllidaceae > Allium > Allium fistulosum. Next base: position 167,822,206 of record CM060906.1, on the reverse strand, counting down.
ACGGATTTGGGCATTTGGGTATCATCAATTCATCAATTTATCTTGTTTCATCGATTCATTCTTCCGCTATTCGTGATTGGATCCTGGATAGATTTGACCGCTGGTTCAGATCTACTCCCGTGCTGCGTCACCTATCACAAACGGGAGCATGAAAACTCAACAACACGTGTATCTCAAACGGAACGCTATTCCATGGTCGCTAACCCATCAAATATAAGCCGAAACTTCACAAACGGGGTTTAGTCCCCCATGCAGAAAAAGAGACTTCGCACATCGCTAGTCTAAATCACAAAATGATCATCATTGATCGATAACTGGAAATTACACTAAGCTAGTAAATAAATGAGTTTAGCTTCATATCCCATAACCACTAGCTTAACTTAAATATTTACGAACAGATTGTAGATTTCCACTCGAAAATTGTCATGAGATTTCAATCGAACAAGTCCAAGAATTAACCGACAAATTAAATGCAAGCATTTCATACCACTTGTTTTGCTAAGTTTTTTAATTACACTACAACAATCAGGACCTTTAACAGCGTTTTAAAAATGCTATGAAAGCTATTAACAGCGTTTTTACATACGTTCTATATCGACATGCAGTTATATGTCAGAGATATACAATGACAAGAAAACGCTGTTAAATGTCCTTTTTAACAGCGTTTCCCTGGTGTCATGAAATCATTTAACAACGTTTGGTTGGGTGCAGTTAGAGATCTTTCTTAGCGTTTGTTTCGTGCTAAGATAAGATTTTATAGCGTTTATTCAATGCTGTGATATTTATTTACAGCGTTTCCTTGTTACAATAAATCATGCTTTATGTTTTTAGATATAATTTAACAGCATTTTTAAAACGCTGTTAAAACTTTCAACGATGTTTTAAAAACGCTGTGGAATGTTTTAACAGCGTTTTAAAAACGATGTGCAATGTTTTAATTGTATTCAGTAAACATCCGCCATAATGTGTATATATACCACATTTCAAAATTAGCATATTATATCAATATCACATTTCAAAATCAACATGTTGTATCAATACCACATTTTGGACACATAATCAAGTAGTACATATGTTTTGATTATGATAACCAACGTATGAAATTTCATAATCAAAATACACAATATTCTTACACCAAACATAAATAGTTTGTCATCAATAGTTCAGAAACAAAATATAGAACAAGTACCAATAGCAAAACAATAGCAAGTAGTACATACGTTAAAACCAAAAAGTAGTTCTAGCAGCAAAAATAACTTCGATCCATAACTCGTTGCAACCTTTTTTTGCATCACAGTCATCTATCTACCTCTAAAGCAAAAGTAATGCTTGAGAATCAATTCATCAAAAAAGTGTACACAAAGTTAAATCGGATTCATAATGCAAACACTAAATATTCATCACACTAATTCAGTAGGCGATTGACTAATACAAAGTATACAACATGATATAAAATTTAAAACAAAAAAAACTTAAATGAAGGTCAATAATAGAGGTCACTGTAACGTGAAAGGACCATATGCCCAATTGGACAAATGCAAATACGATTCTATGTTGCTTTGGAACATGTTATAAGCCGTCGGTTTAAGCTGAACTTATATGTATGACTTGTTGCAATGACAGTCACTTGTTTATGTTGAGAGAAAAATGAATATATGTCATTTTCTACGCTCGAATTATGTTAACTAGTTACGATCGTAGACACTATATTAGTGGCGTGAAATATTACTACAAAAGTTGAACAACGTACATCAAAGAAAAGGCAGTCAATTAATTATATTTTATTTATACGGTAAGGATGAATGACATCTCACGCTTTTCTGATGACCATAAAACAGTCATTGCCTTTGGGAAGCTGGCATCATCACAAATAGTTGGGGGCTCAACTCATCTTGACCCACGTGATTGCCACTCATTCATTCTGAATGCAAATCTAGATAGCTGCTCATAAAAATACTCCACTGTCAGTTTCTATGAATGAAAAGAAGGTTAAGTAGACTAATTGTACAAGTTAAAACTTAAAACACCTGTCTTCTTAAGGATATTTCCTCAGTTCAGATCATATTTCGATAATTCTAATAAAATCAAACTTTTTTCAAATATCTCACACACACTACAGCTACTGAGCACAAAATCCGACCCAACAAACTTAACTATTGGAATTTTTTTGTCTTTTCATGCAACATACTTAACTATTATAAGGATGCAAATGGATGGTGGGAAGGAAATGTGTGATATATATCACAGTTTTTACATAGAAAACGATACGAGTGGACGCATTTATTTTGTCCCATTGCCTGTTTCCCTATGGAGGTTGATGAATCGTACAAGGAGGATGAATGCTTTAAATCATGTTAGTACATGAAAACTTCTTAGCTTTCCTATTACCCATGTCATATTTTATGGTAAACTGATTGGTTTGTACATGTTATGATCATGTTAGTATAGGTTTGTGATGGTATACTGTATATAGGTGAATTTATATATTGTGTGTGTAAATATGATCAGATGTACGGTTTCAATCCAGCTTACTTAACTCTTAAGATCATATATGCATTAGCAACATAATCTTAATAATATACATATATTCACTTAAAGTTGTTAATTTATACAGTTTAAATTAATTATCTACTTTGGTTTATTAGTTCATTTGGGATATAATGACAGAAAACATGAGTTTCTCTTTTCTGAAAACGTAACTGATATTTATGTGCATTTATCTGTGATAGACGCCCAATATTTATGCGTTGATTATAGATAAAATACTCAATTATCTTTATATGACAGATGCTAGATGCATTAAACTAGTTTGGTCGGTGTACAGATGATGCATTTTATGCTAATGTCACTGCCGACGGTGTTAAAAGTGGATTAGAATGGTGCTTTATTGTTCACTTTAAGAATTACCATAATTAGTTCCAAAAAGAATAATCATGTGATATGTGAAGGCATTTTCTTTAACGTTGAGCAAATGAGTTTTACTAGTATTGTCGCTCCAAGTCCTTTGATGAAAAATCTTTACATGTAATGTCGCTCTAAGAATAATCATGTAGTGAGTTTTACTAGTAATTGCTTAAATTCATATTCACATGTAAACCTAAAAAAGTGAAAAATCTTTGATGAACACAATCATGTGGAATTTTCTTCATCTTTTTAACTAAATTGTAAAGATGCTCCTCTCTAGTGCAACTAGTACTCACTTTCATCCATACGGCTAATAGCAAAATCCCAGTTGTTTCAAAAGTTTCAACTTTCAACCACATCTAAACGAAATGGAAAAACCATTCTCCAACCAATAGATAAGTGAATTCTGATAGAGAGAAGAAGAGAGGGAAAAGTGAACTATGGTAAAGGGGCAAATTCTGTTATTATCCAACTTTCATCTAACTTATGGCACTAGAGAGCACATATACTGGTATCATATAACTACATTCCTAATAAACCATTCAAAAAATAACTGTATATAAAAAACAAAGGTTACGTACAATCTTCAATGTCTTTCAATTGTCACTAATGAGGAGCAATTTCAACAAGCCACTCGGGTTTTAGTTTAGTAATGTAACGACCCTGAATTTTTGACATTTGAAATGTGAATATGCAATTGAGTTTAAATATTCGAATGATAGTTTAATTTGAAAATCAAATATCAGAATGAATTTGGCGATTAAATTATTGAATTTAATTTACTGAAATTGGGTAAAAATTTGAATCTTCGATTTTAAGCCTGTTAAAAATATTTTCAAGGCTTAGAAAATTCATATTGATTACACTGAAGATAATAGAAGCTTCGGAATTGAATTTGGAACTGTTTTGTTTAGTTTTGAATTTTATCGTTTAAATTGATATTTGAAAATAGCGTTCCGGGGCACAGTCTCGGAATTTGACGAAACCAGTTCCATTGGATCCGTAATAGTGTATTATTATCGGATTTCAATTTTCGTAGTGTTTGGAGTGATCGTTTGGCCGTACGATAAGCAAACGCGCTGAAATTAAATCGAAATTCAATATTATAACTGGTCCAAAAAGCTATGTTTTCCATATGATCGAATTTGGACTCGAAACCTTTTCTATTGCGTTCGGAATAGGCGTATAACATTACAAACGCCTAGCGGCACGCCTTGATAGGAAGTCGAAATTGTTGACTTCGTTTTCGAGTCGATTCGAATTTGAATTTAAATAAATTTATACATTGTTAACCAGTTGAAATTATTTCACATCGTCGTTTTTCCTTCACTTCAAAATACTGTAGTTAATCAACTGAAGCACGCAACCATCTTCACGTGTTCCTCTTTTCCTTTCAAAGTACGCGTCTTCTTCCTTTTCTTTGCCGTGTATTCAGATCAAACGAAAGAAAAAAAAGAGAAAACAACTATCTTTCGTTCGAAATTAAAATTTATGGCCACGAAATCATGGCCGCTACCACTCGTTCCAGTTCAAATTAATTCGAAACCCCCTCTCGTTCAATTCTAGATGAAATCGAACTCAAGTTCGAGTTTGAGAAGCTTGGCTTCGTCGACGAGTCTCGCGCGACTTGAGGCTAGGGCGGCGATACAAGCTGGAGCGCGAGAAGCACTGGTAGGGGATGGGCACGTGGGGCTCGAAGCCGTGACGTGATTAATTTAGGCGATGGGTGGTCGCACTCTCGATCTGGGGGAGACTACCACTAGGGTTGGAGCCAGCATCAATGTCGTGGGTTGATTCGTGATTAGGGTTTGAGGCTGCGTCGTGGAGTTCGCCAGAGGGAAACACTCGATTGGGGGAGGCTGTGCAGTTTTGGGGATTACGCAATTTGTCGAGAGGATGGAAGATCGATTGATTTGTGGCTGAGTTCGCGTCTGGGTAGTGCCGTTGGCCTGACAACGATGTTTGGATGGTTGCAGTGAGGTATATTCGATGTTTGATTTTAATTTGGTTCTAGGTGATCGGAGATAAATATATATATCATGATTTAGTTTTACATATATATGTACAGGGAATTTATATAAGATTTATACAGATTATTTGAGCATATGTAGTTCAAAGGAATTTAATTTTAGCTAAATCAATTTATTAAAAAGGAATCGGTTTAAAGTTAAAAGTATTAGTTGAAATAAAAATCAATAGTTGATTAAATTTGTTAAAATGGAATAAATTGTTCGATTATTTCGAATATTAATGAATTGTATAAATGTTTATCCAAGGCCTATAAAAATCGAGAAAACAATCTGGAATGGAAATGGATTGCAAATTTAAAAGCAAGGTGAGATCTTCTCACTCAAATGAAAGTGGAATTTTCAGTTATTGATTGCTATTGGATGTGATAGTATATATAGTAGTATATACCAATATATATATTGGAATATGTATATATTGGAGTTGATTGATTTCCCGCATTATATAGCGGATGAGACCCTATGCGCCGCATAATAGCGGATGATATTTTTATAAAATCCCATATACCGCGATATTCCACCTCGAAGTGGAATTGGTATTGTGCTAACATTTGTGGATGCAGGGAAACAGGTTGGAGGGATCCAATTGGATTCCTCAAAATTGTTTGAATATTATTTCATATGTGAATGATGTGATTTATTGATAATCTGTGGATGATTTATTGATAATTGAAATTGTTGAAGGCTAAAAATTTAGCCGAATGAATTTTTGGTATTGTTGGATACCAGAAATAAATGAAATTGGATTTTTGAATTTAAAGTTGAAAATTTTAAGTAAATTCTTTTTGAAAGGATTGGTTGAATTTAAAAGAAGGAATTAAAGTATAAAATTTGATTTTTAGTAATCTTATCGAATAAATTTCCAAAATATGGCAAAGGATTTTAATAAAAGGATTTTTTGTAATATTGTTTAAAAGTTGAAGAATTTATGGAACATTGGAATTTTGAATAATTTGGAAAGGGTAAAGGAATTTATTTAAAAGTGATAAACTCTTAGAAATCAATTTGTAATTGATTTGGTATTGAAATAAAATTAGAAATCAATTTGGAATTTGATTTTGGGGTTAAAAGTGAATATTTGGGAATGTAAATCCGAATGGAATTTAGAAAGGAAAGAGAAATTTATCTTAAAAATAAACACTGATTTATTCTAAAGTGTGGAAATAAATTTACGGATTTGGAACGTAAATTTGAAATAAATCGATAAGGATTTATTTAATCAATTTAAATGGACCATTTTGAAGTGAAAGTGTGTTCTCACTATAAAGCCGAATATATTTCCAAAGTAGCTTTTAAAAATATAAATTAAAGGTTCTAAAGATGGTTTTTAAAAGAAATATTTGGAAATATATTCCGCATAAGGAAATTGATTTGAAATTTATTTTCAAAAGTTGAAAGGTGCAAATTGATTTGAAATTTGTTTTCAAAGTGTTGAAGTGGAAAAATATATATCTTGTGAAGATATTTTGAAAATAAATAATTTGGGAAAATTATTTAAATATGATGATTGTTGTGAATGTTGTTGATAGTTAAATAACCGACTATCAATATTTGCCTTTGAAATGACACTTGATTTGTTTTAAAACAAACGCTCATTATTCGGTTAAGACGGGAAAGGACCTTTGTGTCAGATAACCCATTCCGAATAATGATACGACGTATATGAATTGCAATTGAAGACCGGTGTGAAGACTGAGTATTTTCGAAAATGAAAGGACAACCTGTCGAATGTCTCTGCACCGAGTAGCTCCGGTATAGAGATTTATATCACTCTTTTTGTGATGGGAAGTCCGATCGGGATTGGGAATACCCAGATTGCAAGGGCTTCTTTGGAAGTGCCTTCGGTTCTGTTCGAACCCGGAACAGACTTGTATGGTTACGTGTCTGACATTACATTTTGAGATATAAAGCTGATTTCTTTGAAATACATTTCTGTTGGTGGCGGAGAATTTATTCTCTTAGCTTAGCACCCTTCTCTGAGACGTACGAGCTCAGAGGTTATGTAGTTGAAGGTTATCAGTAATATATTCCCAATTTGGTAATGTGGCATGCTGAGTGTTGCTGTGTGTTGATCATTTATCGATCATTTGTGATCAAAGCACGACTTTGTGAAAAAGCGTAGCTTTGTGGACGAGACTTCGTCAGACCTCACTCTCCGGAAATGGTCGAAACAGGAATATGCGGCAAGGTTATGAGGGTCGCGCCCTTTAGGGTATGTCATTTCCTTCTGGAAAAGGGTGGTATCACGTATGGAGCCCTGGTATTTAACCTATGTGGATACTCCGATCTCATTTATTGTGTGATTGTGTGTTTATCGAGGTACCTCGGATAAAGGTCCCAAAGGATCGAGGGATGACATATTCGTGAGTTACCTAGTTACATGGGTAACCCGGCCATGTGTTGGCAGAGAGCAGTTGTCTCTCGGGACGTCCAGCCAGAGGCGATCCCATGTGGCGGTAGGAAGTTCCTTAGCCTGACCATTTGTTGGAAATCCAAAGAAACAATACGAGCCTTGTACGAATTTAGTTGTATAACCTGCTATGGAATTTGGCGGTAACCTGCTATTGAACATAAGTGCGGAATGCCTATGCTGGCTAAGATTAATATTATACTTTTGAAATGTTTTCCACACTTGACATTAATAATAATAATCCAATGATTTGCGTAGTAAGCATCTTTGACTATCATAAGAAGAAATCTCCTCCAATTCTGCGTTTGCATTGTGTGTGTGGCGGGAGGTCTTATGGTAGTTTCATTTTCCAAAAGCATTGCGAATTAATTTTATTTTCTTGGTGAAAATAACTGTTTTACGATCTCACACCAGTCACCATAACTGACCTGGAGTTTATTGTTCCCTTTCTAAACTCTGGTTGCCCATAATTTTCCACACGGGCAGCCTAGAATTATGTTATCAGGATATTCTGGATATTCTGGAGCTTTGGAGATGAGATGGATGGCGAGACGTACACTCGTACTTGTTTATTTATTCCGCTATGTATTCTGTATGAGGACAAGTTTATATAACTGTCCATTGTGGTATTGAGTTGTATATTGACTCTGATTGATGTCTGTATAAACTGATATAGTTCTTTGTTTTAAAGACTAGTGATTATCTATTATATATTGTTCCGCTGCGAATGTGAGATTCTGATATTATTTCTGTTTCTATTTTTCTGTTCTTTCTTTTCTTCTGTCTTCTTCTACCTCTTCTTTTTAACCCTAATGGTTCGGTTTTCCGGCATTCGATTGCGCGGCATTTGATACAGTGGACGTATTAATGTCGACTTTCGAGCGTCGAAAAGTCGACCGTTACAAGTAACCTGCATGGCGACAAATAAACATTAACTATATATGATATGTCATATATGTTTATTTTCTGCCTTGTATATACAACACTGTTTGAGGTCCAAAGGTTACACACACGCACAAGCTAACTTAAAAAGAATACATGAGCATTTTTATTGATATGACCTATTAAGTAAACAATTGTACAATAGTAAACCAACAATACAAATACAGAAAATGAAAAATATTTTAATTATGACACAGAACACTGACAAAAACTGAACTACAAATGCCTGATAGGTATGATGACTATGAAAACTGAGCATGTTCTCACTGGTATTCAGGACCAACAGTGATTCGGCTAGAACGGATGACCACATTAGGTCAACTTACAAGGGGACTTGAACTAAGCTCGGTAATATTTAAACCTTTTATATATCCATCAATCTAAAATATCATGGAATTTAAATTGCCAAATATTTCTACCACTTGGTATTGCATTCAAGAATCTTATGTCAATAAGACTAGAATAGATAACTGCACAAATTTCAAATAAAATTCAATTTAAAATTTCATCTGAATCCCCTAAATATACTACGCCTAGGGTCAGCTCTGCTGGTATTCCTCACAAATAATATGTAAAATAACACACATTTTCTTACTAATATCTATAATGAAGTATATCCAAATACATGTCAAACTAAAAAAAGACGATGAATTATAAGATAAGTGTAGAAGTGGTATTTCAACATTGTCCACTTCAAATTTTCTTTGATTATTGTTGAATTAGAAATTAGAGGAAGGTTAGAACAACAAAAGAGTTGTAGAGTTACCTGTCGCATGCACTCTTTTGTCGTTAAAACAAGCTCATGATAGATGGAACACCTCGGAAGCTCCTATGAGAGAACAAAATGCATCCATTAGCTTACTTTGAAATAATTGAACTTCATTTGAGCATAAAAAATCCTACTCGCTTACAGTTATTTAAAAATACAGAAAGCTTCTACCAAATAATTATAAACAATGGGGAGGTAATATAATACCTTCGCTAGACCAGAACTTGGATGTATGTGAACTGTTTGAGGATTCTTTACAGTTCCATATGCACCACCCTTCTGTAATCTTGCTGTATGGTGGAAAAACCCAGCAGTAATTGCCTTTTTTACTTCATCCAAATCACCGGCATTTGATGTCATTTCAATCTCAACTCTTTCTAGAAGCCCATCCAATTGGTCCCTAATATCTCTAGCATGTTTCATGCTCCTCACCTGACATATAAGTGGGAAAAGGATCAAATTAGATCATCAATTAATTCTTCATATCAGATTTTAGGCAACAAATTATCAACATTATTTCTCTACTACCAAATATTTCTCTACCTAATTGGCCTGTAAAAAAATACACAACCATCAAATCCTCTTCTCCATCCCACACATCCGCTTCATTTGATCTATCAATTTCAAATTTTTCCAGAACCCATAAATGCCACCACTTACTGTGTATTAACCAAAATAGTTTGCTACCTCCTATTAAAAATAGTCCTTAATTTCTACAACACAAGCTTTTTCTCCCTAGCTTTTCATCTTACCTGATAAGCTAATATACCTCTAAAATTCCATATTATAGTTGAGCCATACGATGAAACCATTTCAGAAAGTCAACATGCACAAAGATAAACAGAGGTGCGATTAATATTATGCTACCCAATAATTTACAAGACCTTACTAACATGTTGTCCGTTGATTCTTAACATATCTTTGGATCTCTTGAATCCAACTTTTCATCATCATCGACTACAACGTACATGTACACGTTACCATGCCATGACAAAAAGTGTGAAGGTTTTTTAAACTTATGAACATCACATACAAATTGTAATATCCCGGAAATTTTAACAATATCAATTTAATAATCTGTTAAATAATTAAATTGATATTGATGATCTTTGATAATAAGATTTGAATTTAATTTAATAATCTGATTAAATTAGTATTAATTGGTGATTTTATCTTTTAAAAGTTAATAAGATATTTCCTATTTGAATATATATATTTATTTATATATATTGTAAATAGAAGCTTTGGGTAAATTGGAAATTTAGATTTAGTTTAATATGAGCTTTCAAAGTTATTTAAATAAGTAACTTTATAGTTTTAAATATACTTTAGATAAATGTTTAAATTGTTTAAGATATATTTTAACTTAAGCTTAAAATGAATAAATAGTTATATATAAATATATATAACTTAACTTTTAAATTTAATCTTAGGATTTAATTTAATTTGGATTTGAATTTAAGTTTTGAAATTCAAAGAATAAATATTTAAATTGTTTTAGATCTTAGAATATTTGTATGCACTTTTATTTTAAAATATAATTTGTTTTTGTTTCTCTTTAAATAGATATATATATATATAAGTATTTTATAAGTAAAGAAAAAGGCTTTTTGATTACTTTAAAATAAATAGAATTATGAATAAATACTTATAAGGCAGTGAGGAAGAAATGATTTAGGTTTTAAATTTTTAAAACCTAGTTTTAAGTAAGGTTATGAATTCGTTCGTTCGTTTTCATGGATGGATCGAGTGTTCTAAGATTTTGGGAAAGTGAAGCTCTGAGGTAGTCGAAGTCATGACCGGAGTTGGAGGAGTTCTGGTGGATGGGTTTGCGAAGGCGAGGCGATGACAGGTGGGTGGTTGGTCGCGAGCCAGTGTTTCCAGGTTTCAATTTAATCGAGTTCGAGTTCGAGAGGGATCGGAGGGGAACTGATGGATGGGATCGAAGCTGGGGTTGATTGTCGACTTGTAGAGTTCCCTTAATTACTTCTTTAAATAAAGTAATTAATAATAAAAAAATGTAATTAGGGATCATTAATTAATATAATTAATGATGTAATTAAGATTGGTTAATTAAGAAATAATTAATAAATGAAGTAATTAATCAATGTAATTAATTAAGGATTAATGTAATTAATTATAGTTGATTAAGTTAATTAATTTTAGTAAATTAATTTATGAAGTAATTAAAGGTTAATTACTATAAGTGGTTAAGGATAATTAATTTAAGTAATTAATTAAAGATAAATTACCTGAATGGAATTAAAGGGTAATTAAAGGATAATTAATTAATTTGTAATTAATTAATGATTAAGTAAGCAGGATTTATAGAATGAAGTAATTAATTTAATTCATTTTAAATTAATTAGAAATGGTATAAATCATTACTTAAGAATGGATGATAATATTGAATGCTTTGCATTGATTGATATCTCTGATGAGATATATGCTGTGTGATATGGATGTTTAGTTGAATTGTGATGATAATATGGATTATCTGATAAGTTGATTATCTATTGTGAATTATCCTTCTATGTGTATAAAGATAATTGAATTGAATTTGTTTTAACCTTTAAAACAACTTGACCTTAAAAGATACGCTTTGGATTTCGATGAGACCGGGATCGGGTTTCCGTATACCGGATTTCCAGGTCTGGAGACCCGAATACCACATCGATCCAAATTAACGATAGGTCGTGAATCAAGTGAAGATGAAGATTCAGAGTGCAAGGGTTATTGTCGTTAACTCTGAGGGTGATTCCAAAACGAGTGTAACGAGATAATGCCTTCGGTATCGTTCGAACCCGGAACGAACTTGTATGGATTGAATGCTTTCAGCACATCGTCAGGTGGACGATGAGCATTCTAAGATAGATGTGTTCTATTTAAAGGTAATCGTGACCTCAAGCCTCACAAACCGGGAATGGCTAAAACAGGGGAGGTGCAGCAAGGTTAGTGGGTAGCACCCAAGTAGGACAAGATTACCTCTGTCTAGATGTCCCTTTCTATTTTCGACTTAGTGGTGCGGTTGCTGATCCCAACCGTGAGGTATCTTGTGCGGGAATTATCCAGTAAGGGATGTTCCGGCCTTGTGTTGCAGGGGATTGGGAGTGATCCTCGGTACGGTGATCTAGGCCACGTACTGTGACGGGCGGTACCCCGGTAGCCCTGCCATTGTATGGAATCCAAACTCCAATAAGTGCCGTACGTATTAGTTGTGCCCAACTATGTTGAAATGTGAGATGTAAGCATTTCAGCTATTTCATATTTATTTGAAAACCCTAGACCCTATTATAATACAATCGAATTTCCTATCAAATGTTTTGGTTAGCGTAAGGTAAAAACTTACCCATGTTTATTTGTGGGAAGTCTTACGTGATACCTTTTCTTTCAAAAGGTTTTGAAGTTAAACAAGTTTAACCTGTTACTCACACCAGACCCATGTCTGACCCAAGTTGTTTATTTCTGTTTTATAAACTCTTGGGTACTCAAATTTTTACGAGTAGCCAAGGGATTCAGGTTTAGCTTTGACGAATTGTGGAGGAGCAATGGAGCAGGAGGCTTAAGCGTTGTAGATATATATAGTAGTTCCGCTGTGTCTGTATCTCTGTAATGTATTGAGATGTAATAACTAGACAGATGTTTATAACTGTCTAGTATATGATATGTAATCTATGTAACTCTGATAAGTGTTGTATATGATACTATGTAATATTTATGTGATATAATATATTTTGTTCGTTTCCGCTGTGAGTATTTGTGTTTGTTTCTTTTCTTTCTCTTCTTTTCTACTTCTCACCCTTTCTTTCTTCATAATGATGCGACTTTCTGGGCATAGAAAGCCGGGTCGTTACAGTTGGTATCAGAGCTTAGGTTGGCGATAACCTTGGCTCTGGTGGGAATTTTGAGAGTATTAATATGATATGAGCGCGTATTTGTTAGTGAATATAAAATTGTTTTATATTGTGTTGATTGGTTTATTGAGTAGTTTATGGATTCTGGTCGATGTGTGGGACGCCACAACATTGATAGGGATCTCTAAACACTTGTATAGAACAATTCGACACAATATTGTTTTAAAGAGGTAAATGAAATAATTTTACCCAGAAATAATTTCTATATAAAAAGTATCATTTTAAATATATATATATTTCTACCTATTTGTTGGGTTACTTGTTCGGGTTTTCCAATATAAGTTATAAAGGTAGATGGGGTAGTGGTGTGTGAAACACGACTACCAATGGTTGGAGTTTAAATGTTGAGGTTGGAAGTGTATTTGTCGAGACTGTAAACCTAATACCGTCTCGAGTAAGTTTTGCTATGGTAAAGGATTTCATCGATCTCCGAAGGAAACTGTAATGGTTCGGAGTTTATCTTTGAAGTTTGGATGAGTAAGGTTGGATCTGTCGGTTGAACAGAAGCGAGTGATGGTACCTTGATACCTCAGGTAATAGTAGCTGTATGATGAGATACAGTGACGATGGATGTTCCCGAAGATGTTTTCTTTGGAACAAGATTAAGGAAGTGTGTATGCTTCGGTGTTGTGGCTAAGTTCAGCATGGTGTTTCTGTTTGGTTTGGAGTTCGAGTTTCTCGAAGATCTTTGGAATAGGAAGTCCTTGGCATCAGTGTCAGCAGTGCAGCTCAGAGTATTCTGTGATGGCAGAAAGTTTTCTGGATGAGCAGTTTTTCTGGAAGTGAAGTTCAGAAGCAGCAGAGTGGATCCATTTCTTCGATAAATTGGATAAATAAGTGTAAGCTGTTCTGATTGGTAAAGAGGAACAGTTTTTCTTTGAAAATAGGTTGGGTTGATCGCAAAAGTGACTTGTGATTGCTGAGTGTTCTCTTGTGTTGTCAGAGTTTTTCTGGATGTCTTCAGAGAAGTCAGAAGTTTGTCCGCATCTGAAGGTTGAGTTTTCTTATCAACTGGATTCCATAAGTGATACCGGTGGTTCAGTCTAGTGGAAGGATGTTTTCCTAGAGATAGAGTTTGGTGAAGCAGCTCAAGTTATGCTGGAATATCTGAGTTTTATTTATGGATCAGTGAACCTTATTTCTAGAATAAGTTGTCCAGTCTGTGCTTGTGTTCTACCTCAGATCAGAGTTGAGCAGCGAAAGCAGTTTGGAGTATATCTCTGGATAGGAGAAGTAAGTTTGGAATCTACTGATGTTGTGAAGTAAAGTTATGTTTGGATCTCTTCTGTGTTCTGATTTGGATAAGTATTGGGTTTTCAGGATTGAATTGTCAGTTTGGACAATTGGAATTCATTGAGTTTTATGTATCTCTGAGGGGTACGTGTAAGATCTATCTCTGGTTTTAGAATCAGCAGTTCTGGAAGGTTTAGTTGTTGAGTCAGACTCGTCTGTAGTCTGATATTCTGTTTAGTTCTGTAGATCTAGATGAGTAGGAGATCTATAGCTTAGTAAGTTTAGATTGTTGTAGAGCGAGTATCCCGGTATATATATATACTTGGGGAAACTCGAGGAATTCTATCTAGAATTTTGTCTGGATAGTTAGATTTGATTGATTGGATGAATTGGTTGCTATGGTTGTTAGCATATGGATGATAGTATATGCTTGTGTTTTAAAATTTAAAATCTTTAATAAGATTATTAAATTACCTTTGTTTAAATTTCGGGGACGAAATTATTTTAAGGGGGAAGGAATGTAATATCCCGGAAATTTTAACAATATCAATTTAATAATCTGTTAAATAATTAAATTGATATTGATGATCTTTGATAATAAGATTTGAATTTAATTTAATAATCTGATTAAATTAGTATTAATTGGTGATTTTATCTTTTAAAAGTTAATAAGATATTTCCTATTTGAATATATATATTTATTTATATATATTGTAAATAGAAGCTTTGGGTAAATTGGAAATTTAGATTTAGTTTAATATGAGCTTTCAAAGTTATTTAAATAAGTAACTTTATAGTTTTAAATATACTTTAGATAAATGTTTAAATTGTTTAAGATATATTTTAACTTAAGCTTAAAATGAATAAATAGTTATATATAAATATATATAACTTAACTTTTAAATTTAATCTTAGGATTTAATTTAATTTGGATTTGAATTTAAGTTTTGAAATTCAAAGAATAAATATTTAAATTGTTTTAGATCTTAGAATATTTGTATGCACTTTTATTTTAAAATATAATTTGTTTTTGTTTCTCTTTAAATAGATATATATATATAAGTATTTTATAAGTAAAGAAAAAGGCTTTTTGATTACTTTAAAATAAATAGAATTATGAATAAATACTTATAAGGCAGTGAGGAAGAAATGATTTAGGTTTTAAATTTTTAAAACCTAGTTTTAAGTAAGGTTATGAATTCGTTCGTTCGTTTTCATGGATGGATCGAGTGTTCTAAGATTTTGGGAAAGTGAAGCTCTGAGGTAGTCGAAGTCATGACCGGAGTTGGAGGAGTTCTGGTGGATGGGTTTGCGAAGGCGAGGCGATGACAGGTGGGTGGTTGGTCGCGAGCCAGTGTTTCCAGGTTTCAATTTAATCGAGTTCGAGTTCGAGAGGGATCGGAGGGGAACTGATGGATGGGATCGAAGCTGGGGTTGATTGTCGACTTGTAGAGTTCCCTTAATTACTTCTTTAAATAAAGTAATTAATAATAAAAAAATGTAATTAGGGATCATTAATTAATATAATTAATGATGTAATTAAGATTGGTTAATTAAGAAATAATTAATAAATGAAGTAATTAATCAATGTAATTAATTAAGGATTAATGTAATTAATTATAGTTGATTAAGTTAATTAATTTTAGTAAATTAATTTATGAAGTAATTAAAGGTTAATTACTATAAGTGGTTAAGGATAATTAATTTAAGTAATTAATTAAAGATAAATTACCTGAATGGAATTAAAGGGTAATTAAAGGATAATTAATTAATTTGTAATTAATTAATGATTAAGTAAGCAGGATTTATAGAATGAAGTAATTAATTTAATTCATTTTAAATTAATTAGAAATGGTATAAATCATTACTTAAGAATGGATGATAATATTGAATGCTTTGCATTGATTGATATCTCTGATGAGATATATGCTGTGTGATATGGATGTTTAGTTGAATTGTGATGATAATATGGATTATCTGATAATGTTGATTATCTATTGTGAATTATCCTTCTATGTGTATAAAGATAATTGAATTGAATTTGTTTTAACCTTTAAAACAACTTGACCTTAAAAGATACGCTTTGGATTTCGATGAGACCGGGATCGGGTTTCCGTATACCGGATTTCCAGGTCTGGAGACCCGAATACCACATCGATCCAAATTAACGATAGGTCGTGAATCAAGTGAAGATGAAGATTCAGAGTGCAAGGGTTATTGTCGTTAACTCTGAGGGTGATTCCAAAACGAGTGTAACGAGATAATGCCTTCGGTTTCGTTCGAACCCGGAACGAACTTGTATGGATTGAATGCTTTCAGCACATCGTCAGGTGGACGATGAGCATTCTAAGATAGATGTGTTCTATTTAAAGGTAATCGTGACCTCAAGCCTCACAAACCGGGAATGGCTAAAACAGGGGAGGTGCAGCAAGGTTAGTGGGTAGCACCCAAGTAGGACAAGATTACCTCTGTCTAGATGTCCCTTTCTATTTTCGACTTAGTGGTGCGGTTGCTGATCCCAACCGTGAGGTATCTTGTGCGGGAATTATCCAGTAAGGGATGTTCCGGCCTTGTGTTGCAGGGGATTGGGAGTGATCCTCGGTACGGTGATCTAGGCCACGTACTGTGACGGGCGGTACCCCGGTAGCCCTGCCATTGTATGGAATCCAAACTCCAATAAGTGCCGTACGTATTAGTTGTGCCCAACTATGTTGAAATGTGAGATGTAAGCATTTCAGCTATTTCATATTTATTTGAAAACCCTAGACCCTATTATAATACAATCGAATTTCCTATCAAATGTTTTGGTTAGCGTAAGGTAAAAACTTACCCATGTTTATTTGTGGGAAGTCTTACGTGATACCTTTTCTTTCAAAAGGTTTTGAAGTTAAACAAGTTTAACCTGTTACTCACACCAGACCCATGTCTGACCCAAGTTGTTTATTTCTGTTTTATAAACTCTTGGGTACTCAAATTTTTACGAGTAGCCAAGGGATTCAGGTTTAGCTTTGACGAATTGTGGAGGAGCAATGGAGCAGGAGGCTTCAGCGTTGTAGATATATATAGTAGTTCCGCTGTGTCTGTATCTCTGTAATGTATTGAGATGTAATAACTAGACAGATGTTTATAACTGTCTAGTATATGATATGTAATCTATGTAACTCTGATAAGTGTTGTATATGATACTATGTAATATTTATGTGATATAATATATTTTGTTCGTTTCCGCTGTGAGTATTTGTGTTTGTTTCTTTTCTTTCTCTTCTTTTCTACTTCTCACCCTTTCTTTCTTCATAATGATGCGACTTTCTGGGCATAGAAAGCCGGGTCGTTACACAAATGATATGTTTCTTTCATTAGAACATTATTCAAATAGTGGACACTATTATGTACCAGGTGGAAGAACAAATTATACCAAGTACTGATAAAATGAAGGGACAGAGTGCACGTGGAAATATTTTATGTGACTATTCAGCTGAGCGGTTGCAATATCAACTGAATGATTCACTCTTTAGCGTTACATCAAACCAATGCATAATGCCAACATATTTGTTTGAACAGCAGCCAACTTCGACCAATGATATGTACTGTTGCTTTTTATTACTCTCAATGTTACCAAACTACTACCAATAATTTTCATTCATTGCTTTAATATTGCTAGGACCTCAATGACTAATCCAGTCAACATACCGTCAAATCGTTCTATGGTGCAATGCAACCGTAGACAAATAGAAAGGTAATTAAAGATGACAACCCCTACAACTTCAACTTCGTTGAATAAGGAAAGTGGAGAACGTCAACCATATGTGCTACCCAGCAGTCCATTCACTGAACCATAAGTAAACTACAGTTAAGTTACATGACTTGCACACTTCTTAGGTTGCCAAACTCAACAGGAAAATTTCCGCTAAATTCATTTCTACCTCAGGTACTCCTATTTAGGTAGTGTTTGGTTTGAATATTTAGTAAAAATCATAATTAGAAGAAACAACTCGGTAACACTAGTTTATTTTGATTGCAAGTTTGCAGGCCAACTTGTTTTGTTGTTTAGTACTCTAAAGTTGCTTGTTTAATTATTATTATAAAACAGTAAAACTAGTTTATTTTAATTAGAAGAAATAAACTAGTTTAATTACTATTAAAGTGGCTTATTTAATTATTTAATTAGAAGAAATAACTCGGTAAAACTAGTTTATTTTGATTGCAAGTTTGACGGCCAACTTGTTTTGTTGTCTAGTACTCTAAACTGGTAAAAAAACAGTTGGCTTATTTAATTACTATAAAACTTAATTAACTTAGTTACTTATTATAAACTTAGTTAATTTTTTGTTGTTATTGTTGTTGTTATATATTATTATATTATCAATATTATTATATTATTTTATTACTAGTATTATTATTATATTATAATTATTCTTCTAAATTTAGTTAATTTTGATAAACTTAATTAAATTTTTATAAAACTTAGTTAACTTAGTTAATTTTTATAAAAATTAGATAATTTTTGTAAAACTTAGTCAATTTTTATAAAACTTGGTTAAATTTTTCGAAACTTATCTAACTTTAAAAAAAAGTCAGCTTATTTAATTATTATAAAACTTAATTAACTTAGTTACTTATTTTAAACTTAGTAAATTTATTATTATTATATTATTATAATATTATTTTACTACTACTACTATTATTATATCATATTCTTCTTCAAAATTTAGTTAATATTTGTAAACTTGATTAATTTTGATAAAACTTAGTTAACTTAGTTAATTTTTATAAAACTTAGTCAATTTTTATAACAATTTAACAAAGATTTCAAAATAGAGAATGTGATTTTTATCAAACTAAATTAATTTTCATAAACTTTAGTTAATTTAATTTTAACTTAGTTTTGTCTTCAGAGAAAATATATTTATACTTATCCTGTTTAACTTACCCGCTTGAATAAAGCATCTGTAAAATTAGATGAAAACATAGAATACAAAAGTACTTGAAGGTCTCTTCAATGGTGATGATTCTAGGCTTGCTAGATAATCTGAATACTTGAGAATTAACCTAGACTTACTATTTATTTTCTCAGCTTTCCCTTATGAAGATTTATATGGCTGATTGAACCAAGGCATGTTTCATATCTAATATTTGAAATAAATGACAGATCATGTGAGCCTTAGTGATTATATGGTTGTTAATAATGGAATTCTATATCATCTAGATCCTATATAAAAAAAATGAGATAAAGTTTGTATACCACTTGGAAGATTCCTTGGGCGCGCATCTGGTCATAATCAACAGGTACTTGACCATCTCGAGGTACCAATAGTGCATTAAGATCACAATAGCTATTGAATCCAAGCCTAAGCTCCCCTCAAACCCCCCACTATAGTATGTTATCATATTAGAATTCATATATGCATGGAATATGATGAGTACATAAATGCAAATATGCAAACATGATTTGTACATAAACATAAAAGATTTTAGTACAGAAACATGTATTTATTTCATTACGTGCAACATACTCTGAAAGTGTGAAGATGTGTCCATGTGTGAGGATTATCGTAATGATAAAAATTTGATATAGCGGTATCATTTAGAACAAACAGTTGTCTGCAAAAACTGTAAGGTTGCTGAAAAAATGATGAGAACCCTTTAGCTTTCGACTGTGAGAAAAAGATATTACCTAAGAGACTACCTGTTATTAGATAATGCAACAATGCAAGCCAACTTTTCAGCCTCATGATATACCTAAGCTTTAAATTTTGTGCCAGTACAGCTGCGTACTACATTTTTGAGCAGCAATGGTATGAAATTAAAAAATTAAATAAGAAAAGAGTCACACAAATAGCGGGACAAAATATCTGGATAACAGTTAGTGAGTTACTGGTTAAGCTATTCATATGTTCACAACTATAGCTGCAAACAAAATGCAAATTATGATACAAACCTTCTCACCAAGCTGTGATGCAAGAACAAGTGCAGGGCCTAACAATTGATCTGCTTATGCACATTGGAGGGTCTGTTTTCTTTTACCAGAAAAGAGGAGATTTTGCACGTTAATAGCAGTTTCCTGAAAGGAAAAAAAGGCATCATGTTTTAAGATATATTATTCACATCCAAGAGCTAAATCAGTTATTGGTACCTCTATGGAACAACATGTCAAACATAAGTATAATATTACTGCCACAACATATCTATGGAACCAAAAAGTAACTGAAAAATATACCCGCTTTGTTTCTCATTTACGTGTACAACCAACCACTATAACCAAATATAAGAGTCCAGAGTAAGTCATTTATGCATTTTATACGTACATAAGTTTTATAGTATCAAGTAGAAAATAAACATACTGGTAAAGAAATGCATTCTGTGGTGATATAATAGTGCAACAACTAAAGTGGTGAAGATGATCAGCCTACAAGTTTAAACTTTAAAGCTAGTCTACATCAGGGTGAAACTTGAACTCTACAACAATGAAACAGGGTATTATTTGGCTGGTATTTCTAAGAAGGCTACCAAAAACAAACTGTGCATAAGTAAAATTCAACCCCCACGCTATTTTTTACTTTAAAATAAAAAAAATAAAATAAAAATAAGGACCCTTACATCAAGCGATGAATTCCCACCAAAAGGAGACTGAAGTTTTCCATAATGCTGACAAGAGATCTTCAACAATGATAGAAGTAACTTCAGTTGTTCTCTCTTTCTCATATCAACATTCAAAGGTTCATGAGATTGAATCTTATCTTAAATGCATTTATATACCTAAAAATGGTCAAAGTTCAAACATGGACCAAAATCAAACATGGAGATATACGTAAAATCAATTATCCTTAGGCGGAGCAAAATCAAACATGAGATTGAATCAGAAACGGACAAGTATTGGGGACCTAGGGTCGGAGAAAAATCAAACATGGAGATATACGTAAAAGTTGAAGAATATATACCTAAGAAATGGTCAAAGTTCACGGCGGTTGAGAACTCGAAGCACTACGTAGTGAAGTCAAGGGATCGTAGTAGCGGTGAGGTCGACGGATCGGAGCAGCGGCGAGGTCGAGGGAACGTAGCAGCGGGGAGTTCGAGGGATCGGAGCAGCGGCGAATTTGAGGGATGACGAGCAGCGAAGTTGAGGAACATCGAGATTAATTTAGGGATTTGGATATTGGCTGTATAGAATGAAATATGACCGGGAGAGTGAAAATAGAGGCGGCAGATTTTTCTTTTTATTCAACAGCGTGTGAGTGGGTTATAATTTTAGTATCAACAAATACCAAATAGATAACGATGGCAAGTCGTGCAACAGTGCCATCCTTTCATGCTATCAATAAACAATTTTCTTGTACTGTTAGATTTCTCAAACGAATGAGGTAAAGGTTTGTATATACCAATAGATTGGAAAACGGTTTTAAAAACGAGCTTTGTATTAAAAGTAATGTTGAAATCATTTTTGTGAAAGAGTTTGAGTATTTACTACTAGTATAAAAACCTTTGTATTTGAAAGTAACAAATCACAGAAATGATTGTAAAAACAATCTATCATCAAAAATCCACATTCGACGACGTGAATTAAAACCATAAAAATCGATATCAAATCCATCAAATGGATATTCCCCAAAATCCATAAAAGAAGTCATCAAAGTCGATAATAAATGACAACAACTAACCGAATCAACAAAAATCGATAAAAATTGGAAATCCACTCAAATATAGGCAAAATTCCACAAATCCAGACGTCTGATAGGTTTAGCCAGATGTCTGGCTCTGGGTTCTGGAAACTTATAATTCTTTTCTTCTTTTTCTTTTTATTCTCTAAAGCCTCCCAGATATCTGGTTGTCTGGATTCTTCAACCAGATGTCTGGTTGCCTATGCTGGGCAACAACTTACCAAGGCCATTGATGGCCAAATAGCGGGATAAAATATCTCGATAACAGTCAGTGAGTTATTGGTTAAGCTATTCATATGTTCACAACTGTAGCTACAAACAAAATGAAAATTATGATACAAACCTTCTCACCAAGCTGTGATGCAAGAACAAGAGCAGGGCCTCACAATTGACCTGCTTATGCACATTGGAGGGTCTAATTCATTTTACCAGAAAAGAGGAGATTTTGCACGTTAATAGCAGTTTCCTGAAAGGAAAAAAAAGGCATCACGTTTCATAATTAAGATATATTATTCACATCCAAGAGCTAAATCAGTTATTGGTACCTCTATGGAACAACATGTCAAACATAAGTATAATATTACTGCCACAACATATCTATGGAACCAAATCACATAGGCTCTTCGATACACCCAATACTATAGGCTCTTCGATAGATGCTAGGGATTTATGCCAAGCGACAACCCAATCCTATAGGCTCTTCGATACACCCCAAATAACATGTCCAAACGTCCAAGATAGGATTTTAAAGATTTTGACTTCAAAACCAAAATTGAAAAATTCACCAAACCTATTCAAATCAAAAGCAATTGAACATGAAATAGATGTTAGGAATTCATACCTAACAACAATGAAAGTTATAGACATAGATGTGAGTTCAAGAACTCACCTTTAAACTTAAAAACAACTAATGAGAAGCTCTAAAACAAAGCAAGACCAATTCCTCTTCACTACACCTCTATAATCTTCAATCTATTATCAAATGCAAAGTTTTTCCTAAGTTAGTTTATAGGAAAAATAAAGAATTGAAGAGGGATTGAGATGGAGAAGATGAAGAGGATGCTTACCTAAGCTTCTCCTTGATTTTGGAACTTGAATTTTAATTTCCTAAGAGAACAAGGGCTTAGGAATTTTAATTTCCTTTCTTTTCCCCCATTTTTCCTTTTGCTTGAGAGTGTTAGGAAATTATGAAAGGAATGAATGAAGAGGAGTGGAGTTAGGGTATTTGGTAGAGGAGTTTCGGTTATCTTGTTGGATTGATGGGTTAGAACCAAACCCAAAGCCCAAATGAAAATACCAAAATCCTAATCAACTCCAAATATATCGATGTTTATACTTAAACAAGTTGTAAACATCGTGTTAACGCTAAAAAGTGAACGTTCACACCCGGTGTGTGTAATATAGTCGTGAAAGCACCACCCGTTGGTACGGGAACAGAATATAAGCTGAAAATAGCAGTAAAACGGTAAAAAGACAACAGATTTATAGTGGTTCGACCCGTAATTGAGTCTACGTCCACTTTATAGTCTTTTATTACTGATTTCGTTACAATTCGATACAACACACTTTTGAAATATGATACAATTTGATCACAAAGACACTCTTGACTACTAGCTCAAACTTTGATGAAGAAACTCGATGAATCCGTGCTGGATATATGGAATTCCTCTCGTAGCTTGTTGTAGTGTCTTGAATGTTTGAAGATCTTCCATTGTTGAATGAGTTGAGAGCTCGGCAGAGTAACGACGCTTGAAGAAATGGTCGGCCAAAAGTCCTTTGAATGTTGGAGTTGGGGCTCTATTTATAGGAATTGAATTTATGGACAGCAGCTTTTGCCAAGTCTTAGGTCGCGTACGACCTAAGTTAGATCATAGGTCGCGAGTGACCTAAGCTAAGTCGCAGTCTACTAACATCTTAAGAAGCGGGCTGAAGTGGTAAGTTGCAGGCGAGTTAAGGAAGGTACTAGGTTGTTGGCGACCTAGTGGGCTGGTAGGTCGCAAGCAACTTATAGGTAAACAACATAGGGAATTAGGTTGGTTTGTATAAACTGGGCAACGGAGTTAGGTCGTGAGCGACCTAAAGTAGGTCGTAAGTTGTACTACCTTCAGAACCATTTAGGTTGCTAGGTCGTGAGGCCTCTTAGGTCGTAGAGAAGTTAGGTTGCAACTTCCCTTAGGTCGCAGCTTCCTTTAGGTCGCAAGCTTCCTTCAATAGTTAGGTCACGACATTCTTTAGGTCGCTATGTTCTTAGGTCGCAGACTCCTGTTAGGTCGTAGAGAAGTTAGGTCGCAACTTCCCTTAGGTCGCAGCTTCCTTTAGGTCGCAAGCTTCCTTCAATAGTTAGGTCGCGACATTCTTTAGGTCGCTATGTTCTTAGGTCGCAGACTCCTGTTAGGTCGCAGACTCCTGTTAGGTCGCAGAGCCTTTAGGTCGCAACATTGCTAGGTCGCAATGTTTCCTGTAGCTTTAGGTCGTAAGACTGCTACTTCCCTTAAGTCGCGAAGTCTCTTAGGTCGTTAAGTTCTATAAGTCGTGGGTCGTTGAGACTTTTCAGTAGTTAAGTCGCTAGCTTCTTTAGGTTGTGACATTCTTGTAGCTAGGTCGCTGCTTCACTGACTCGTAGGTCGCTGCTTCACTAACTCGTAGGTCGCTGCTTCACTAAGTCGTTCAATATTTTAGGTCACTTCTTAATAGGAGTTAACATTTGCCCCTCGAAGTACGGGCCGAAGTCATAGGTCGTGTGCTTCGACTTAACTTCGCTAGGTCGTAAGCGACCTAAAACACACTAACTTGCGTGTCTATTCATCTTCCTTTCTTGGTTCCATATAAATTGGTTAGGTCGCTTCTTCCTCCCTACTCTACTGCTTCGATCCCCTGCTGCCATTGACGAATCTCCAAACTTCCAAAGGCGAATTCGATCCATTTTCTCGTCGATTCATCTCTACCAACATTCTTCGTAAGTGAACTTGATCTCCGTTCCTCCATAATCGCCGTTCAATTTTGATACCATGTTTTCCAACCCAAATTCAATTTTATGCATCGTGCTTTATCTTGAATGGTTACTGCGGTCGATTTTCGATTGTCGCTTGATTCGTTATTGTGGTTCACGAAAGCACGGTGATATATTTATATTTATAATAGATCGGAGGGATTTGAAATCAACTATCTGGGTGATTTGGGGAGATGAATGAAATTTACGAAGAAGGCGGTAGATTTCTTTGTAATAGTGGTATTGGGTTATCGGGTGCAGTGAGCGGTTGCATGGGAAGGAAGTCAATGATTCATCAGGACTGAGCGACCTAAGGATTAGGTCGTGTTGGAATTATCTGCGACCTAACTAATACTGGACAATCTTCTGCGACTTAACTCCGACATATAAGTCGCGGCCGAGCTAATACTTAACATTCCTTGCGATCTTGCGACCTAGGTGAAACAGGACATCTTCGACTTATGCTAGGTCATTAACGACCTAGGACTTAGAATTGGACTTGACTGAACATTGAACAGCACGACTTAACAAATGACCGACCTAACCTCTGAGGCTTTAAGTCGCAACCGAGTTAGGACTTGACAAATTTGAAATGCCTTATTCTTTACTTTGCACAGCGCGACCTAAGAAGGTTCTGACCTATGTTAGGTCGTTGGACGACCTAAGACTTGTGAAATTCTGAGATAATTTTGACTGAACTGCTTGGACTTGAATTTTGTTATATTTCTTTGCAGATTATCTCTAACGCTAATAACCTGTTAAACACAATATTTGTAGAAAAATGGGACGAATATACTGCCATTGACTGCCCACATCGAATGACAGATTAGTCGATAAAAAATAATCAACTTAAATGAACTGAATGATTGAAATGCTGTGGAACAACATTTTCAAGTGAAGTATCAAAGCAAAACTACAATAATCAACCAAAGCTGATTTGTTTGCCATAACACTGTACTTGCATTTACAATAACAAACATTGAAACTCAATAATTGGCAAGCATTAACTAATTTGTTTATAGTTGTTTGTTATTTTTTCTAGTTTCGCACAACACTTCACACTTTTTAGGAAACGCGCACCTTCATATTTAAATATCCAGTTGATTGTGTAGAATGACATCTCAACTAGAAGATTCAGGACCAGTCGAAGAAGCTTTCCCGATAGCTAACCCACTGATTGATCCTCCGGAGAGAACTCCGACTACTCTAAGCCACAATGTTTTTAGACAACTATGTACCCAATTCGGTATTGCCGAATCAGACGCTATATTCCCTGGAGCAAGCGACACAGCTGACAGCCCACCCCTTGGTTTTATTGCAGTGAACCGCCAGATGTGTTTAAGCGGAGCTATTCCGCCTTTCAACGAATTTCTTTGTGAACTCTTTCTTCGATTAGCTATCTCGCCCTTCCAGCTACACCCCAACGGTTACGTTGTTCTGATGGGGTTATGTGTTCTGTTTAGGAGGGCGCTTGACCGTCTCCCGAGCTTCGATGAAATTTGCTACTTATGCACTTTTTCAAAGAACAAAGACCATCCTTCAATCGTGCTCGCAAGAAGTGCCAGAAACCGGAAATTGATTTTGGAATTGCCCGAAAGTGCTCACGGATTTCTGAGTCAATTTTTCTTTGTACGATGTCCTCCAGGATTCTACGCTGTCTGGAGAATCGGAAGTAAGATTATCTTTTTCCGTTCGTCTCATGAGCTTTTCGAAACCTGAATTATCAAATGCTTAACCTCATTCTTTTTCTTTTTCCAGCACTTCCTCCCCCGTTAAGAAATCCCAGCCTCAAGTCAATCCTTGAAACCTTAAATGCTGTGGTGGCGGAAGAAAGAAGCGCCAAATTTCTACTGAAAGATGAATTTTTGCATCAGTATGGACTTTTACACTCTTCCCGATCTACCCAGCCTTATGAAGTCCCTAATTCTCCAGAAAAAACACCGGATGCCCCAGTCTATGCTGGAGAACTTTCGCCGAAAGGACTTACCATTGAGACTTCACTGGTAAAGTGTTCTACTCCTACCGACATTGTGGGGTCATCCAGCAAGCCGGCACTTGCTCCAAATATTGAAGAGGAAGAGAATCCTCGAATTTTTGAAAAGTCAGCCGATGTGGAAGTTGAAAAGGAGAATTCTGCTGGGCACCATGGTGATGACACCTTTGATGACTTGAGTGATATAATGATAACCTCTCGAGAGCTCTTTAAAGACGACTTTCAAAAAGCAACTTCTCCTGTTGTTGAAGCGACTTCCTCTTTGAAACAAGCTTTGAAACCTTCTACACCACCAGTCGTTTCTGCTTCCACATTAAAGCGTGGTTTGTAGTTTGACGCACGTAGTTTGCACGCCGCACACACTTAGGATTTTTCAGCACTTATACGCACTTATCCTCTTTTTTCTGGAAAATTCTAAACTTCGTTTCTTTTCCATTTTCAGATTCTCCAATGGGGAGTACTGGCTCGTATTATGACAACTTTAGGCGCTACGGAGGGCGCGATTCTTACGATTATGGACGCTATCTTCCCACTCGCAGAGAATCTGACGAAGAGCGTGCAGTTAGAAAAACTCAAGAGAGGCGAGCTTATGAGGAGCAGCAGAAAAGAAAGGACGATGACTTCCATAAAAGGAAATATTATGATGATAAAGGAAAAAGCCATGATGCTGAAAACCCGATTAAACATGTTAGACTTGATGAAACGGACGTGTCTGCAATTTCTGGAAAAACTGACGCTCCTATCTCTTCTAATATCCCGTCTGGCTCTCCTCCTTTAAAGACATGTGATATCCAAGCGATTATCAACAGACCACAGTATCAGGTTAAAGACAGCCCTCCAACGCTTTAAAGCCGATTTCCGAATTGGTGCTTAAAAGGAGTGCGCTTTGATTTAGATCTGGTTCCGATCGATAAATCGGATATGCTGCGTAGCCTCGATGCCGTTAAACTTAATATTGAAAGGGTGTCCGGATGGCAAAAGCTTGTCGATGAGCTGCAAAGAGTTAACCGTGCAAATCTTGAGGCTATGCTAACCATGGAGAATGATAAATCCGAGTGGGATAAAGTTTGCAAACAGCACAACGCCGAAATGAAGAGCATCTCCGATGGTTATGAGAAGCTTGAGGCTGAAGTTGAAAGACTCAAGAACGAACTTGCTACTTCTTCCACTTCTTTTTCACAAAAGGAAGAGATGCTTCAACAGTAGGTTCGAAATGCTCATGCTGCTCAGCGGGATGCTGAAGTGAAACTAGAAGCAGAGCAGCACGTTTCCAGGAAATATCGTGATGACGCAGCTCAATTTTGGGAGAAAGTCAGCTCCCAAGACTTAGAGATTACAAGACTGCAGTATCAATTATCGAAGGTTGAAAGAGAGCGTGATGAAGCTCTCGCTGGTAAGGCTGCGGCTGAAGAATCCCATAAGGCAACCAGAGCCACCATCGATACGACTTTGTTCGACTTTTATGTTCATTGCGTCTTGGGGCGTGGTAGCCTTTCATTTTTGGGACCGGAGTATGAAGTCACATTAGCTGAAGTGTGGGAGGCGATTGTTGATATGCTTGGTGGTGCCGGCTATGACGAGACGGCGCTTGAGACAATGTACCTCGATGATGATGCCCGCGCCGCCCTTGCTAGGGGAAAAGAGCAGCTTGCTAAAGCTAGAGCTGGAGCAGTGGCAGAAGAACGCTTAGAAAAGAAAATATCTTTATCTGCCCCTGTCCATACTTCAATTCCGACCGATGCTAATATCATTGGTTCCAGCTCTCACTTTCCTCTTTCTGCAAAAGACATTGAGGCTAAGCCCGTCACCACCGAGTCTCCTCCTACTCAAATCGAAGAGAAGAGCCAAGAAGACACTGAGGCTGATAAATTTGAAATTGATTTGTCAAAACCGACTCCTCCAGGTAACTTCAAGTCAGACCTGGCTCAAGTGGATTATTCATTTGATTCAATTGATTTGGATGAATTCTTTGCTTATTACTTAAGTCCTGGTGATCCAAAGTTTTCTCTTTTTTCGGAGAATACTGATTTTGACTTCTTTTCTTCTGTAGCGGAAGCTCCTGGCGCTGCGCACACTTCCCCTCTTCCAGCTGAACCTTCTCCAACTCTTCAAGTTACTCCGGCTTCTCAACCAGGGTCGCATGAGGAAAAGATAGAAGCTCTCCAAGGCTTGGAGGATCCACCCGCTTCTCAAGAGCAGAAAGCGGAAGGGACGGAGGACAGCGAGAAGACTCCGGAGCAGTCATTAGATGGCGATATAAAACTTTCCAAGCTACTGACTCCGGGAAGTGAATCTTCTTCAAAGAGAAGAGGAAAGCGTGCACTAAAGAAGAAAAAGAGAAGTGCTTCAGCTGGGGAAGACAAAATAGAAGAAGACCCAACCACTCCTCCTTCTCCATCCCGCCCACGCCGGATTCCGAAATTAACTATCAGGCCAGGCAAAGGCTCCAAAGGTAGCGGGGAGAAGGAATGACAAGCTGGATTTTCTACTTCTTATTTTGCTTTTTGCATGCATCGACCGGAGATTGTGCGGGTACCGGTCCCTGCTTCTTTTTGTAATCTGCACAATGTAACAAGTTTTCATAGTATTGAATAAAATAGCTATTTTACTTGTACAAATTCTTGTGTATGTGAGAACGCATCTGTTTCTCACTTTTAGTGTAGAATAAACGATTCTTTTTACTTGTACAAACTTTTTTGTCTGTGTTTGAGAATGCATTTATTTCACATCTACTCTTCGTGATATTGTAATGAACTTGCGGTATGTTGCTTGCACATTACTTTTATTAATGTAACCGAATTGTATAATGTTGCCCCCCATACCACAAGTGCATTGCAACATTTCTAGCTTTTACAAGACTGATATTCCTATTTCAGAGAATATATATTCCGCTTTTAAGGGAAGAATCATTCTGCTTTTAATAGATTATATCTCATTTTTTGGAGAAATTTTCACTTTCTCTTTCTTCCTTGAAGAACACTTCAACTTTCGGGGATGATCACTTTCATTTGTTAAAAAGTGGATTTTCCTATGCAGTGAAGTGAACTTTCTGAAGAATTTTTTGATTTGTTTAGTGCTTCCGAAGAAGGCTTTGTTTTTGTGCCTCCGAAGAGGGCTTATGTCTGGTATTTCAAGCATGGTGAAGTGTGCCTCCGAAGAGGTTTTTGGGTCTCCGAAGAGAAGCGATTTCGGTCTCCGAAGAGAAGCGATTTCGGTCTCCGAAGAGAAGCGATTTTGGTCTTCGAAGAGAAGCGATTTTGGTCTCCGAAGAGAAGCGATTTTGGTCTCCGAAGAGAAGCAATTTGGCATTTCAGCTCTGGTGAAGTGGGCCTCCGAAGAGGAGCATTTTGCACTTCTACACTGGTGAAATGTGCCTCCGAAGAGGGCTTTTTAGCATTTCAGCTCTGGTGAAGTGGGCCTCCGAAGAGGAGCATTTTGCACTTCTACACTGGTGAAATGTGCCTCCGAAGAGGGCTTTTTAGCATTTCAGCTCTGGTGAAGTGGGCCTCCGAAGAGGAGCATTTTTCACTTCTACACTGGTGAAATGTGCCTCCGAAGAGGGCTTTTGCCCCCGAAGAGGTCTTGTGATTGCCTGGAAGTTACTTTCTCATGGTTGAATGGATCCACGGGGCGGACGAAAGTTGTTTGATTGGATGTTCGTTTGCACAAACGATCGCAGTTAACTAACAAGGGCCCTGTTCCTTCAGCTTGGGAAGGTGCCCCTCCGGTGGTTCCACCAATCTTTTTTGATTGAGGAAAGCACTTTCATTTTTTGGCGTGCCTCGTTAGAGGGCTTTATCGGCTTCCGGAGAGGAGCCTTGGTGGATTGGTGTGCCAGGAGGGTTGCGTCTCAGAGGCGATTGGATCCACGAGACGGACGCAGGCTGTCCGATCGGATGCATCACGACCAGTTAGCAAGGGTCCTGTTCCTTCTGCTTGGGAAGGTGTCCCTTTTGTGGATCTACCGGCCTTCTTATTGAGAGGCATACCTCCTTTTGGCTGCTTCTATGTTTGCCGGCCCATGTTTCCTCATCATCTGCCTATCTGCGATCCTTTATTATTGTTTCCAAGCACGTCTTCCTTTCTTTTGCAAGTAAATTACTTTATCCGAAGAAGTAGACTTCACTGTTAAGTGACTCCACCGGGTAAACGCAAGTTACTTGGTTGGATGTCTTTTTATATTGACGATCGCAACCAGTTAACGAGTGCTTGACATAGTGGCGTCGCCAACTTTTTATGTGAAGTTCCTCTTGTATGGGATTTGAGTCTGGAATTTTTGCTGCTTGGTATTTGCTTAATAAGTGATTTGTAGGGCTTGCTTGGCTTTGCGATGGGTGAGCTTCGCTTTAATGACCTGCAATATTAGATCGACATTTTAGCAATACATTTAGAGTATTTACACATCGAAATATAACAGGCATTTTTTAACAGAAAACACAGAATTCATAGTTTTTTCACTATTCAATCATACTGATTTCTCAGCGGTTTACAATGCAAAAGTTACACATCCATTATCATTTTACAAATTTAAGCAATGCTGTTAAGTAAAAATGGATGCTAGTGATTTTTGTTTCAGAATCTCCGGGCTGACTTTCCATTTGCACTAGATTCATAGCTTCGGATTTATATGTCAGAGAAAGTGAAAGATGCCCCAGTCGCAGTTTTGTGGACAATTAGCAGTCGTCCCAACTTCTACCTGCTGGGTGCGGACCTCCTGTAACAACATTAATGACAAGCTTTTTTGAATCTTGCATTGCAGTGTTGTTACGAGAATCGGATTGATGGGTAGGACGTTGTTGACCCCGAGTGGATGAGGTTGGATCGACTCCGCTTCTCTTAACGTATTGTTGGAGTTTACCCTGCTCCAGCAATTCTTCAATCACATTCTTTAATTGGCGACATTGGTCAGTGTCATGGCCAGGTTGATTGTGAAATTGGCAGAATTTTCCATTACGCACTGCACCTCTCTTCATCTCAGGTGGCTTAGGATACCTGACAACGTCCTTTGTTGCAAAAAAGATATTTTTTGGTGTATCAGTTAAAGGAGTAAAATCTAAAAGATCGAAGCGGCGGAGTTTCTTCTCATTCCCCTGATTTATTCCTCCATCGTTTTCCCTTTTCTGATTCTCAGAATTTCTTCTATTAGAAGCAAGATCATTATTGTTGTCCTTGGCAACTAATACTTTTGCTGAGGCGGAAAGGTTTTCCAGGCGCATGAATTCATCGGCCTTTTTATAAAACTTCTCAAGGGAATTTGGTTCCTTCATTTTTAGCCATTTTCCAAATTCACTCGATTTATTGATGGCTCGCACCAAGTAGGTCAGGATCATACGCGGTTCTACATTATCCACTTCGGCTATAGCTATATTGAAACGGCTTAAGAAAGATTTGATCGATTCTCCGGGAGCTTGTTCAAGACTAGACAGTGACATTATATCCTTAGCTTTTGAAGCATACAATCTGAACTGTTCTTTAAACTTTTGCGTCAAGTCGGAGAATTGATCTATTGACCGAATTGGAAGCTTTGTGAACCAAATTAAGGCCACTCCTTCCAAGTAAACTGGAAAGTATCGACACTTAA
Source organism: Allium fistulosum (assembly GCA_030737815.1). Taxonomy (NCBI): domain Eukaryota; kingdom Viridiplantae; phylum Streptophyta; class Magnoliopsida; order Asparagales; family Amaryllidaceae; genus Allium; species Allium fistulosum. Next base: position 167,789,789 of record CM060906.1, on the reverse strand, counting down.
TCTCATCTTACGCTCTTGCACCAGTCATATGCCAATCGTACTTGTATAGGAAATTATTAGAGTCGCTCGTTCCCCTATAGGCTTGGATAGTAGAGGTACAAATTTCCTTGGAAATTCCGCTTTCAGGATCCTTTCAGTAAACGGAGTTCTGCTTGGTGCAAATCCCCAGTCACTCTCATTCTCTTCCCTCTCCATGCTCTCTTTCATGATGCGGCCAACCATTTCGGACAGGTACTCTTTATTGTTCAAAGACATCTCCGGGCAGACATCAGTCCTTCTCTCGGAAGCTTGCCTGGGCACATGTTCATGATAAGTTGGCTGTGGCATAGAACCCTCAGCTTGGAAAGGTGGCATTTCAGGAAATGTTGTTTGATGGTTTTCTGGTTGATGATTTGCTCCGAGCAGAGCAGTTAATCTATCCATCATCAAAGCGTTTTGAGCTTCAATTTGTTGATATAATCCAGAAACTGCGTCATCCAATTCAGCCCTGGTGACTCCAACGGTAGGAGTTGCTTGGTCTGCTGTTGGAGAAGTGGAAGTCCCTTCATGAGCATTTCTAGATCTGATAGGTCTACCTCTTCTTCCAGGAGCCATTATTTCGGATCAACTTTTGGTTTTTAAGAGAGGTTCTTTTTATGAGTCTTTGCGAAGCAACAGTGAAAATCTTCTTGAGTTCTGCTCTCAATGAAAGCACCAAAATGTTAACGCTAAAAAGTGAACGTTAACGCCCGGTGTGTGTAATATAGTCGTGAAAGCACCACCCGTTGGTACGGGAACAGAATATAAGCTGAAAATAGCAGTAAAATGGTAAAAAGACAACATATTTATAGTGGTTCGACCCATAATTGAGTCTAAGTCCACTTTATAGTCTTTTATTACTGATTTCGTTACAATTCGATACAACACACTTCTGAAATATGATACAATTTGATCACAAAGACACTCTTGACTACTAGCTCAAACTTTGATGAAGAAACTCGATGAATCCGTGTTGGATGTATGGAATTCCTCTCGTAGCTTGTTGTAGTGTCTTGAATGTTTGAAGATCTTCCATTGTTGAATGAGTTGAGAACTCGGCAGAGTAACGACGCTTGAAGAAATGGTCGGCCAAAAGTCCTTTGAATGTTGGAGTTGGGGCTCTATTTATAGGAATTGAATTTCTGGACAGCAGCTTTTGCCAAGTCTTAGGTCGCGTACGACCTAAGTTAGGTCGTAGGTCGCGAGCGACCTAAGCTAAGTTGCAGTCTACTAACGACTTAAGAAGCAGGCTGAAGTGGTAAGTTGCAGGCGAGTTATAGAAGGTACTAGGTCGTTGGCGACCTAGTGGGCTGGTAGGTCGCAAGCGACTTATAGGTAAACAGCATAGGGAATTAGGTTGGTTTGTATAAACTGGGCAACGGAGTTAGGTCGTGAGCGACCTAAAGTAGGTCGTAAGTTGTACTGCCTTTGGAACCATTTAGATTGCTAGGTCGTGAGGCCTCTTCGGTCGTAGAGAAGTTAGGTCGCAACTTCCCTTAGGTCGCAGCTTCCTTTAGGTCGCAAGCTTCCTTCAATAGTTAGGTCGCGACATTCTTTAGGTCGCTATGTTCTTAGGTCGCAGACTCCTGTTAGGTCGCAGAGCCTTTAGGTCGTAGAGAAGTTAGGTCGCAACTTCCCTTAGGTCGCAGCTTCCTTTAGGTCGCAAGCTTCCTTCAATAGTTAGGTCGCGACATTCTTTAGGTCGCTATGTTCTTAGGTCGCAGACTCCTATTAGGTCGCTATGTTCTTAGGTCGCAGACTCTTGTTAGGTCGTAGAGCCTTTAGGTCGCAACATTGCTAGGTCGCAATGTTTCCTGTAGCTTTAGGTCGTAAGACTGCTACTTCCCTTAAGTCGCGAAGTCTCTTAGGTCGTTAAGTTCTATAAGTCGTGGGTCGCTGAGACTTTTCAGTAGTTAAGTCGCTAGCTTCTTTAGGTTGTGACATTCTTGTAGCTAGGCCGCTGCTTCACTGACTCGTAGGTCGCTGCTTCACTAACTCGTAGGTCGCTGCTTCACTAAGTCGTTCAATATTTTAGGTCGCTTCTTAATAGGAGTTAACACGTCGTTTTAAAATCAATGGAAGTAGTCTGGAGTCCAAATTTGACTATTTACAAAAAGTCACACTTCGGACTTTAAATTCAATGAACGATGCTATATTTAAATAAAATATTTGAATATATAATCGTAAAATATGCGGGTTGTTACAGACTCCCCTCCTTAAATTAATTGCGTCCTCGCAATATTTAAGAAGAAAATAAAGAGTAACAACCATTTTAAGGCATAACAAGACAAAAGAAAATTTTGAAGTGAGTAGTTCACCTTAAGAAGCACGAGAGAGTAAATCCGGATGTGTTCGCTCGATGAATTCTCTGGATTCCCAAAAACAATCCTTAAGATTTGAGGACCATTGAATTTTCACAAGCGGAACATCTTTGTTAGGAAGGCGTTTAACCTCCGTAGTAATGATGCAAATAGGATGTTGCTCATAAGTCAAATTAGGTGAAACCTCAATTTCTTCAATAACACCGGGCTCAAGAATAGAATCGTAATCTCTAAGGCATTTTTGTAGTTGAGAAACGTGGAATACATCATGAATAGCAAAAAATTGAGCCGGTAATAAAAGGCGATAAGCCACGGAACCAATGCGTTTGGTGATGGGAAATGGACCAATATATTGAGGTGCTAATTTGCCCGAACGACTGAAACGCACAACACCCTTCATAGGTGAAACACGAATGAACACAAAATCTCCCACAGAAAGTTCTAAATTCCTCTTTCGGTTATCAACATAGGATTTTTGTCTACTTTGAGCTTCTTTCATCCTATGACGAATAAGGTCAATCTTTTTTGTCGAATCACGAATAAAATATGGACCTAAAACCAGCTTCTCACCGGCTTCAAGCCAACACGAAGGAGATCGGCATGGCCTTCTGTAGAGTGCCTCGAAGGATGCCATACCAATACTAGATTGGAAGCTATTATTGTAAGAAAACTCAACAAGAGAAATATGGTCTTCCCAACTTCCACCAAAATCAAGAACACATGCACAAAGGAGATCTTCAAGAGTTTGATTCACACGGTCCGTTTGTCCATCGGACTGAGGATGATAAGCGGTGCTAAAATTAAGCTTCGTTCCTAAAGCTTTTTGAAGACCCTTCTAATATCCACTAGTAAATAATGGATCACGATCGCTAACAATAGATGTAGGAACTCCATGCAATTTAACAATTTCTTTAACATGAAGTTTGGCCAAAAGAGGTACGGTCCGGTTGGACCGAACGGGAAGAAAATGAGCGGATTTTGTAAGTCTATCTACTATCACCCATAAACTGTCATGACCCGAATAAGAACGAGGTAGACTATCAATAAAGTCCATGGAAATTTGATCCCACTTCCAAACGGGAATGTCTAAAGGTTGCAATAACACACTGAGCCTTTGATGCTCCGCCTTTACAAGTTGGCAAGTCATGCAACGCTTAATAAAGTTAGCAATATCACATTTCATTCCATCCCAATAATAAAGTCACTTCATGTCTGTGTACATTTTACTACTACCGGGATGAATGGTAAATTTAGAACGATGAGAATCTTCTAAAATGTCTTTACGAAGATCACTAATATTTGGCAAAATACATATTTAAAAGTTTAAATAATTTATACAGAATTTATTTTAATTCGGGGAAACTCGCATCACTTTATCATTTAATTTTATAAATTTTTATTCAAAACTAAATTAATTATCAATTTAAATTTATATAAAATTTGGGGTCGTTACAGAATGGAGTGCTGCAACGCAGAAGGCAATGGAAATATGGGCGTAGGCTACTGCTATTGGGTTGGGGTTGCACGTGAGTAGTGGAGATGTGGAGTTTGTTGTGGTGCTAGGTTGCTTGAATGGAAAAGGTTGGATGGAGCTCAGAAGAAGGTGAAGCAGTTAGGGGAAGATGATGGCCTCGGCCATGTAGGCGGTGAGCTAGTCTTGTGAGATGCGGCTAGAGGACCTAGACAAGGGTAGCATGGCAGGTCTTGTGTTCGGTCAGGGTGCGTGAATGGGTTTGCCGGCCGGAGGACCAAGGAGAGAGGGAGGCGGAGGAAAAAGGACGTGTTGTGGAAGTGGGGTTTCAGACAACTTGTAGTGGCCGGACCTGGAGGCGAAGCAAGGTGGAGTATGGCTGTAGTGTAGGAAATAGTTGTAGGTGTAGATGTGGTGGGAACGACTGTCAGTTCGGTGGTCGATACGAAAGAGGAAAGGCTACTTTTACGGATGAGGGAAGAAGAGGAGCAGGTGGATTCAAATGCAAAAGAGGTCAGGTCGTATCCTTAGGCAAACATGAATGCAATAGAATTATATACAAACAATTTTTTTTATTTTGCATGAATTCAGAAGAAAGAAAAAAAGAAAGAACGAGGAGGAGGCAAATGAACGAACCATAGAAAAATGAACTAGTACATATAAGTTAACAATGGAAAAACAGAAGTCAAAAGGTGAATTCTTGTAATTTTAAAAGCCAATGGCTATTGGTTTACAAGGTATATAAATGAAAGGTCAAAGAAACCAAAAAGGCCTAAATACGGAACAGATATGGCAAATCGTTTTGTCGATTTCGCCGCGTATCGGACACCGAAATGCACAAATGAATATACTACAGAGATTAGTACGACGAGACAACCGAATGGAACACAAATATTAGCGACACGTCCATCCTATCAAAACTCAATATTCGTTGTCGAAAATGCTGCTAAAATGCCGAAAATACGATAAACGGAGCTATAGCAGTCCAAATTTGGTGAAACGAAATATGACGTCTCACTCAGAAAATGGTAAACAATTTTCTTATATAAAAATATTTAGATTTCAAAAATAATTTATTTTCATCAAATTTAACTGATTTTAAATTTAAATTGAAAATTTCACAATAGAATGAACTTACATATTTCCTGATGAAAATTTGACATTTGCTATGTTTAAATTGATGCATACTAAATATCAAGTTTTCATTACAAAATATTTATTATTTAATTTCAACAAAAATTTAGTTAATTACGTTATAAAAATCGTTAAAATTTCCGGGTTGTTACACTCTCCCCCACTCAAAACTTTTCATCCCCAAAAAGGAACGAGATAGTAGGATAGAAGCAACAGAAAAGAAAGATAGATTCGAAATACATAGTAACAGATATAGCAATTAATTCAAAACCATATAAATTTTATTTTTATACATCTTGTTATTTATAGTTTATATTGTATATTATTCAATTACATATCCTCATTAACATTCAAACTTTCCCCAGGTAAGTTTTTATTAATGTTTCCGAATGTAATTGAGCACTATACAAATTTTCCTTTTATTTACAACATTTCTATTAAGCAAAATTTAGTTTAAACATTTTTATTACTCAAGTTTCTCTTGTATAACCTTCAATTATGTATTCACATAAACATTTTAACTTTTTTTAAATATTTTAGGTAAGTTATATGTGTTTTTAGAATGCAATTGAGTATTGTACAAATAAAATTTTATCCTAGTTTAACCATTTCATGTTTTTTCAATTCCATTTCTCATCTTAGACACCCTAATTATTCAAAAGTTTTGCTTTATTTCAATAATTGAAAACCATCACTTAACATAAAAAATTAAGAGTTAAATTTCTGGTTTCACTTCAAACCATTTTGGAATAAATATATACATACATACATATACATATATATATATATACATATATATATATATATATATATTGCACACCAAATTGTACTAAAGAAATTCAAATCAAATCCATTTTCCAAAACAAAAGTGTAGCAAAGCTACTAAGCGGTCTCTCCACTTTGAGACTCGAAAATGAATGTCGATGATGCTGCAGTCATCATCGAAATTATTTTCTAGCGACAAAAGAGGAGAGTACTGACTTACTTCTTTAAAATTCTTTGGAAACAATTTCCATTCGAAAATACTTTCAAATAATATATTTTTCAAAATCTTCGAAAACCAAATTTTGAAAAGCACCGGAAATTAAATCCTCAAGTCCTTAGTTTAAATTCATTTCATTTTAAAATCAAATTTATAAACCATGTTTAAAAATTTCATCTCCTTATAACATACAACAATAGTTAATGGTTTAGAATGTTAACAGAATAATAAATGATAATCCAATATTATCATTTCTAATAACCAATTCATTTAACTAACTAATTTTATAAAATTATAACTTTATACAAAATATAATCATGCATAAAATTATTTCATTTACCAATTTCAAAAATAATATTGTGTTAGTTTGCTCTGTTTAAGCGTTATGGAATTCCTATCGATAGCGTTGGCCAGATGAATCGATTGAAGCCTAAAATTCAAACTTAACAACTGAAACACAATATAAAATATTTTTATTTCAATCACAAATACACTCCTGGATGATTTAAGAATGGATTTTAGAACAAGGATAGAGAATCAATTTTTTTTAGGACCCTAATCAAAGAGAATTCTAACTAAGAAGATAGGCTTGAAAGGAAGATAAGATAATTAAATTACAAAAGAGGGAAGATGGATAGACTTACATTAATCACAGCGACCTTTACCAGGTCAACCGAGACGTAGAAAAGATGAGAATATCATCAAAGGAAATGAGGACAAACCTGTTGAGAACATCGCAGCAAACGTGATTCATGAGATCGACGAAAAAGGCAGGAGCATTGGTTAATACAAGGGCATGACTAACTATTCATAGAAACCATTCGTTTGGGAGGAAAGACAACAGGTCGAGCAATAGGAATAAGATCGATATGGAATTCAATTTTCCGCTTTGGAGGAAGAGATGTGGCTTCACCAAAACATCAGGATAATCTCTGACTACTAGGGTAGATTCTAGATCACAAGGTTGAGAATCAAGTGAAAAGATAACACTGCCTGCATAATAATCCTGTGGCAATCGACATTCAATCACAAGAGAATTACCCTGGTCGTCTACTAGAGAAACGATTAGGGCTTTGCAAGAAATAACAACATCAAAACCGAGGACATAGAAATCTCCGGTGAATTGGCGCCTGTTGTAAAGGTGTTTCACCCTTTTACAAATCATGCTAAGGTTGGCGGGAACGCCGAGGGGATTGGTCACACATAAGGACGAAGTTGCTAATTGAGGTTGCAAGATGCTCAAATTTATTACCGAGATCAACGAAAATGAACCTATGGGATGCTCCAGTATTAAGAAGAACACGAACATGAAAAGACAAGAAGGGATTTTTAGAACAAGATAAAGGTCCAAGATTCAAAAGAAATCCAAATCAAAGAGGATCCAACAAGGAATTTCAAGGTCGAACGAAGATGATTCTGTAATTGATTATACTCATTCTAGGGTATCACTGCACTATCTCTAATAAGTTTTTACTACATATGCTAAGTTTTGCCTATATTAAAGCTCTGATACCAATTGTAACGACCTGAGATTTCAAACCATTCAAATCCACAATCATCCACACATGTCAAACTTGAATTGCTCAAAATAACAGATTGTTAATTTATATTTAGCAAAACTTAGCATATACAATAAATAAATCAATCACAAAATCATAGGCATAGAGTTTACATTAATAAGCAGTGGAAATAGATAAATAGTAGTTCATGAAGCTACTATATAAACATCAGAGTTTGAAACAAAATACAACTGAAAATCTCAAGTATACAGAAGTCACTAATACAAAAGCAACTGACAAGTCTGAACATAAATAACTGGAAATAGATAAGATAAATGCAAAGCTAGATGTATAAGATAGATCTCCAAGCAAAGCTCCAAACTCCAAAGGTGAGTCTCAAATGCTGTGACACTCAGTCTGACCTGAGCATAAAATAAAACACAAAACACTCGAGTCAGAATTAACATTCTTATACCAGTAAATCAACTCAAGTGAAATGTCAAGTGAAATACAAAGTAACTCAAAGGATGTTTGGGATCCACCCTTTAAGGATCCGTTAAACTATCTATATACATAGTACAATACGCTACATAGATAATGTCTATAATAAAGTAAACTATTAAAATAGCGTTAAGGCATTACCCATATCCCCCTTAACATATATTATATATTCCCGTAGTCTATATAGATAAGCCACCAAACCGGTGGTTTACTTAGGGAGCACTCCATAGGTACGGTACAAATCAAACTCGTAGAAGGCACGATAAGGCATGTGACAAGGAACGTGAGGCAATGCCAGGGTAGGATTCTACCATTTGCACTCCTGGACTGATGGTAACGCATAACAGCTGCTACCGCCCACCTCGAGACACACTCCCAAATCAAAGATGCACCCAAAACACAAAGTAATATAATGGTATCGAAGAAGCATGCTCGATCGGAGGTGTGACCTCACTTGGCCCGGTATAGCTTCTGTTTTTGCTACATCAAGCTGACTCTCGGGAGTCTAGGCTGCGTTAATACCTCATATAGAATCATTCGCCAAACCATCCTACTTTATTCTGGAATCCCCACCACATGCACAGTTGTTAAAGTGGTTTTTGGTATTGGCAGAGAGTATGACAATATCTGATCCCAGTCTCTTTAATAACCAAACGCTAATTTCACACCGTGGTTATTTTATATTTCAAACAGTTCATACTTCATATCGAAATATCATATTCATTTCAAAAATCATATCACTTTCGAAATCATTATTCAATTTCGAAATCATATTCATTTCCAAAAATCATAACCACAAAATAGATTAAACCATCATATCCAAGTATTCGCATTTTAATCCATTAAATCTAAATCATAACAGTTACAACTTAAACAGTTTAAGTATTGAAAATAGTTTATATATTGAAATAGTTATAAATTAAAAATAATTTATATGTAAAAATAGGCTATCCATTAGAATAGTATATATATTGAAATAGATGTAAATTAAAAATAGTTTATATGTAAAAATATGTTATAGATTAAAATAGTTTATATATTTAAATAGTTTATATAAAAAAGAGTTTATATCTAAAATAGTTTCAAATTAGAATTGTTTCTTCCAATTTCACAAATAAATTCAAATTCTCATTAAACCACTTTTAATTTATATCGATTTCAAATCCAGGTTTGAACTTCAAATTTAAACCACTCCTAATTCAATAGGTTTCAAAGTTTAAATATTCAAAAAAATTCATAATAACTCACTTTGATACATTCCATTCATATTTCAAAATTCAACTTTAATTTTATTTAAATTTGAAATTATTCACTTAATCATTTTTAATAACATTTAAATAAAATCCGAAAATACAAATTTAAATCAAAATTAAATATATAACTTCAATTATATTTAATTTGAAACTATTCACTTAATCACCTTTTTATAAATATTTAAATAAACTCTCGAATTACAAATTTAAATCAAAATTTAATATTCAATTTTTATTTAAATTAGAAAATATTCATTTAATCACCATTAATTAAATCAAGTTATAAATCATACCTTTAAAATCTCAAAATCAATAAGCTTCAGATCAATCTTGATTTAAATACCATTCTTAAACAAATTAAATTACAAATCGATTTCAATTTACCTTTCCAACCTTAATTTAATAAATTTATTACAAAATCTATTTTAAAATATTAATATAAATTGTAGATAAATATTTTAAACATATTATATATAAACAAAGTTAAATTAAATTCTTATTATATTTTATTATATTAATTATTATTAAATTAAATATTATTATTATTAAATCTATTTTAAATTTTAATTTATATATTTTAAAAATAATAAAGTTATGAGTAAAAAAATTTATAATTTACATTTTTAAACTTAACTTATAAATTTTAAACTTCCAAAACATATAATATAAAATCTAAAATTTACACATATATTAAAATTAAAGTATCTCTATATTATATTCTAAAATCCAAACACATATATTTCTCCTTTTCAAAAATTTGGAAATCATTTAAAATTGACCAACGGTGTCCGTATATAGTTTTCTATCATATGGTCAAGAGATATTGATATTTATCATTTCAATCCGCAATAATTTAATATTTACAGGTATATATCATTTCAACCAGCAATCCCAAAATTCAATTCAATAAAATCGCTTGGGTTTATCATTTCAACTATAATGATTTTCCCTAATATATAATATCGTTTGGGTATGTATCATTTCAACCCATAGGGAATTACTAAGCTAATAGAGAACTTGCAGTGTGAGAACAATAATAATATAAATGACATACAGATCAATGACAAACATACATATAATCATATCTAACAATTAAATAAATTGTATATATATCAAGTTATGGTTTCATATGTCAATTAATATAGGTAAACAAATTTAATATTTACATATCATATTTAATAATTAATTAAATAATAAATCAAATTTTAACAACATATTTCAATCATCATTTCATTTGAATTAAATTTACTAAATATAAGAATGTTAATCGTGAGTCATCTTTCGCCTTTCGAGGCTAGAGAAATAACAAGAACAAGATGCGACGAATTCAAGCACAAATTCCAAAGCAAAGCACGACGGACCCGAATTGCTGAATTCAAAATCAAAACTATCATGATATAAATGGAAAATATACATTATATTTTTTTTCTTGAAATCAATATATAATTAAAAAACATATTAAAATAAAAATAAAACCTTTATATTATATTTGAAAAATAAAACATATGTAATAAAATCAAAATCTTCATAGTATGTTGAAAATCAATATTTATTAAAATACATATACTTTCCTTTCAAAATCCTCAAATAAATATTTAATCATAATATATATACATTATCTTATAATAAAATCTTTATATATATATATATATATTTAAAAATCAATATTTAATTTAAAACACAAATTAAAATAAAATCTTTATATATATAGTTAAAAATCAATATTTAATTTAAAACACATATTAAAATAAAATCTTTATATATTATATTTATAAATCATTTGTTTCTTAAAACACATCTCATAAAATCAATATATATATATATATATATATTAAAAAAAATATTTAAAATAAATATTTTTTTTATATATATATATAAAACAGAAGGAAGCCAAGGTTGGTTGCTGTTGTTGTGGTCGGGCTAGGCAGTGCAAGGCGGAGTGGTTATCAGGCATGACTAGAAATAATATGGGCTTTGCATGCTGGAAGGTTACACCCATGGAAGGCGATGCTAGTTTGTCTGAGAAGGGTGGAGGGTGATCGGATGGACTGTAGAGAGAGAAAAATGGAGCAGGTCAGGGTTCGGGATGGCAACGGTTGTTCGGTTCAATTCCGTGAAGAGAATGGAGTGCTCCAAGGCAGAAGGCATTGGAAATATGGGTGTAGGTTGCTGCTATTGGGTTAGGGTTGCACGTGAGTGGTGGAGACGTAGAGTTTGTTGTGGTGCTGGGTTGTGTGAATGGCAAGGGTCAGATGGAGGTCGGAAGAAGGTGAAGCGGTCAGGGGAAGATGATTGCTTCGGCCATGGAGGCGGTGCGCTGGTCTTATGAGATGCGACTAGAGGACCTAGACGAGGGTAGCATGGCAGGTCTTCTTTTCGGTCAGGATGCGTGAGTGGGTTTGGCGGCCGGAGGAACAGATGGAGAGGGAGGCGGAAGAAAAAGGACGTGCTGTGGAAGTGGGGTTTTGGAAGACTTGCAGTGGCCAGATCTAGAGGCGAAGCAAGGCAGATTATGGTGTGGGAAATAGTTGTAAGGGTGGATGCGGTGGGAACGGCTGTCGGATCGGTGGGCGATACAGAAGGGGAAAGGCTGGTTTCACGGATAAGGGATGAAGAGGAGCAGGTCGATTCAAATGCAAAAGTGGTCAGGTCGTATCCTCAGGCAAACATGAATGCAATAGAATTATATACGAACTAATTTTTTTTATTTTGCACTAATTCAGAACAAAGAAAGAAAGAAAGAAGGGGAGGCAAATGAACAAACCACAGAAAAATGAACCAGCACATATAAGCTGACGATGGAAAAACAAAAGTCAAAATCTGTAACAACCCGCATATCTATCGATTTTATATTTAAATATTTTATCGTTAGTCGGATGTTAGTCCGAAAAGCTACTTTTTGCATACGGTCAAATTAGGACTCGAGACCACCCCCATTGAGTTCAAAATGACGTTTGCGATCTTTTTGAGTGTAAACTTCGATATGTTTGGAGATAGTGAAATTTTCGTCACTTTTCCCGCTTGAGACTTTGGTTTGGACTGCACCTCCTTAACTCAGCCCAACCCCTTCTTCTCTTCATCACTTCATCAAATACCTCAAGCTTCTTCAAAAATGGTGGAGGGAAAGAGAAATTAAAACTCCCAAATACAAATTCCATTGCAAATCCGAGATTCAACATCAAATTCACGTTTAGACCATTGATTCAAGCTTGTTGGTGTTCTTGCTTTGCTCTCAAATCTCCATCTTCATCAAATTCCGTGAAAAGGTGAGATTTTTAATCTCACATCTTGCCTATATTGTCATTGGGTTGTTGGGAATGATTCCCCATCGCTTTAGCATGCATATTCGCTTTTGGTTTGGATTGAATTGGCGAGAAACCCAATTTTTCAGCATTTTTGGCAAAATCTGGGCTATAGGTCGTTCTGGCCATTTTTAGCTCGCTCGGAGTTAGGTCGCTCACGAGTTAAGTGATAGGTCGTTCACGAGTTAAGGACTTAGGTCGTTCTGGCCATTTTTAGCTCGCTCGGAGTTAGGTCGCTCATCCTTAGGTCGTTAGGTCGTATAGACCTTAGGTCGTGCACCTTTAGGTCGAAGCATTTTAGGTCGCTTCCCCTGGACCTCGTTAGGTCGTTCACTTTAGGTCGCGCACCCTCCTTAGGTCGCAAGACCTTAGGTCGCGAACCAGTTAGGTCGCACCATCCTTAGGTCGCGAACCAGTTAGGTCGCGCACTCCCCTTAGGTCGCGCACCCTCCTTAGGTCGCAAGACCTTAGGTCGCGAACCAGTTAGGTCGCACCATCCTTAGGTCGCGAACCAGTTAGGTCGCGCACTCCCCTTAGGTCGCGCACCCTCCTTAGGTCGCAAGACCTTAGGTCGCGAACCAGTTAGGTCGCACCATCCTTAGGTCGCGAACCAGTTAGGTCGCGCACTCCCCTTAGGTCGCGCACCCTCCTTAGGTCGCAAGACCTTAGGTCGCGAACCAGTTAGGTCGCACCATCCTTAGGTCGCGAACCAGTTAGGTCGCGCACTCCCCTTAGGTCGCGCACCCTCCTTAGGTCGCAAGACCTTAGGTCGCGAACCAGTTAGGTCGCACCATCCTTAGGTCGCGAACCAGTTAGGTCGCGCACCCTCCTTAGGTCGCGAATTTTAGGTCGAATACCTTCGTTAGGTCGCGCGCGAGTTAGTACTTGGTCATTTAACCTGTTCTTCTGCTAGGTCGCACGGCAGTCTTCCCTTAGGTCGTATGACCTACTTTTCCTTAGGTCGCTGGACCAGCTTGCCTTCACTAAGTCGTACCGTGACGGGGCGCTGCCCCGCACCCCGCCGTGGGCGCTGCCCCCTGGACCCCCGCGACCTGACCGGGCAGGTCGAACCCCGTATTACTCTGCGTAGGCAATCTCTTCTGAAAAACGTTTATCAGAATTTCTACCTTGATGGTTTTGGGATTGACTTCTTTGGACTTTACTCACGTCTTCGAACGTGAATTGATTTGTTCTATCATGGTTTTATGACTTGTCACTTTAAAGATATATGAAGGTTTCAATACTAATAGTAAATATCAAAACTCTTTCATCAAAGCGATTTCAACACTATTTTAAGTATCAAAAGTTTGTTTTTCTCAAACCGATTTTCAATCTACTAGTATATACAAGCCTTTACTTCACTCGAATGAGAAATCGACTTAAACGACTTAGTAAAACGAGTGGTATGAAACACTTGCGTTCACTTCGTCGGTTAGCTCTTGGACTTGTTCGATTGAACCCTTTTTGTGACAATTTCCTAGTGAAGATTTACAGCTTGTTCGTAAATATTTAAGTTAAGCAAGTGGTTATGGGACATGAAGCTAAACTCATATATTTACTGGCTTGGTGTGATTGACACTTCCTTATGATCATGACGATCATTTTTGTGATTTAGACTAGCGATTGAGCGATGTCTCTTTGTCTACGTGGGAGACTATACCCCGATCATGTGATGTTTCGCCATCACATTTCCTATGGTCTTCGGGCCATTCATGTGTGAAAATTTAATGGATAGCTTCCATGAGATAACCTCTCGTCATGTGTTTACGCGTAGGTGAGCTTCATGCTCCCATTCATGTGTTAGGCCTTCCCCCCCTTTATGTGTTTTCTGGATTTCTGATGATGATTTCTGGAATTTTGTGCTTCACCAATTTTCATGATTTTCATTGATATGATATCAGTTTTTGTGCATTGGTGAATTCATGTGTTATTGACTTGTTATGAATACAAGTTTAGGGTATGAAACCCTACCTTATCTTTGAGAAGATTCTTGTGATATTGATTAATCTTTTGTTGATTATCATTTACATACTTACAGTAGTATGTCGCTATGGTTATTACATGTTCATGTCATGCCTTTTACTGTATACTATATCATCTGATATTTATAGTTAGACTGATCCGTTTATTATTTTCTTATAAATAATACTCGGGTCAGACCGAGATGTTACAGGTGCTTCTGCTTGACTTCTCTTCAGGATTATTCTGACTTTTGGCTAACTACTTAGATTAGTAGTTTTTGGATGTACACCTTTGAGATATAGACTCTATGTTGTGTACTTATTCTTTTGTATAGCACGTGATGCTATTCTTTTGTATTATCGTGGATCTTTCTGACCACTACTCTGATGTACACTTTCATGTGTTATATATTTATTCATATCTTCTTCCGCCTTTGTGATATGGATGTCTGTGACTGATTTATGTTATGATTATTTCTATGTTTGTCTCCGAAGATTATATATAGCCACCGTGTGATAGCTTTGTGTTTGTATCGGTATGTCGGATTTCCTCCTTAAAAGATATGCATTCTATTCTATCTGACGTATCGATGCTCGCACAAAGAAGTTACATGGATGGTCGCTCCTCCACAGCCTTATTCTCCGCGCTAATTGACAGCACTACATCGTAGTGTTCTTGGTTAGCGTGGGTATAGAGGTGGGGCGTCACAAAATCTGAATTCTTGGAATTTTAAAAGCCAATGGCAAATTATTTACATGGTATATAAATGAAAGGTCAAAGAAACCCAAAAGGCCCAAATACGGAACCGATACGGTAGATCGTTTTGTCGATTTCGCCGTGTACCAGACACCGAATTGCACAAATGAATATACTATAGAAATCAGTACGATGAGACGAACCGAATGGAACATAGATATTAGCGACACGACCATCCTATCAAAACTTGATATCCACTGCCGAATATGCTGCTAAAACACCGAAAATAAGATAAACAGAGCTACAGCAGTCCACATTTGGCGAAACGAAATATGACGTCTCACTCAGAAAATGATAAACAATTTTCTTATATAAAAATATTTAGATTTCAAAAATAATTTATTTTCATCAAATTTAACTGATTTTAAATTTAAATTGAAAATTTCACAACAGAATAAACGTACATATTTCCTGATGAAAATGTGACATTTGCTATGTTTAAATTGACGCATACCAAATATCAAATTTTCATTAAAAAAATTTATTATTTTATTTCAATAAAAATTTAGTTAATTACCTTATAAAAATCGTTAAAATTTCCGGGTCGTTACACAAATAAACCACATGTAACAAAATAATTCATCAAACAAATGATATTCGTTCAATTAATTCATAGCCATTTCAATTTTCATTTTCAATGTCAACTTTTAATTTATACTTTTATTTACATCCAATTCATTTACACCTGATTTTACTAACGTCCAATTGATTTGCATTCCATTAATTTACATTATCACTTAAATCAATTGACTTATGTTTCCTTTAATTCATTAATTTTCAATTTCATTTACATTTATATTCACCATTCACTTATTTATTTCATCAGTTAAATTCAATTCATTCGTTACATTAATTAATTTAATTAATTAACTTCAATTCTATTTATGTTTAACAACATTTCATTCCATATTAAATTTATTTTACAACTCAAATTGAATTGCATTTTATAACTTAAATTCATATTCATTCCATTAATTTATTACTGATCAAATTCAATTTCATTTTCATTTAAATTTGCTTAAGTCAAATTTTATTTCAAAATTCCTTTTATTTAACTTAACTTTAAGTAAAATTTCATTTCATAACTCAATTTCAAATTTACTTTTCTTAACATTCATGTTCAACAAATTAATATTTTGTTTTAACTTATTATTCCTTAAATTTATAAGTTATACAACTTATTTACTTAAGTTTATTCACATATTTAAATTTCACTTATATAATTTCACTTATTTAACTTTTTCTAATGTAAGACCATTTCATAATTGTTTATCTTAGCCTACGTTTATAATAATTACAATTTTTATTTAAACACAACAACAAATAAAAAATGATAAAATTCACATATAACTATTCATTAACAAACAATAAACCAAATATAACTATATTAATTTCTAAAAAATTATTCTTTTACATATAAAATATAATTTAGGTAAAATTATTTCATTTACCAAATTTCAAAACCAAAATTATTTGTATATACCATTAACAGATATGCGCTCATATATATACGCATAACTCATCCTAGGGTGCTACTAACCTTATCTATAATGAGTACCCATAAAAGCTTAGGTGTTAGCACAATCCTAAGCTCTGATACCAAATGTAACGAGCGGGATTTTCGACCCTAGAAAATCACACTAATACATCCTCGGTATTCACGTGCCGGAAATTCAGGTGCCGATAAACCGATAGTCATGGGAAAGAAACAAAGAAAGAAGAGAGAAGAAGAGAAGAAGAAGAAGAAGAAGAAGAAAGAGAACCTAAAACAATCACAGAATCTCAAAATCGCAGCGGAACAACATATATAATATAATATCAATGAACGTTACAAAAGAGAAATTGTAATATAATGTACATACTCAATCAGAGTAGAACAATAAAATCACAATCATCAACCTGGACAGTTATAATAACATGTCCTCACAAATGGTGATAATTTAAACAACAATGCAGGGAAAATTAAACATATACGTGGAATACGACCTGAAGACCTCCGGCTCTTCTGTTGAAGCTCCGAAGCATCCAAATCTGAATCTGTAAATGTGACGACCCACCTTTTTGGACAATCTAAGTCAACAATAAACCACGCATGTCTAACTCAAACCATTCGAATGGGCGGATTATCAATGGGGTTTAATAAAGAGAAGAAGAGAAAAGAAGTGAAACAATACACAGAATCTCGCAGTGGAACGACAAAATATATTAATCAAATAAAATAGTTCATGAAGCTGTTTTACAAATACATTTGATTACCCATTTTTACAACATTAATCAGAGTATAATAAACAACATATCAAATAATGCAGCGGAAAAATGATAATAATTACGATCAACAATCTTCACCTTCATTTCCAAGGAATAACGTCTTCAAAACACTGAATTACTCAAGCTGATCCAACGATAATGAAAAACATTACACTCGAGTCGGAACTAAAAATTCCTATGTAAGTCAAATCAATATAAAGTAAAATATGGGTGCAATAGCTTTAGAGGTGTTACGGGCTTTTCCATCTTCTATCAAGTGTACATCGTGAGTATAATAATTTAAGAGATTTCAAATAATTTGAAATACCAGTTTTAACCACTTTAATTAAAATAAACCTGAAGTTTAAATTAAAAACTTAAACCTTTCGAATAATTCAATTCTAATAAATAATCCAAATTCAATTAATTGTATGGGTATGTATCATTTCAACCCATAATTTAAATGTCATAGCTATCCAATTCTAAAATGATTCAGATGACCATTTAAATAGTGTCAATAATATACAAGGTGATAACAGGGACATATTAAAATAAAATAAAAACCATACATCCAACATATTAATCAATAAACGACCATTTCAAACAACATCCAAATCAACCAATATATTACAATAGATAATAGTTATCAATATCGGGGATCAATTAAATTCCAATATAAAATTAAATGTCAATTCAATTTACGTCAATTCAGATTCAATATCAATTCAAACGTCAATTTAAATCAACAACCAGCAACCTAAAGTTTATACATCACATCATAAATTTTATTTAACTTGCAAATATTTTTCATTATCAAAAATACGGGTCGTTACAGTAAATATGCTCGGTCTGACCCGAGCAATTAAAGGGATTAACACCCAGATCAGTCTGGTAAACTAGCGTGAGAAAACACATATCAAATTTATTTTAAAGTTATAAAACTTTTCTTTATCAAAAATAAAGGTTTCTCGTAAAACCATGCCCACACATAAACACAGATGGTTTTTTACTTACGATAACCAAAAAATTTCATATCAAATCATGTTATATTATACTAGTGTCGAATATACAAATAATAATTAAAATAGCTGAACTTGTTACCGTTATTAAATTCTAGAATATGTTAGGCTCTACAAACAAAATTGCAGGCACGTAGAGGAGAATGGATTTCCAACATGATAGGAATTAGTGGAAAATCACTCAATATAACACATAGTTCTACATGGCTTTACACGATCTCCGTCAGCCTCCAAACTATGCTGTTACACTAATATGGAGCAGAGTATTACATGGTGGCTTTACACGATCTCCATTGGCCTCCAATACATGTCAAATCATACAATAAAGTAACAAATGCCTTTCATTCCTCATAACTAATAGCCCGAAATATATCCATCAGACCACATAGTATCCCGTATCATCTCCGGGTTGTGAGGCTCGCGAGGCTACGCTCCACAAAGCCGTGCTCGGATCATAACAGGTTCCACTTTGAATGCCACACTACCATTTCAGAATCATACAACTGATTTCTACAAATGTATAACCCCTAAGCTTGTACGTCTCAGAGACGGGTGTTATGTTAAGAGAAGTTGCCTTCTCTACCACCAAGCAGATGATACGTTCATAGAGATCAATTGATATCACCAGAAATGCACTGTCAAACACTCATCCATACAAGTTCGTTCTAGGACTGAACGAAACCGAAGGCACTCTCCTACCACATCATGTCGGAAGCTACCCTGGGTTTAGTAGCAAGTAGTTCTTGCAACCCAAAGATTTTCAGAATGAAGGGACCACTGCTACTAATTATCTCTATATTGGGAGTGACCCAGAGAATGTCAACAAGTAGTCATTTTGCTATAAAGATCTTTGGTCTTCAATACAATGAAGATTTCAGAATGTAGACACCAATGCCATATAAATATTATATAAGGTAAACCCCTAGGACTCATGACAGCAATCCCTACATTCTTCATATCCCTGTTCTTCAATAATCATCATCATAAACATGCACTTTCAAATGCATAAGTTGGTCCAAAACATTTCTCGGATAAATCCGACCCCAGTGCCTCCGCGAACAACAATAAAAAGGCCAAATTTGATAGTTGGTTATTTAACTATCAAAGCAAAAAAAAAATATATCTATCTCCTAAGCAGTCACTAGGACCATTTAATTAATTTCTCATTAATTAAATCAATTTCCAAATATTTACTTCAAATTATCTTTTAAAAAGACATGTCCTTAAAACCATTTCAAATTATCGATATTTGGAAAACGTTTCCATATACATATATCAACGGTATAAGTATATTAATAACACTACCATTTGGAGACACGCCAAATAGATTTTCATAATCGGACAACTCAAGTATTCATACGCCTTTGGACGGGTGTTAAGTATAGGAAGCAATGCTCCTACATCACCAGCCTTTAGTACGATCATAAGAACCAATTCGTGTATTTCACGATGGAAGGTCAAAATAAAATCTATTGGGTCAAAACGAATGTTGCGTAAATCGTCATTACGAGAACCCAAAAACATTAGTACAAGGATTCGATTAATAATATATACATATATAAATCTCATATATTATATAAAACATTTCTTTTTGGAAAATCATTTATTATAATAACAGTGTTATAGTCCATACCTTCCATAATTCCCGAAAACATATATTACAATAATAAATGTTGAAACATATGTTTTCGATACATATAACATTTCAAATCATTTTTCAAAACCATTAATTCCATTTGGAATTGTTACTCTCAAAACCTGTACTTTAAAAGATTATTTAACTCTTAAAAAACTTAAATATATTTCCTTTACATAAAAATCCATACTTAAATCTCAATATAAATCATTTCCATATTTATAAAACTATGTTCAGAAATCTCCTTTTGATTTTATAAGACTTCTATTTTATAAAATTATATTTAAAATCATTCTTTTTATAAAAACTCGTTTTACTATCAAAATCTATTTATAAATCTATCGCTTTGTAAATCTGATTTATTTATAAAATCCATTCATAAATTCATTTACCAAATCAATTTCAAATCCATTTACAAAATATTTATAAATTCCAATTATAAATCTATTTCTTTATTTTATAAATCTTACTTTTATAAATCTTTTAAATAAACTATTCAAAAGTTCCAAATCAAAGTATATCTCAAAACTTATAGTTTATAACATCAAAAATCGTACTTTTATTTGTTTAAAAACAAATCCATTCCTTTTAATAATTTAAAAATTATTAAAGCATATACTTCCAAAAGTACTTTGAAAATCATTTCAATTCAAAATCACTATTTAATAGTATTTCAAAATACTAAAAATATGGCCCAATGCTACTATAGCACTAAATAAGCAAAACAAATCCATGCCATCAATTATGGCGTCCATCACATCATATATCAAAATATATGGAAAGTTAATCAATAATAGTGAGGAATCATGTTGCATCCCTCCAGCATGTCCGCCTGCACCAAATACAACATATAATCAAATAAGATAAAAAGTAAAATCAAAAGTGTGAGGAATCCCATTGGATCCCACCAACCTATCCCCCTGCATCACAAATAACATATAATCAAATAATATAAAAATCAACCGCTTTGAGGAGGGATTCGTATTTCGTATACAAAGGGTCATCCACTCTTACAGGAGAATGTAGTAGGGTCTCATCCGCTCCAATAGGCGGGAATATTTCCCCACCAACTAATCAATATAGTATATCATTCAAACATGCAACAATTAGCATAAATAAAATTATTTCCCATTTATATAAAAATACAACTTGGCTAGAGAGGTGAGTTAACTCACAAAAATTTCAGAAAACGCAAAAGTGCTCTGGTTTGGATTAAAATTGAACGGTCGTTCAATTTAACCCAAAATTCATACCAGCCTCCTAATCTATCCACTCCAACTCCATAGCATAGTGCTCGCTGATACGAATACAATGCAACTCATCGCGGTCGATTTGGACCTTGTACGAGAGAGTTACAAATTTATTAACATACGATATAATTAAATTAAATAATTAACTAAAGTTAAATTAAATTTAAACTTAACCTTTCTCACCCCATTCTCATCCTTGTTTTAACTTATAAAGAAAGATTATTTTTTTATGTAAATTTTTAATCAAATATTTATCATACAAAATGTATGTTCAAAGTCATATAAGCTGAAAGTTGTAGAAACTATACGAAATGTAGCGTCAAGTCTTAGAGCATAAAGTTCTCGTCTTATCACATACAAATATAGAATAGCAATCCTTGCTCAACTAGTAAATTAAAGAAAATATTGAAACTAAAGTCATCATGCTGGTGATGCTCCAAGCTCCTTGCTCATACTCACTCTTTGTTCGATAAAGAAAAATAAAATAACCTTTAACATCAAAAATTATAACTTGGTTCTCAAATTAATTTTAACTATTATATAGTTATCTCGAGATGGACCCGATCTTCATCCATAACTAAATAATATATAAGCAAGAAAATTTCTAAATTTGAAATAACAATCAATTATCGAATAAACATGAAATAACTATTTGAATAAAATATTGATACTACATTAAATGTTATAAATTTAATACATTGTACATGATAGGGATGAGTACTCCTAAACTTTAATACACTACATATTTCTCATTCCTAATTGTAACTTTATGTACTTGAACCTTAAATAAGAATTTTGGTTAATGGATTCAAAAATAATCCACAAGCAATATCTTAGTAAACAGATCATCTCTTGGAAATTAAAACAACTTTGAGTTTAAACAGCTTAACCTAGCATTACCTTTAAACGATTGCTAATAAGTTCAAGGAACCTGGCTTTAAGATATTCAAAACTTCAATCCCAAACCAAGTTCTCGAGCTCAAAGGGATTGCGATCGATGGGGTATTAATGTTGCACGAGGGATAACCTAATGCGGGGGCATTATGTCAGTCTACGAAGAAACAGTTAATCAAACAATAATTAAAATTAACTAATCTTTAAAATGTAACCAAAACTAAATTAACATTAACTAAATTTTGAATTAAATTAAAAATTAACGTTAAAAATTAAATTAATTACTTTTAATCACTGACTTAATTTAACATGATTTAAAAGTTTAAATTTAACCACCTTTGAATTTATTCAAATTTAACTTAATTTTAATAGTTAAACATTAAATACTTGTTAAATAGTAATTACTTTTAAAATACTAATTTAAACAAAAAATAAATTAAAATTGATGAAAGTATAAACTAAAACTAAAATTGGTTAACCTTTTCAACTGCGAATTAATTAAACTTAAAATTAACATTAGATAGAAACTAAATTACAATTAATTAACTTTAAATTAGAAATAAAATTGCAATTAACTTTACTTTAAATTGAAACTAAAATTAACCAAAATTAAAAACGAAATTAATCTAACATTGACTAAAGTATTAATTAAAATTAGCTATACTTTGTATTAAAGTTAAAATTAAACCGATTACTTTAACTCGCAAACCTACATATAGAAATTTAAAATTAACTTAATTTTCGTTTATCTTAAATTTGAAATAATTTATTTTAAATTTTGAATAATAATATATTTTAATCGCTAATTACTATTAGAATACTAACTAAAATTTAAATGAAATCAACTAAAAATTAAAATTAAATTTAACCAACCTGTAATTCTAATGCAAGTCAACTAAACTGAAAAATTAACATTAAATTAACATTAACTAAACCTTAAATTAAAATTAATTAAACTTTAAATATAAACTAAATTATAACTTACTGGAATTTAAACTGCAACTAAAATAAGAAAAATTAAAATCAAAATTAAGTTAATATCAATAGAAGTTTAAAGAAAAATTAGTTGTAGTTTATATAAAATTTAAAATTAAAGTTGAAATTAAACGAAAATTTTTTAATCCCTGTCTTAAAGTTGGCTTAATCTTAAATTTTAAATTTTAACTTAAATTTAACTTTTAAACACTGGTTACTTCAAACACTAATTACTTTCAAAATACTAAATTAATTAAAATCAAATTAAAATTTATGAAAATTTAAATTGAAATAAAAATTATCTACCTTTTTTACCAAGAAAAACTAATTTTATATTGGTTATCCACTTTATACTATTTAAAATTAAGTAACTATTAGCGCATGAGAAGCTAGCTTTAGAGTAGAAAAGGCTTGACTAGCGACAATGGACGAAACTGCTAGGATCAAATCTAGATTAAGACTATCATGATTACAACGAAGGCTCTTCTGCTTCCTAGGCTTGAAGAAAAACACGACGAGGGTGACTAAAGGGATGGTGAAGGAGACAACATGGATTCTACGGGGGTCAAATGAACGAGACAAATTTGGAAAATGGAAGAGTTGATCTACATGCGAAAGCCATTTTTTTATTTCAATATATTATCTAAAACTAGTGTGAACCCGTGCTACGCACACGGAATGTTGCTATATACTTGCCACAATTAAAACTTAAAAGTCATCTGTTGAGTCAATTTCTATTTTGAACATTATAACATTTCAAAAGATCCAATTTCAGAATAGACACGTATTTAAAAGATTGACATATTAAAGTAGAAGAGTTATATGAAACCAACCATTATTTACTATATTAAAACCAAGTTTTCAATGTTAAAATACTGATCCAAGGGATCAAAGCTTGTATAACAGATCACACGCAATCAGAATCTTTTTTCAATTTTATGAATTAATCCATCTATAAAGAGTAAAATCAAAAGGATGAATCTCTAATTTTCTAGTAATTTAAGTCAATAAGCAGAATGAAAATTTCATAGTAACGGCTTATGTGATTGTTGTGTTATACAATTTCACACGTTTCTGATAATAATACTGGAAAAACAATACTAATTATTCATCTAAATATTGATCAATAATCCCCAACTGGAAACTTCATAACCCACAATTCAGTTTAATGATAAAACGAATATGCTTAATGTTTAGTACAAAGTTAGGAGGCAAACATTGATATCACCATACAATAGTTTAAAAATATTAAAAGTGAAAGAACAGAACTAAAAGGGACACAACAAAAATTAAGCTTCAGCAATTCCGTTATGTGCAACTTGTGAAACATTTTCTGTAGAGGTTCTTGGCTTTCTTGAAATCTAGGAAATAGAATATAAGTTAGACAAAAATACTATGATTAAATGAGCTCAAGGTTGCAGAATATTTAAGACTTAAAAGAAGGCAACATAATCCCTGTGCAAATTGTTAATTAGAAAACATGCAAGAAACAAATTTTGTGCCTACTTTTAGTAACATAAAATTTGGTACAAATTTATCAGAAAGAGGATAGTTCCTTATTTTAAAATTAATCTATTTATGCCAGAAAGAGAAAGGCCTATTATTTTAGCTGTAAATAGGCAGATGGTAGGGAAAAAGTGTTTTCACTTGATGTGTTAGTTTCATCCAAAATGTTATGAACATGTCCAGGGTATATTTTCTTGAAAGTATGAAAGATTTTATATTGAAAGCAATTCTAGCAACTAGAGTGAAATTGATATATACCAAGCATATCTAACTTCGGTCATGAAATGAAAATGTCTAGTGCATCCCATGAAAATGTCTGCCATTAATTATACACCTCGTAATTAGTAAAACCCAATTATAATAATAGATTATGCAACAAACACCCATTCAAACACAACATATCTAAGTTTGATTGTTAGTCTTATTTATAGTGCAATATTATGCACATACAACTTATATATTTTTGACTGATCATGAAAGTATTACTTCTCTTCTATAAGGCATTCTTTAGTGTAATGTTAAAATTGAATAGTCAATCATGTTTTAGAGTAAAAATCAGCCGTATTTAGCTATATGCATATACATATGCATAAACTTGTGCATGCAAAGAGAGAAAGAAAGAGCAGGGATCCTTGTCCCTTCTATATTTAGTCGTTCATGGCTCCTTCAAACGCTTGCTATTTTATTACAAAAATGCTTATGTATATGTATAGAGGTGGAGCCTTGAGGCAATGGTTAGGTCACCGACATAATGATCTGGACATCCAAGTTCGAGTTCGGAAATAGCCCCTTCGCAATGCGAGGGAAAGGTACGTACGTTATCGACCTCCCCATAGTCCGCTATCGTGCGAGAGCCTCATGTACTGCGTTCCACCTTTTTTTTATGCATATGCGTATGTATATGCATATACACACAACACATCTAGCTAAAGGAAAATATAATATATAGACACGCACAACCTCTATGGATATGCATATGCATATATGCATTGTAACCTAGTTTAGTCGAAGGACAAAAAAATGCATGGATTAATATATTATATCTCTACCACTCATAATCGAAAAAATAAAGTTCAACGACACATTACTAAGAACCTAATAATGCTATTGTTACACATTTTCTATCACTTGCGTATTTGCTAAATTTGTTTAATTACTAAGTGAAACAGCATGTTTTTCTCTACTGTATGCTCATGGAGCAAATGAAAACAGTAAGAACCAAAGGACTATCACTAAATAGTTTTAAATATGAATATTAACATGGGTTGATATAAAGTAAGCATCAGCAGCAATATTAATTCATTGTAAGATGTCAAATTAAAAGGAAATCATAACTTTTAATAAAACCTAGTTTATGATGGTCTAACTTTGGTCATTGCATTGGCAACTTTTGCAGCAAAAGATGAGTATTGCTATCCTAGCAGCAAATGGTGTACCACTCGTGAGCTTGAGGAAGTTATATGTCACATTACTTGCATAAACTTATGAGCTTTGTATTCCTCGGTTGGTTAAATTCATAATGTTCTACCCTCTCTCATCGTACCATGACTATTTTTGGAAGAAAAGTTTGTTATTAATGGATAGTTATGGGGGATATAATAAAGGCAGTGGTAATAAGAAACATACTGTAATTCAATCATACCTTATATGGACTCCAAGTGACAGTGATGCCTATTTTCTGCAAGTGGTCAATGGTTTCATAAAAAAACTTGGAATTTAAAAGGTAGGAAAAAGGATGAAACAGATGCATTACAAAATTTTAAACTGCAGTTGTATTCCATGATATAAAAAGGTCAAAGTCTAGAACATACTTGATATATATATATATATATATATATATATTTTCACTTTATGTATTTCATGCCCTCGGTTTCTTGAACAATGCCTTGTTTGATTGAGTGCCTACTTATATATTTTGGTAGTAAGATAAGTTTTGGCATATGTTGAACAATCATTGCATTTATTGTCGACTTCGATTGATGCCTTGCCCATATCTCCAAAACCTACACTAATTATTGTCAAGTTTAACTTTCACATGTTGTAAATAACATTAGATATATAACCTTATGCTTTTTTTGCTTTTTTGAATATGTATCTCTACGATATTCTGGATTTATATGTATATACACACGTTTGTGTATGTGTATAACAGTGTGTACCCTAGATAACGTACGTACATACATGCATACAAATACATAAATAAATAAATACATATGTGGGTGATATAAGCCTGTATAACTATCTGAATCTATGCATGTACTATTTTATGCACAATAACATGCAGGATGCATATTTAAGTAAACAAACATGCAAAGCTATGTGTAGGATCCTAGTTTGATGATGAGTATGAAAATACTTTAAAATAAACCTTAGCCTTTAAAAACATGCATGGGTGACACTACATTACTGGTATAACCATCATTTTCTTAAGTAAAATAACATATATTTCTTGTTACCATTTAAATTTAGAACTAATAGCCATATAGGTTAAAATATTTTGCAAATTGTAAATGTTTTGAAAGGTTCATTTTGAAAACAGAAGTGGAACTTTTTACAAAGTAACCAATTTATTACAGTAGGTCAAATATTTACCAAACAATAAGCAGGGAAAAAAATTATGCTACTATACATCTACACCAGATTACAAATGACTCAATTAAAGAAAAATTAACATAATTCGGGTTAACTCTTCTTCTATCAGTACCAGATTACCAAAATCAGATTTCATTTTTGCCATAACTACTTCAAGAGGTTCAAGAGGTTAAAGCAAGAGCAACTAAAAAACTAATTAATTAGTAAAGGTGAATGAACTTTGTGACGCCCCACCTCTATACCCACGCTAACCAAGAACACTACGATGTAGTGCTGTCAATTAGCGCGGAGAATAAGGCTGTGGAGGAGCGACCATCCATGTAACTTCTTTGTGCGAGCACCGATACGTCAGATAGAATAGAATGCATATCTTTTAAGGAGGAAATCCGACATACCGGTACAAACACAAAGCTATCACACGGTGGCTATATATAATCTTCGGAAAACAAACATAGAAATAATCATAACATAAATCAGTCACAGACATCCATATCACAAAGGCGGAAGAAGATATGAATAAATATATAACACATGAAAGTGTACATCAGAGTAGTGGACAGAAAGATCCACGATAATACAAAAGAATAGCATCACGTGCTATACAAAAGAATAAGTACACAACATAGAGTCTATATCTCAAAGGTGTACATCCAAAAACTACTAATCTAAGTAGTTAGCCAAAAGTCAGAATAATCCTGAAGAGAAGTCAAGCAGAAGCACCTGTAACATCTCGGTCTGACCCGAGTATTATTTATAAGAAAATAATAAACGGATCAGTCTAACTATAAATATCAGATGATATGGTATACAGTAAAAGGCATGACATGAACATGTAATAACCATAGCGACATACTACTATAAGTATGTAAATGATAATCAACAAAAGATTAATCAATATCACAAGAATCTTCTCAAAGATAAGGTAGGGTTTCATACCCTAAACTTGTATTCATAACAAGTCAATAACACATGAATTCACCAATGCACAAAAACTGATATCATATCAATGAAAATCATGAAAATTGGTGAAGCACAAAATTCCAGAAATCATCATCAGAAATCCAGAAAACACATAAAAAGGGGGGAGGCCTAACACATGAATGGGAGCATGAAAACTCACCTACGCGTAAACACATGACGAGAAGTTATCTCATGGAAGCTATCCATTAAATTTTCACACAGGAATGGCCCGAAGACCGTAGGAAATGTGATGGCGAAACATCACATAATCGGGGTATAGTCTCCCACGTAGACAAAGAGACATCGCTCAATCGCTAGTCTAAATCACAAAAATGATCGTCATGATCATAAGGAAGTGTCAATCACACCAAGCTAGTAAATATATGAGTTTAGCTTCATGTCCCATAACCACTTGCTTAACTTAAATATTTACGAACAAGCTGTAAATCTTCACTAGGAAATTGTCACAAAAAGGGTTCAATCGAACAAGTCCAAGAGCTAACCGACGAAGTGAACGCAAGCGTTTCATACCACTCGTTTTACTAAGTCGTTTAAGTCGATTTCTCATTCGAGTGAAGTAAAGGCTTGTATATACTAGTAGATTGAAAATCGGTTTGAGAAAACGAACTTTTGATACTTAAAATAGTGTTGAAATCGCTTTGATGAAAGAGTTTTGATATTTACTATTAGTATTGAAACCTTCATATATCTTTAAAGTGACAAGTCATAAAACGATGGTAGAACAAATCAATTCACGTTCGAAGACGTGAGTAAAGTCCAAAGAAGTCAATCCCAAAACCATCAAAGTAGAAATTCTGATAAACGTTTTTCAGAAGAGATATGCGGGTTGTTACAAACTTTCAGCCTACTGAACCCAACGTTCAGTAGTTGTTTGATCAGTACGTTTCTTTCAAATGTATAATTAATAATATGGGCTTGCAAAATTATTACCCAAAAAAGTAAATTAAGTCCATACCTTTACTTTTCTAATCCAAAGAAGTCTATTTGGATTCCTAATGTCATATGGTAAAGTCTATAATCTATGTTGTAATTATTTGTGGTGAAAATAATTTAGGACATTGTTAATGGGACTCTAATTTTGGATATAATGAAGTTTTAGCAAGGGGGCTCGACGAATTTGGATGCATTTTGTGTGAGA
Organism: Allium fistulosum; assembly: GCA_030737815.1. NCBI lineage: Eukaryota > Viridiplantae > Streptophyta > Magnoliopsida > Asparagales > Amaryllidaceae > Allium > Allium fistulosum. The sequence goes on along the minus strand of CM060906.1, from coordinate 167,760,352 downwards.
TCACCATGCATAGTATATTTTTTCGATGGGGTCTGATCGAATTTTTTGCTCCCTCATATTCAAAAGTAGTCCCTTTAACAATGCCTATTATTTAAAGTAAGTACGTTGAAAACCAAGTAATGTGTTATAATAACAAAATGGTGGAGTAGACAATCCTATAAAATTTCTAATAAAATAAGATAATTACGTTAGTATCCACCATACTATTTAAGTTGGCAACAAATAATGATGTAGTTTCCTAGCATCTTCACATACTTTTGGTGCACACAAATATGCAACATCGAACTTCTTCCAAAGAAATTCAAAACCTATTGCATTATTGATAGATGTAGCTTCTACCTAAGAACAATAATTTAAAGTTGGTAAATCACAATAGTTAAATTCAATGAGGGAAATATTACTCCCATGATTTGGAAGCCGTTAGACTTATCAAAATGTATAAAAATCGGTGTGAAATATGGAGAAAAGCTAAATGTTATAGCAATGTATTTAAAAATCAATTAGAAAAATTAGACTCAAAAGTATCCAAAAAAATTCAAAACAATATAATACTGTATATGAAAATTAGCAAAATATTCAGTTCATATAATATTGTATACGGTGATATGGTGAAAATGCAATTAATATTTTATTGACTTGGACCCATGAATAAATTGAGTTTGAACTTGGAACACAAAAATGAAGAGATATACTAATATTTGTCAATAACAATGGTTGTCTCTAGTATACGATGTGAATAAAAATATATCTTTCCTTTGTATTTGTAAAAGCTATTACAAATAACCTGAAGTTAATCAATAGCAAACATTATCCCTAGTTAATTTTTCAAACAAAATATATAAGATTGTTTTAAATGCCGGAACTATCAAATAGTTTCTTCTGATGTTCATTAACTTGTAAGGTACCAAAACAAAACGAAAACAATAGGCGTATAAATGAAACAATATGTACAATACAAACTATTATTTTAACTGTATTATAGATCAGTTGAATGCATCCTTGGTGGCGTCAAAATAATCAGATACAAAACTGCATAACATGCCTAAAACTAATGAATCCTTCTTAAATATACTCACTCTTCTTGTAGATGCATGACAATCGGAATGAAAGGTATCATCTTTTAATGAGAATGTTTGGTATGTACTCTATTTCATGAAAATATAAAGACCGAAGTTTCATTTTGATGTATAACGATATTAAGATATGCATACTTGGATAAATCTAGCAACTATTACTAAAGGTTTTGGACTTGATCTATTGGTAACTATAGATGGGTAGTTAAGGAAAAACAAAAAAAAATTGAAATATAGAAAAACATAACAAAATTGACTATAGAGAATGTTAAATTTAAAATAACTTACCTTATTCTTTTAATTTAAGTTGGTCTTCCAACTTATTAAATTGTTTAGAACTTGCAAATAAATCTCCAGTTTTGTTCGCTGGAAGATAAAAGATGAAGATGAAACAAAAGTGAGGAAATCAGGAAGATAATTACAGACCAATGAGCGCTAATTGATTAGAGAAGAAAAGGAAAAAAGAAAAGAGGGTAAGGGACTGTTTTAATTAGTATACATATTTTAAGTAAGCCCATTAAGTAAGCCAAAGAGAACGAATGGTAGAGTAAATGAATTAAAGTGGAAAAATTGCAAAATTACCGCATGAATCAAAGAGAGATCAGCTTATGAGAAAGAAGAATAGGAACAGGAACTTGATTTTAATGGTAATTTTAAACTGCGGAAGAAATGTAAACCAAAACTAATAACAAAATATATTATGTTATTAGTTTTTGGCTTTTTTTAGTTAAATCATACAGGAAGCACATTTTTCCAAATATTTCAAAACATTATAAGAAACAATAAAGATTAATAATTATTAACAAAAAAATAGCAGTCACCAAACTTTAACAGAAAAATTAATTAGCATATCACAAAATACAATTTTCTATATGAAAAAATAAAATCCCTAACTCATATAATTCAGAAATATGAAGTATAATCCAAAAAAGCTCTCAGAGTAAACTATACAACTAATATATCATAGTAGGAACTTGCTAGAAATATATTTTGGTTGAAAAATTCCCAAAATTATACTAAATTCAAAAATTGTTAATACATATACCATAAGCCAGAAATCAAAATTGACCCCAATAAAGCTTGGAAAATCAATTATAAAATGCCTGCATATGTTACCTTGCAAAGTGAAAATTTAAGAAAATAAGGAAAAAAAAGTAGTATGCACAACAAAGGAAAATGAAGCTGGAATCCAAAATGCAAGTTTACCTAACAGCATGACTGAAGTCGGTCTGAAAATTTTGAAATTGTGGCTCAAAATTGAGTTACAGTGCAGCTTGTTGGAAGAAAAGAAATATGAATTAGTGATGTTCACTTGTTCCAAACTTCTAATAAACTAAAAAAGTAAGCAATACGACCAAATGCAGAAACAACTTCCTTTAATTTCATTCTATTAAAAAAATGAGAACAACAACATAGATTGAGGGGAAATGCACACACACACATATATATATATATATATATATATATAGACACACACATATACAAATCTACACATATAACTATTTTGGAAAATGATACAAATACACAAACACACACGGGCACACATAGATATATATATATATACAAACATATAACTATTATGGAAAATGATACAAATACACACACACACGGATAAACACATATAACTATTTTGGAAGATGATACAAATACACGTTCAAAGAAGTGTGCTATTATGTGGATATCACAAAAGGTTCGATTTTAAAATTTTGGAATAACTTTCTATGGTTTATCAAAAGCATAAAAAACGCACCCTATCTCTAAGCTTACAAAATGTTTTTGCATGCAAACTTTGGTATATATTTGTAGGCATAACAGTTTTTTCTAAATTTGCAATACTTTATAGCGAATTATGACTATTAGGTCAAAACTAAAGACTTTTATGGATAATTGATACATGGATTGCAGATTCCAAACAGCCATGTAATGCAACAGCAGTATAAGCAAATTGCTTTAGTGTGTTACTGTGTTGCGCCGAGTTGTACATGCTGCTGCTATTGAAACTCACATCTAGAATGGCTTGGCTCCTAGCTTAAAAACTGCGCATGAATCAAATTACATGATATATTATTGTAGATTATTGGTTGAATCTAATAATTAAGCGAAAGAACTAATAGGAAAAGAAGATACATTGAATTCACATTATAATGTTCTATATGCAGGATACTAAAATTCAAATACAGAATATTGACCTATAATATATGCTTCCCAAGTCGAGAGTTTTAGAAACAAAAAATATGTAATAGAATTAGAAAGTGGCCTTTATAGCAAATTAGTAGTTTTCTGGATAGTAGAACAAAGATCGCCAAAGCAAACAGAGCGGGAAGAGAAATCGGTGACGTCAAGCCGTTTTTCCCTTACGGCGACTTCAACGGAATGATACTCATATGAATTAGGTGAAGCGAAGATGCGGTCAGATCTTATAGCCGAAACACGATTAGTCACGAACGAAGCAAACTCTGGTTTGGACTTGCGACTTTTGGCCATCTCGGATCCAGGTGGAGAATATAAATGAGGAGAGCAGACCAAGATCTAGAGAAGACGGAAAATGAGATCGCCATTTTTTAAGCGTTTGGGATTTGAGAGGCCTGAAAACGGAGAGGATGACCAATACTGAGCAAGAGATGAGGATTAGCGGAGCTCCAATCGACGCTTGGTCGAAGAGTTACTAACTCCATAGATGCAATTGAATTTAGGGTTAGAGACGCGTGCGAAGGAAGTGGAGAGCTGGTTAACAAAAGGAAGAAATAGGAACCGCGACGGTTGATTTCAGAAAATAGATAGAGGCCTGTACGTACTTGTAATTGAACTGAGTAATAATATAATACGTGACTATTCAGTTGCCAAATTTCAAGAGGGCCTGTATGAGCTTGAAATTTAACTCACTAATAATAATATAGTATAGATTAACTAACCTTTAATTTCTAATGCAAACAAAGTAAAAATAAAATTAAAATTAAATTAATGTTAAGTGAACTTTAAATTGATATTAAATTACAATAAGTTAAACTTTAAATTAGAACAAAAATTTAAATTAACTAGAATTTAATCTAAAATTAAAATTAACTAAAATTAAAATTAACTAAAATTAAAATTAAATTAGCACTAACCAGAGATTAAATTAAATTTAACTATGCTGTAAACCAAATTTAAAATTAAAGCTAAAATCATAATTGTTACTCCTTTTGTTGGAGTTCATTATGAATTTTCTGCTAAAATTAAAAAGTACCGACACATTTTCATAATCATTTTGATTAATCATTACTCATGTACATACAAATAACTTGAAAGTAAACCAAAATTCATAATAAATGGGTCAAAACATTAGATGTATAATTGCAAATTTTCAACCATCAACCATAAACAGCAAGAAGCATATTTGACAAGTTCAGCTTAAATTTTTAAAGTAGTTCTTGGCATAATAGAATATTGTCAAGGTTTTGAGATATATATTAATGGTATAAGCATAATAGTAGTAGAACATATATGCAAGAAATAAACTAACATTTGGAAACTACTTCGCACATTTGTAATATACGGTTTAATATAGTCATGTCAAGAACAAGTAAATACTACAAACTGGAAACCATGCAAAACGCAAAACTAACTTAATTATTCCAATCTAAATAATAAAAGTGCCTATGACTTAGTGAATCTATTTTTAAACTTAGTACTTAGATAGTAGCACATAGTTATATTACACGTCTTAGGTGGTATATAATATACCCTAATTTGATATATGCCCAACGGTTTGAATCAAGTGCTACATGGGATTCAGACCTCTAACTTCGTGGACTAAAGGCAAAGCGCTTAACCATAGGACAGTGTTGTTGGACCCACTTAATGAATATTTACTACAATTCAATTTGTATTTAAGCATGCTTAGTACAAATGCTTATGTTCCATTAAACAACCTTATTTGAACATCATAACACATACCAGTGTTAGAAAAAAATGATGGTTCACCCCTAAATATTAGTAATCATAAAAAAGTAATCAAATTTAAACATTTCAACTTCTTAAGCCTTTGCAAACACTAAGGTTAACATTATAAAAGACTGTTCAAGTTTTGAAACTAAACATTATAGCAAGTGTCACCTTATAGGTTGCCAAAGTCAAGATTTTTTTCTTTTGTTTATTTTTATTAAAATATTGTTTTTAATATGACTGTTTCCTTTGCATGAATATAGTGTTACTTATATTTGCCCCATTTTACGAAAGGTTCAACTCAATTGTACTGGTAATAGGAGACGTAGAACGAAAGTATTACCCTCCGACTTTAGGTACATGTAACAACCCTGATTTTAGCGATTACCTGAGAATATTAAATTATAACGGCAGTTATAATTTAATAGTGTAAATTAATAATTAATGAGGAAATTAAATTGTTTATTGGGAATAAACAATATATTTGAGGATAAAATGAGGAAAATGTGTTTTATTTAGAGTTAATGCAATAATTTTGTTAATTATTGTTATTTATTTCTTTTAATGATTTTTAAAAGAAGTAATTAATTTTAAGATGAGATATATTTAAAATAATGATGGAATTGAGTTTAAAAATATAATTTAGGTGTAAAATTATATTTGGAACGGGTTATAAAATTTTATTACACAAAAATGTTATTTTTGTGTAATTTATAATGTTAATTACAATGGGATTTGTAATTAAAGGTGTAAATTTGTTATTTATTTAAAAAAAAGAAATATGATGATAAAATGTTTTAAAAATATAAATAATCTTTATTTTGAGTATATAACATTTTATCATCATGAATATGAAGTTTTATAAATTTTTGATATGAAATAAAGTTGAATAGATGATTGAATTTGAAGGTGTGCATTGTTAACATGTAACCAGTGCAGTTAAAGCGCTCGGCAGATTCAAAACGGTGGAGGTGCAAAAAGTCATAGTGGGGATACAGCGAGGATATAGCGGATGGCTCTAAAATAGCATATAAAACTCGTACTTAATGTTTTTTCAAATATATAAATGGTAATTAAATGAAAAAATATCATTCAATTGAATTATAATTAATACATAAATAATTTTAAATAAAAACATGTGCGAATATACTTTAAATAAACATAAAACTGTTATATAACATAATTGAATTTAGTAGAATATTAGAGTATTTTCATTTCTAAAAATATAATAAAAATTAAATCAAATAAACTAGTTTCATAATTTTTATAATGTATAAATGCAATTTTTCAATTCATTTTATTAAAGAAGATATAGCGGAAATAGCGAAATATGGCGGGAATAACGGGATATAGCGGAAATAGCGGAGCTTAAAGCGGAAAGGCTATATTTTGGGGCTATATGAAATAATCGTAGCGGTAGAAATCCGCTATGAGATATAGCGGGGTTATAGCGGGGTAATAGCGGGGCATTAACTGCATAGCATGTAACTAAGTGATTAATTTATAACCTAAGCTAATTTTCCTTAACAATTGGACTCTAGCCCATTAACAAACTTCACTTAGCCTGTTAACAAAGAAATGAGAAACATCTTTCTCTTCCTCAAACATCAGTACGTTTATTCTCTTTCACAGTAAAACAAAACTCAGAAACCATTGCTCTTTCTAAACCCTAGAGCTCAAAATCTTCAATTCCTACATAATTTGCTAATTTTAATCAAACTAAAGCTATATTTCTCAGGTAATCAACTCCAAAACTAATTCTATTTCGTCAAATTTGAATTTTTGCAAAAGATAGATTGTTAGTAATAGGGTTTCCTTGCTTGCATGTTGTTGTAATGTTGTTTTATAGGTTCTAGAAGCTAAAATTCAAACAAAAGCTCCAACCTTTTCTACATTAATTCGAGTTTTTGCATTCCTACAACATGGTGAGTTAATCGCTCACACTAGCACCTTTAATCTATGAGAGTAATTGTTAGTTGCTATTTGAATTAAATTGAATGGTTGTTGATTGAATTGCTTTCAAGTTGGTTGTGGTTTGCTGAAAATTATTTGTGAAAAAAATGCTGCAGTAAAACAGCGATATCATAGTGCAAATTCATCCTAACTAGCTCAATATATTTGCAGTTGAAAGAACAATCTATTAGCTGCAACTTCTCTTTTAATTACTTTCCGAAATTCTGTTGTTCAGTGGGGCAAAATTGAGTTTGAAACTGATATACACAGCTCTGCTCTGTGCAATTGTTTTTGTTGAAACCTGATAATAAAATCATCATAGCTTTTGAATGGTAATACGAAATTGAGTGAAGTTTTTTTCAGTTGGAAGGTATATTTCTAAGGAACAACTGTTATGTTTATCATTTTATGTAAATATACATTTTTCTAACAGTAATATGTGTTTGAAGACTAAGTAACCTCTCTGTCCTGTGTTTTTAATTTCAACTTTGAAACACAGAATTGTTTTACCCATATCTTTTTCTTCTTTGATCGAAATTTGATAATTTTTAATGTTCTGGAAAGAAAAAATCATATACTATAACTTTCATGTATTTAGTTTTCTGTAATTTTGAGGTTAGATATGTCAAAATCCAATTTTTCTACTGTTATCCCGAGAGCAAACCAATATTTGCTCTATGCTTGAAGCAGAATTGAATTCGACCATAACTTCTTCATTTCTTAACCGATTTTGATGATTTTGGATGTTCCGGAAAGCATAAATCATGTAATACAACTTTTATGTTTTGAGTTTTCTATAATATTGAGGTTAGCTATGACAAAATCTAATTTTTCTACTGCTAACCCGAGGGCAAACCAATATTTGCTCTGTGCTTGAAGCAGAAATGAATTCGACCATAACTTCTTCGTTTCTTAACCGAATTTGATAATTTTGGATGTATCGAAAAGCTTAGACTTTGTGCTAAAAGTTTCATGTTTTGTGTTTTTTGAAATTTCGAAGTTAGCTTGGTCAAATCTGTATTTGTTTGTTGCTGTCCCGAGAGCAAAACGACAGCAATAATAATCATTGATTTGATAATTGTATTAGCTTATTTTTGCTCTCATTCTTGTTCGATTTTGATGTTGTTTTTGAGATATTTTGAGAGCTATGATTCTTATCAATAGGCTAGCTATATTTAGCGAATTTGAATTTCAAATTTAAATAGAATTTGAATTGATTTTGGGTTATTTGAATTTAATTCAAGTTATCGGTCTTGAGTACTTTATTATTTTCCATTGTTTTTGAACACGGTTTTCACTAAACCATTTTGAAGTGATTTTAAAAATAAATGGACATTTCAAATTATTATATAGTATTTTAAAAATTATTTTTCTAATATATAAAATCTATTTATTTCCTATAATAAAGGAAGTACAAACATTGGTTTTATTAATCTTTTTGGAAAAAAAAGGTTTTAAAAGCTTGTTTACTCTAGTAAACTATTTTAAATATAAAACATACACTTTTGCACCATTCGAACGTATGAGAAAGAAAATTAAATGATTTAGTAAAACACGTGGTATGGGACATGTGCGTTTACTATTTCAGTTAATTCCGGACTTGTACGATCGAAGCTATTTGAGATTAATGATTCTGAGATGCTTTGCCATTTTATGGCATATTTTGAATTTTATAATTCTTATTTATTGGAATTATTTAAGATGGCCAAGATTTGACAAATATTATGGTTTGAGATCTCCTACGTAGGAGTATGTTCGATGAGAACCATCACGATGTTTTATTTACTTGCCAATGATATAAGGCAAGACTTGAGTAAATGATTTCATATTTTGAGATTTATGGTTTATGAAGAACCATCACGATGTATTCACTTGTCGATGAGATGAGACAAGTTACGATGCCATTTAATACTTGTCGATGAGATGAGACCAGTATGGTGTCTCTTTATCACTCGCCAATGAGACGAGGCGAGATATGATTTTCTGAGTTTTATGATGTTCCTAGTGTTGCATCGACTAGCGGTTAGTAAACCGCTAAGTGCGAACGTGTGGTATGGGACACACGTTAACACTTTTCGGGTTCCTGTCCGTGAGTTTGTGAGACATTCACGATGTTTACCTAACAGAACTGCTTTGAGAGGTGTTAGCGACCTTGTCATGAGGACGAACTGCTTTAGGAGGTGTTAGCGACCTTGTTAGGGCTGGCAAAATGGCTTGGAGAGGTGTCAGCGACCTTGTCATGAGGACGAATTGCTTTGGGAGGTGTTAGCGACCTTGTCAGAGGCTTCGGCCGTTTGAGAATGGCACGTGCAGCATCGCTTCGGCATGCAAATGGGATTTGGCCAATCCAGGTTTTCTGAGTTTTCTATCTTATTGTGATTTCACCACTTTAAGATATTTTATTACATCGATAGCCTAGTGCTATATGAGATGTTATATATATGGTGATTTCATTTATGATGTTTTGAACTCTTATCGAGTTCCTTGAGTTATGAATTTGGATGATTTCATTATTTTATAGGATATTCTGGGTTTTACCATTTTGTGAGTTGAGATTTAGATTTATATACATTCATACCGAGGAGAGGAGGTATGATTGAATTTGGAGATTTTTCTATATTTTAGTTTTGAATCATCCTATTTGAGAATGGTTTATGTTTGCCATTTGGCGAGAGTTTGTATTGTTGTTTCTCCTTTTGAGGGGATATGGTTCATGGAAACCATGTAAACATTTTGGGATGTCGTCGATGATAGGAGGCGAATGTTTATATTATTTGAGTATTATTATTGAATTTACCTCTTTTGAGGTCTTTGTATACTTAAGTGACATTAGTTCACTTAAGTCATGGGTTGTATTCTTTATGTTTCCTCTTCTCATTCGAAAAGAATTATCACCTTGTATCTTATGCTTCATATTATCGTCTATCCTCATTAACTGATTATTTTAGCTAGACTGACTCGTGTACTTTGTACTCGGGTCAGACCGAGTTGTTTCAGGTGAGCTATCAGTTACGGGACTTTGCTTCGATGCATCTGCTTGGATATCACCCTAGCACTTTTGTGTAGTTTATATTTCTTTCCGCTTGACTCTGATGTATTCACAATTAATTCGATGTATATGGCGTAGTCGTGTACCACCATTAATGTATTCATATTGTATTATACTGAACATGTATCAGTGTATATGTATATATATGATGTTGGTTACTGTTCTGTGATGTGATTTACATTCAGTTATTATATTTTGTTCTGATAGATCCATTAGCTACCTATAGTTTTGGATTATGCATTTACTGGGTATGTCGATCCACTTGAGTAGAAAAGAAAAATTATATTTCATTTATCGATGTATTCAGTAGATGTTTAAGACAAAATTATATATTGTCGCCCTTAACCAGCCCTATTCTCCGCTTTAGTAGACGGAATTACTTGTTAATTCTCTTTACTAAGGTGGGTCTCGGGGTGGGGCGTCACAGTATAATTCCAATGCACAAATAAAGAGTTATCACAACAAAAATCACAAATGAACATGATAAAAATATGTCCTAAAACAGTGGTAGAGAAAGAAAAGACATAAAAGTTTAAAAGTAATATTCTTTTCCAATAAAATATAGATATACAAAAAAAAGAAAAAAAAGCAATTAGCAACTAATAGTCATTCGCTATGAATTGAAAAATATGCTACTTACTGTATACCTTTAAGGGAGTTTTTTCCTTTCTAGGTGGATTTCATATTCAATCTAGGCTCTCTTCCAAACATGGCTATCAACTAAAATTAACAAGCCAATCATTAATTGATATAATAACATAGTGTTCTTTTCTGTTAATCCTAAACATATTAAATTGCTTACCATATTAAACCTAAATTTTACAAAAGATTATAAAGCATTTATTCAATTTCTAACCTATCGTAAAAGTTTAACGATTAATTACATTATATATAGGAACAAGAGTGTTTTGGTTGCCTTTAATTTGGGTGTCCTTGAGGTCAGCGGTGTCATTGGGATTGGATTAGAATGAACGTGGCCAAAGTGACATGACGGGGTCGAAGTTGATGGACGATACAAAAACAATTTGATTGGAGGCGGTAGTATTTTTTAAATAGAAATGGGGAATTTGGTTTAATGAAAATGCTAAAGTGGAAAATGTGGGAAGGAGACCAATTTGGTAAGCGAGGGAATGTTTAGGAAGTGGTTCAACAAAACTATTTTATAAATTTAATTTGAAATATGAAAATAACATATTGTATTGAAATGATATGATTAATGATGTTAAAAATCATTTTTCTTATAGTTCTCGCATGGTAGAATATATATGGACCCAATTCAGAATTGAGATGTTTTTCAAAATTCTTTAAAAGTTTAAAATTTTAGATCAGCCCCTATCAAAAAAGGTTTCGCTAAAAAATGATGTCAATGTTTCCATAAAAAATGTTCATTAAAAACTGCACACAGTCAACACTACAAATACTTACTTTACAAATATGTGCATTTTAAACTACTTAAATCTGCATTTTAAATGGCATATGCCTTCAGCTCTATATACATAATATTTGTAGTTCAAAATACATATTTTCGTCTAAAAAATCAATAAGAGTTTTTCGTGAAACTTGTTTTTGAGAAGGGTTTTCAGGTATTAAATTTGTAAATATAGGATGGATCCTAATTTGCATTTTATAATATTCATAAACATTCATTCATATTGGTATGAGACTGTAAAGCACATGATTGAAAGGAAAAACCTCAGATGTCAACATTTTGAAAACTGGTTATGTCCATTTGGTTTGAGTGTAAAATTTAAGCTAAAGTTTATAAAAGTTATGTATTTATTATCATGGATAATTGAATCCAAGACTTAAATTTAGGTACTAACTATGTACTACCTAAGAGTTCTAGTACAACTATCTACTACCACCTAAGTATTCAATTTCAAATTTTTTTTATCAAAGTTATAAGTTGATAAAGCCTTATCAATTTCTCTTGCCAAAATGATCAACAAAAAACATCTACTCTAATTAACTCAAATAAAATTTGAAACAAAATCCAAGAGAAGGTGACAAAGGGTTACATAAATTTAATGACTTAGAGTCAAATTGTTACATATTAGGAGAAGAAATTATTTAAATCCTCAATCCAATCGAACCAAAATTAGTTTTATGAACTCTAATATTAGTTCATCAATCATAAACCGAAGTTACTTATCAGTCGATGCATAAAAACAATACCATTATAAATCTCAATATTAACTATTGAAATGAAACCATGTTCATATATTCATTACTAATCCTTTTAAACTATTGTCCAAACTTTTCTAAAGCACTCCAACAATGATATAAATTATAGAGAAGATAAAAACATTATGCTCATGTAAATTAGGTTGAATTATTAGGATGCAATTTCGTAAAGGTACTAATCATTTCCATAAGATCCATATCTGTCTTCTTATTGCCAAAACTTAAGGATTCACTATATCGTTTCAGTTGCACCTCAAGAGCATCTCTTGTAATGAATCCATTCAAAGTTTCTCCATAGCTAACTTGAAGCCGTGGAGCATTATAAAACTCATGCATTTTATTAGGTTGAAGAATATTGGTATGTGAGATTGATGATTGAGTTGCCTTTTCCTCAGGCAAGCTATTAATATAATTTTTTAAAAGAGTCCCTGACCTAGTGTATCTTGAAGCTCCATAGTGCTTTCCATGAATCTTTCTTCGTTTGATTGCATTCCAATGGTTTTTGATTGAATGATCGGTTCGTCCTGGTAGTAGTTTTGCAAATTTTGACCACTTGTTTCCCATTTCCATATGCGCCTTGATTAAAATTTCATCTTCTTCTTCGCTCCAAGCATCCTTCTTTATATTTGGCCTTAAATGATTGATCCATCTTTCCCTGCATTGTTTTGCAATTTTTCCTTTGAAAAATTGTTCTATGTAAGACCATTTTCCATACCCATGCTGCTCCACTAACCTTGTTAGCATTTTATCTTCTTCAGGTGTCCATGCCCTTCTCACAAAGTGTGATTTCTTTTTGTTTCCACCTTCACCTTTTCTACCTATAAAACATTTGATATATGCATTAACTTGTTGATTACATAACATTCTATTGTAAGTTGAAAGTTTTCTATAATCAAAAATTTTGCTTGTAAAACTAGTTAAAAATGGAAAAATACTGTTTGGAGGCAATAAAGAAGAATTCTCCAAAATATTTTGTGTAGTCACTGAAGCATGAAACCGATTAGCATTATTATCACTATCAAAAATTGAATAGTTGGTAGCAATTGACTGTAATATATTTCCATTGCTGTTGTCGGTTTTAGGTTGAAGGATAATATCATCCAGGCTTGGAAACTAGTAAGTACATTTGGGTAGGTGTTGATCTTCACAATTTTCGAATAGGGTCTGAAGATCTTGAAATATAATAGAATCACCATCAAATTGAAAAAGTGGGGAGTCAAAATCCATATCTATTTTTAATTTTGAATGACAACGAGTTTTTAGAAAAAGGAGTCGTTCTTTGCTTAATATAACAAGTGTATAACATAAAATTAATGTAATTTATATTGTAGTATTAATGAACATTAATTTAATATTTGTTAAAGAGATTGAATAACTTATTTACACCCTAGAAAACCAATCAAAGAGATTAAATGAAAAAATCGCTTTATAAAAACACTTTGTAACATACGTTAAGTAAATAGCTTGTTAGAAGTCTTAATGTGAGCTTCAACTCTCCATTGAATATTGACAACCTTTTTTAATAAAGTTGTTAAAACTTTCATTAAGAATTACTTTATAACATGCCTTTAGTAGAGAATAAATGAAAATGTTAAGTTGTATTTATTCCATCATTGAATAACTATAGAACTACCGGAACAAACACTTTAGTTAATCGAAATATCTACTAATTTGTTGTTAATGTAATTAAATTATCTTAAAAATACTTTATGACATGTACACTGCAGACAATAAATTGAAAAAAAATTAAGTTTGATATATATTATCATTAAATGACCATAGAACTTTCAATAAAACATATTAGCTAGTCAAAATATTTACTAATTCATTTACAGAACATTAATTTTAATTAAAATTAGATATGAGACTCCTAAGATTGAATTTAAGAATGATGCTTTCACTTACCTTAAGCAAGATTGATGAGAAATCTATTTCATCATTAATACAATTGAAAAATATCTTTAATACAATTTAAACAATGACTCTTGGTACTACAATTTCAGAGAGATTCAGAATTAGACATTTATTTCTCCATGACAAATATTGTTTTGTGTTTATATTAGTCTTCTAATCAAAAAACCTATTCCTTTGTTTAAATACTCTTTCCTTTCCTCCAATACCTTTTCAAAATCTTTCTTAAATAAATAACCTCCCTTCCGCCGTGAAAATTTCAAACTTCGCAATAGGGGAATAATGCTTTAAATCTTTCATATACATTATATACTCTTATTGTCTTCAACTTTCAATATTTTTTTTGAAAAACGTACTTTATAGAAAAAAGTAGTACACATATACTTCCATAATATGCCTCATTAAAACCTTGCAACCCCCTAACTTAAATGGGTGCCTTGCTAGAAAAAAGAGTACATATCATGTCCATATATTAATAATACAACAGGGAAAAACAAAGTCACAAACCAAGTTGTCAAATAGATGGAGTAATCAAAGTGGAGCCATAGTAAAAACCGTCCATATGATCAACTTGCTGCATTAAAACAAATTACAAAACAATACAACTGGCCACATGTGTAACTAGTAAAACAAAAGGAATAAGTGAAGCCAGCTTCGAACAGGGTGTCTTTGCAATGCATCTTCCAGAGGAAGAATAAACATTAAGCGACTTAAATGAAAAATATCTCAGATCTGAGAAAACATCATAGTCATCCCATAATGGCGGAATCTCCTATTTTGGCGAAACTTGGTGGAAAAAAGGTGTACGACACCGCCAAATTGAGTTCTTAAACATCACCAAGCTTAAGGAGGTCGGTGATTGGAGTTAGAGTCAACAGTGATGCCAAAATCAGACAACATAAGTCCAAGATCCTTACTTTTCATCGTGTAATGCAATTTATGTTGAATTAAATGTCTGCAGTCTTGAATTATAAGAATTTTCATAACTTGAGCTGGCATTTTGATTCCTCTGAAAATACTTGTGTTTCTTTCACACCAAATGTGTCAAATCAGAGAAGTAAAGGCTACATAAATGAGATGATTATGAAATAAACTACTTTTTGATTTTGACACATTAGATCCAAGATTTGGTTGATATCGTAGGAGTTTCCGAGATTAATTTAAAGTTTATCCATAATATCATCAATTAATTGTCTCGAATAACTGCAGTAAAAGAATAAGTGGTCTCTGTCTTCATTCTGATTTTGACACAACACACAGGATAGATTTACCAGTAGTCCATCTACTAATCCTGTCTTTAGTATTCAATTTATTTAATCTAGCCATAAGAGCACAAATAGACATTTTTGGAGCATAGTGTTTATCCCATATTATACTGGTCCAATTTATTTCTGCATGTTTACACCTGATTTGATTCCATGCCGAGTTCAAGGTGAATTGCCCATTACTGTTTGGAATCCAAACTAAAAAATCATGATGCATTTGATTGAGAATTTCGATGTTATGCACTGTATGATGTATTTGAAAAGGAACACCATCAAGTTGATTTTTTCATTCATTACCTGTTATAAGAGAAGACACTTTTCTATTAAAAATACCAGAAACTGACATGAAATTCAACCCCAACTTATCCACCAAAGAGTATCCATTAAGCCAAGGGTCAAACCAAACATCTATATTTCTACCATTAAAAAAATTTCTATCAATTAACCCTCTGCACCATTGTCTAGCTCTGAGTAGGGATTTCCAAGTAGAAGAGGCATTGTTATCCATAGAAACTATCCAAAAAAATTTGTTATTGCAGTATTTTTTACATATACATTTGGCCCAGAGTGAATCACCTTGGATAAATTTCCATATCAGTTTAGTTGCAACATCATCAATTTTCATGATACCAAGGCCACCTTCATTTTTGGTTTTTCAAACATCATCCCAAAACATCTTGTGAGCTTCTGATTTCCATATAAAATTAGCACAAATAGAATTAATTCTTTGTGTAACACTAGTAGGAAGTTGGGAGAATTACAACCAAAATTGAATCATTAGATGAATAACAGTTTTTACTAGTTCAGTTCGACCACTTATGTTGAGCATTTTACTGTTCCAATGATTAAATATTTTATTTATTTTGTATATTAAGCATCCAAAATCCCTTGTTTTAAGTTTGTTGTTTGATAATGGGATGCCTAAATTAACCATAGGAAGTTGTCCAATACTGATGTTTAACATATCAACAATTTATTGTTTGTGATTAGCTCCTTTACTAAAAAACAAGGTAGATTTGTTTTCATTTAAGTCAAGACCAGATAGAAGTTTCAACACCTGAAAAATGCACTGAGTACCATCAGCATTCTTAATAGTACCTTTGGCCATATTTAAAATATCATCCGCATACAATAAATGAGTGATCATAGGTTCGATTTTGTATATAGGGGTGATATTACCTTTCAAATATTCCATGTCAAGATAAATGGTGAGGAATTCCACAGTAATGGAAAATAAATATGGCGAGAGAGGGTCACCTTGTCTTAATCCCCTCGTACTTTCAGTAAATCCAAAGGGGAGCCATCAATTAACACTGAAAACGAAGTAGTGATATGCACTCATATATAAGATCCGCAAATATCAATAGGAACCCCATAGAAATCAGCATGTGATGAATAAACTTTCAATTAATTTTATCATAGGTTTTGTTTAAATCAATTTTTAGGCAAAAATTGTTAGAACTTTTCCTATTGAATCCCCTAACCATTTCATACGCTAGGAAGGAATTTTCAGTGATTATTCTTCCAGGAATGAAGGCATTCTGATTATACGAAATGAGATCATTCATATAATCTTTCATTCTATTACAAAGAAGGTTTTCTAAGATTTGATAGGAAACATTGCATAAAGAAATCGGTGAAAAATCAGTCATATCAACCGCATTAGGTTTTTCTGGAATAAGGTAAATAAATGTATGGTTGATTTCTCTAATAATTTTACTTGAATCGAGAATGCCATTCATAGAATTCCATAAATTAGTTTTAATTTGCTCCTAGTGCACCTTGTAGAATTTTGAATTGATGCCATATGGTTTAGGTGTGCTGTTGCCATTAATCTAAAATATGGCAGTTTTTATTTCCTCTAGCTGAAATGGTTTGCATAAATTGTTCATAGCATGATCAAATAGGAATTTCTTACAAATAATGTTGGAAATGGAGTTGTAGCCTGTGAAGAATTAAAAAGACATAAGAAGTAATTAATTGCTTCACACACAAGTTTATCTGTTGCTGAAGACCAGGTACCACTAGAGTTAAGAATAATGTTACTCCTTCGATTCGGTAATGGAACATTTACCTTACTGTAAAAGAAATTTGAAGGTTTATCCCTTTTAACCAACCAATTTATTTTCGTTCTTTGTTCGTTTTCAATAGCTATATTTCTCATCATGGAGTGGATCTGATCATTTTTAGTTGCGTATTCTTCAATCAATCTCTCATTTAGTGGACTGTGGACCAGAAGTTTATATAAATCATTGGCCTCATTTTTTAATTGAGCAACCACTTTATTAATATTACTTTTATTTTTACTCCAAGTCTTCAAATCAACTTTTGCATCTTTTAGTTTGCACAAGAGGATATAAAGCATATTACCAAGAAAAACATGCATAAGAGCATACCTGAGGGAAGATTGATAGCCCGCTTGAAGATGCCAAGAGTTGTTATACTTGAAAGGTACTTTATTCTTCATTTTGTTATGAAGCAACAATTTGATAAAAATGGGAGAATGATCACATAAGGAATGATTCCAAAATTTATACCAAATTGATCAAACCTATCCAACCATAGTGAGTTAACAAAAACATGATCTATTTTACTCTGAATTGAAAAATTATTTCCTCCTCTCCAAGTAAAATTGTTACCAGTAAAATCTGGTTCCACAAGTTTAGCTTAGTAGATGTAGTCGATAAATTCCTGTTCACCCATAGAATTAAATAGACCATTATTACTTTTATCTCTAGATGATAGGATAACATTAAAATCGCCCGCCATAATCCAAGGGAAATTGAAATTTCTAGCCTGCTCAACAATATATTTCCATAAATCCATGCGCTTCACTTCATCACTAAAAGCATAAACCGTGGTGCATAAAATACTAAGACCGTTCACATTATGTAAGATGCAAGAAATAAATTGGTCAGTAGAATGTAAAATTATGTTCGACTATTGTGAAGAGTCCCATAGAATTAGAATTCTGCTTTTTTGACCACTCAAAATATTATGAGAATGCTTCCATATATTATTGACTCTGTTCATAAGTTTGACAATGTTATCAAGTGATAACTTATTTTTTAGAATGCCAAGAAAATAATTTTTTTTACTATTCAACAGATGTAAAATTTCCATCTATTTCCAAAAGGGGAACTTCATTTGTAAACTGCTTTCTGAGTTGCTACTATCAGTAGGGGAAGTAGCAGTCCCCAATATCTTAGCTTTTTTGACTTTTTATTTTTTCCTTTTACCTGATTAACCAAACTGGTCCATGCAGGGTTCTCTGTAACATCAGATGAGGTGATGGCTTTAAATTCGAACGGCACTCCTCTGATTTGATTTTACGTGTTGATCTTGTTTTTGTAGCAGACAGATTTTCAGAGCTATGTTCTTCAGTTGTAGAGCAGGGTGGAGGGTCAGGAGGCGAATCAGACATCTCAACTGATTCACTATTATTGTCATTATTACAACTACTATCTGCTTGTACTACCTTATTCTATTCTGTAGAATAAATAATTTGATTTAAATTTGTATTGGAAGTCGTTACTAAGAGTTCCGACTAGACATTGTGAACTTCATAATTTTGTTGTTCTTTCATCGTACAAGTTTTACCAACATTTAAACTTTTGTTATGAAGGGTTTCCTGTTCTGTACTAACTGTCTTCATATTAGCATCATTGTTAGTAGAATTTTCTATCACATTGTTTTTATTTTGGACATTCACATCAATATTCATTTCTGTACTGTTTGTCGACTGAGTCTGATGAGAGGTTTTAGGCTTCCAAACCTTTTGAAATTGACATGAGTTTCTTTGTGACCAAAACTAGAGCAATTCGAGCAAATAGACGACTTTCATTCGTACATCACTTCTAGCAAATTAATTTTGTCTTTCTCTGATAAAATAGGAATTTTATTCGGGAATTCAAAGGAGTTGTTAATTGCAATTAAGACTCTAGCATACACTATTTTTATTATACTTTCTGTGAATTTGTCTAGTTTGATGGGGGAACTAGAACTGAGGCAATATGACTAATCCCTCTTATCTCCAGTAATCAAGTGGTAAATTAGGAAAACGAACCCAAATTGGAATAGAGTTGAGGAGTTCTTTGTTAAGTTGCATACCAAGGGACCGCCTTTTCATCATCATCAACTTTTTTTATAGTAGTATGGACCACTTTCCAAAATTCTATCACAATCTTTTTTACTGTTAAATTTAATAACATAAAATACATTCTCCTTAGAGTATATAGAAATTCTTTCGCAGGTTTCCACACTCTAATAATATAGTCCTTGAAGTACGGATAAAATAGTTTAGGACCAACAACATTGATCACAATAGCATTATCCCATTGTTTTCTAGCATCCTGAACAACCTCTCTGACATTTTGGCATATTTCATCAAATTGAATTCATGAGGACGGTAAAACTTTAGAGGAATAGAGACTAGAACGTTATTACCCTTGACGGCTTCATTCCATGCCCGGCTCGACGAAGTGGAAAAGCTTCGATTGTTAATAGGATTTCATTTTCAGATTGCTTGGGGCTTTTAAGATAACTATTGATCTGATCAGAATTATGATGCTCGTTCTGATGTGGCGGAGGGCGAAAATTCTTATAATGGATATTTTTGGAGGCTTGGTTTGATATAGGATTCTGCTGCATAACATAAGGTTGGCGTTTCCACTTTATAGATCTGACCTGGGTGAAACCATCTTCGTTCTCAAACGGGGAGGCGGTCGGCAACGGTGGTGGAAAACCAGGCGGATCAAAAGGCGGGGGGATTGACTATTACTAGGGATAGATGAAGCCAGACACAAGGCTGCATATATGATGGCAGGCAGAAGAAAAGAAGGTGGTGGGGTGAATAGCTGGCGGTGCGTTCAAATCGGCAGATGGCTGCTTAACTTTCAATATTTTTTACAAGGTAATTGTAACAACCCGCATATTTTACGATTATATAATTAAATATTTTATTTAAATATATTATCGATAGTTGAATTTTAAGTCCGAAATGTGACTCTCTCTAAACGGTCGAATCCGGACTCGAGACCACTTCCATTGAGTCCAAAATGGCATTTGCGACCTTTTTGAGTATAAACATCGATATGTTTGGAGTTGTTTAGAATTTTGCTATTTTTCTATTAGGCTTTGGGTCCGGGCAGGCATCAGTCCTTCTCTCGGAAGCTTGCCTGGGCACATGTTCATGATAAGTTGGCTGCGGCATAGAACCCTCAGCTTGGAAAGGTGGCATTTCAGGAAAGGTTGTTTGATGGTTTTCTGGTTGATGATTTGCCCCTAGCAGAGCAGTTAATCTATCCATCATCAAAGCGTTTTGAGCTTCAATTTGTTGGTATAATCCAGAAACTGCGTCATCCAATTCAGCCCTGGTGACTCCAACGGTAGGATCTAAAGAAAGTTGCGACCTAGCAACTAACGAGTTGTTTAAAATACATATGATCTAAAGAAAGTTGCGACCTAGCAACTTAAGGGATATAACAGCTTAGAGCAATCAACGGCCTATGTTAGATCGCATACGACCTAAGGAGACGAAGGCAATACCGCATCTTTTAGGTCGCTGCCGACTTACGACTTATACTAAGTCGTGCGCGACTTATCAACTTGTGCAGAAGAATCAAAGGCAGCCGAAGTAAGTCAGACTCCTTATTCTGTCACCAACTGACGATCTACGACCTACCTTGGGTCGTAGCCGACCTACCTTGGGTCGTAGTCGATCTATCACTTGGTGATAAACTTCTGCTCAGAAACCCACCCTATAAATACACCACCATCTCCAACGAGTGGAGGACTTTTGGCCGACCATTTCTAAAAGTGTCGTTACTCTGCCAAACAACCAACTCACTCAACACTTGAAGATCTCCAAATACTCAAGACACTACAACAAGCTCCGAGAGGAATTTCATACATCCGACACGGATTCATCAAGTTTCTTCATCAAAGTTTGAGCTAGTAGTCAAGAGTGTTTTTGTGATCAAATTGTATCGTATTTCAGAAGTGTGTTGTATCGAATTGTAACCGAATCAGTAATAAAAGACTATAAAGTGGACGTAGACTCAATTACGGGTCGAACCACTATAAATCTGTTGTCTTTTTACCGTTTTACTGCTATTTTCAGCTTGTATTCTGTTTCCGTACCAACGGGTGGTGCTTTCACGAGTCTATTACACACACCGGGTGTTAGCGTTCACTTTTCCTCATTAACATTTTGGTGCTTTCACTGAGAATTGAACTCAGGAAGATTTTCACTGTTGCTTCGCAAAGACTCATAAAAAGAACCTCTCTTAAAAACCAGAAGTTGATCTGAAATAATGGCTCCTGGAAGAAGAGGTAGACCTATCAGATCCAGAAATTCTCATGAAGGGACTTCCGCTTCCCCAACAGCAGACCAAGCAACTCCTACCGTTGGAGTCACCAGGGCTGAATTGGATGACGCAGTTTCTGGATTATACCAACAAATTGAAGCTCAAAACGCTTTGATGATGGATAGATTAACTGCTCTGCTAGGGGCAAATCATCAACCAGAAAACCATCAAACAACCTTTCCTGAAATGCCACCTTTCCAAGCTGAGGGTTCTATGCCGCAGCCAACTTATCATGAACATGTGCCCAGGCAAGCTTCCGAGAGAAGGACTGATGCCTGCCCGGAGATGTCTTTGAACAATAAAGAGTACCTGTCCGAAATGGTTGGCCGCATCATGAAAGAGAGCATGCAGAGGGAAGAGAATGAGAGTAACTTGGGATTTGCACCAAGCAGAACTCCGTTTACTGAAAGGATCCTGAAAGCGGAATTTCCAAAGAAATTTGCACCTCCTACTATCCAAGCCTATAGGGGAACGAGTGACCCTAATCATTTCCTATACAAGTACGATTGGCATATGGAAGGTGCAAGAGCGTCAGACGAGATTAAGTGTCGATACTTTCCAGTGTACTTGGAAGGTGTGGCCTTACTTTGGTTCACAAAGCTTCCAATTCGGTCAATAGATCAATTCTCCGACTTGACGCAAAAGTTTAAAGAACAGTTCAGATTGTATGCTTCAAAAGCTAAGGATATAATGTCACTGTCTAGTCTTGGACAAGCTCCCGGAGAATCAATCAAATCTTTCTTAAGCCGTTTCAATATAGCTGTAGCCGAAGTGGATAATGTAGAACCGCGTATGATCCTGACCTACTTGGTGCGAGCCATCAATAAATCGAGTGAATTTGGAAAATGGCTAAAAATGAAGGAACCAAATTCCCTTGAGAAGTTTTATAAAAAGGCCGATGAATTCATGCGCCTGGAAAACCTTTCTGCCTCAGCAAAAGTATTAGTTGCTAAGGACAACAATAATGAACTTGGTTCTAACAGAAGAAATTCTGAGAATCAGAAAAGGGAAAACGACGGAGGAAAGAATCAGGGGAAAGAGAAGAAACTCCGCCACTTCGATCTTTTAGATTTTACTCCTTTAACTGATACACCAAGAAATATCTTTTTCACAACAAAGGATGTTGTCAGGTATCCTAAGCCACCTGAGATGAAGAGAGGTGCAGTGCGTAATGGAAAATTCTGCCAATTTCACAATCAACCTGGCCATGACACTGATCAATGTCGCCAGTTAAAAAATGTGATTGAAGAATTGCTGAAGCAGGGTAAACTCCAACAATACGTTAAGAGAAGCGGAGTCGATCCAACCTCATCCACTCGGGGTCAACAACGTCCTACCCATCAATCCGATTCTCGCAACAACACTGCAGTGCAAGATTCAGAAAAGCTTGTCATTAATGTTGTCACAGGAGGTCCACACCCAGCAGGCAGAAGTTGGGACAACTGCTAATTGTCCACAAAACTGCGACTGGGGCATCTTTCACTTTCTCTGGCATATAAATCCGAAGCTATGAATCTAGTGCAAATGGAAAGTCAGCCCGGAGATTCTGAAACAACAATCACTAGCATCCATTTTTTACTTAACAGCATTGCTTAAATTTGTAAAATGACAATGGATGTGTAACTTTTGCATTGTAAACCGCTGAGAAATCAGTATGATTGAATAATGAAAAACTATGAATTCTGTGTTTTCTGTTACAAAATGCCTATTATATTTCGATGTGTAAATACTCTAAATGTATTGCTAAAATGTCGATCTAATATTGCAGGTCATTAAAGCGAAGCTCACCCATCGCAAAGCCAAGCGAGCCCTACAAATCACTTATTAAGAAAATACCAAGCAACAAAAATTCCAGACTCAAATCCCATACAAGAGGAACTTCACATAAAAAGTTGGCGACGCCACTGTGTCAAGCACTCGTTAACTGGTTGCGGTCGTCAATATAAAAAGACATCCAACCAAGTAACTTGCGTTTACCCTATGGAGTCACTTAACAGTGAAGTCTACTTCTTCGGATAAAGCAATTTACTTGCAAAAGAAAGGAAGATGCGCTTGGAAATAATAATAAAGGATCGTTGATTAGCAGATGATGAGGAAACATGGGCCGGCAAACATAGAAGCAGCCAAAAGGAGGTATGCCTCTCAATAAGATGTCCGGTAGATCCACAAAAGGGACACTTTCCCAAGCAGAAGGAACAGGACCCTTGCTAACTGGTCGTGATGCATCCGATCAGACAGCTTGCGTCCGTCTCGTGGATCCAATCGCCTCTGAGACGCAACCCTCCTGGCACACCAATCCACCAAGGCTCCACTCCGGAAGCCGATAAAGCCCTCTAACGAGGCACGCAAAAAAATGAGAGTGCTTTCCTCAATCAAAAAAGATTGGTGGAACCACCGGAGGGGCACCTTCCCAAGCTGAAGGAACAGGGCCCTTGTTAGTTAATTGCGATCGTTTGTGCAAACGAACATCCAATCAAGCAACTTGCGTCCGCCTCGTGGATCCATTCAACCATGAGAAAGTAACTTCCAGGCAATCACAAGACCTCTTCGGAGGCAAAAGCCCTCTTCGGAGGCACATTTCACCAGTGTAGAAGTGCAAAATGCTCCTCTTCGGAGGCCCACTTCACCAGAGCTGAAATGCTAAAAAGCCCTCTTCGGAGGCACATTTCACCAGTGTAGAAGTGCAAAATGCTCCTCTTCGAAGGCCCACTTCACCAGAGCTGAAATTGCAAATTGCTTCTCTTCGGAGACCAAAATTGCTTCTCTTCGGAGACCAAAATCGCTTCTCTTCGGAGACCAAAATCGCTTCTCTTCGGAGACCAAAAAAACCTCTTCGGAGGCACACTTCACCATGCTTGAAGTACCAGACATAAGCCCTCTTTAGAGGCATAAAAACAAAGCCTTCTTCGGAAGCACTAAACAAATCAAAAAATTCTTCAGAAAGTTCACTTCACTGCATAGGAAAATCCACTTTTTAACAAATGAAAGTGATCATCCCCGAAAGTTGAAGTGTTCTTCAGAGAGAAAGAGAAAGTAAAAATTTCTCCAATACGAAACATATTCTATTAAAAGCAGAATAGTATTTCCTCAAATCGAAAGAATTATTCTCTAAAATAAGAATACAAGTTTCTATAGAATATCGCAGTGAGCCGTGATACGGGGGCATATAACTATATTAATAGAAACAACACTCAACCATCATACCATGAGCTTACTGCAATATCAATTAAAGTAAATAAAGAATCATTTATTCTACATTACAATGGGAAATAAATGTATTCTCACATACACAAAAATTTGTACAAGTAAAATAGCTATTTTATTCAATACTATGAAAACTTTTTACATTGTGCAGATTACAAAAAGAAGCGGGGACCGGTACCTGCACAATCTCCGGTCGATACATGCAAAAAGAAAAACAAGAAGTATAGAGCCTAGCGTATCATTCCTTCTTCCGACCACCCTTGGAACTCTTTCCCGGCCTGATAACCAGTTTTGAAAGCCGTTGTGGATGAGTCAGGGACGGAGGAGAAGGAGGAGCAGCTGGATCTTCTTCAACATTCTTCTCATCAGCCGGAGCGCTCTTTTTCTTCTTCTTCATTGCGCGCTTCCCTTTCCTCTTAGAAGAAGACTCGCTTCCCGGACTAAGAAACTCAGAAAGTTTTGTATCGTCATCATGAGTTTGCTCCGGAGTCTTTTCGCCTTCTTCAAGCCCTCCAATCTTTTGCTCTTGCGAAACAACCGGATCATCCAAGTCTTTGAGGGCTTCTATTTTCTCTTCTTGTGATCCTGGTTGAGAAGCAGAAAGAGGAGTAGCTTGGGAAGGAGGAGGAACAGCAGCTAGAGAAGGAGAAGTTGGTATAGCTTTCGGAACTTCCGCTGCAAAAGAAAAGAAGTTAAAATCGGTATTCTTCGAGAAAAGAGAAGTTATTAGTTCATCAAACTCGGTTAAATCGAATAAGTGGTTCACCGGAGCTGGGTCGACGTCAAAGTTACCTGGAGAAGTCGGCTTGGCGAGATCAGTCTCGAATTTCTGAGCCGCAATGTCTTCCCGGGCCTCTTCTTCTGTGGGAGTGGTAACAATATCTTTGTCAGCTTTGGCAGGAGGTGAAGAGTGAGAACTAGAGCCAATGATATCGACATCAGCTGAGACCAAAGTATGAATAGGAGCAGCAAGAAGTATTTCTTTTTCAGAACACTTCTCCCCCGTCGCTTCAGCTCGCACTCGGGCAAGCTGCTCTTTTCCCTTAGCAAGAGCAGCACGGGCGTCTTCGTCTAAATAAGTTGCTTCAAGGTTTGCTTCGGCATAGCCGGCACCACCAAGCATATCAATAATCGCCTCCCATACTTCAGCTAATGTGACTTCATACTCCGGTCCCAAAAATGAAAGGCTACCACGCCCCAAGACGCAATGGACATAAAAGTCGAACAAAGTCGTATCAATAGTGGCTCTAGTTGCCTTATGGGATTCTTCAGCCGCAGCTTTACCAGCGAGAGCTTCATCACACTCTATTTCAAACTTCAATAATTGAGACTGCAGTCTTGTAATCTCTAAGTCTTGGGAGCTGACTTTCTCCCGAAGTTGAGCCGCGTCATCACGATATTTACTGGTAACGTGCTGCTCTGCTTCTAGTTTCACTTCAGCATCCCGCTGAGCAGCATGAGCATTTTGAACCTGCTGTTGAAGCATCTCTTCCTTTTGTGAAAAAGAAGTGGAAGAAGTAGCAAGTTCGTTCTTGAGTCTTTCAACTTCAGCCTCAAGCTTCTCATAACCATCGGAGATGCTCTTCATTTCGGTGTTGTGTTGTTTGCAAACTTTATCCCACTCGGATTTATCATTCTCCATGGTTAGCATAGCCTCAAGATTTGCACGGTTGACTCTTTGCAGCTCATCGACAAGCTTTTGCCATCCGGACACCCTTTAAATATTAAGTTTGACGGCATCGAGGCTACGCAGCATATCCGATTTATCGATCGGAACCAGATCTAAATCAAAGCGCACTCCTTTTAAGCACCAATTCGGAAATCGGCTTTGAAGCGTTGGAGGGCCATCTTTAACCTGATACCGGGGTCTGTTGATAATCGCTTGGATATCATATTTCTTTAAAGGAGGAGAGCCAGACGGGATATTAGAAGAGATAGGAGCGTCAGTTTTTCCAGAAATTGCAGACACGTCTGTTTCATCAAGTCTAACCCATTTACTTGGGTTTTCAGCAGCATGGCTTTTTCCTTTATCATCATGATATTTCCTTTTATGGAAGTCATCGTCCCTTCTTCTCTGCTGCTCCTCATAAGCTCGCCTCTCTTGAGTTTTTCTAACTGCACGCTCTTCATCGAATTCTTTGCGAGTGGGAAGATAGCGTCCATAATCGTAAGAATCGCGCCCTCCGTAGCGCCTAAAGTTGTCATAATACGAGCCAGTTCGCCCCATTGTAGAACCTGAAATTGAAGAAAAGACAAGTCTTAGAAATCTCCAAGTAGAAAAGTCTAAGTGCATATAAGTGTTAAGCATCCTAAGTGTGTGTGATGTGCGAACTACGCGCGTCACACTACAAACCACTCTTTGGTTTGGGAGTGATAACAGATTGAGAAGAGAAAGTTGATTTTTGAGCCGACAAAGTTTGCTGCAAAGTAGATGTCGCTTCGGTTGCAGGAGATGTAGCTTTAGTTATATCATCTTTGAAAAGCTCATGTGAAGTAATCATCAGATCACTCAACCCATCAAAGGTATCGTCACCATCGTGTTTTGCAATGCTTTCTTTCTCGGCTCCTTTATCATCAACTTTCTCGAGATGTTGAGAAGTTTCTTCTTCTTCAATAATCGGAGCAAGTGCTGGCTTGCTAGACAGTCCCACAGTGTCAGTAGAAGTAGAACACTTTACTAGTGAAGTCTCAGCGGTGGTTTCTTTCAGTAAAGGTTCTGTAGCAGGAACTGGGGCATCTGATGTCTTAGCTGGAGAATCAGGGACTTCATGCGGCTGAATAGAGCGCGAAGGATGTAAGAGTCCAAATTGATGGAAAAACTCGTCTTTCAGTAGAAATTGAACATTCCTCTCTTCAACTGGCACGGCCATAAGCCTCTCGAAGGTTGTTTTGTGACTAGGGTCCCTAGAAGGAGGAGGAAGTGCTAAAAAAAGTAAAAAAAAAAGTTAACACTTGACAATTCGGACTTCGAAGAGTTCAGAAAACATAAGGAAAGGAAAAAGATAAATGGTCATACTTCCCACTCTCCAGATGGCATAAAATCCCGGGGGACAACGAACGTAGAAAAACTGGCTTAGAAACTGTGAACACTGTCACGGAGACCGATGATCAACTTACGGTTTCTAGCACTTCTCACGACCGTGATAGAAGGATGATCTTTATTTTTGGAAAAAGAACACAGATAACAAATTTCATCAAAACTTGGGAGACGATCCAACGTTCTCCTAAATAACACACAGAGTCCCATCAGGATGGCATATCCGTTGGGATGTAACTGAAAGGGAGAAATTGATAATCGTAGAAGTAGCTGTTGAAGGAAATCGTTGAATGGAGGAATAGCCCCGTTCGTGCACATGTGGCGATTCACGGCAACGAAACCTTGAGGTGGTATAACAGCAGTGTCACTCCTCTCAGGCAGTATGGCATCCGTTTCAGCAATGCCGAACTGAGTACATAGTTGACGAAAAGCTTTATATGTTAGTGTAGTTGAAGTTCGTTCTGGAGGATCAGCTAATGGAACAGGGATAGGAATTATTTCTCCAGCTTGGGTTGTTGCTTCTTCTTGTTGAGAAGACATTCTACACAATCAACTGGATGTTCAAATGTGAAGGTGCACGTTTCCTAAAAAGTGTGAAGTGTTGTGCAAAACTAATGAAAATAAAAAGCAAGCATAATTGGAATTAAACTAGCTGACAATCAGTCGATTACAAGATTTCAGAACTTGTTAATATTCAAGTGCAGTGTTAATGCAAACAAATCAGTTTCAGTTGACTATTGC
Organism: Allium fistulosum; assembly: GCA_030737815.1. Classification (NCBI taxonomy): domain Eukaryota; kingdom Viridiplantae; phylum Streptophyta; class Magnoliopsida; order Asparagales; family Amaryllidaceae; genus Allium; species Allium fistulosum. Next base: position 167,731,643 of record CM060906.1, on the reverse strand, counting down.
GATTTTGCTTTAATACTTCACTTGAATTGGTTATTGTACAGCATTTCATTCATACAGTTCATTTAATTTGATTTTTTCTTTATCAACTAATCTGTCATTTGATGTGGGCAGTCAGTGGCAGTATATTCGTCCCAGTTTTCTGTAAATGTTATAACAGGCAATTAAAATTATAGATAATCTGTAAAAGAATGCAACAAAGTTCAACAGTCCAAAGTTCAATAGTTTCAAAGTTCAAGGCAGTGAAAGTTATGTCAAGTTCTAACTCGTCCACGACTTAGCACGGGTCGAAAATCCCTCAGGTCACAATATGCAAGTAGTAGCTCGTCCACGATCTAAAGGAAATGCTACGAGTTAGGCTAAGCCGTTGATTCTAAGTCATAATACATATGAAGGCTTCAAGTCTGAACAGCACTATTCTCTCTAAGTCCAAGCTCGGCCGCGACTTATGGTGTATGCCGCAAACTAATTAGGTCGTAGGAAAGTTAGGTCGGAATGGTTCTTGAACCGGACAAAGTACTAAATCGTGAATTTTTTAGATCGTGAATTTTTGGGTCGTCTCCGATGGGATTTCAAGCTATCTCCTGCTCGAATCAAAAACCCTAAGTTATGTCCCCTAATCGCATCTCACAACATCATCAAATCATCCCAAATCCATCGTGAAACTGGTACGCGGCAGTGAATTCGAGGATCACACTGACATCGTGGCTAAAGGAAGTCGAGAGTCGGATGCGACATGACTCGTGATAAAGCATGATGAACAAACTCAGATTAGGGGCGATGAACATGGGATCCTCGATTTAACGATGATCATGTTTGGATATTAGTTGAATTCACTTACGCAGTGTAATACTGATGATAACTGATGATCGAGTAGTGGGATTTGTCTTCGAGAGCTCAAATATTCGTTAATGGCTGAGCAGAATAATAAAACAGGTGAAGTGAAAGAGGAGACGACCTAAGCTATTTATACACAAGGGCATTGGAATGTGAATTGACCCACGATCCACGACCTACGACTTATATTAAGTCGCTTCCGACCTAACCAAAAAGCGAGTTAAGAAAATCGAAGCACACGACCTACGATTTAGGCGTATACTTCGAGGGGCAAATGTTAATCCTCTTTTGTTTGCGACTTAGGACCTACGACTTAACGACCCAATAGTTGCCGACCTAACAATTAACCGACCTAAGAGATGCCACAACTTAAGGGAAGCTCCGACCTAACTACTATAAGTAGTTACCGACCTAAGGAGTTAAGAGGACTCACGACTTAGCTTAGGTCGTCCACGACCTGAAAGCTAACGAGTTAACTCCATGCCGACCTAAGAGGCCACCGACTTAAGAGAAGTCTACGACTTAAGAGTCTGGACGACCTAAATACATACGATCTAAAGAAAGTTGCGACCTAGCAACTTAAGGGATATAACAGCTTAGAGCAATCAACGGCCTATGTTAGATCGCATATGACCTAAGGAGACGAAGGCAATACCGCATCTTTTAGGTCGCTGCCGACTTACGACTTATACTAAGTCGTGCACGACTTATCAACTTGTGTAGAAGAATCAAAGGCAGCCGAAGTAAGTCAGACTCCTTATTCTGTCACCAACTTACGATCTACGACCTACCTTGGGTCGTAGCCGACCTACCTTGGGTCGTAGCCGATCTATCACTTGGTGATAAACTTCTGCTCAGAAACCCACCCTATAAATACACCACCATCTCCAACGAGTGGAGGACTTTTGGCCGACCATTTCTAAAAGCATCGTTACTTTGCCAAACTGCCAACTCACTCAACACTTGAAGATCTCCAAATACTCAAGACACTACAACAAGCTCCGAGAGGAATTTCATACATCCGACACGGATTCATCAAGTTTCTTCATCAAAGTTTGAGCTAGTAGTCAAGAGTGTTTTTGTGATCAAATTGTATCGTATTTTAGAAGTGTGTTGTATCGAATTATAACCGAATCAGTAATAAAAGACTATAAAGTGGATGTTGTAACGACCCAGAATTTTGAACAAATTTAATTGGAAATATTTAATTAATTTTAAATATTTGAACGATGATTTATTTTGAATCCCCAATATAACTTTGAAATTGGCGATTAAATTATAAAATTTAATCTGTTGGTAGTTGAATTAAAATTAGAATCTTCAATTTTAAGCTGAAGAAAAATATTTCAAAAGCTTTTAAAATTCGTATTGATAATACTGAAGATAACAGAAGCTTCAGAATTGAGTTTGGAAACAATTTGTTCGGTTTTGAAATTTTATTATTCGAATCGATATTTTAAAAAATAGCTTTCCGGGGCACAGTCTCGGAATTCGACGAAACCAGCTCCATTGTGTTCATAATATCGAATTATTTTAGGATTTCAAATTTCGTATTTTTCGGAGTTGATATGTCACCGTACGGTAAGTAAACGCGTTTAGATTTAACCGAATTCAAATTGAATTTAAAATTTTGAATTTGGTCAACATCAGCCACCCTAGTTTTCTTAGCAGACCTACCCTCTGTTAATCGCGTACTATCTGTTCCCTCTTTTCAAAACGATATCGATCAAAGAAAAGAAATATCTCGTTCAAATTAGATAATGGCGTCCTCCTTCAATTTGTATTCGAACGAGATATATACATCGTTTCTCCAAATAAATAAAAAGGGGGAGCCGAACTATACAAAATAAAATCTCGTACCCTCTCCTCTACGTCCACAACGAGATTGAGCAGAAACGAAAATTCTTTATTTCCCTAATTCCCAAATCGAGTGGAATCTCGTCATTCGCCATAGTATCGAATCGCGATAGCACTGAGCTCGAGCTCGAAGTCAACGAAGGGATGGTGGCGCGCGAGTGCAGTCGAAGCTGGGAGGGCCACTGGTGGTCGTGAGCACGCGGCGAAGATGGTCAAGCGAAGCTGGGGTTTCGCAAGTCATGTTCGCGAGTGTCGCGTGGAAGAAATGGCGAGCGAGAGGTATAGGGATCGACAGGGAACTCGTGAAGGCGATGATTCGAGTGGAATGGGTTCGACCTGGTGGCATCGTAGGTCGAGCGTGGGTTGTGTTAGGCTTTGGGTGACGCGATTTGGATTTCGAGTTCTAGTTCGTTGTGAGGTAATTTGATTTTAAGCATTGTTAACAGTTTTTGTTTAAAAACGTAATCGGTTATACACTTATGTGTATAATTGTATGTAAACAACAAGGTATATTCTACTGCAAGTTGTAACATTTCTGTTTTAATTTGAATGAAGTACATGGGTATATAAACAGAAATATATAAGAAAAAAAAAGAAAGAAAAAATGTTTTTTTTTCCAGTAAAGTAACTTGATCTGTTAAGCGGTTGTTTAAAATAAATTACTAGTTAATTAAATTATTAAAGGAGAAATTGGTTAAGTAGATAAATAGAACAATAATTTAAGTGTTCGATTTAATTCGAATATTGATATATTGTATAAATTGTTATACAAGGTCAAATAAAGTCGAGAAAACAAACCGGGATGGAAAAATCGGATGGCAAAATAAAAAGCTAAGGTGAGATTTTCTCACTCGAATGGAAAATTAATTATTGCAGTTATTTAATTGACTGATTGATTTCCGTTTGGATTTGTGATATGAGATATAGTAGGATATATCTATATATATAGCAATATATACATATTGGCATATGTATATTTTGGATTGATTGATTTCCCGCCTCGTATAGCGGATGAGACCCTATTGCTCCGTTAGTAAGCGGATGATTTTCATAAAAACCTATATACCGCGATATTCCACCTCGAAGTGGAATTGGTATTGTGCTAACGTCTGTGGATGCAGGGAAACAAGTTGGAGGGATCTAACTGGATTCCTCACCAGTATTTATTTATTTACAGATATTGATGTATATTCTGTTATCATATTGATATATGATGTTTGTTGTTGTGATAGACTAATTGGTGCATTGCATCATCGGATTCAAGTTTTGAAGTTTAAAAATAACGACTTTTACTTTAAAAGGATTTTTAAAGTGATTTTTGAAAATATACGTTTTATGGAATTTTTGAATTGATTTATAAACGTTAAAATTTTAAAGTTAGAAAAGTTATAATTTTTAGTGGAATATAACCAAAGTGTCGTTTTTGAAATAAAAGTCGATTTATTTATAAAATGGTTTAAGTTGGGATTTTTGAATAACTATAAACGATTTGTATAAAAAGATTTATAAAATTGATATTTTATAAATCAGAATATTGGAATTATAAAACGATTTTTTATAAGTGTAAGAAATGAAGTATAAGTGGATTTCATAAGTGAATGAGATTAATAGATTTATAATGTGAAGTTATAAAATGAATATACGTTGTAAAATAAAAGATTTATAAGTAATTTACTTATAAATTAGGTGTTGGCACTTAGATGGGATATAAATAGAATTTCTTAATAAAAAGATTTTATAAGTTGAAATTGTTATAAAGTATAAAAGTGATTTATAAACGTTGTCTTATAAATCTGAAATCACTTATTTTGATAAGTGAATAATAGAAGTTAATAAAAAGAAATTTATAAATCGAAGTTGTTACAAAATAGAAATAGAATTTATAAACGTTGTTTTATAAATTCGAAAATCAATCAAATTTGATGAATTTAATATAGAAGGTTATTAAGGAAGTTTTATCCATGATTTTGGATAGTGGATAATTCTTGGAATAAATGTGTAGAAAAGATTGAAATTCGGTTGGTGAAGTATATTCACGATTTTGGACAGTGAATATATTTTTAAGTAAAATGGATATGGTTTTGGGAAAGCGATATTATAAAATGAAGTTAATTGTTTTAACAATGTTAAAAATGTATTAACTATCGAAATCATAGATTTCAACATTCATTGTTGGAATAGACGTTTTCGAGCAATAAGGAAATGATGGACTATAACACTGTTGTTATAGTAAATGATTTCCGAAAGGAAATGTTTTGTCTAGTACTGGGATATATATATCTATCTTATTTTCGAATCCCTATACTAGTGATTTTGAGTTGTCGTAATGATGTTTTACGCAACATTCGTTTTGACTCAAATAAATGTGCTTAAGAGAATGTTTTCCTTAAAGAATAAAATATATACTTAATTTTGATTTTAAGTATATTGAATATTTTCTAATGTTGAAAATAAATAGATTTGTGAACACTTATTTTTTTTAAATAAGTATGGAATTGCTTTTCCAATATGTAAAGAACGTTTTGAGAATTTATCCTTGTAAAGATAAATCGAAAGTGAATATTGAAATCGATTGAAAATCGTATATCAGTAGATATTTTGAAAATATAAATTCACTATGGAATTTATAAAAGAAATGGAAATCTGTTTAAAAATAAACGTTGATTTATTTTTGAAGTGTGGGAATTTTATATCTAGTAAAGATATTTTGGAAAATAAATAATTTGGGAAAAATTATTTGGAATCTGATGATGTTGCGCATCTTTATTGATAGTTAAATAACCGACTATCAATAATTACCTTGAATGGGTATTTGTTGTGAATTGTTTGAATTTGAATGCCACACTTATTTTTGAATAAGCGCTCACTATTCGGGTTAGTCGGGAAAGGACCATGGGGTCGTATAACCCATTCCGAATATGTGATACGTCGTTATGAATCGCATTTGATGACCGGTGTTGAAGACCGGATATTTTTGAAAACGGAAAAATTACCATCGAGTTACTCTACATCGGCTGATCTCCGATTTAGAGGTTTTATCACCCTTAGTGACGGGAAGTCCGGACGTGATTAGAAAATTATCCGAATGTGCAAGGGCTTCGTGAGAAGTGCCTTCGGTTCTGTTCGATCCCGGAACAGACTTGTATGGATTGTATGTCTGACGTTACAAATTGAGATATAAAGCTGATTTCTTTCAAATACATTTCTGTTGGTGGCAGAGAATTTATTCTCTTAGCTTAACACCCTTCTCTGAGACGTACGAGCTTAGAGGTTATGTAGTTGAAATTTATCAGCAATATACTCCCAATTTGGTAATGTGGCATACTGAGTGTTGCTGTGGAATGATCAGTGTTTGATCATTTGCGATATGATCATTTGTTTGATTTTATATCTTTGTGATCATAGGTTGATCATTTGTTTGACCCGAAGCATGGCTTTGTAGAAAGCGTAGCTTTGTGGACGAGACTTCGTCGAGCCTCACACCCCAGAAATGGTCAAAACAGGAAGGATGAAGCAAGGTTCTAGGGAGTAGCGCCCCTTAGTGTATGTCATTCCTTCTGGATAGAGGTGGTATCAAGGTTCTAGGGAGTAGCCCCTTACTTAACCTATGTGGTTACTGCATTATTATTATTATGTGGTTGTTGGAAATCGGGGATCCTCGGGAAGATCGGTTACGATCGGGGGATGGCATACGCGTGTCAGTAGTTACCTATTTTTGCAGAGGTAACCCGACCTTGTGTTGGCAGAGATCCGGTTAGGTTCTCGGGATGTCATTCCAGAGGCGTTCTTTCGTGGCATAGGAAGTTCCTTAGCCTGATCATTTGTTGGAAATCCAAAGAAACAATACGAGCCTTGTACGGTTTTAGTTGTAGAACCTGCCATTTAATATGGTAGCTATAGTAGGCATACTATAATGGTACCTATGCTGGCTAAGATTTATATTGTACTTTCAAAATGATTTCTACACTATGCACTAATAATAATATCAAAAATGATTTGATTCTGCGTAGTAAGCATCTTTGACTATCATAAGAAGAAATCTTCCCCAATTCTGCATTTGCATTGTGTGTGTGGCGGGAGGTCTTATGGTAGTTTCATTTTCCAAAAGCATTGCGAAATTGACTTTAAAATATTCCTTTGTTGTTTTAAAGAATAACTGTTTTACGATCTCACACTAGTCACCATGACTGACTCGGAGTTTATTGTTTCCCTTCTAAACTCTGGGTGCCCACCAATTTCCACACGGGCAGCCTAGAGTAATGTTATCAGGATATTCTGGATATTCTGGAGCTTTGGAAGCAAGCTGGATGGCGTAACGTATCATCTGTACTTATTTATTTATTCCGCTGTGTATTCTGTATAAGGACAAGTTTATATAACTGTCCATTGTTGTATATGACTCTGATTGATGTATGTATAAACTGATATAATTCTTTTGTTTAAAGATTATTCATTTATCTATTATATATTGTTCCGCTGCGATATGTGAGATTCTAATATTGTTTTCTGTTCTGATGTTGTTCTGTTGTTCTTCTTTCTTTCTCTTCTATCTTTTCTTCTACTTTTTCTTTTAAAACCCTCATGCTTCGTTTTTCCGTGCATCTTGAGTTAATCAATGGAGATTAGTGTTTAATCAAGGGTACGGATTTGCGGACCGTGACAGCTGGTATCAGAGCATATGGTTAAGCGACAACCCTGCTCTGTTGGGTGTTACTCATTAGAGATAGAGTCAGCAGTACTCTAGAATGAGTTTGAGTGTAATAATAGATATGAGCGCGTATTTGTTAGTTAATATAAAAATTGTTTTATATTGTGATGATTGATTTATTGAGTGGCATATGAACCTTCGTCGGCACAGTCTGCACAACTGGATCGAAGGGGTTTCTAAACACTCGAATAGAACAATTCGGCACAGTATAGTTTTAAAATAGGGTGAATGAAATAATTTTGCCCAAAACTATTTTTGTATAAAAAAAGAAATGATTTTCTATGAATTATCATAGTATATGGATGTTTGGATGTTAGGAAGTAATAATAGTGAATTATCATCATTGAAATTGAATAAGAAAATTGAAATCGTAACTCCAAAGTTAAGAAATAAAATTCATATACAAATGAAATTTAAAGAATGTAAATTATAAATGAATTTGTAATTTAAAATGGAATTCCAGAGAAGTATTTGGAAATGTTTTGAAAAGAATTTGAAAATTTTGGAGATTTGGAAAGTTTAAAATCTTTTTGATTTGAAAATGAATTTCAAAGGTTTTGAAAAGTATTCTGAAGGAATGAAAAGCTCTAAACTCTTTTCGGTCGCTGGAAAATAACTTCGATGATGACCGCGGCATCACCGGTGTTCATTTTCGGGTTTCCAGAAGAGGAATTGCTGCCAAATTGTTTTAAATGGAAGTTGTTTGGAAAATTTGGGTTTTGTTTTGGAAATCCAAAGGATAATTTGATATGTTTTCAAAATGATTTTTTAATGTTGGTAAGACTCTGGAATCCTATTTAAAAAATACTTATGAAATATTATTAAGTTGATAACTTATACAAGTTGAATTTTGATAGAATAAATTTAACTTAAAAGATGGAATTAAATTAAAGAAAGTATAAGTGAATAAATTTGAATAAATGAAAGAGAAATTAAAATTCGTATGGAATTTGAAATCCAGTTTAATATAAGTGGTTATAAACCAAAATAGTGAATTGAAAATAAATTTTGGGAATGAACAAAAGAATAAAACTGGAATTGAAACTGAATGTTGAAAACAAATTTGAATAAAGTGAATTGGAATTTGTAATGAATTAGTAATTGAAACTAATTTAAAATAGTGCAGTTATGAATGAAAGATAATTGATAAATTCAATATCCAGAAGTTAATTGAATCCAAATTAGATTGGAATTGTAAATTAAATTCAAATAAATTTGAAATGTAAAATTGAATGATATAACTTCAATAATGAACTAAAGATGATATGGAAGTAAGTATCGAAATTTTGTAATTGAATTTGCAAGTTGGTTTGAATATTGTAGCTAGATACTACTGTTAGTAGGATATACAGGTATATTAAAGGAAAAGGAATTGGAAATTTTGATTTCAAAGATATAATTTGAATTGCTCGACAAAAGGTAAGTATTTAAATTTCAATATGAGATTTACTGATTTTCTTGTCTGGCCGCTTGGCTTTTTCTTTTTCTTTTTGAAATCTGAGAGTCCGTAGGGACGTTTTGTAGTCGTGCCGTATTAGCCGCGCAAAGGAGACGCTGGCGAAATTTTTCGAAAATTTCGAGTGTTAGAAAATTTTGAGAAAATTTTGAAAGTTAAAATTTGAATTTAAATTTAAATTTGAATTGAGAAGTAAAACAATGTTGTTTGAAACTTATAATTGAAGCTAGAAAGTTAGTTGAATTAATAACGAATCTTTAGTAGAAAGATTTGTTTCAATGAATTGATAAAACTATTGGATGTTGAAAAATAGTAGACGAGTTAAGGACTTTTTTTTTCCTAACTTGTAATTTCGGGACGAAATTCTTTTAAGGAGGGAAGTTTGTAACGACGCAGAATTTTGAACAAATTTAATTGGAAATGTTTAATTAATTTTAAATATTTGAACGATGATTTAATTTGAATCCCCAATATAACTTTGAAATTGGCGATTAAATTATAAAATTTAATTTGTTGATAGTTGAATTAAAATTAGAATCTTCAATTTTAAGCTGAAGAAAAATATTTCAAAAGCTTTTAAAATTCGTATTGATAATACTGAAGATAACAGAAGCTTCAGAATTGAGTTTGGAAACAATTTGTTCGGTTTTGAAATTTTATTGTTCGAATCGATATTTTAAAAAATAGCGTTCCGGGGCACAGTCTCGGAATTCGACGAAACCAGCTCCATTGGGTTCGTAATATCGAATTATTTAAGGATTTCAAATTTCGTATTTTTCGGAGTTGATATGTCACCGTACGGTAAGTAAACGCGTTTAGATTTAACCGAATTCAAATTGAATTTAAAATTTTGAATTTGGTCAACATCAGCCACCCTAGTTTTCTTAGCAGACCTACCCTCTGTTAATCGCGTACTATCTGTTCCCTCTTTTCAAAACGATATCGATCAAAGAAAAGAAATATCTCGTTCAAATTAGATAATGGCGTCCTCCTTCAATTTGTATTCGAACGAGATATATACATCGTTTCTCCAAATAAATAAAAAGGGGGAGCCGAACTATACAAAATAAAATCTCGTACCCTCTCCTCTTCGTCCACAACGAGATTAAGCAGCAACGAAAATTCTTTATTTCCCTAATTCCCAAATCGAGTGGAATCTCGTCATTCGCCATAGTATCGAATCGCGATAGCACTGAGCTCGAGCTCGAAGTCAACGAAGGGATGGTGGCGCGTGAGTGCAGTCGAAGCTGGGAGGGCCACTGGTGGTAGTGAGCGCGCGGCGAAGATGGTCAAGCGAAGCTGGGGTTTCGCGAGTCACGTTCGCGAGTGTCGCGTGGAAGCAATGGCGTGCGAGAGGTACAGGGATCGACAGGGAACTCGTGAAGGCGATGATTCGAGTGGAATGGGTTCGACCTGGTGGCATCATAGGTCGAGCGTGGGTTGCGTTAGGCTTTGGGTGACGCGATTTGGATTTCGAGTTCTAGTTCGTTGTGAGGTAATTTGATTTTAAGCATTGTTAACAGTTTTTGTTTAAAAACGTAATCGGTTATACACTTATGTGTATAATTGTATGTAAACAACAAGGTATATTCTACTGCAAGTTGTAACATTTCTGTTTTAATTTGAATGAAGTACATGGGTATATAAACAGAAATATATAAGAAAAAAAAAAGAAAGAAAAAATGTTTTTTTTCCAGTAAAGTAACTTGATCTGTTAAGCGGTTGTTTAAAATAAATTACTAGTTAATTAAATTATTAAAGGAGAAATTGGTTAAGTAGATAAATAGAACAATAATTTAAGTGTTCGATTTAATTCGAATATTGATATATTGTATAAATTGTTATACAAGGTCAAATAAAGTCGAGAAAACAAACCGGGATGGAAAAATGGGATGGCAAAATAAAAAGCTAAGGTGAGATTTTCTCACTCGAATGGAAAATTAATTATTGTAGTTATTTAATTGACTGATTGATTGCCGTTTGGATTTGCGATATGAGATATAGTAGGATATATCTATATATATAGCAATATATACATATTGGCATATGTATATATTGGATTGATTGATTTCCCACCTCGTATAGCGGATGAGACCCTATTGCGCCGTTAGTAAGCGGATGATTTTTATAAAAACCTATATACCGCGATATTCCACCTCGAAGTGGAATTGGTATTGTGCTAACGTCTATGGATGTAGGGAAACAGGTTGGAGGGATCCAACTGGATTCCTCACCAGTATTTATTTATTTACAGATATTGATGTATATTCTGTTATCATATTGATATATGATGTTTGTTGTTGTGATAGACTAATTGGTGCGTTGCATCATCGGATTCAAGTTTTGAAGTTTAAAAATAACGACTTTTACTTTAAAAGGATTTTTAAAGTGATTTTTGAAAATATACGTTTTATGGAATTTTTGAATTGATTTATAAACGTTAAAATTTTAAAGTTAGAAAAGTTATAATTTTTAGTGGAATATAACCAAAGTGTCATTTTTGAAATAAAAGTCGATTTATTTATAAAATGGTTTAAGTTGGGATTTTTGAATAACTATAAACGATTTGTATAAAAAGATTTATAAAATTGATATTTTATAAATCAGAATATTGGAATTATAAAACGATTTTTTATAAGTGTAAGAAATGAAGTATAAGTGGATTTCATAAGTGAATGAGATTAATAGATTTATAATGTGAAGTTATTAATGAAAAGATTTTATAAGTTGAAATTGTTATAAAGTATAAAAGTGATTTATAAACGTTGTCTTGTAAATCTGAAATCACTTATTTTGATAAGTGAATAATAGAAGTTAATAAAAAGAAATTTATAAATCGAAGTTGTTACAAAATAGAAATAGAATTTATAAACGTTGTTTTATAAATTCGAAAATCAATCAAATTTGATGAATTTAATATAGAAGGTTATTAAGGAAATTTTATCCATGATTTTGGATAGTGGATAATTCTTGGAATAAATGTGTAGAAAAGATTGAAATTCGGTTGGTGAAGTATATTCACGATTTTGGACAGTGAATATATTTTTAAGTAAAATGGATATGGTTTTGGGAAAGCGATATTATAAAATGAAGTTAATTGTTTTAACAATGTTAAAAATGTATTAACTATCGAAATCATAGATTTCAACATTCATTGTTGGAATAGACGTTTTCGAGCAATAGGGAAATGATGGACTATAACACTGTTGTTATAGTAAATAATTTCCGAAAGGAAATGTTTTTGTCTAGTATTGGGATATATATATATATCTATCTTATTTTCGAATCCCTATACTAGTGATTTTGAGTTGTCGTAACGATGTTTTACGCAACATTCGTTTTGACTCAAATAAATGTGCTTAAGAGAATGTTTTCCTTAAAGAATGAAATATATACTTAATTTTGATTTTAAGTATATTGAATATTTTCTAATGTTGAAAATAAATAGATTTGTGAACACTTATTTTTTTTAAATAAGTATGGAATTGCTTTTCCAATATGAAAAGAACGTTTTGAGAATTTATCCTTGTAAAGATAAATCGAAAGTGAATATTGAAATCGATTGAAAATCGTATATCAGTAGATATTTTGAAAATATAAATTCACTATGGAATTTATAAAAGAAATGGAAATCTGTTTAAAAATAAACGTTGATTTATTTTTGAAGTATGGGAATTTTATATCTAGTAAAGATATTTTGGAAAATAAATAATTTGGGAAAAATTATTTGGAATCTGATGATGTTGCGCATCTTTATTGATAGTTAAATAACCGACTATCAATAATTACCTTGAATGGGTATTTGTTGTGAATTGTTTGAATTTGAATGCCACACTTATTTTTGAATAAGCGCTCACTATTCGGGTTAGCCGGGAAAGGACCATGGGGTCGTATAACCCATTCCAAATATGTGATACGTCGTTATGAATCGCATTTGATGACCAGTGTTGAAGACCGGATATTTTTTAAAATGGAAGGATTACCGTCGAGTTACTCTACATCGGCTGATCTCCGATTTAGAGGTTTTATCACCCTTAGTGACGGGAAGTCCGGACGTGATTAGAAAATTATCTGGATGTGCAAGGGCTTCGTGAGAAGTGCCTTCGGTTCTGTTCGATCCCGGAACAGACTTGTATGGATTGTATGTCTGACGTTACAAATTGAGATATAAAGCTGATTTCTTTCAAATACATTTCTGTTGGTGGCTGAGAATTTATTCTCTTAGCTTAACACCCTTCTCTGAGACGTACGAGCTTAGAGGTTATGTAGTTGAAATTTATCAGCAATATACTCCCAATTTGGTAACGTGGCATACTGAGTGTTGCTGTGGAATGATCAGTGTTTGATCATTTGCGATATGATCATTTGTTTGATTTTATATCTTTGTGATCATAGGTTGATCATTTGTTTGACCCGAAGCATGGCTTTGTAGAAAGCGTAGCTTTGTGGACGAGACTTCGTCGAGCCTCACACCCCAGAAATGGTCAAAACAGGAAGGATGCAGCAAGGTTCTAGGGAGTAGCGCCCCTTAGTGTATGGCATTCCTTCTGGATAGAGGTGGTATCATGGTATAGAGCCCAGATACTTAACCTATGTGGTTACTGCATTATTATTATTATGTGGTTGTTGGAAATCGAGGATCCTCAGGAAGATCGGTTACGATCGGGGGATGGCATACGCGTGTCAGTAGTTACCTATTTTTACGGAGGTAACCCGACCTTGTGTTGGCAGAGATCCGGTTAGGTTCTCGGGACGTCATTCCAGAGGCGTTCTTTCGTGGCATAGGAAGTTCCTTAGCCTGACCATTTGTTGGAAATCCAAAGAAACAATACGAGCCTTGTACGGTTTTAGTTGTAGAACCTGCCATTTAATATGGTAGCTATAGTAGGCATACTATAATGGTACCTATGCTGGCTAAGATTTATATTGTACTTTCAAAATGATTTCTACACTATGCACTAATAATAATATCAAAAATGATTTGATTCTACGTAGTAAGCATCTTTGACTATCATAAGAAGAAATCTTCCCCAATTCTGCGTTTGCATTGTGTGTGTGGCGGGAGGTCTTATGGTAGTTTCATTTTCCAAAAGCATTGCGAAATTGACTTTAAAATATTCCTTTGTTGTTTTAAAGAATAACTGTTTTACGATCTCACACCAGTCACCATGACTGACTCGGAGTTTATTGTTTCCCTTCTAAACTCTGGGTGCCCACCAATTTCCACACGGGCAGCCTAGAGTTATGTTATCAGGATATTCTGGATATTGGAAGCAAGCTGGATGGCGTAACGTATCATCCGTACTTATTTATTTATTCCGCTGTGTATTCTGTATAAGGACAAGTTTATATAACTGTCCATTGTTGTATATGACTCTGATTGATGTATGTATAAACTGATATAATTCTTTTGTTTAAAGATTATTCATTTATCTATTATATATTGTTCCGCTGCGATATGTGAGATTCTGATATTGTTTTCTGTTCTGATGTTGTTATGTTGTTCTTCTTTCTTTCTCTTCTATCTTTTCTTCTACTTTTTCTTTTAAAACCCTCATGCTTCGTTTTTCCGTGCATCTTGAGTTAATCAATGGAGATTAGTGTTTAATCAAGGGTACGGATTTGCGGACCATGACAGATGTAGACTCAATTACGGTTCAAACCACTATAAATCTGTTGTCTTTTTACCGTTTTACTGCTATTTTCAACTTGTATTCTGTTCCCGTACCAACGGGTGGTGCTTTCACGACTCTATTACACACACCGGGTGTTAGCGTTCACTTTTCCTCGTTAACAGGAAGCCTGAAGTATATATACAAACCTGGGATTGATTTTAGAATTAAGTGCAGTATACGTAAAAAGTTCATAGATCAGTAGACAAGCACAGAAAATTTCCTAAGGCTTAAGCTATCGAAAGAAAATTGAAAATGTTAGCTGAGTTGCACAAGAATGCAGTGGTTAAGCAACTTTTGTTTTGCTATACCATATGCATGCATTTAGAATATACAAATAACATAACAAAACAAAAAATAATGTGTGTTTAATTATTTTATTTTTTAGAAAACCTTTAAACAAGAAAACATGACCATGCTACTATATGCTTAAAATCAAAAAAGTCTACTAAAGTATACTATAACACATGAAACTATGGTACTGCTGTATGAGTTCAAATTAGAGGACCTGTTGCTATATGTTTAAATCAAGAAATTCAGATTTAATTACCCAAAAATGTGCAAAATACAGTTCGAACATTAGGTCCAAGGAAACAAATTTGGTGCAACATGCTAAAGATGTTATAAGACTTGATCTTGGTGCAACATGTTATAAGACTAACTTATCGAATTTGGTGCAACATGCTAAAGATTTTCAAAAAACAATACATAATAAAATATTAACATAAACAGAAAATATAGCTGCTCCAACGTCTAAAGATATCGAATAATACACTTCGGATGGCACACATATCCACCCACTCCAACATCAACAATGGTCTCTGTAAATTGATGATTTATTTTGCTAGTTCTCTCATCTGGTAGTAGTATATTGTCCAACACCAATTTTTCATGTGTGGATGGTACAGATTTCCCATGGATTTTGGACGATGTAGAATCTCGGCATACAGTACCTGTTGAAATAAAGATGTCTAGATCTATCCAACAAAATAACTGCTCGAAAGCAACTAAAAATAGAAAGCTTGTAATAAATAAATGTTGCTATTATGTCTAAATCAGAGTTGAGGATTTCACATTTTTTATTGTTCGCTACATTGGTTGAATTCTGGAACTGAGAAGCAACGAATTCAGGAGCATTGAACTGTGTGGCGCGTCCTCCATCAGAAGAATTGACCGGTGCGCGAAGTCGATGTTCGATGTTTCCCACCATGTTGATCAGAACCTCCATTTTCCCAGACAAATTTCCCACTGTACCCTCCAAACTTCCCACCCTCATTTTCAACTCATCATGCTCTCCATGAACATGTCTGGGTAGTTTCTCTACAATGGCACAAGCCTTAACTTTAGTCTTTAGTATAACGGTCCCAACACTGCGGCTCCTACCCCTTGCATCCTTACCTAGCACTTGTAATAAGATGTCTTCATCCACTGTCAATTTTTCTTCATCACTATCAGTGATCTTTTCCTTCGCTTTCGCAATTTGATCCTAAAATATGATAATACTTATATGAATAAAGAATTTTATAGAATATGCAAGTTAGTATTTTTTAACTTACGAAGTATGAAGAAGTGGCATCTGATATGCTACCATCTTTTTTCGTGTGTGTCTTCTCCCATACTTGACGACGATTGATATTTGTTGATGGACTAGCAGCGATCTGCAATACATAAAATATGTTAGTTGTGATTTTGACCATTTTTGAAAATGAATATAAATTACCATTTCTTGTTCTATTTTAGCATGACTTTTACGTCCTGCATGATGACCATAACTGAGCAATGCTCTGTTCTTTTTGCCTGACTCCCTTCTTCCGCTCGCTTCAAGCGTTGCTTCATTTTTTATGAACTTTTCCCAATCTTCTTGAGCAACTGTAGGTGGGCAATTTTTCAACCGTTCTTCGTCATTGTTGAAAGTGTCATAATAAGCTGCTCTCAAATTTTTCTTGTATCTCCTAAAAGCCTCGGCCATTCTCTTTAAAAACTAAGACCTTTAAGCTTCATTTTTTTTCTTTTCTTTTTATTTGTTCTTTGACATATTTGTTACTAGTAAGCAATGATATTATAACTGATACTGAAATACTTCTTTGACATATTTGTAACCGGTATGCAATGACAATTTTCTGTACACCACATTGTACATGCTGCAAACTTCTAGGTTCTTTATTGGAAAAGTCAGCCATATAACCTTCAGCTTGCCATGGATTAGATCATAAGATACTCTTTGTGCTAAATGTGCGATAAAGTTATCATTTCATCTCATTCTACAGTAGCTAGGTCTTGATATTCAACAAATTATATGTATTTTTGAGTAATCTTGTCCCCTTACAGAGAATCTCAAATGGAAGAACAGTATGATATAAAAGTATATTCATCCCAAAAGCAAGGTGCTGACAAACTATATGTTAATTAAACAACACCCTCCAGGAATCAATTGTAATGTGTCATTATCATGTTGATCGCTAAGTAGATCAAATTACTGGCTATTAACTGTTATAACAATATGGGATCATTCGGAAACAAGGGGTCTACTGATTACATCAATTGCTAAAAATTTTATGCATCCTTCCCATATAGCCTACTAACAGCACGAGAGAAACGTTCACCTAAGTGCTTTTACATCATTGATCTAAAAAGAGTCTACATATAGATAGATCATCTAGATGAAATAGAGAAAGTGCATCTGGTACACATTTTATTTAACAAACATAATAGTCAGATGTATACATATATTAAATAATATAGCTGTTCAAATTCAACAAAAAACTTAATATAAATTGAAAACTCAAAAATTCCCCAATGCACCGAAAGTATGCATCATCAATGGGCACAACCGAGTAAATTTAGGAGGCGTGGTAGTAAAATAAAAAACACAACTTAGGCAGCAGCAACCACAAACATCGACGTAATTCTTTAAGAGGCATAGGAGCAACGCTAAAAATCCAGCTCGGGCAGTACACACATGAGTGATTCAATACTTGAGATTTTCAAAAATATGTACCAAATATGTACCAATATATGCATTAAAGATCAATACTTGAGTGATTCAAAAATATTTAGACAAGTATTCAGATATGGAAGCTAATCGAGTGATGGATTTTAGTTTAAATTGGTTCCAAACAAAAATATTTACTTACCACCAATTCGTTCCAAACGTTGTCCTTGTATATTCTGGGTACTTTATCCAACTTATATATGATATCGGCACATGAGCTCTTACTAGTTTATCAATCATAGTAGTGATTTTTCCAGTGTTATCTGAGATCGGAATACCAAGTAAGTTATGATCAACTTTCTTTGCCTCTGAACATGACGAATGTGAAGATGTTGGATTTTCTGACATATTTTCCTGCAAAATATAATATTACTAACTATTTTATTAGTATACAGTACAACTACATATTATTATATACAAAAAGAAAGAAATACCAACGGTGCATATATCAATCTAAATACAGGGTTCATGCATTGTCATTAATCAAACTAAATAATGGCATTTAAAAAATAAATTAAGTGGAAATCCTTTTCAACGCATGAAGTATTATCTTCTTCTCAAATGACACACATCCTCTCAGTTCATTAATGTGAATAACTCATAAACAAAAGGAGTACAGTAAGTAAAATATTTTTTACCATTCTTATTTTTTTATGCCCTTCTTTGTTTTCACTTACCAATTTGCACACACTTTTAGGATGTTTGCTTTCTCTTTGCATTTAGAAAATACATGAAACCTTGTTAGAATATTTTTGGGTGAAGGCTAGGCCATGAAAAAGCTTATAATAACATATAAAATTAAAGAAATCATGGTTCCTTTGTCACTATAATTAAAGAAATCATGAGTTAAATCAGTTTATTCATATGCATCTAAGGTACAAAATATTTTAACCACTATGATTGAATATGTATAAGTAGAATGGAAATCCATTAATCGCACGAACTTTCTTAAAAGAAAATATAACTCATTTCCTATGCATTGATGCAATCAATGTAAAAGCAAATAATGAACTTAAGTATATAAAGATGAGATAAAAGACTTGATACTCCATTATTAGTGCTCAATAATTCCATAAAAATATATAGTCAAATAAGAAATTAAAAGTTTAAATGGTGCACATGAATCTACATTAGTGAAATCAAATTCAAAACAAATTTTAACACAAAGTATGTAGATCTTTGAAGCAAACACAACGCAAATTCATCTTACAACATGAAAAGATAAAATCAGTAATATATATGCACAAACATAAATGGCGCATTAGCATTATTGCTATGATCTTTTGTTAGATAAAGAAATGGGTGAATCATAGCAACCTTCTCATAAATATGATAATACCTCAATTTTGTTGGTTTTAATGTGTTATCTCCATACTGCTCACTTTAGAACCACACATGGTGAAGGGAGATTGAAGATGCATGCTCAATCTTGGATCAAGCTACATTAATTTGATATATAGAAGGTATAAATACATTGGAAAAAAATGAACTTTGAGCTTCAAATGTTCACCAAACAAAACAAAATAACTATAAAATTTCCCATGCATGTTCCCATTATCAATATGAAACCTACAAAATCTAAAATTTTTATAAAAAAAACATTCATTGATCCCCTTTTCTTGTTTTGGTTTAAAATTCAACAATAAAAAAGTAAATTCCGACCTCTCAAGTTACATTTATCCTACAAAGAAAATGCAAAACAAATCGTGGAAATTAGCCATAAGGGTCTCTTTAGCAAGTGGAATTAGTTTCTAGGACACACAACTAAAATAATTACTTTCAAGGACAAAACGTAAAATAATTAGTTTCTAGGGCCTAAAAACCTATGAAATTATGTCCTTGAAAGTAAATGGACTACTGACTTTGTCCTTGAAAGTAATTATTCTGCTGACTTTGGCCTTGAAAGTAATTTCTTTGAATATGTGTCCTATAAACTAATTGGACTGCAAAGTTTGTCCTTCTGGTGAAATGCCCCAAACATATCACCGTACTCATTTTCGTTTCTTGTTGATTTAAAACAATAGCGGGCTTGGAGATTTTTCTCTATCGGATCTTCACTGCTGTAGATGAAAGAGTCTGACTATGGGGATAATGGAGCAAGATTAGTTGCATTGTCTGGTTTTTGTTTGAAGAAAGAGGACTGATATTTCTCCCCTAAAAGAAATGATTGGTTGGAGGGTGAAGAACGTGGATAAGAACATGAGAAACGCAACTAAAAGGGTATTTTAGGTATTTCAAAACCATACATACACACAATCGTGCAATTAAAAATATTCAGACACACAATCATGTGATGTACGAATACTAATAAGTTAACATATGGATTTGGTAAGGTCTTCTAATATTTCATTGTCTTTAAAAGCTGATTGATAGACGGTAGGGAACTCAATGTCATCCACATTTCTAGTCAACCGTTTTGGTGTATGCAAGACCACAGACCATCCGTTATTTTTTAAATCTTTTGAGTAGAACACTTGACTCGCTTCTGATGCAAGAATAACTGGCTCATCATTCACTTTATTTTTGTTCTTCAATTTTCCTAAATTAACCATGATCAGGTTTGAAATGGGATCTATTTTGCAACCATTGACCTTATCCTCGACCTTTACCCAATCACAATAAAAACTGTTTGTTTGAAATTAGTGTAATCCAACTCAAGTATCTGTTGAATGACTCTGTAATACGTTGTTTCTGCTTCCTTATAATTTTTATCCTTACCACTCGCTCTAAATTTTGTAATTGCTCTCATGCATACACCGCTATTTTGTGTTACCATACGGTCTTCGTACATTTTAGTGGAAAATGAAAATCCATTCACTTGGTACTTCATATAACTACGCGTTATGAACTTCGGCCCGTGCACTAGCCGCCATAGAATTGGATGAACATCGATGGTCTTTAACAACTACATAAAACAAAATAAGTCAAAAAGCATGGTCACAAAGGTGTATTGCCCACTTATAAACATGTGAAATTCTGAAGACGATGTAATACCTCATTATGTAACCATAGAGTAAAACTTTGAATGGCTTCCACAGTCGTAACCCTGCCTCGAGGTTGAAATCTAGTACTTTTCACATAGGAGTTATACCTCCTACGAAAAACACATATCAAAATGTATATATAAATTGAATTAGAAAAATTGAAATTCCGGACAAGTTCATGAACTTACTTCTTCCATTCATCCAATCCATCGTACTTATTAAGGACCCATCTACGCACTTGTTCAAACTGCACTTGGGTTAACATTGTGTCTTTACCATTATCCAGAGGTATCTCACCAGCAAACTCATCGTCCTCATCTAAAAACGCTTCGTGGTTATGTTTATGATTGCCATCACCTCCGTTTGGCATATATTCCATGCAGTAAAGACTAGCTTCTTGTACGATATATCCTTCTGCAATACACCCTTCAATGTATCTTTTGTTGTGCACATATCCTTTATATGTTTTCATCAACCTATGAATATGATCAATTATATACTGTAGACGGTAGCTATTTATATCAAATAATGATGTACATAACTGAAATTAGAAATTTACCGTTCAAAGGGATACATCCATCTATATCTGACAGGGCCACAAATCAACGCTTCATCGGCTAAATGGACCATAAGGTGGACACTGATATCAAAAAATGCAGGTGGAAAATGTTTTTCTAAAACACACATTGCTTCTACTAAGCTAGCCTTTGCTTTTAAAGATGTTCCGTATTGATCATCTTTGAACACAAAATGTTAAAGAATAAACTAATACGACGAACAGCATTTCGTAGATCCTTATGTTGTGGATAAGAATGTTGAAGCAATACCGGAAGCAAATGTTGCATTATGACATGGTAATCATGTGACTTCATATTTCTTAGTTCAGGAGGATTGATGCTCGCATTGTTGTGGAAGTTAGAAGAGAATTTGTTAGGCACTTTCAAAATTTTCAAAACGGTGCAAAACCGTATCTTTTCTTCTTTCCTCAAAGTGAAAGTTGCCTTTGGTATGATTATTTAATTTGTTTCAGGATCTTCCATCATCCACAACTTTTATTTTATACCCATGATTTTCAAATCCTTGCGTGCATTGATGCCATCTTTTGACTTATCTTTATGGCCCATAATGGTGCTGATGAGATGCTCCGTGACATTCTTCTCCGTATGCATAACATCAATATTATATCAGATCAAATTTGCTTTCCAATATGGTAAATCAAAAAAGATAGACCTCCTATACCATCCAGAAACATTGTCAACTTCTTCATTGGTTGACTTTTTTCCGTTTTCGACCAATTTCTTCTTTTTGTTTACCAACTTTCATTTTAATAATCGCTACTTTCTTTTCAACTTGAAAACTAGTCAATGGCCATTAAGGACGACGAAGTTCTTGTTCGTTATTGAAATTTGTCTTATCGTATCGAAACTTGTGTTCGTTAGGAAGAAACATTCGATGTCCCATGTAACACATCTTCTTACTTTCAGGAAGATGATAAAAACAAGTGTTTTCCCCACAAACAGGACATGCAAAGTAACCGTGAGTTGTACATCCCGATAAAGTCCCAAAGCAGGGTGATCATGGATTGCCCACAACACCCTAGCTCTCATTTTGAACTCAGATTTATTTAACGAGTCAAATGTAATGACTCCTTCCCATAACTGCTTTAACTCATCTATCAACGGCTGTAAATAAACATCAATATCCTTCCCTGGTTGTTTTGGCCTAGAAATCAACAATGTTAACATTGAGAACTCCCTTTTCATGCACATAGACGGAGGAAGATTACATGGTACTACAATTACTGGCCAACAAATGTAAGGGTTAGAGAGAGAAGCATGTGGACAGAAACCATCTGTTGCTATTTCAAGTGTGACATTTCGTGGCTTGGCAGCAAAAGTTTTGTCAAAAGAATCTGTGGCTTTAGATTGAGAAGTGTCACATGGATGACGCATTACGGTTGGATCAGACTTGGCACGACCATGCCAGGTCATCGCATCTGCTATCCATGGTACAGTATACAATCTCTTCAATCTAGAAAATAAAGGAAAATGTCTTAATGTCTTTCGAGGTACTTTGGTGCATTTTCTCTCTTCGTTGACCGATGTCATATATTTTGGTTCATTGTAATTTGTACAAGAAACTTTGTTCGCATCATCTTTCCAATACAATATGCAATCATTGATGCATGCAGCATAAGTTTTGTAATTCATCCCAACTTGCTTAATGATCTTCTTCACGTCGGAGTACTTTGTCGGCAGCGTGTTACCTTCGGGAAGTAACTCCTTTATTTGTTCGAGGAGTGCAGTCACACCATTATCTGAAAAGCCGTATTGGGTCTTCAAGCTATTCAGTTTCACAATGGCATACAGCTTCGTAATCCCTTTTGAACATGAAGGATAAAGTGGCTCTTTTACGCTACCAAAAAGTGATTTATACTTCTTACTTTCATTGGCCTGCCAATCTGGATAATCGGTACACTGCTCTCCAACATTAGCATGATCAGGCAACGCATTTTTAGGTTGAAAATGATGAAATCTATCTGCATCATTGACCAGATCTTCCATCCTAATATGTTCAGACTCGTCGGTAATTGTGGCATGACTAACTGGTTGTTGTTTGTAACGATCCCGGATTTTAACCAAATTTAAATTGATAATTAATTTAATTTTTGAATTAAATTTGTGAAATGAATCAATAAAGGGATGCGAGTTTTCCCGAACTCAAATAAATTTTGTATAAATCAATTAAATTTAAAATATTGTGTATATATGTATATATGTGAATATATATGTATACGTGCATATATGAGTAAAAATTGAATATGTATGTATATTTTGATTTGAATTTAAATCTTAGATAAATGGTTTAATAATAATAATTGATAATAATAATAATTAGAATTGATGGTTAATAATGATTTGAATTTATGAAATAAATACAAGACGATAAGTATTAAAGTAAAATAATAATATCTGAGTTAGAAATAGAAATAGAAATGAATATTGTTGATTTGAAATCACTAAAATGAATATATTGAGAATAATATTGGATTCATTAAACTTTTATACATAGTTAATTGTTAGTAATGAATGATTTGATTTCATATCATTTGTTATAGAATTGTATTAAGTACAAAATAAATTGTAAATAAGAATTTATGAAAGTTTTAAATATATGTGTATATCTTTTGCAAGTATAAATGCATATGTAAATATAAAAGTAAGACAAAAGCAAAAACAAATACATAAGTATGCAAAGAAACAAATAATTAAGAAAAAGTGATGATGCAAATCTTTGTGCAGCTGAAATGGAGGGGAGGATGTAAATTGTACAACTTTAATTAATGAAAACATAAAGGACTCTAGTAAATTAATGCTATATCATCTATCTGCCGAAAGCAAAAGAAGAAATACATGCTCAATAATAAAACAAGTAAACATATCTATGAAGTTTGCAAGACATGACAGTAAAGTGTTTTCATGTACAAGCAAAAAGGAATAAAATATATAAAATAACATACACAATCACTGCAGTCATACCTCTAATACATCTCTAGCATAACTAAAGTCAGTTCATATTGTTGTACAAATAATACTGCATACTTCTCTTTTATATGCATCACCTCCAACCTAAATTCGTTCAACAACTAAGCAAATCAAAACCCAAGATTAAAAAATCTGGAAACAAGGCAATGTCTTCAGCCTTGAAAAGCAAAGCAAATGCAAAAGCCTGTTTCAAAGAAAAATCAAAGCTCTGTTCTCCTCCCTGTAAAACTTAAATTAAAACTGGAACTCAATGCAAATAAGACTCAACTCAGTGTAAACCAGATTTCAGTGTTGAAAATATTCAAGTTTCAAACTTCAACCTAATCATGTTTTGAATCTGGAAAATCAAAGCTCAGACAAAATCAAAACAACATGCTCTATTCATCTTCCCAGATCAAGGTGAGTAACATTTTAAAATTTAAAACCAAGTCTGCTTGCTTGTGAAGTCCTGAGATGGATGATGTTTTGTTTATGCATAATAAGTGATAACTCTGTGGTTATGAAAATATGTAGTCTGCATATCTGATTTGTATATCTGTGGCATTGAACAGCTCATTTCTTGTTCGAAGCTTACAAACTTTGATCAAAATCCCAAAAATATTTTATCTGTTCAATATTAATCCTTGGATTTGTAAACAAAATAAGTTGTTTAAACTTAAATCATGATATAGGATTTGTCTTAAGCTTCATTATGGAGAGTTTGCTCTGTAAACTCAGTTTCACAGTAAAAAGATAAATCATATGATAAATTCAAATATTTTAAAACATTAATTCGATCATATAATATGAATCTACATTCAAAGATAAGATTTTTAAAATGAAAATGGGAATTTTTAGATAAGTATACAAGGTGCAGTTCATCAATGAACTAAAAAATGGTTTTTATCAATTTCTGATGATCAAACGAAATTTAGATGTTGAATTTTTGTTTAAAGCTAGTTTGATGATCGACGATTTCAGGAAAAATATGAACTCAATTTATAAATCACTGTGGCGTTAGGAATTGATAAATCTAGGGTTCGATAGTTTTTTTTTGTTGATGTGATTCTCGGTGGAGCCGCGTTCTCCTTAGAGAATTCTATTCGATCGCACCTGGGGGGTTAGTTCTATCGTCGTATGGTGGAGCCGTGGACGTGGTGACGTGGTGTCTGGTGGACGAGATGGTCGGAGCGATGGGTTTTTCTGATTTGGGTTTTGGGTTCTAGTTTGATCGAGGAGCTCGATTTCGATTTCGAACTTGCTGTGGATTTTGGGTGATCGAAATCGAAGGTGATGGTGGTCGTCGACGTGCTGGTGGTTGCTGCGATGGTCGGAGACGACGAGGTCGCTGGTGCATGTGCACAGCGATGGAACGGTGTCAGTTGTTTGGGATGTGCCTGGTGATGTTAATTTTGTTGAATTGGGTAGAAAGGAGCACTCGAGTTTTTCTCGAGCAATAGCGTGTGTTGCGCGAAGCAGCAGGGGTTTTGACTCGGAGTAATATGGGGTTTGCCTCGGAAAAAAAAATAAAAAATAAAAATCTGTAGTGTTTGTTTTAAAAATTTAAACTGAAGTTTAAAAATGAAAAAAAAACAGAGTTTTAACCAAGTTTGAAACCTAAATTTGAATCTGAATTCAAGTAGTTTGAACCTTAGATTTGAAATGATTTTAAATTTGAAATTTAAATTTGGTTTTAACAACTTTTAAGTGTAAAGGTATTTTGAGTTTTGAATTTAAACTGAAAGTTTAAAATGGTAAAATAGACATTTGAAATAAGTTTAAATCTAAGTTTTAAATTTAAACTGTCGAACTATTTCAAAGTTTAAGCCGGTTTATTTGTTAAAAGGTAATTAATGATTGATTAATGGAATTCATCTAAGGATTGATTATGCAATTAAAAATGAATAAAACAAAGGGATTAAATCTAATTAGGTAATAAATGAAAGGTTTATTTAAATCAATAATAAGGATTTATTAATTACAAATTAAAGAATGATTTATTAATTTAAGACTAATTGATAAATGGAGGTGATTAAGATTTAATTAATTTATTAATTACGAATTAAGGATTAATTTATTTATTAAAGATAATTAATTAAAGGATAATTATTTAATAATTAAAGGTTGATGAATTATAATTAAAGGTTAAAGATATTTATTAATAAATGATTAAAGAATAATTAAGCAAAATAATATATAATTTATCGATGTTGATTAACCAGAATTAGTAATTCATAAGAAATTTATCTGATTTGAATTAATCAGACAATTAACTGACCTTACTTATGAATGTTTGGATTCTATTGGATGATTTGATTGTTTGATATCTCTAATATATGATGCTTTGTGATACATCCTGATTTATGTTGTGATCTGTAGTTTACTTACCTGTGATATATATATCTGTGATCTGTGAATGAACGATAAGCGTGATATTTAATACCGCTTATCAACTATATTTTTGTATTCTGATCTGTGATGATTGTATGATGTTGCACTATTGTGTATGAAACCCCTGGACCACACCTTTACACACACAATATGGATTTCACGTGGAAATCGATTAAGTCACAGATAATTTAAATTTGATGTTTTTGAAATTGAAATTTCAATTTCAATTGATTTTGAAAATTTGAAATTTGGGTTTAAATGTGAAAAGATTTGAAATGGAATTTCAAAGATAAAAGTTATTTTGAATAACTTAATCAAGTTTTGGAAATTTAAATAATTTGATTTAAATTGAATTCAAGTTTGAAATTGAATCCTATGATTTGAAACTAGGGATTAAAGATGTTATCAATGGGTTCATATGAATTTGAACCATTTTAAAATATTAGTTTGAGAATTTGAATTTAACCCAAGGATTGTAATCCGTATAAATGAATCAGATTACCAAATTGAAAACTGTTTGTTTAAAAAGAATAAAAGTTTTCAGATAAGGAATGAAATTCCAGTTTAATTAAAGGAATTTCAAGATTGAATTAAAATTAAAATGATTTTCCAAGTTATGAATAAATTCTTTTTGAAAGCTATGAATGAAATCTATTTATTTTTAACAGATTTAAAATGATGTTTTGTTTAAACCATTCGAAATGAAATTGTTTTGAAAGCTATGAGTTAAATCTTTGATTCAAAGATTTAACGAGTTAAACTGAAATGGAAATCGATCTGGAAAATCTATGAATGAATCTTTGTGAAATTAAGTGAACTTTGTGAATTGGATCTTTTTGTTTAAAAAGATCAAAATGGTAATTTGTTAAACCATTTGAAAAGAAAGTTTTGGGTAATAAATTGTGACTTAATCGAAAACCCAATGTCCATATATTTTTGAAATTAACGCTCACTATTCAGGTTATCCGGGAAAAGACCTTTGACTCATATAACCCATTCCGAATAGTGATACGTCGTATATGGATGGCATTTGAAGACTGGTGTTGAAGACCGGATATTTTTTCGAAAATGAAAGGACAACCTGTCGAATGTCTCTGCACCGAGTTGCTCCGTTAAAGAGATTTATATCACTTTTTTTGTGACAGGAAGTCCGGACGTGATTGGAAATTATCCGGATTTGCAAGGGCTGCGTGAGAAGTGCCTTCGGTTCTGTTCGAACCCGGAACAGACTTGTATGGTTACATGTCTGACATTACACTTTGAGATATAAAGCCGATTTCTTTCAAATACATTTCTGTTTGGTGGCGGAGAATTTATTCTCTTAGCTTAACACCCTTCTCTGAGACGTACGAGCTCAGAGGTTATGTAGTTGAAGTTATCAGCGATATATCCCAATTTGGTAATGTGACATGCTGAGTGTTGTTGTGTGATGATCAGTGTTTGATCATTTGTGATATGATCATTTGTTTAATCATTTATCTTTGTGATCATAGGTTGATCATTTGTTTGACCCGAAGCATGGCTTTGTGACAAAGCGTAGCTTTGTGGATGAGACTTCGTCGGACCTCACACCCCAGAAATGGTCAAAATAGGAAGGATGCAGCAAGGTTCTAGGGAGTAGCGCCCCTTAGTGTATGTCATTCTTTCTGGATAGAGGTGGTATCATGGTATGGAGCCCAGATACTTAACCTATGTTGATACTGCTTATTATGTGGTTGTTGGAAATCGAGGATCCTCGGGAAGATCGGTTACGATCGGGGGATGGCATACGCGTGTCAGTAGTTACCTATTTTTGCAGAGGTAACCCGGCCTTGTGTTGGCAGAGATCCGATTAGGTTCTCGGGACATCATTCCAGAGGCGTTCCTTCGTGGCATAGGAAGTTCCTTAGCCTGACCATTTGTTGGAAATCCAAACTCCAATACGAACTGTGTACGGTATTAGTTGTAGAACCTGCCATCTAATATGGCAGCTATAGTAGGCATAATATAATGGTACCTATGCTGGCTAAGATTTATATTCTACTTTCGAAATGTTTTCTACACTATGCACTAATAATAATATAAAAAAAATGATTTGATTTCGCATAGTAAGCATCTTTGACTATCATAAGAAGAAATCTCCTCCAATTCTGCGTTTGCATTGTGTGTGTGGCGGGAGGTCTTATGGTAGTTTCAATTTCTAAAAGCATTGCGAATTGACTTTAAAATTCTCTTGTTGTTCGTTTTAAAGATAAACTGTTTTTGTTGCTCACACCAGTCCCATGACTAATCCGGAGTTTATTATTTCTTTCCTAAACTCTGGGTGCTCAAAATTTTCTACACGAGCAGTCTAGAGTTGGGTTTTTCAGATATTCAGATTTAGTAGATTATCTGGAGCTAGTTCAGTCTTTGGATCGGACTGCACTTGCTTATCGTTGTGCATCGTTATTGGGAGTTCGAGCTATTTTTGGATTGGCGCTTTGGAGATGGAGATTATCCATTGCAGATGTTATCGTTTTCTTTTCCGCTGCTGTTTCTTGTATCATATCTCTGATGTATATTGATATTCATTGTATCACTCTGTTGTATCAGATATTGTATCAGATATTGTATATCAATATATTATTCTTATTCCGCTGTGTTATTTACTTAATGTTGTTATAAGCTCCGACGACTCGGATTTGAACGGTCGAATCTACGGCATTCGAGTACGATGTAAAGTATGGATGTTGATTTTCGAGCTGGCAAAATCCTAAATCGTTACATTGTTTTTCCATCTCCGCCCTTTTTCCCCCATGAAAATACGACACTGTATACGATTGGATAATACCACATCTAAGCAAATGAAAATGAATGTCATCTAATTTGATCGTCTTCATATTTTTGCACCGGGTGCAAGGTCATAAATACACTCCTTTCTTACCACCATTTTCTACAACAAAACTAATGAACTTCCGCACCCTGTCTATATAGTATGTAGATCTTAGATCAGATTTGTTTATCCATTATTTGTCTACACTGAAAGACATACTGCCCTCCTATATCATATATAACAGAACATGAGACGTGAATATAATTTTACCTTGGCATAAATGAAGAATATTTGTTGTCCCATTATATATGTAAGAAAGTGGTATTAAGATCGTATAATCCCTACATGTAATTAATATTTAAGATTTGGTAATACAAGTAAAATCCAATTCTTGAAAGGTAAGGAAAACCGATAATGAAAACACAAACCTTTCAACATGCAACAGTAGCTTTTTTATTGTTGATGCGGATTGACATGGACGTATTAACTCATAATATCATACATGCATTTAATTTAAATACAGACATACGCGATGAAAGAGGAGCAAAATAGTCTAGTATAGATACCACAAATACAAATGACATGCCAAGAAATATGCAATTACCAACGTATAAATATACAAATACAAATGACATGCCAAGAAATGACAAAAAATATTTTAAAATATAAAATTTTGGAAATAACAATAATATATATATATAAATACATACATTTTTTAAACGTATAAATCAATAAAATAATATGTTTAACATATAATTTCCTTAAACTTTAGAAATATTATCATAAAACTAATTTGAAACAATATCTATCATTTTAAATAGTTAGAATATGAAAATAATGAATATATGATTATTTTTAACTATTCGAAAATAATTTTTGAATATATTTTACTACGAAAACATAACATTTTAACATGCTAAAATAAAAAATATATATGTTTAACATTAGCATATTACATTGTACGTCGACTATTTAACTTTGTATATTTGACAATTTATTTTATAACATTACCGTGTGCAACGCACGGGTTACACACTAGTATAATATTAATCTAGTGACATGTAAGGTCAAAAATCATGACCTACAACACTAAAAATTAAATCACAACTGCACACGAATGAACAATTTAATATTTAAGATGAATTCAATCTACTTTACAGTCCTAAGTACCAGCAGCTTTTAGAATAAAATTCAAAACAATTATATGAAAATTGCAACATGCATTGAAATGCAAAGCTAGGTTCATATGTAGTCCAAATATGCCATAAACTTGAACAACACAAAAGAAAGATGAATTTCTTTGTGATTAAGAAATAATTATTATAATTAATAAATAAATAATTTTAAAATTAAAATTAAAAATAAGAATCAAACCCGAGGAACCAATATTGCATCTGTGAGGTATAATGTCTCGTGCACAAAAACTCACTTGTCCAAATTTAATGTGATACCCAGACCAATCATAATGATTACATAATATGAAACTAAATTATAGATCACAAACCCATGATAAAATAAATACTACAATTCACAGAATGAAAACATACATCTGAACACTTCAGCTAATAGGTCTCTTTGTCTGAACTTTCCTGGGCAATTTCTTCTTAACCGTACTGACATAATCAAGGCTCCTAAATCCATTTTTCACATTGAGCCAATCTTCTAGAAGCATTGCCCTCTACTCTTTTAGCTCGGGCACAGATGTTCTGAAGTGGTCAAAAGCTCTCTCGAACACAGCTGACATAAACCCAACTTGCCAAGCACTACCGCAACCAACCTGAACCCATACACTTATAGCCTACCTTCCTCTGTCCTAGATATTCAAGCCCTTTCAGGATCTTTTCCCTTCAATTTAATCACTCCAGCGTTGTTTCCTCATAACACTTCAGCTCATGCAGCACATACCAGCCTTTAAACGTATAAAATCTTAATGTCACATTCACAAACTATCATATTCCTATTTTACCTACAATTAGGTTGCTACAATATCAAATTGTTGTTTTTCTACAAAAGAGGTTCGGTACCTTCACCACAAAGCCTATAATGTCAAAAACTACAGCAAACTTGACAGGAAACTAAATCCAGTTTTTCTACACTGTTTAACATAGGACCTCAACTTCAACACTGTTTAGCAGATCAAAAGGAAGAAATTAAAAGGAGAAAAAAAATAGAAGCACCATCCCATCAAAACAGGAACAAAACAGTTACAGCTAATTCAATGGATTTTCATCATAATGATCGGAAACTTTGTAAATAAGGATCGAAAATTACCTGAAATGTAAAGCGATGTGAATTAGCGAGCTAGCGAATTAGCGTTTGTGAAGAAAGAAATCTAGATTTAAGAATTAGCAGGAACGAAATAATTTGGGGAAAATGTATCAAAAGTTCGCACCAAAAATTAAGGAGTAGATCTGGGGCGTGTTTTGGCAGTAAAAAGTTCGCACCAAAAATTAGCACGAATTAGATACGGCGAAAACACGTATAAAATTTGATACGGCTAAGAACAGTATCTAAATAGGAGGGAAATTGAATTATTTGGAGGGAAGATGTGCGTATTGGGTGGAAAAGTTTGTGCCAGAAATAGGCACGAAACTAGATGCGGCTTAAAGCCGTATCAAATTTGATACGGCTTTTAGCCGTGTCTAATGCATTAGATACGGCTATAAGCCGTATCTAATTTGGTACGGCTTTAAGCCACATCCAATACGACGGAAGGAGGAGTGGCAAAAACAGCTTTTTGGTGTAGTGTGAATTTGTCAAGAAAGAAAGAGGATATGCATGTGTATTTATGGGGTAAAAATCCTTGTGCATGAAATTACCAAGATACCCCTGTCCACCCTTCATATTTTCGTCCGAACCCCCCTTCATGTGCTTTCCATCACTTCTTGATGTCTTAGGTGTTTAAGTGTGTAAGTGATGGTGAATTAATTTTAAGTTTGCTTATTCATTTTAACTTTTGTGAAAAACACCTTCTTTTCTTACTTTTACTAATAACAATTAATTTTACTTAATTATGGTTAACTTATATGTTATTAATTTGTCATACGTGCATATATATGTCATTTTAACTTTCAATGTTGCAACATTCAAATATAACTTTTATTTGTTAAACCGTTGAAAATCCAGAATCTGAATCCCGGTTATATTTTCAATTTTTAATCAAACTATTTATTTATGTAAAAAAACTTGAAAATAAATTTCTTATCATCTTTAAATTATTAAAACATGCTTATTTATGTTATAAAACCGTATTACATAATATTAAAATCCATTTATAAAAATACGACGTCGATCCGTCAAAATGCAACAAAGTTTATACAAGTTTATAATTTATAAAACCATTATAAATCACTTATTATTATTATATAATAATTAAAATGCATTATTTATCATTTAAAACAATCAACTGAATATTTAAATTAAAATTAAACATTTCTATTCCTATTCAAATTGATAAAATTACGGTTGTTACCTTTTTACCCCTTAAAAGAATAGCTTCCACGAAATTTAACAATAACCCAAAACCAAAAAGAGTTTAACCAAAATATTATCTTTAAACTTAATTCCGTATGATATACACAGATCGTTCGTAATATCTGATTCGATCTTCTACTCAAATACAGAACTTAATTTCTAAACTAGTATTCATCCCTTAATCCTCTAGTGCGGACTTTGATCGGGCTTCTTGATTAGAAACCCTCACTTTCCTTACATAGCTCTTAACTATGATAGAAAATGCAAGTATTCACCCATAAATCCTCATCAATATTCATTTTCCAGAATCGAGTGATCAATTTCTACAAGCTAAGACATCAAGATTGATGGAATTTCTCTAAGCATAGTGCATAGGAGAATTCTACAAGCTATCACTGTGAGTTGTGGTGTATTGTCTCAATTGCTAGAGGATCTTCTCATTCTCTCTTTATGCTAGAGAATCTTCTCAATTAATAAACTTTGAAACAATTTTCATGTCCATGTATGGAAAATGGGATTGGAATTTTAAGAAATTTAATGATCATGAACTATTAGTCAAACTCCCAATTTAAGTATTGTAAATGATGTTATGATAGTTGGAACATTTTAGTTTTAAACCGAGGCATCGAGTGTTCACACAATGAATAAAGTGTAGAAGTAGAGTTTTCTAAGAAGTTGGATCAGATAATATAATGTTCCATAGTTATGTTGGAACCATGAAGCTCTCAACGAAACATTTTGGAGGTATGTTCTTTTATTGAAATCAGGATACTTCTTTTTCTTAAAATCTCTGTATCTGTCCGAATGATGAAACTGAGATTAAGATGTTGAGTTTCCTTCTTTAATCAAGTTAATGATTGATAATGATTATTTGAAGTTGAAGTAACTCGTACAGAAGTAGAAGATAGTTTTGTTTGCTTGTGATGCTGGACAATTTAAGAGCTTAAAGTTCGGCTAGATAACTAAACAAAAAATGTAAAAGAATATCACATTTTGTGCCCAAACCATGTAAATATTTGTTAAAGATAGCAATAAAGCCATGAACACTGGAGTGGACTTTCATGTAACACAAGAGGATAACAATGATAATGTGGAGGATACCAATAAAGGAGACGTGACTTTTAACAAAATACCAAGGTGAAGGTTATATTTATAGGGCTTTGTTTGTAAAGTTTCTACTAGGGTGAAGATATGTGGATGTTGATACATAAGAAACTAAACAAAGTGGGAGACTTGGATCAAACAATGATTATGTTTCTCATTTGTATTGCTTATACTATTTGAACCCGAGACTATTAAGCACTTATTCACTCACTGTAGTATCATTAAAAACATTTGGAAACACATATAGATATCTTTAATTTTTATGATGGAATAAATTGGAAGATCAGCTTAAGATTTGGGAAAGCCTCAGAGGTTGCTTTTGATGATACGAGGAAATGATCAACTTTTGACTAGTGTATTTATTGATTGTGTTTTCATACGAATATCCATAAAAAGTTCCATAAATTGCACTTCGAAGTTCAAACATATAGAGGGAAAGCAAATTGCAATATACTATTTTTCTTCTGAAAAAAATACTTTAGTTCAAAATTACCTTCTATATTGAAAATTGCACCCAATATTGCATGCTCGAGTACTGCTTATGTAGTCAAACCTGTAAAATAAGAACATAATATAACTGTGCAAGTAAAACAGGCTGTTATGATATAAAAAAGTGTCGATTATGTCTATTGCTGCAACCAACTCAGAACGGCTCCTTACTTGTCGACATCAATTCCATTATGTCTATTTGCAACAATATCATACAGGAAATGTTCTCTTTTGTGCTCTGTGTAAAAAAGCAATAACATTTTCTGAAAAAGTGGAAGCATGGGCAACAGCTTACGTGAGCAGATGCAATGTTTGTGTTGGCAGTTACCATTTCCTATGAAACAAGATAGGTTATAGTTTAGTAAATACTGATTTGGAAAAGCGCATTAAGTGAGTGCGCGCGCGTGCATATCTGCGTGTGCATGTGCGTGTGCAAGATATTAGACTTATAGAAGAAAAAGGTTTTGGGTATGTTTTCTTCATATAGTCAAAAAAATACATTGGAAAAGAAGTCTACTAAAGCCTTAAAAACAGCTGGGTCAAATTTGAATCGAGTCGACTCTCAACACCATTGATGTGTGTGAATATACTTTTCAGTATTACAACTGAGTGACCATCCATCCTATCGGAAAATTTCAACAACACGTGGCAAATTTACAGATAACAGTTATTATTACGATCTACCTGATGTGATTAATAAATATATGTATATAGTTAAGGATAGTTATGATATGATTATTACAATCTATCTGATCTGATTAGTAAATATGATTATACATGCAAGGAAAGCTATGATATGATGATTACAAATTATTAGCTCTGATAATCTTCCGATACGATAAGAGGAAATAAAACACAATCAAGGAATATGCCCAATTTCAGATCACAAAGGAGATAGCATTCGTATACCGATGTAGCTCGATATTGGTTACCGTATTGGTATATAACAATGGTAAATTTACCATTATCATAACAGCCCACTATTATGTATAAAACAAAATACGAAAGTAAGGATTAAGAACACAATTTAGCATGCTAAGGCAATAAAAAGTCATTTTGGCAAATGGAAAGGGCAACTTTATTGCGCTACCTAATTATTTTTCACAAAGCAGGTCATAAAATGTGCATTCTGCTATAAAAACAGATATAGTTATAGGAGACGTGCAATCAAGGTCAAGAACAAATAATTTATTGCTGTATGTTTCCTATGCTGTCAATGATTTTGCTCAGATTGTTGGGCCAAGCTCTATTTCGGAGCTTCGTGCCTTAGCGCTTGACAACATTTTAATGCCCTGCCTCACCTTCAATAGTGTCGCTTAGGGACGCCTTGCAATTTTCAAAATCTTTAGCCCTCACTCTAGCCATGACAATAATATATCAGAAAATAACATAGCAAAGCATGTTTATAATATAAAATAAATATGAATAACAATTTTATTCCAGGACGAACTCGCGGAAGAAACTCATGCTCAAACATATGACTGAAAGGACCATGGTCTACATTATGCATAAGTCCTACAAGCAAATAAAAGAACCAAAAAGTATATTAAATCTCAAAAATTTCAATATAAGAACAGTTTATTTATTCTTTTACCCGAAAGTTTCATCGTCTGCAAGTCATATCGACCAATATCAAGCTCTGAACCGTAAAGACATAAATTAGCTTATCAATAATACATGAACACTTTAAATACATGAAGTCACAAAAGGAGTATGAGAATATTACATGGTAAGCTCGAAGGCAGTTAACAGTTTGTCCAGCAAGCCAGTAAACACCTAATGAACGTTCAAATCGAGTGTGTACAGCTCCAGGGTAAACCATACAAGCAAGACCTAATAGATGTTTCATATCAGCAAATAATTAGACTTGACGGATAAAACTTAAACCAAAAGGCAATGACCTGTATTTTTATAGTTAACGGTTCCAATTAAGAGAGTAGGGTCAGAATTCCATAGAAACAATAGATATATAGAAGAAATGGTGTATTACGCCAAAAGAGTTTACAAACTATACTAATATAGTGGGAGTGTAAGAAGTATACTCAGAGCACTCTGATAAAGCTAGGGTATAGGATTGAGGTTAAAGGGATTCAAAATGATATTAAGTGATTGTATATCTATCCACGATATTTTTCAGTAATAATAAAAAATAAAATAAATAAATAAACTGACCACAGAAATAAGGTATAACTTATAAAAATTGGAATGTTCTTTTGTTGCGTCCCCAATAATTTCCTAGTAATATAAACTGACAGTTGAATTGAAATGATTTTGTAGTTGTTTCTCTGCATCTTTACAACAAACCATGTTATACTGAAACACCAATCATTTCTTTGTTTTGACACATGTACATTAATCTTTACAAATTTATTTCCTTTATTGCACCATGTAGCTTTGGTTAGTTTTTATTATAATTAGAGCAGAATCCTACTGGCGGTGACCATGCTGGTCAGAAACAACTAAGGGTCAATTCGTGGACATTTTGGCCATTTGGTTTTACATCAGATGTAAGCTAATGTTCTGAAGACATAAGCTTACAACTTCACATCTGAGATCAAAGTTGCAGTTTCAAAAAATCTGAAAATCCTAGCTTCCATATTGAATGTAAGTGTACTTCCGATGTTAGCCCCTACTTTTGAAACTTATATTTAATTTGAACAATTTTATTTTATTTTTGTCTTCTTTTTTTACATTTATTAAAATTTCAAAAGTAAAACACAAAAAAAAAAAAAAACTGTAATTGGCATTTTCAAGTGTCCAAAAAAAATTAAATAAACATTATAGCATATTATAGCATTAAGATATTTAACATCATAAATAAAATAAAATAAAATTATAACACAATCAGTTATTGGTTTATTACAAATAATTAACAATAATCCTGACTTCCAGCCCTATTTTCAACTTTTGTCGACAAACTTTTTATTG
This sequence comes from Allium fistulosum, assembly GCA_030737815.1. Classification (NCBI taxonomy): domain Eukaryota; kingdom Viridiplantae; phylum Streptophyta; class Magnoliopsida; order Asparagales; family Amaryllidaceae; genus Allium; species Allium fistulosum. The sequence goes on along the minus strand of CM060906.1, from coordinate 167,694,439 downwards.
CTCCAAAACAACTTTCACAAACACAACCTAAGAATCTTTTTTTCTAATGATTTTAAACTTCTAATTTTGGCATTAATTAGTAGTAACGAAGCTTTTATATTTATCAGTACTTTGTCATGTGCAACATGCATAAAAATGAAAAATAACATCTCAAAACAAAAATTAATGCTTAATAAAAAACAAAGTATGATTTAAACATGTTAGCTTTAATGGATGTGAATTTCACATGAAATGAGAATGACTAAATATTGGATAGACAATGAAAAGGAAACTTAAGTTGAAATAGGATCCGGATTTTTTTGAATGGGATTTCGATATCATATACATTTTATGCTAAGGTAATTTGGATGTTGCAAAAAAGCTTCACCAAGTTGAAGTATTTGCATTATTGATAAAGAAGATAAAGAAGTTGAAATGAAAACTTTATAAAATGGGGTGTTGTTTTCAAACAACAATCGCAAAGTTTATACATCTGTATACAATAAGTTCATCAACGCTCAAAAATAGCGGTTCAATTTCACGGGATAGAGAAAAAAAATTGTCATTTGACCAGCAACAAAAAAGAAAAAATAACTGTGACAACTCTATTGCACCTATGGTTTGAAATACGATGGAACTGGATAAACAAGTAAACATAATCTGTATCATGCATGTTTTGTATGAAGAGAAGCACGGTTTGGAAAATAACTGAATATTTATCACTGACCGATAACTAACTTTAAACCCATGTGAACTGTTGTTAGGTCAGCCATGTTTAAATATTAAAAATTAGCATAGATGAAATCAAATGAAACTAACCTAGCTGCTTTAGATCCCGTAACCTTCCATTTCAAAAATTACTTTAAAGACGATACAAAAATAGTAATAAAAAATAGAGAGCTCAAGGAGTAGCTTTAAATAACATGAGCTTTAAGGGAATAAATCCCCCAAATGGAAATTACCTTTGAAACTATTCGGTGTCTATGAACTTCGGAAAATAAGAATGCAATGAGAATAATACAAAGGAGCACTATTATTTCAATAAGCAAGCAGGCTGAATGAAGCCCAGGCCCAAGAAGGCTTTATATAAATACAGGACGAGATGTAAACTATTCTGTATTGTATTCTGCTATTCTTTCTACATAATAAAATTTTACAAATTCTTTCTTCGGACTGAGCTGTAATTTTTCATACATAAATTAATTAGTGGCGGACTACATGTTGAAATGAATTCAAAATAAAACAACTGAAATGGAGATAAAATGAGTGAAGTGAAAGAGAAAAAAAAGAAATTCAGTAAGATAAGCTACAAAAAATAGCATAAAACAAATGAATGGAGACAAAATAAGTAAAGTCAAAAAGAAAAAAGAAAATGGTATGACAAACTAATAAAAATTGCCATGAAAGATCATGGACATGTCATGCAAAGAAAACATATTAAAAATGCAACATATCTTTGTAATGCTAACAAGCAAGAAATATCTGAACATCAAAATACATTATTTATGGACAGGGAAAAATGATGAAGCTGCACATGGGTAATAACCAACAAAATTGCAAAGCAAAAATAGAAATCTAGAAGCTCCATCTAAAAACGGTATATAAAAAAAAGGATGTGGCACCTTTGATCAAAGTAAATACTCCAGTTAAGTTCAAGTTTACACCATCGGTATTTATGCAAAACTGACACTTAATATTCAGTAGATCTGAAAGCTAGATCATAACATCATATGCAAAGACTAAAAATATACAGGTCCAATTGTATAGTTTATCTTAAGAATTCAAGTAAGAGTATCATTATGAAATAAGAGTCATTATATGTGAAATTCTTTGCTTATAGCAAACATATCCTTCTGGTACTCATATTATATATGACAGTGAAGTTTTAGAAACTATCAAACTAAAGAATCTCACAATACAGTACCAAAGCTAAAAAAATATCAATAATTAACTGCGACCAGAAATAATACAGTTTAGGACATTGCATTCATAACCATAGCTAATGATAATAAAGAAGAGAATAACGTATGTCTTAGAAATGACACAATATAGTCGGACTTACTTTTCAGAAGAAAAAAAACAATGAATTGTAACAGATGTTTTAAACTGTAAAGCAGTAAAGCTGTTGTTACCTTATAAAACAAATCTGAAAATTATGTATTATTGATATAGCAAGATTCAACAAAGGAATATTAATCAGATTTAGGACATATTATATCACTATATGGATATCAATAAATTTAACTTGTGGAATTATTGTATAAAATTATTCACAAAAAAAACACTCCACACTGGTAGACAACTGTAACGACCCAGTATTTTGGACCATTCAAATTGAAAATAAATCCACACATGCCGGACTTGAATAATTCAAAACAATGGACTGTAAATAAAATTTGGCAAAACTCAGCATATATAGTAAATAAAATAATCACAGATCACAGACACAGAGTAATATAACAATAATGCAGCGGAAACAAAAGAATAGTAGTTCATGAAGCTACTATAAATATATAACAGAGTTAAACAAGATACAACAGAAGTCTCGAATACATAGATGTCTCAATACAATAGTCAAATACAAGATCAGAATACATCACTGGAATCAACTGAATAACTGATAGCAGAATCGATAGGTAGCTGGGTCTCCAAGCGAAGCTCCAACTCAAAGGTGAGTCTCAAATGCTGTATTACTCAATCTAACCCGAGCGTAAAGCAAAACACCAAAACACTCGAGTCAGGATTAACATTCTTATATCAATAAATCCAACTCAAGTGAAATATCAACTAAAATACAAGTAACTCAAAGAATGTTTGGGATAACCATCCTCTAAGGATCCGTTAAACTATCTATTATGTAGTATTAGGGCTTTACATTTAATTTGAACTCACCTTAACACGTAATAGTCCCAGTAGTCTATCCAGTATTAGCATACTCCCAAAATGGGGGCTACCTTCGATACTCCACAGGCTACGGGAGAAATCACAACTCGTAGTAAAGCTCGATATGGTAGGTGACACAGCACACAAGGCAATGCCAGGGTAGATATACAAATTACACATCCGGATTGGTGGTGACGCATAGCAGCCACTACCGCCCACCTCGAACACCACTCCCAAATCAAGGGGTGCACCCAATCAATCACAAAGTAATAGAATGATATCGAAGAAGTGTGTCCGATCAGAGGTGCTACCTCATTGGCCCGTCGATCGCTCCTGTTTTAGCCACCTTATGCCAACTCACGGGAGTTGGGTCCACGCATATACCTTAGGATCGTCGCCACCATCCTACTTCATTCTGGAAAATCCACCGCGTACACAGTTGTTAAAGTGGTTTTCGGTATCGACAGAGAGTATGTCCATATCCGATCTCGGTCTCTTTAACAACCAGTCGTTATTATAACCGGTGGTTATAATTTTAAAATAATTTTTATACTTCAAAATAGAATATCATTTCAAATCCAAATATTTATCAAAATAAAGATTAAATCAATTCCAAACCAAATCAATACGATATCATTTTCATTTCAAAAATATTCACTTCCAAAATCATAGTACTTTTCCAAAGTTATAACGCTTTCGAAATCATAGTCTTTTAAAAATCAAACGCTCTGGAAATCACAGCTTTGAAATCATAGCATTTTGGAAATCATAACACTTTGAAATTATAGCATTTTGGAAATCATAACACTTTTCTTTTAAACAGTTTAGATATTAAAATTAGTATATATAATAAAATAGTTTGTAAATAAAATAGTTTATATAAATAGTAATAAGTTAAAATAGTTTAAAATAAAATAATTTATATTAAAAAATGATTATATTAAAATAGTTTATATTAAAATAATTTATAAAGTAAAAATATCAATATTTTTAAATATAATTTAAATTTACTTTATAAAATAAAATAGTTTCCTCAAATTTCACAAATCGATTCAAATTAACTCGAATTCCAAAATTTTAAATTAATCAAATCTCAAATCATCAATTTCAACTCGATTCAGCTTCTAAATAAACCATTTCAAATTATCGATTTCAAATATATATCTGAACCATAAAATAAGCCATTTCAATTTCAATATATTTCAAAGCTTTAAATATTCAACATTTCAAAACTAAATTCGATCCTTATATATATATATATATATCAAATTCACTTAACTATTATTTAGTTTTGAAACATTTACTTAATCATTTCAATCACATCTAAATACAACTTCAATTTACAAATTTAAATAAACAAAATATCCCATTTATATATATATTAGTTTGAAATATCCACTTAAGTCACCTTTAATCAAATTTCAAGTTGTAAAACACTTCTTTAAATTTCAAATTCAATATATTTCAAATCAAACTTATTTAAGTATAATTCTTAAATAAATATAATTTCAAATCAATTTCAAATCATTATAAACTCTATATTTGAAAATATAGATATTAAATAAATACTTAAACATATTAGTTATTGTTAACGCTAAAAAAGTGAACGCTAACACCCGGTGTGTGTGGTTGAGTCGTGAAAGCACCACCCATGTGACGGGAACAGAATTTAAGCAGGAAAATAGAAGAAAAAGCAATAAAAGACAGCAGTTTATAGTGGTTCGGCTTGAGATTAAGCCTACGTCCACTTTGAATCTCTTTATTACTGAATCTGGTTACAAATCGATACAAATCTCTTATGAAAACAATACAATTTGATCACAAGAAACAATCTTGACTACTAGCTCAATCTTCGACGATGAAACTCAATGAATCCGTGTTGGATGTAAGGAATTCCTCTCGAAGCTTGTTGTAGCGTCTCGAATGTTTGAAGATCTTTGATTGCTGAATGAGTGGAGAGCTCGACAGAGTAACGGCGCTTGAAGAAATGAATGGCCAAAAAGTCCCCCTCTCGTTGGAGTTGGAGCCCTATTTATAGGATTGGTTCTGGGTGAGATTCTGTTCGCCAAGTCCTAGGTCGGAGCCGACTTATAGCAAGCCGTAGGTCTTAGGTCGGCGACGAGATAGGAGTTCTTGCCTTTTAGTTACTCCTGAATACGAGCTATTCAACTGAAGTCCTAGGTCGGCAACGACTTAACGTAAGTCGTAGGTCTTAGGTCCCTTAAGTCATCAAGTTGGCAACAGCCTTAAGTCGTAGGCTTTTTGAGTCGGACCATTTTGACTCGTACACTGTTAGGTCGGAGCATTCCTTGACTCGGAGCATTCCTTAGGTCGGCAACCTACTTAAGTCGGTGTTAGCTCTTAAGTGATAGATTATCTTAAGTCGTACGCTGTTAGGTCGGACCTGTAGCTTAGGTCGTATGCTGCTTTAAGTCGGAAGCCCTTGTTAACTCGCAATTTGTTAAGTCGGTAAGCTTCCTTAGGTTGTAACCCATTGAGCCGGAATTGTCTTTAAGTCGTTATGTCGTAAGTCTTAGGTCGCGAACGAAAGAGGATTAACATTTGCCCCTCGAAGTATATGCCTAAACCATAGGTCGTATGCTTCGATTCTCTTAACTCTCTTTGGTTAGGTCGGAAACGACTTAACATACGCCTTAGGTCGTACACCGTACAAGTCGACTCGCCTTCCAGTGTATAAATAGCTAAGACATCCTCCCTCTCTCTCACTTATCGTTCTTCTCGAATCAGCCATTGACGCAATTTAGATCTCCCAGAGATAAATTCCAACCATCCAATCGCCGATCATCTTCCTGTTATACTCCGTAAGTCGATCCGATCTTCATTCACCCATGTCCATTGTCGAATTGATAACCTCCCAATTTTCGACTCCCACTTGTTTTTAGGCGCCGCGATTCACCATGAATAACCCTTTGATTGTCCTGCAATTGCCATCGACCATGTTGTAGTTGTGATAGGATAACGGTACATCGGATTCGCAGCAAATCTGAGGCGATTCGAATTGGCTTTTTGGGTGATCAAACGGTGTGATGGAATGAGGATCGCCATTGGCAGTGAGGCTATTGGGTTAACGGGTTAAGAGTTAGGGAGGAAAATTGGTCGAGGTACTGGCCCGGTCACGACTTAGTGATTCCGTGTGACTCAGTGACTTCCATGGTTTAAGTCGGAACCGACTTAACAGTTTCGAGCGACCTACGTTTTGAGTCGCTTCTGAGTTAGGACTTAGAGGATTTCTTGTTGCCTTGAATTGGGGCCTTTTCTTCTTTCTCCGACTTAAGACTCAGGGACTGCTGGCCTGATATGCCAACGACTTGTAGTATAAACGACTTACCCTAGCTCGCCTCATAACCTTTAAGTCGTGGATGAGTTAGCACATATGTTCTCGAACTGAAGCTTCATAGCTCTGTAAGTGTTATGGCTGATGACCCAAAGAACTAGAGGACCAACGACTTAACTTAACCCATAGGAAATCTTTCTTAAGTCGTCACCGAGTTAGTACTTGAGTCTTCGGTGACTTAGCACTTGACTTTTAAACTTTGCCTGGACTTCAAACTGTTGAACTATGAACTGTGTTGCATGTATTTCTTTTTACAGATTGCTTCAATTTGCAAGCTAACAATCCTGCTTAATACAACATTTACAAAATATTGGGTCGAATATATTGTCACTGACTGCCCACATCGAACGACAGATTAGTTGATAAAGAGAAAGTTAAATTGAATGAATATGAATGAAATGCTGTACAATAACCAATTCAAGTGAAGTATTAAAACAAAATCGTAATAGTCAACTGAAACTGATTTGTCTGCATTAACACTGCACTTGAACATTAACAGGTTCTGAAATTTTGTAATCGATTGATTGTCAACTAGTTTAATTCCAGTTATGCTTGCCTTTTACTTTCATTAGTTTTGCACAACACTTCACACTTTTTAAGAAACGTGCACCTTCACATTTGAACATCCAATTGATTGTGTAGAATGTCTTCTCCACAAGAAGAAATAGAGCAAGTTGAAGAGACATTTCCAGTTGCTGTCCCGCTGAATGATCCTCCAGAAAGGACTCCTACCACTCTGAGCCATAAAGTCTTTTGTCAATTATGCATCCAGTTTGGCATTGCCGAAGCTGACGCTTTGTTCCCTGGAATAAATGATACTGCTGATAGGCCGCCCCATGGCTTTGTCGCAGTTAACCGCCAAATGTGTTTGAGTGGGGCTATCCCCCCATTTAACGACTGTCTTCGAGAACTTCTCCTCCGACTATCTATTTCCCCTTTTCAACTACACCCCAATGGCTACTCCATCCTGCTGGGACTGTGCGTGCTTTTTAGGAGAACGCTGGACCGTTTTCCCAGTTTTGCAGAAATTCGCTATCTGTGCACTTCGCTAAAAACAAAGATCATCCTTCTATCACAGTCGTGAGGAGTGCTAGAAATCGTAAGTTGATCACCGGTCTCCCTGAGAGTGTTCATAGTTTCCTAAGCCAGTTTTTCTATGTTCGCTGTCCCCCGGGATTTTACGCTATCTAGAGAGTAGGAAGTAAGATCACTTGCCTCTATTTTTCATGTTCTTTCAAACTTACCGAAGTCCGAGTTATCAAGTGCTAACTTTGCCTTTTTTCTTTCCAGCACTTCCTCCTCCTTCAAGAGATCCCAGTCACAAGGTGACTTTTGAGAGGCTTATGGCGGTGCCGGTTGAGGAAAGGAGTATCCAGTTTCTATTGACAGACGAATTTTTACATCAATTCGATCTTTTACACTCTTCTCACTTTACCCAGCCTCGTGAAGTTTCTAATCTTCCAGCACAGACATCAGATGCCCCAGCTTCAACGGAAGAGATGGCTACAAAGGAGCCAACTGTAGACACTGCATTAGTAAAGTGTTCTACTTCTATTGGTGTTGCGGGAACGTCCAGCAAACCGGCGCTTGCTCCAATTATTGAAGAGGAAGAAAATCCTCGAATTTCTGAAAAATCAGCCGATGTGGAAGTTGAAAAGGAGAATTCTGCTGAGTATCATAATGATGACCCCTTTGATGACTTGAGTGACATAATGATAACTTCTCAAGAGCTTTTCAAGGATAATATTCCAAAAGCGAACTCTCGTGTCGTCGAAGCGACTATCTCTTTGAAACAAACTTCGACGCCTTCTACACTTGTCGTCTCCGTTCCCGCACTAAAGCGTGGTTTGTAGTTTGACGCACGTAGTTCGCACGCCGCACACACTTAGGATTTTTCAGCACTTATAAGCATTTATCCTCTTTTTCTGGAAATTTCTAAACTTTACTTCTTTTTCGGTTTTCAGATTCTCCGATGGGACGTACCGGCTCATACTATGACTCATTTCAGCGCCATGGAGGTCGTGGATCTTATGACTTTAGGAAATATCTTGGTGACCAGAGAGAGACAGATGAGGAAAGGGCTCAAAGGAAGGCTCAAGAAAAAAGGGATTATGAGCAGCGGCAGAGAAGAAGAGACGCTGATCGATATGATTCTTCTTACATAAGTTACGATTCCCATAAGCGAAAGTCTTATGATGACAAGGGGAAGACTCATATTACTGACGAATCGAGCAAACGGTCCAAGCCAAGTGACGCGTCTGTAATTTCTGAGAAGACTGATGCTCCTATCCCTTATGATACTCCGGCCGGCTCTCCTCCTTTAAAGAAAACCGATATCCAAACGATCATCAGCAGGCCCCAATATCAGGTTAAAGACGGCCCTCCAACACTTCAAAGCCGGTTTCCGAACTGGTGCTTAAAAGGAGTGCGTTTTGACCTGGATTTGGTCCCAATCGATAAGCAAGACATGCTTAAAAGTCTTGATGCAGTTAGGCTTAACATTGAGAGGATGTCGTAATGGCAGAAACTTGTTGATGAACTCCAGAGAGTCAACCATATGAATCTTGAAAACATGCTGACTCTGGAGAATGATAAAGCTGAATGGGATAAATGGTGCAAGCAGCATGACGCGGAGATGACGAACATCGCGAATGACAATGCAAGGCTTGAATCTGAAGTCAAGCAGCTTAAGGAAAACCTCGCCTCTTCTTCTGGATCACATACTCAAAAAGAAGAAGTCTTTCAGAAGCAAGTGCGGGATGCACATGCTGCACAAAGAGATGTCGAAATGAAGCTTGCCGCCGAACAGCACATTGCTGAGAAATATCGCATAGAAAATGCTGAACTACGGGAAAAAGTTAATTCCCAGAACGCGGAGATTGAACTACTGAAGTCTCAACTTGCTAACGATGAGAAAGAGCGTGATGAGGCTGTTGCTGGTCGAGCTGCGGCCATTGCCGAAAAAGAGATAGCCGAGCAATTGCATGAGACAACAAAAGCTAGCATTAGCTCCACCTTATTTGACTTTTATCTGCATAGCGTTCTGGGTCATGGGAGCCTCTCTTTTCTAGGTCCTGACTATGAGGTTACCCTGGCCGAAGTATGGGAAGTAGCAGTTGACATGCTTGGCGGGGCCGGCTATGATGAGGCGGAACTCGAGGCACGCTACCTTGACGAAGAAGCTCGTGCTGCTCTCGCCAAGGGAAAAGAGCAGCTTGCTGAAGCCAGAGCTGGAATAGTGGCAGAAGAACATCTAGAGAAGAAAATATCTTTAACTGCCCCTGTCCATACTTCGACTTCAACTGATGTCGATATCGTTGGTTCCAGCTCTCACTTTTCTTCTCCTGCAAAAACCGTCGAGACCAAGCCCGTCACAACCGGATCTCCCCTTACTCATATCGAGGAGCAGAGCCAAGAAGACACTGAGGCTGAAAAATTTGAAATTGACTTGTCAAAACCGACTTCTCCAGGTAATTTTGGTGTCGATCCAGATCCAGTGAATCATTTATTTGATTTAACCGAGTTTGACGACCTTCTTACTTATTACTTAAACTTTGGTGAACCGATACCTTCTCTTTTCTCGGAGAATACCGATTTTAACTTCGTTCCTTCTACAGCGGAGGCACCAAACACTGCACAAGTTTCCACTTCTTCAGTTGTCGTTCCTCCATCTTCACAGATTACTCCTCCTGCTTCCCAACCGGGATCACAGGCAGAGAAAATCGAAGCTCTTCAAGGCCTGGATGATCCAGCTGTTTCGCAGGAGCAGAAGGCGGAGGATCTTGAAAACATCGAGAAGACCCCGGAGCGGTCTCTAGATGATGACACGAAACTTTCAACCTTGCTTGCTACTCCGGGGAGCGAATCTTCTTCGAAGAGGAAGGGGAAGCGTGCCATAAGGAAGAAGAAGAGAAGTGCTTCGACAGGGGAAGACAAAACAGAAGAAGACCCAACCACTCCTCCTTCTCCGTCCCGCCCACATCGGATTCCGAAATTAACTATTAGGCCAAGCAAAGGCTCCAAGGGTGGCGGGAAGAAGGAATGACAAGCTGGACTTTCTACTTCTTATTTTGCTTCTTACATGTATAGACCGGAGATTGTGCGGGTACCGGTCCATGCTTTTTGCTTTTTTGAGATATCTGCACATGTAAAGAATTTTCATAGTACTAAATAAAACAGTAATTTTACTTGTACAAATTCTTGTTTATGTGAGAACGCATCTGTTTCTCTTTTTTAGTGTAGAATAAACGATTCCTTTTACTTGTACAAACTTTTTGTCTATGTTTGGGAATACATTTATTCCACATCTATTTTTCGTGATATTGCAATGAACTTGTAGTGTGTTGCTTTTATTAATATAATTGAATTGTATAGTGTTGCCCCCATACCACAAGTGCATTGCAATATTTCTAGCTTTTACAAGACTGATATTCTCACTTCAGAGAATAACAATTCCACTTTTAGGGGAAGAATCATTCTGCTATTAATAGAGTATATCTTGTTTTTTGGAGAAACTTTTATTTTTTCTTTCTTTCTGAAAAACACTTCAACTATCGGGGATGATCACTTTCATTTGTCAAAAAAGAAAGTAGATTTCCCTGTGCAGTGAAATGAACTTTTCTGAAAGAATTTTGTAGCATTTCAACTTTTTTAGGAGGAACTTTTTGAGATGAACAAGTTAACCTTCCTTTGAGAGTTGAACTGTGCTTCCGGAGAAGGCTTTTTGTTCGAGTATTCTATTTTGGGACATGCCTCCGGAGAGGACTCCTCTTAAAGAGTTGTGTCTCCGAACAGGTCTTGTGCCTCCGAAAAGGGCTTGTGCCTCCGAAGAGGGCTTGTGCCTCCGAAGAGGGCTTGCGGTGCCTTGGGAAAAGGCTTTTGCCTCCGAAGAGGTCATGTGCCTCCGAAGAGGGCTTGTGGTGCCTTGGGAAAGGGCTTTTGCCTTCGAAGAGGTCATGTGCCTCCGAAGAGGGCTTGTGCCTCCGAAAAGGGCTTGTGCCTCCGAAGAGGGCTTTTTGATTGCCTGGAAGTTACTTTCTCATGGTTGGATGGATCCACGGGGCGGACGCAAGTTGTTTGGTTGGATGCTCGTTTGCACAAACGATCGCAATCAATTAACAAGGGCCCTGTTCCTTCAGCTTGGGAAGGTGCCCCTCTGGTGATTCCACCAATCTTTTTTGATTGAGAGAGGTACTTTCAGTTTTTGGCGTGCCTCGTTAGAGGGCTTTGTTGACCTTTGAGAAGAAACGTTGGTTGGTTGTTGTGCCAGGGAGGTTGCGTCTCAGGGGCGAGTAGATCCACGGGACGGACGCAAGCTGCCTGATCGGATGCATCACGATCAGTTAGCAAGGGCCCTGTTCCTTCTGCTTGGGAAGGTGTCCCTTTGTCCTTTTGGCTGCTTCTTTGTTTGCCTGGCAATGTTCTCTCATCATCTGCTCATTAGCGATCTTTTATTATCGTTTCCAAGCGCATCTTCTTTCCTTTTACAAGTAAATTGCTTCATTCGAAGAAGTGGACTTCACTGTTGAATGACTTCACGGGACAAACGTAAGTTATCTAGTTGGATGTCTGTTCATATCGACAATCTCAACCAATTAACAAAGGTTTGCCACAGTGGAGTCGCCAACTTTTTATGTGAAGTTCTCCTTGTATAGGATTTGAATTTGGAATTTTTTGTCGCTTGGTATTTGCGTAATAGGTGATTTATAGAGGTCGCTTGGCTTTGTGACGAGCAAGCCTTGTTTTAATGTCCTACAATTTTGAATCGACATTTTAGCAATACATTTAAAGTATTTACATATCGAAATAAAACAGGCATTATGAAATAGTAATGAACACAAGATTTATAGTGGTTCGGCCAAGAATCGGGCCTACATCCACTTTATAGCTTTCATTCATTCACACTGATTTACAATGTTTTACAATACAACTGATACATTCATCACAATTTTACAATTTTGAGCAAAGCTTTTTTTTAAAGTAAAATAAGGACGTAAGTGGTTGCTGTTCCAGGCTCTTGGAATTGGATCTCTTTCAACAGTTATGAGTTTGAAAGTGCCATCAAGAAGTTTACTGCCAATGGCATATGGTCCTTCCCAGTTTGGTCCAAACACACCAGTTGTCGTCATGATCCTTTTCAAAACTAAGTCTCTGACCTCAAAGCTGCGTTGGCGAACTTTATAGTTGAAGTGCCTGGCTATCCTTTGCTGATAAGCTGAAACTCTGAGCCTTGCTTCTTCTCTTTTCTCATCAAGAAAATCAAGTGCTTCAAGTTGTAGCCTTTCATTTTCAGCTTCGTTGAAATGAACTCTTCTATGTAAAGGAACTTCTACTTCCACTGGAATCATTGCTTCTGATCCGTATGCCAGTGAAAATGGAGTGTGCCCAGTCGCATTTTTGTAAGTGGTTCTGTATGCCCATAGTGCTAAGGGAAGCTTATCGACCCAACCACCTTTTGCTCTTTCGAGTTGCTTTTTGATGGTTGACTTGATGATTTTATTCACTACTTCCACTTGCCCGTTTGCCTGCGGATGAGCCACTGCTGAGAAGCTTTTCCGAATTCTGAACCGTTTGCAAAAATCCTGGAATTCTTCACTTTCAAACTGAGTACCGTTGTCTGTGATTATCTTCTGTGGCACACCATATCTGCAAATGATATTCTTCGTTACAAAATTTATCATTTTTTTAGAAGTAATGGTGGCCAAAGGTTCAGCTTCAGCCCATTTGGTGAAATAATCGATAGCAACAATAGCATATTTGACTCCTGATTTGGCAACTGGTAATGGTCCGATTAGATCTATCCCCCAAATAGCGAATGGCCACGGACTGACCATTTGTGTTAGTTCAGTGGAAGGTGCCCTTGGAATCTTTGCAAATCTTTGGCACTTGTCGCATTTTCGGGAGTGGATAGCTACATCTCGATTAATATCGGGCCAGAAGTACCCATATCGAAGGACTTTCTTGGCTAGAGTTTGACCGGCTGAATGATCTCCACATTCTCCTCCGTGTATCTTGGCTAGAATTGTCTTGGCTTCTTCCTTAGTTACACATCGGAGCAGTGGCATTGAAAATCCCCGTCTATATAATCGGCCATCTTGATTTACATATCTTGACGCTTTCCTCAATAGTTTTCGACGTTCCCTAGAACTTTCTGGCAGGGAACCATTGAGTAGGTATTCTTTGATTGGAGTCATCCATGATTCATGCTCTTGAGACGTAGCCATAATCCAATCAACATCCATTTCATCAATGCTTGGAGCTGACAGAACTTCTACAGGAACTAACCCCAGTAATTGAGCTTCTCCGGAACTTGAGTACTTTGCTAGAGAATCTGCCTTCATATTTTCCTCTCGAGGTATTTGGCTTATTGAATAGTGATCGAAATCATTGAGGAGTTCGGAAGTTTTTGTCAAATATGCAGGCAAATTTCCTCCTTTGGTTTGAAATTCTTTCTTCACCTGGCAAACAATAAGCTGAGAATCGCTGAAAATCTGTAACACTTTGATGTTTAGTTCCTTGGCGATTTTTAAACCGGCAATAAGTGCTTCATATTCTGCTTCATTGTTTGTTGAAGGAAATTCCAGTCTCAATGCATAACATAATGATCGTCCTTCGAGGGTTTCAAGTACAACCCCTGCCCCAGAACAATAATCATTTCTTGAGCTGTCAACATATAACTTCCACTGTATTGGAATGCAGTCAGTTGTTTCTTCCTTATTGTCACCTTTGTCAGTAGACTCCGCAATGAAATCTGCTAAAGCTTGCCCGTTGATTGCTCTTCGGGGGTTGTAAGTGATGTCATACTGGCTAAGTTCAATGTTCCATTTCAAAAGACGACCCGAAGTTTCAGGACGAAACAAGACTTGCTTTAGAGGTTGATCAGTAAGAACCTTGATAGGATGAGCTTGAAAGTATGGTCTCAATTTCCTGGAAGCAATTAGCAAACAATAGGCGAGCTTTTCTATCTTCGAATAATTCATCTCTGCCCCAGTGAACCGTTTACTGATGTAATAGACTGGACGCTGTACTTTCATATCTTCCCATACAAGTGCTGCACTGAGGGCGTGGGATGAAATTGCCAAATAGATGAAAAGGTCTTCACCGTTAGTAGGCTTGGAAAGAACCGGAGGTGTTTCCATATGACGAATTAGTTCATCGAAAGCATTCTGGCATTCGGGAGTCCATTCAAAATTTTTCTTTCCTTTCTTTAGAGCGTCAAAGAAGGGAATGCATTTGTCTGTGGCTTTGGAAATGAAGCGACTCAGAGCAGCGACTTTTCCATTGAGACTTTGCATTTCTTTCTTTGTTTTAGGGGCTTTGACCTCCCTTAGAGCTGTGATTTGAGTAGGATTGGCTTCAATGCCCCTGGCGCTCACAAGGAAACCCAAGAATTTCCCAGACTCTACTCCGAACGAACATTTCAACGGATTGAGCTTCATTCCGTACTTTCGAAGAATTGCGAACATTTCCTCCAAGTGACCCATGTGATCTACAGCTTTCTTTGACTTTACCAACATATCGTCGACATAAACTTCCATGGTTCTACCAATCTGAGGCTTGAACATTGCATTGACGAGCCTTTGGTAGGTTGCCTCAGCATTCTTCAATCCGAAAGGCATAACTTTGTAGCAGTAGAGACCCACATCTGTAATAAAGCTCGTGTCTTCTTGATCCGGCTCATGCATCATAATCTGATTGTATCCGGAGTAAGCATCCATAAACGATAACAACTCATGCCCAGCTGTTCCATCCACCAATTGATCAATTCTGGGCAGCGGGAAGCAATCTTTGGGGCATGCTTTGTTTAGATCTGAGAAATCTATGCATACTCTCCACTTTCCATTTGCCTTCTTGACCAATACTGGATTTGAAACCCAATTTGGGTAAGTGGAGTTTCTGATGTAGCCGTTTTCCATGAGCCGGTCGACTTCTTCCTTTTGTGCTGTCGACCTTTCTGGGCCTTGAGTTCTTCTTTTCTGTTTCACTGGTGTGAATTTCGGATCAATGTTCAAAGTATGTACAGCAATTTCCGGGGAGATCCCACACATATTAGCATGACACCAGGCGAACACATCCAGATTGGCTTTTAAGAATGATATCAGTGTGTTTTGAACTGCTATGCTCAGCTGTGAACCCACATTGAGTACTTTGTTCGGGTCTTTTGAATCAACAGATATTGGTACCATTACTTCCACAGGTACCACCCTATTCTCCCCTGTACTGGCTTTTCTAGGGTCCATTTCTTTCCTTACATTGCTGTGTTCGCCAGTACAGGGGCCACTCCGTAGCTGCTACAAGGTTGGTTCTTTGATGCGGAGCGGAGCTGCCGCATCTTTTCCCATCTCTCTTTTTTGGGCCTCACGGAGCTCTACAAGATAACATTCTCGCCCCGCGTTCTGATCTTCCTTAATGACAGCAACCCCATTATCAGTGGGAAATTTCATTGTTAAGCACCACGGAGCGAGGACGGCCCTGAAAGCAGCAAGAGTAGGCCAACCCAAGAAAGCATTATAGGCAGAGAATCCATCAACAATTACAAAGGTTTGCTTTCGAACCAACTTCTTATGCCCTTCGCCCATTTCAACAAACAAATCCACCGTTCCAATTGGCTGTTTCAGCTCTCCTGTAAATCCGGCAATCTTATGCGAAGAGGCTTGTACGTCTGTCATCGGAATTTTCATTTGGTCAAATGTCTTTTTAAAGAGTATGTTGCACGAGGCACCACTGTCAACCAACACTCTTCTGATAATAGCCGGCCCAATACCGACAGAAACAACTAAAGGGTCCTCAGTAGGAGCTTCCACATCAATAGAATCCCTGGCTCTGAACATAATATCATCATGAAAAGTCTTCTGCTGCTTTAGAGGAGAAGCATCTTCTAAGATTAAGACACTTTCTTCAGCTGGGGCATACTTCAAAGCTCTAGCATACCTTTCCATTTCACCCCAACTCCTGCCAGCCGGGTGAGGTCCTCCTGTGATCACGTTGATAACAGGTCTTTCCTTTCCAGCAGGCCTCTCTCCTGAATCAGATGAATGAGCTGGGGGTAACTGTCCTTGGTTAGATGAAGACGGGTCTTTCCTATTTCTTTTCACATACTGCTGCAACTTATTCTCTCTCAACAATTCCTCAATTAGGCTTTTCAAGTGGTGGCATTCGTTGGTATCGTGGCCTGGTTGATTATGAAATTTGCAAAATCTTCCGCTTTGAACAGCATTTTTTCCAAACTTTTACTGCTGATGGTTTTGGAAAATCAGCAGCATCCTTAGTGGCGATGAAAATATTCTCCGGGGTATCAGTCAGAGGAGTAAAATCCGAAGGTTTGAGGAAGCGGGGCTTTTTGAGATCTTTCTGCTTCTTCCCACCATTACTTTCCCTCTTCTGATTTGCAGATTCTTTCTTGTTCTGAACTATAGCATTATTTTCCACCGCTGTTGTCACAACTTTAGCTGACGCGGAGAGATTCTCTAAGCCCATGAACTCATCAGCCTTTTTGTAGAATTTTTCGAGCGAATTTGGTTCTTTCATTTTTAACCATTTTCCAAACTCGCTAGACTTGTCAACAGCCCGCATCAAGTAGGTTAAGATCATTCGCGGTTCCGCGCTATCAACTTCTGCTAGGGCTAGATTAAAGCGATTCAAGAAGGATTTAATGGGCTCTCCAGGATTCTGTTCAAGACTTGAGAGAGACATTATATCCTTTGCCCTTGAGATGTATAATCTGAATTGTTCCTTGAATTTTCGGGTCAGATCAGAAAATTGGTCGACAGATCGCACGGGAAGCTTGGTGAACCAAAGTAACGCCACTCCTTCTAAGTATACCGGGAAATACCTGCATTTAATCTCATCAGTCGCTCTGGCACCAGTCATGTGCCAATCATATTTGTATAGGAATTGATTTGGATCACTCGTTCCTCGATAAGAAGGAATGGTGGGAGGAACGAATTTTCTCGGAAACTCAGCTTTTAAGATCCATTCTGTGAATGGAGTTTTACTCGGGGCGAATCCCCAATCATTCTCATCCTCGTTTCTTTGCATGCTTTCCTTCATTATCTGCCGAACCATGCTAGAGAGATATTCCTCGTTGTTTAGAGATTTCGCAGAATAGACCTCGGCCATCTTTTCGGGGGTTTGTCCAGGTAAATGCTCACGGAGAACTGGTGACGGCCTGGATCCTTCAGCCTGGAGGGGTGCCCCTTCAGCAGCACCTGATCCCCCTTGAGGAATATTTCTCCCTTCGGAATTGGGAGTAGCATTAGCAAAGTTTTCCTCATTACTTACTGGTCTTTGATTCGCCCCAAATAGAGCATTCAGCTTTTCCATCATCAGATTATTCTGAGTTTCAATCTGCTGGTACAGTCCGGATACAGCAGCATCTAACTCTTTTCGCGTCACACCGACGCTTGGAGCTGCCTGATTTGGAGAGAGAGAAGTGGCAGTATTGTCACGGTCATCATCAGTTCTGACAGACTTTCGTTTCCTTCCAGGAGCCATTATGTTTGATAGACTTCTGGTTTTGTAGGAAATTCTTTCAGCAAACTTCTGTGAAGCAATGGTGAGTAGTAGCCTGAGTTGGATTCTCAGTGAAAGCACCAAAATGTTAACGCTAAAAAAGTGAACGCTAACACCCGGTGTGTGTGGTTGAGTCGTGAAAGCACCACCCGTGTGACGGGAATAGAATTTAAGCAGGAAAATAGCAGAAAAAGCAGTAAAAGACAGCAGTTTATAGTGGTTCGGCTTGAGATTAAGCCTACGTCCACTTTGAATCTCTTTATTACTGAATCTGGTTACAAATCGATACAAATCTTTTATGAAAACAATACAATTTGATCACAAGAAACAATCTTGACTACTAGCTCAATCTTCGACGATGAAACTCAATGAATCCGTATTGGATGTAAGGAATTCCTCTCGAAGCTTGTTGTGGCGTCTCGAATGTTTGAAGATCTTTGATTGCTGAATGAGTGGAGAGTTCGACAGAGTAACGGCGCTTGAAGAAATGAATGGCCAAAAAGTCCCCCTCTCGTTGGAGTTGGAGCCCTATTTATAGGATTGGTTCTGGGTGAGATTCTGTTCGCCAAGTCCTAGGTCGGAGCCGACTTATAGCAAGCCGTAGGTCTTAGGTCGGCGACGAGATAGGAGTTCTTGCCTTTTAGTTACTCCTGAATACGAGCTATTCAACTGAAGTCCTAGGTCGGCAGCGACTTAACGTAAGTCGTAGGTCTTAGGTCCCTTAAGTCATCAAGTTGGCAACAGCCTTAAGTCGTAGGCTTTTTGAGTCGGACCATTTTGACTCGTACACTGTTAGGTCGGAGCATTCCTTGACTCGGAGCATTCCTTAGGTCGGCAACCTACTTAAGTCGGTGTTAGCTCTTAAGTGATAGATTATCTTAAGTCGTACGCTGTTAGGTCGGACCTGTAGCTTAGGTCGTATGCTGCTTTAAGTTGGACCGGTTAAGTCGGCACACTTTAACTCGTACGTTTTTAGGTCGGAACTTTCTTAACTCGGTAGGTCGTAAGTTCCCATAGGTTGTTAAACTTCTTGAGTCGGAAGCCCTTGTTAACTCGCAATTTGTTAAGTCGGTAAGCTTCCTTAGGTTGTAACCCATTGAGCCGGAATCGTCTTTAAGTCGTTATGTCGTAAGTATTAGGTCGCGAACGAAAGAGGATTAAAAGTTATCAACTTTATTAAATCAACTTTAATGAATCTTTAAAATCAATATTTATCAAAACCATATATTTCTTTTCAAAACCATAAAAATCATTTTCAACATATTTATATAAAGACCAACGGTGTCTGTATATAGTTTTCTACCCTATGGTCAAGTGGTACAGATATTTATCATTTCAATCTGCAATTTAAATATATACAGGTATATATCTTTTCAACCCACAATCCCAAATTCAATTAATTGAAAATCGCTTGAGTTTATCATTTCAACCCATAACGATTTTCTCCTATCTACAAGATCGTTCGGGTATGTATCATTTCAACCCATAGTGATTCTATACTAATAGGGAACTTGCAGTGTGGTAACATATATGATAATAAAATAACAATAGTAACAGGCATATATCATCAATATAAATAACAGATAATGGTGTCAGATGTCACAGGTGAACAGATACAGATAATGGCATATATATAATAATGTAAATAACTAACAGCAGCATATTTCAATTGTCGTTTCAATTGAAATCAAATTTAATAGATATAAGAACGTTAATCGTGAGTGATTGCTCACCTTTCGAGGCTAGAGGCTAGAGAAGATAGATAACACAACAAGCTATGAATTCCAAAGCAAAGCTAGATTAGCACGAATTCGACAAAGCTGAGAGATAAGGATTTGATGAAAACGAATCAGAACCATCTTGATATAACAGAAAATGATGTATATTATATTATTATTATTAAAATCAATTTAACATATATCTCAAATTAAAATTTAATTCAACACTTCAAACAAAGTATATATATTATATATAAATGCAATTAATGCATACTCATAAACATTATAAATTAAAACCATAGTATATATATTATATATAAAACAATATAGGACAAATATTTATTATAATATAGTATATAGTCTTATATATAAGGGAAGACTGGAGCAGCTCATATAATAGTGAACTATTATAACTTTACACAATAACTCAACATACCGAAACAAATATTATAATATACCATAATGTAATATTGACGCAGCGGATTAATCAAAACAATGTAGATCGATGAAAGTAGCAATCGATGAGTTGATGTATACTGAAATGCCCAAATTCGTTGATCCGAACATACCGAATTCTAGCTATCCCTGACACGTTGATCGCGCACGATACCGTGAGAAGAGATCTTCAATTCTTCGAGCGTTGATCAAGCGCACTTGATTCCACGAATCGGCTTCTGCAATCGTTGAATCGAGCACACTCGATTAACCGAAAGAGGAGATAGGAGATTACACTCGACTACCAATTGGGTGAAAGCACAAAGCTAACAAAACAAGAGTTTTATTTCAAATCAACTAACTATTACAAATGTGGTACTCGGCCTATTTATAGGCGCCCAGTTCAACACAACAAAATTTACACAACTCATAGGCGACTTATCACTTCTCCGACTCACGACTCATCACATTCTCCGACTCACGACTCAACATATTTATACAACACAACCGACTTACGACTTATAAACGACACGACTTAACAATATGTACACAGAAACAATACAACACGTTACAACACACAACCCTTAACTCGGCTCCGACTTAAGATATCCTCCAACTTCGCATATATGCCGACTTACCCGGTACACGAGTTACGACTCAAACAACAAACGACTTAACCCAGTTCAGGCGACTCATCTTAAGTCGTAACTCGGCAGTGACTCATCCCTTCTCTTAAGTCGTAGATGACTTATCCCTTGTTTATCTTAAGTCGTAACTCGGCAGCGACTCATCCCTTCTCTTAAGTCGTGGACGACTTATAGCTCTGTCAGCCTCTTCCTTGAGTCGTGGACGACTCGTGCCTGCCGCTTCAATAAATCGTGAACGATTTAAGCTTTCCGCTTCAATAACTCGTGGGCGACTCATGTCTTTGCTTTGGTTAAGTCGTGGACGACTCATGCCAGTGTTATTAAGTCGGTCACGACTTAGACCTTCAATTTCCTTAAGTCGGTAACGACTTAGTACTTGGCCTGCATCATCAAGTCGGTCACGACTTAGACCTTCAATTTCCTTAAGTCGGTAACGACTTAGTACTTGGCCTGCATCATCCTCCCCAGGTTGAGAAAAATTCTCCCTCGAATTTGCGCCATCCTCTTCCACTATAAGTTCATCCCCCTGATATGGTATGAGATTTTTAATATTGAACACATCGGAAATATACACATCCTCTGGCAGCTTCAATTTATAAGCATTTTCATTAATTCGCTTCACGATTTCTACAGGACCAATTTTTCTAGCTTTCAACTTGTTGTAAGCGCCCACTGGAAAACGATCTTTCGTTAACACTGCATAAACTAAATCACCTTCATTAAATTCAACACTCCTTCGCTTCAAATCTGCAGATCGTTTATACTTCTCATTTTCCTTTTCCAATCGTTCCTGAACGGTTTTATGACAATCTGTCAATCCTTCGACAAAATCAGCAGCTCGTTTGACTGTCTTCTTTGGTTGTGGTATGACCGTTAAATCCAACGGTCCCTTCGGTAAGCTTGAATATACTATCTGAAATGGACTGAAACCCGTACTACGGTTTACTGCATGATTATGAGCAAACTCTGCCTGACATAACTTCATGTCCCAACTCTTCAGATTATCTTGCACAAGACACCTCAACAAATTTCCCAACGATCTGTTAACAACCTCGGTCTGTCCATCCGTCTGCGGATGATAAGCACTACTGAATTTCAATTTTGTTCCCACCTTCTTCCACAAACTTAGCCAGAAATGACTTAGAAATCTAGTATCCCTATCTGAAACAATCGATTCAGGCAATCCATGAAGTCGATAGATTTCTTTGAAAAATAACTGAGCAACATGAACAACATCCGCCGTCTTTTTACAAGCAATAAAATGTGCCATTTTCGAAAATCGATCAACCACCACATAAATGGAATCGTTACCACGCTGTGTTCTTGGCAACCCCAACACAAAGTCCATACTCACATCAACCCATGGTCTAGTTGGTACAGGTAACGGCATATATAAACCAGCATTAGTCGCAGTTCCTTTCGAAACCTGACAGATATGACATCGTTCCACAAACCTCTCCACTTCTTTCCTCATCAATGGCCAAAAATAAGATTGCGAAATCAATTGCAAAGTACGGTCTCTACCCACGTGGCCTTCCTCGTGTAACTCCTTTACAATCTTCATTCTTAAACTACAATCAGGTATGCACAATCGATTTCCTTTGATTAGAAAACCATCTACCAGCAAAAACTCATCCGTCTCCCCATTCTTGACTTTATCAACAAACTTTGCAAAGTAAGGATCTTCGTCAAATAACTCTGGTAACACATCGAATCCCGTTACTTCAATCTTCATTGTTGTTAACAAATGATTCCTTCTACTCAAAGCATCCGCAACACGATTCGTCACCCCTGACTTGTGTTTAACAGCAAAAGTAAACTGTTGCAGATATGCAATCCACGATGCATGTCTCGCTGAAATCTTGTCTTGCCCTTGTAAATGTTTTAACGCCTCATGATCAGTGTAAAGAACAAACTCATTCTGAAATAGATAGTGTCTCTAGTGTTTAATAGCTTGCACAATAGCATAAAATTCCACATCGTATGTACTATATCTCATCTTTGCTCCTGATAGCTTCTCACTAAAGTATGCAATAGGTCGTCCCCTCTGACTCAGCACTCCTCTAATCCCAACCTTGGATGCATCAGTATACAGTTCAAACACTAGCTGAAAATCTGGTAATATTAGAATTGGTGCAGACGTCAAGAGTTCTTTGATTCGATCAAAAGCAACCCCGGCTTCCTCTGTCCATGCAAACTGTTTACCCTTCATACAATCAGTCACAGGCGCCATCACACTACTAAAGTGTGGAATAAACCTTCGATAAAATGAAGCTAACCCGTGAAAACTAAGAACTTTCGTTATCGTCTTGGGTTGCGGCCAATCTCTGATAGCTTCAACTTTACTTTGGTCAACCTGTATTCCTTCTTCCGACACAACATACCCCAGAAATAAAACACTCCTTGCCATAAAAACACACTTTTTTGTAGCAGCATAGAATTATTCTTCATGAAGAATAATTAACACTTTCTTCAAATGCTGAACATGCTCTTCTTTACTAGCACTGTAGATCAGAATATCATCAAAGTAAACCACCACAAATTTTGCAATGTACGGTCTGAAAATTTGATTTATCACCCTCATGAATGTACTCGGTGCATTCGATAGACCAAACGTCATTACCAGCCATTCATACAAGCCTTCCCTCGTCTTGAATGCTGTCTTCCATTCATCCCCTGGTCTAATGCGAATCTGATGATAACCGCTCTTCAAGTCAATCTTAGAAAAGATTACGGACCCACTGATTTGATCCAATAGATCATCAAGCCTCGGCATCGAAAATCTGTATCTAACTGTGATCTTATTCAATGCTCTACTATCTGTGCACATCTTCCACGTTCCATCCTTTTTGGGTACCAATAAAGCTGGTACAACACAAGGACTTAAACTCTCCTGCACACGCCCCTGTTCAAGCAATTCCTCTACCTGCCTCCGCAACTCTTCATGGTCCTTCGGACTCATTCGATAATGTTGTCTGTGTGGCAACACAACACCTGGAACAAGATCTATCTGATGTTGTATATCCCTCAATGGTGGCAACTCCGTTGGTAACTCCTCTGGAAATACATCGTCAAATTCTTTCAAAACTGCCTTCGCTTCTTTCGGAATTTCAACCACTTCACTGCTCTCTCGCCCAATCAACAAAAACACTTCAGGCTCCTCCTCTACTTCCTTCACAAACTCCTTCAAAGATAACAAAGTTTTAAGCTCTTCAATCTCCTCCAACTTGTTTTCCTCCTGTTGTCGCTTCTTTGGAACTAGAGTAATCTTTGTGCCTTCAAACATGAAACTGTAACTGTTGGTACGCCCATCATGTTGCACCGCCCTATCATACTGCCACGGTCTCCACAGCAACAAATGACAAACGTCCATATCTACCACATCGCACCAGATTTCATCCTTGTATTTCTTTCCAATTGAAAACTTCACACAAGCCCTTCGTCCAACCTTCACCTCCCCGCCTTTCCTCAACCAAGCTAGCTTGTATGGTTTCAGATGTTTCTCAATCTTCAACGCCAACTTCCTCACAGCTTCTGAAGAAATTATATTATCACAGCTTCCAGCATCAATAACAAATTTGCAAACCTTCCCCAGAATGGTACATGTTGACTGAAAAATATTGCTCCTTAACCAACTACAATCCTCCTCTTGCTTTGGTGTTAAACAGGACCTCTTCATCATTAGATTATAACCTTCGTCTCCCGACACTTTTTCTTCCTCCTCATCAGGTGATGAATTGGAACATTCAGCTTCTTCATCCTCATCCTCAACCTCCGCTATCATAGCTCTCTTCTTCGGCTTTGGACATTCGCTACTTTTGTGGCCCATTTCTTGGCAATTATAACACTTGAAACCATTATTGACTTTCGCCTTCCCAACCTCATTCACAACTGGTTTCGCAACAGCTTTTGAAACATTAGAACTTCCACTAACACCCTTTACTGGATTGTTGGAATTTGTAAACATACCACCTCCTCGTCTTCCCTGTTTCTCCCAAGCCAACGCTTTCTGATGTGCTTCCGCTACAGATCTGGGATCAAACATGTTAACCATATCCTGAATCTGCATTCGCAACCCCCCAACAAATCTAGACGTCAGTTGTTCTTCCGTTTCCATAATATCATTCCTCGCAATAAGCTGATAAAACTCATCTGCGTAATCATTAACATTCTTTGTGCCCTGCCTCAAATTCTGCAAACGTTGATACATCAAAGATTGATAATTGTAAGGTAAGAACGTTGCTTTCATCAATTTCTTCATCTTCTCCCAAGATTCAACTTTTGACTTCCCCATTCGTTCACGTGTAAGTTTGGTTTGCTGCCACCATGCCAAAGCTCTACCCTTCATCCTCGTAGCAACCAACTTTACTCTACGATGTTCTGGAACTTCTTTGAAATCAAAAATCTCTTCTACATTAGCCACCCAATCTAAAAACTCCTCAGCTTGCATACCACCTTTGAATTCAGGAATTTTAGTCTTCATCCCCGACTCCCACTTGTGATCATACTCAGATTGATTTCTTCCTTGTCCTCGTCCTTGTCCTCGAACACTACCACCATCATATTCCTCTTCAAAATCAGATGTATATCGTTGTCTATCTCGTCCACCCACATCTCTACTACCATCACGTCTACCACCATCATCCCTTCTATCTACATTCCTCCGTTCACGATCATCCACGTTCCTCCCACGCCTTTGATCATTGTCAACACTTCTTTCTCGATTGGATTGCGGTGAGACTCTACTTCCCCCATGGTTAGATTCAGGTGAAACCCCTCTCCGATTTTGATTCATCTCTAACATCATCTTCTCTAACCGACCAATTCCTTCGTTAAGCTTTTCACTAAAGTTTTCATTGATTCTTTGCTCCATCTCATCAGCTTCTTCTCTTCGATACAAAGCTTTAACGTTTTGGTGTCGATTAGCTCTCCTTGGTGGCATACTTGAAAATTTCACCAACACTTCAAATTCAAACACAATTCAAACTTTGATCCAAAATGAAATGGATCGAAACTTCCACTTTTGTTGCAAATCGCGATGAACACGATGAACAAAATTCTCGGCCTCCAACACAAATTCGATCGAAACAACTTCGAACAAGCTCTACTAACTCGGCCGACTTGATTGGAGATGCTCGGCACAACTTGATTTCTTCAAAGTCCAAAATGATTAGGCTCCAAGTCTCGATCTAGCTATGATTGGCTAGAACAAGCTCTGATACCAAAAAACTGACGCAGCGGATTAATCAAAACAATGTAGATCAATGAAAGTAGCAATCGATGAGTTGATGTATACTAAAATGCCCAAATTCGTTGATCCGAAGATACCGAATTCTAGCTATCCCTGACACGTTGATCGCGCACGATACCGTGAGAAGAGATCTTCAATTCTTTGAGCGTTGATCAAGCGCACTTGATTCCACGAATCGGCTTCTGCAATCGTTGAATCGAGCGCACTCGATTAACCGAAAGAGGAGATAGGAGATTACACTCGACTACCAATTGGGTGAAAGCACAAAGCTAACAAAACAAGAGTTTTATTTCAAATCAACTAACTATTACAAATGTGATACTCGGCCTATTTATAGGCGCCCAGTTCAACACAACACAATTTACACAACTCATAAGTCGGTGGCGACTTACCACTTCTCCGACTCACGACTCATCACATTCTCCGACTCACGACTCAACATATTTATACAACACAACCGACTTACGACTTATAAACGACACGACTTAACAATATGTACATAGAAACAATACAACATGTTACAACACACAACCCTTAACTCGGCTCCGACTTAAGATATCCTCCGACTTAGCATATATGCCGACTTACCCGGTACACGAGTTACGACTCAAACAACAAACGACTTAACCCAGTTCAGGCGACTCACCTTAAGTCGTAACTCGGTAGTGACTCATCCCTTCTCTTAAGTCGTAGACGACTTATCCCTTGTTTGTCTTAAGTCGTAACTCGGCAGCGACTCATCCCTTCTCTTAAGTCATGGACGACTTATAGCTCTGTCAGCCTCTTCCTTGAGTCGTGGACGATTCGTGCCTGCCGCTTCAATAAATCGTGAACGATTTAAGCTTTCCGCTTCAATAACTCGTGGGCGACTCATGTCTTTGCTTTGGTTAAGTCGTGGACGACTCATGCCAGTGTTATTAAGTCGGTCACGACTTAGACCTTCAATTTCCTTTGGTCGGTAACGACTTAGTACTTGGCCTGCATCATCAAGTCGGTCACGACTTAGACCTTCAATTTCCTTAAGTCGGTAACGACTTAGTACTTGGCCTGCATCAAATATACAGAAAATATATATATAAATAATTGTATATATATTAATATAAACTGCCAAAGTATTGCTTTTGCATTATTATATATACGAACAGTAAAATATTTAATAGACCACTAGTTATATATATAACATATATATACAAACGAAGTTGATAGGATTTGTTCTTTGTAAAAGTATTAACTATGAAGAACTTCACAAACAAAACATTTTATAAATAACAGAACATAATTTATATAATATCTATACTTAACCTATATATATAGACAGACTACAAAATTTACCACTTATATATAAAATTCAACAGTGTACGTGTGAATCACAGCAGGTCAAAACTTAAATATATATGTAATACTTTAAACCCAATAACAAACAAAAATCTTAAACCTATACTATAAACTATGAGCGTAAGTATATAATAAAACAAAGTTTCCTAAACTAATATATTACTGACATACTAACATATATATAACTTATATACCCAATTCAGATGTATACTATCATATATTTACACAAACATACTTAAACATATATAACGTATGAAAACAACCTATATAACTAACAGACAATACTCATATAAACTATCTACATTAATATATACATACGACAGTAAAGTACTGAATAAACAAATATATAATATAACTAACATACGTATAAAAATTAGCCTCAAATATTAGATAATAAAATATATACCTTTAACTATATATACTCTATAACATTATATATATAAACTAAGGTATATATATTAATGTATACTCACCTTCATCAAAGCACAGAAGGTGGAAATGGAAGCAGGTGGCGAGGTGGCTGCGATTTGACGTTAAAGTGGGTGCTCGCGTGAGCTATTGCTATGGGGAACGTAGATCTCGGGTTCAAGGCAAAGGTTGACGTGGCGATTCAAAGTGGATAGGGAGGGAAAGGAGGGATCGGTGAAGTCTGGGTTGAAGAAGACGAGTGGTGGAGGAGTACGTGGCTGAAGGTGCTTGGTGTGGTGGCCTTGGCTGCTGGCCAGGGGAAGCTCGGCAGCAGGCTTGGGGTTTTGGGTGGCGGGGTTGCGTGGGTTTGCTGAGGAATTGGAAAAGGAGGATGACAAGAGGAGGGGATGTGAAGGAGCAGGCACGGTTTTGAGAAGCCAGATGAAAAATGGAATTGTAAAGGTAAAAGAACCAGAGGAAATTTGCAATTGAACCACTGTTAATTAATAAAGCAATTGATGAAGATACATAAAGTAACGTGTTGAATTTAGTGAACAGTGAACGAATAAGAAAATGAAAGGACAACCCCATGTAGGAATAGGAATGGTTACAGCTGTTGGTAGCGTAGGTGAAGAAATGAAAAGTCACAACGCACAAAACCAGTACCGATACAGAATCGTTTTCCACGGATTCCGTTGCGTACCGAACTTCAAAACACAGAATTGAATATACCACAGAGGTCAGCACGACGAGATGATCAAAAAAATACACAGATATCAGTGATACGATCGAGCTATCAAAAGTCGATATCGGTACCGAAATACGTTGCTATTCCGTAAGGAAAAATCCAAACGGAGCTAGAAACGTCCGAATTTCGCGAAACGAATTTCGCAGTCTGATTCAGAGTGTTCTAAATAAATTTTCTCATGTTGACATATTTAGGTTTCAGAACACTTTTATTATCATCAATTTTTAAGTGATATAAATTGAAATAAAATTACACTAGAAAATAAACTTTCAAATTATCAGATGAAAATTTACCAGTTGCTATGTTAAAACATACGCATTTCAAATATCAAATTTAAATTTCAAAATTTTATTATTTAAAGTTTCACAAAATTTCAATTAAATATATAAATAAACAAATAAAATTAACTAAAATTTACGGGTCTTTACAACAACTAAATATAACACAATACCATGAAAAAGTGAACTAGGCCTGTGAAAATTAAAAGAAAGATAACAAATCTAAGACTCACAAAGACTACTCAACGCAAAAAGAGAAAATGGGACATATTACTTCGTCGACCCAAAAAATTAGATGATTCTCTAGACTTTAACGTAATGATTGTCATGATACACATGGAATCCGAACCAAAAAATTTTAACTTTCAAAGATGAAAAAGTATAGTCTTCTAGAAATAAACAACATCTAAAGTAATTTGAAGTGATTAATGTCAGAGTCTGATCTAGATTTAAAGAAACATCGTTGTATCTAGTAACTTCTATTTCAAGCTCTTCTTGTTAGAAAAGACTCGCCTTCAAATCCTGATTGTTGCATGTCATGATAAGAAAGGGACCTGCAACATTAAATGTACTGGAAAAAAAATATGATTTTCAAACAATTTGATTTGGTAGACGTATTCATATATGCATTCGAGAATTTTGCATGGACATGTATTTGAGTTTAGCACACCTTTAGATGTAAAATCGTCGCCTTTTTAAAAATAAGTACCAAAACAAAATCATTTTCTAAAACTACCCATATATGACATGTTTACGGGATTTAATTTTGTACAACCTTGTATTTTCTATAAATGAAAATATAAAAATTTAAGTATATTACATACGAGTGCACGAGTGCGTGCACACACACATATATATATATATACATACATATATATACATAAATATACATATACATATATATACATATATATAATATGTAAAAGAAAATTAGGGGTGTAGTTAGAATTATGATTGTACTTTATCTTCATATTTCATGTTTTAGCTATGACATAGGAAATCAAACCAAACCTCAATCCAATATGAATTTCGCCTCTATGACTGAGAGTTAGAGCTAGGGCTAGAAAGATTAGGAGAAGGAGACACATTTAGTGCACACCCAAGAGAAAAGAGAGTTTGAAGAGACAGATAATAGTGATCGGGAAGAAACAGAGTGATTCAGCTAGGATTTGCTTTGCATCTGGTGAGAAAAATCCTTTCATTGTGCTTATGAACAAGTTTTGATACTAATTCTTTGTTTACATACTATGTGAGATGCAAGTGCTGGGTTTCTAGATTATTTTGAGTTTAAACTCATTAAAGAGATGGTGTGTTGTCGCTTGTTGCAATTGATCTTTCCTATGTCCTTCCCACTTCACCCTATCATTTGGTTACTCCTGATATGAAGCACCACTTTTCCATTCATAAATATATTTATCATCAAAATCAATAGATAAAAAAACACCACCATGGGCCAGAATCAAATGGATCAATCATGCTGTCAGGTATTGATGTATTGTTGTTTGTTTATATACACATGGTAGACTTGAATTGGATATTTCATCGTATACATGAAAACTTGTTTGTTGTGTGAAGTTCAGTCAAAAAGTTAACTAGAATATTAAATAAAACTTCAGGTATTTTCTTCATTGTCAAAAGGTTAACTAGAATATCATTTCCAATGAATTATTACAAATAATCAACATTAAACTTACTTCTAATTTCACTTTCAACTTTTTTTCTCCGTTCTTTGTCAAAAAGTTTATTAAAATGATCATGAACTTCAGATTAAGAACTTGTCTGCAAACACGCCCTCAATTATCAGTTTTTGAAGTGATTTTCACCATATGCATTTATGTTTACAGTGGTCAAGTTGACCCCATTTAATACATGCCAGTCAATTTTATCTACAAGACCAAACTTCCAATTCCTTACTAATTTGGTATATGACAAATTTATCCAATTGAAAACTGTTCCAATTGTACATATAAAAAATTACATAGTTTATTCATAGAACCTTAAGATAGGATCAACAGATAAAGTAACAACTTCCAACATTGTGACAGTACAGAAACTGTACATTGCTATTTAAACACTGATAATCATCATATTCTGTGCAGATTCACAACCTTTTCGCTCTGGATAGGTAAATATACATAAACCAATTGTCATTTTGCCCCTGCTGAATAATATTCCGTGATTGTCTTCCGTGATGTTCAATTTGATAGTAAAAAGTAGCAATAAATAATGGATGTTGTATACATCCGGTTTGTACCTACAGAAACCCACATCTACCAGAATCCAATTAGACATATCATACACTGCTTTTAAGATCGCTAGACCGCAATTAAAATTTTCTTAAATTTGCAAAAATCTCCAGCAAGCCCTACTTCTTTTCTTCTTCCTGTCGGACCTATCCTGAACTTCTCTTCCAAATTTGTCTTACAAATTTTTCAAACTCGAATGCAAAACCTTCAATCGTCTAATTTGCAAGCCCTAACCTACATTCATAAGTACTAATTCCAATTGAATTCTTAAAATATATGTGCCCTAATGTTATAAATTATATGGTTTCACATAGTGCATAAATTAATCATTATATTTATGCGAGTTTAGGGGGAGGAAAATGGATGTATAAAGCAGGACTTTAAAATAATTCTAGAACAATCCGCTGACCTTTAGAACCACTTCATCCTCGCACAAACATAACAAAACTAGCAATTAAGAATAATATATGGAGATCCTGCGGAATCAAGTCTCATATCCATCAACTATTTATACATGCTCAGCTCAAATGAATTAAATTAGTTCCAAATTAGAAAAACTATAAACCGCATTCTATCGGTCATCTGAACACAATAAAGGTATTGCTCGTGCTTTCACACACTTCAAACCTTGAATTCTACAAAATTCAGTCAAAATACTACATCAAAAGGAACGTGCGAATTCCAACCAAAATTCAGGCAAAATGCTACATCAAAAGGAAAGTGCGAATTCCAACCAAAAACTCAGTGAAGGCAACGACCTATTCGACTCAACGACATAAGGCAATAAGCGACTTAACCAACCAAAGCATAAACGACTTAAGGACCTATAGCAGGGCACGACCTAACGACCTAAAGCACAGAGCAGCTCAATATGGCACGACTCAACGACTTAAGAAGCTCCAGCAACCTAGCGACCTAAAGACTCCTACGACTCAACGGGTTAACGACCTAGCAACTCAGTGAAGGCAATGAACTAACGAGTTAAGGAAAGAGCGACCTAACGACCTAGCAAGCTTCAGAGTTAAGCCGCATGCGCACTGCCTCTTCCACTAGGTCACTTACGACCTTAGCAAGCCGAGATAACTCATGTGCTACACATGCTAAGTCGCTCACATCATATATCTCGTCCAAGATGGCTCCATTAAGTCGCTAACGACTTATGCTACCTCGGGATCGCTCTTAGGTCGCAACTCCCTAGGTCGCTCACGACCTATGACATGGCCGACCTAAGCCCAACTTCTCCTATAAATACCCCGCCTACTCCGCACTGAAAAGGAGAGGATTTTTTGGAGCGTCAAGACTTTGCTGTTTTCACAACTTCTACACTTGCTCCAACACTTCAAATGCAAAAGACACTTCAAAGAACCTTCGGAAAAGATCAAGTTCATTCAACATGAATTCAAAGAGCTTTTCTACATCAAAGTTCTAACTACCGGTCTTAATTGTGTTGTAATTAAAGAATTATTGTAAAGTTTGTAATCAAATCAGTAATAGAAGAGATTAAGTGGACGTAGGCTTGACTTTGAGCTGAAGCACTATAAAAATTGTTGCCTCTTTACTATTTTCTACTATTTTCTGCTTGCTTTTAGTTCCCGTACCAACGGGTGGTGCTTTCGCTATATCATAACTCACACTAGGGTGTTAGCGTACATTTTTAGCGTTAATATTTTTGGTGCTTTCACTGAGAAAGTCGAACTCAGGGGTGCTCTCATCATTGCTTCACAAAGATTTGTGGAAAGACTCTCCCTAAGAACCAGACGTCTATCTGAAATTATGGCTCTTGGAAGGAAAAGTAAATCTACTAGATCTGGAAATGCTTATGACAACACCGCCACTTCTCCCTCGTCGAATCAAGCGGCTCCTAGTATTGGAGTCACAAGGGCGGAATTGGATGCTGCAGTGTCTGGGTTGTATCAACAAATGGAAGCCCAGCACACTTTGATGTTGGACAAGTTGAATGCTTTGCTTGGAGTTAACCAGCAATCAGAAAATAATGAAGAAACCTTTGTTGAGGATATCCATGATTTCCAAGGGAAAAGTATTCCTCAGAGGGCAGCTGGCACCGCCGAAGGGGCACCTCCCCAAGTTGGAGGTTCAAGGCCACAGCCAACTCTTCGTGAACGTTTGTCCAGGAAAACTTGCGAAAAAGTAGTTGACGTCTGTCCTGCGGGGCCTCTAAACGATGAGGAATACCTCTCGGGAATGATTCGACAAATTATGAAAGAAAGCATGCAAAGGGAGGAAGATGAAAGTGACTGGGGGTTTGCTCCAAGCAAAACTCCTTTTACTGAAAGAATTCTAAAGGCTGAATTTCCGAAGAAGTTTGTTCCCCCCACTATTCCAGCTTATCGGGGGACAAGCGATCCTAACCAGTTCTTATACAAGTATGACTGGCATATGACAGGTGCCAAAGCAACAGACGAGATCAAGTGCAGATACTTTCCTGTGTACTTGGAGGGAGTGGCCCTGCTTTGGTTCACGAAGCTGCCAGTTCGATCCATGGATCAGTTCTCCGACCTAACTCGTAAATTCAAAGATTAGTTCAGGTTATATGCTTCGAAGGCCAAGGACATAATGTCACTATCCAGCCTCGAACAAAGCCCCGGAGAGTCTATCAAATCTTTCTTAAACCGCTTCAATATAGCCTTGGCCGAAGTTGATAATGCAGAGCCTCGGATGATTCTGACTTACTTAATGCGAGCTATTGACAAATCAAGTGAATTCGGAAAATGGCTAAAGATGAAAGAGCCAAATTCACTTGAGAAGTTCTACAAGAAGGCCGATGAATTCATGCGCTTAGAAAGCCTTCCTGTGACAACAAAAATAGACGTGGCTAAAGTTAAAAATAACAATGTTGCTTCTAACAAAAAGGAATCTGGTGGCCAGAAGAGGGAGAATGACAGTGGGAAAAAGCAGAAATATGTGAAGAAAATTCGCTACTTTAAACCTTCAGATTTTACTCCCTTAACTAATACTCCAAAAAATATCTTTTTCGCAACCAAGGATGCTGTCGAATACCCCAAACCACCTAAGATGAAGCCTGGGAAAAATGTTGTGCATAATGGGAGATTCTGTCGGTTCCACAATCAACCTGGCCACGACAATAATGAATGTCGCCATTTAAAGAATTTGATTGAAGAGCTGTTGAGACAGAATAAGCTACAACAATACGTGAAGAGAAACAGAAGTGACCCGACCTCATCTACTCAGGGGCGGCAAGTTCCTGCTCATCAATCCGACTCAGGTGAGAGGACTACAGCGCAGGAATCTGAGAGACCTGTCATTAATGTTATCACAGGGGGTCTTCACCCAATGGCAGAAGTTGGGGTGAAATGGAAAGATATGCTCACGCTTTGAGATATGCCCCGACGGAAGAAAATGTTTTTGTCTTGGAAGATGCTGCACCTTTAAAACAGCAAAGAACTTTTAATGATGACATCATATTCCGGGCTAGGGACTCTGTTGGTGTTGAGGCTCCCACCGTGGATCCCTTGGTGATATCTACAGGCATCGGATCAGCCATTGTAAGAAGGGTGCTTGTTGACTATGGCGCCTCTTGCAATGTCCTCTTCAGAATGACATTTGATCAGATGAAAATTCCCATGGCTGATGTCCAAGCTTCCTCACAGAAAATTGTTGGGTTCACTGGAGAACCAAAACAGCCTATTGGGACTATTGACTTATTGGTAGAGCTCGGAGAAGGGGAAAAGAAGGTGGTCCGAAAACAAACTTTTGTGATTGTTGATGAATTCTCTGCTTACAATGCCTTCTTGGGTCGACCGACTCTTGCCACATTCAAGGCCATTCTCGCCCCATGGTGCTTGACTATGAAGTTCCCCACTGGTAATGGCGTCGGTGTTGTGAAGGGGGACCAAAATGTCGGGCGAGAATGCTATCTTATAGAGTTACGGGAAGGAAAGAAAAGAGAAATGGGTAAGGGTGTGGCAACTCCACTCCGCATCAAAGAGCTCACCTTGTAGCAATTACGGGGTGGACCCTGCACTGGTGAGCATAGTGATGCACGAAAAGAGATGGATCCCAGAAAAACCAGTGTAGGGGAGAGTAGAGTGGTGCCGGTGGAAGTGACGGTACCAATACCTGTTGACCTGAATGATCCAAACAAGGTGCTGAATGTGGGTTCACAACTCGTTGTGACGGTTTAGAATATGTTGATATCATTCTTGAAAGCAAACCTGGATGTATTCGCTTGGAGTCATGCCGACATGTGTGGAATATCTCCAGAAATCGCAGTGCATGCTTTGAATATTGATCCAAAATTCACACCCGTAAAGCAGAAAAGAAGAACCCAGGGTCCTGAAAGGTCGACAGCATTAAAAGAAGAAGTAGATCGGCTCATGGAAAATGGCTTCATCGGAGAATCCACTTATCCAAATTGGGTTTCTAATCCGGTGTTGGTTAAAAAAGCAAATGGGAAGTGGAGAGTATGCATCGACTTTTCAGACTTGAACAAAGCATGCCCCAAAGACTGTTTCCCGTTGCTTAGGATTGATCAGTTGGTGGATGGAACAACCGGGCATGAATTATTGTCTTTTATGGATGCTTACTCAAGATATAATCAAATCATGATGCATGAGCCAGATTAGGAGGACACGAGCTTCATCACTGATGTTGGTCTTTACTGCTATAAAGTCATGCCCTTCGGACTAAAGAACGCAGGGGCAACTTATCAAAGACTTGTTAATGCCATGTTCAAACCCCAGATTGGCAAGACTATGGAAGTATATGTTGATGATATGTTGGTGAAATCGAAGAAGGCAGTAGACCACATGGATCATTTGGCAGAAATGTTCGTGGTCCTCCGAAAGTATGAGATGAAGCTAAATCCTCTGAAATGTTCATTCGGGGTAGAGTCCGGAAAATTCTTGGGATTCATTGTGAGTGCTAGGGGCATCAAAGCTAATCCTGCTTAGATTACTGCTTTAAGAGAAGTCAAAGCCCCTAGAACAAAGAAGGAATTGCAAAGCCTCAACGGGAAAGTCGCTGCTTTGAGTCGGTTTATTTCCAGGGTCATTGATAAATGCATTCCCTTCTTTGACGCTCTGAAGAAAGGAAAGAAAAACTTTGAATGGACTCCTGAATGTCAGAAAGCTTTTGATGAACTGATTCGTCACATGGAATTGCCTCCAGTACTTTCTCAGCCCAGCAATGGTGAAGATCTTTTCATATACTTAGTGGTTTCATCTCATGCTCTCAGTGCAGCATTGGTACGGGAAGACGTAAAAGTTCAGCACCCGGTTTATTACATCAGCAAAAGATTCACTAGGGCAGAGATGAATTATTCAAAGCTGGAAAAGCTCGCCTATTGTATGTTGATTGCGTCCAGAAAGTTGAGGCCATATTTCCAGGCTCATCCTATTAAAGTCCTCACTGATCAACCTCTAAAGCAAGTCCTATTTCGCCCTGAAACTTTGGGTCGTCTTCTGAAGTGGAATATTGAACTCAGCCAATACGATATCACCTACCATCCCCGAAGAGCAATCAATGGACAAGCTTTAGCAGATTTCATTGCAGAATACACAGATAAAGGTGGTAGTGAGGAAGAGGTGACTGATGACATCCCGATCTGATGGAAATTATATGTTGATGGTGCAAGAAATGACTATTGTTCCGGAGCTGGGGTTGTGCTTGAAACCCCCGAAGGGCGGTCATTGTGCTATGCATTGAGATTAGAATTTCCTTCGACAAATAATGAAGCAGAATATGAAGCTCTTGTTGCCGGCTTGAAGATTGCTAAAGAACTGAACATCAAAGTATTGCAGATCTTCAATGATTCCCAGCTTATTGTATGCCAAGTCAAGAAAGAGTTTCAAACTAAAGGAGGGAATCTGCCTGCTTACTTGTCAAAGGCCTGGGAGCTTCTCGATGATTTTGATCATTATACAATAAGCCATATACCCCGGGAAGAGAACATGAAGGCAGATTCTCTCGCAAAATATTCAAGCTCTGGCGAAGCTCAACTATTGGGATTGGTCCATGTTGAAGTCTTGTCAGCTCCAAGTACTGATGAGATGGATATTGACTGGATTATGGCTGTATCTCAAGAGCAGGAGTCGTGGATGACCCTGATCAAGGAATATCTACTCAACCGCTCCCTGCTAGAAAACTCAAAAGAGCGCCCGAAGCTGTTAAGAAAAGCCCCGAGATATGTAATTCAAGACGGCCATTTGTACAGATGAGGATTCTCGATGCCATTACTCCGATGTGTAACCAAGGAAGAGGCTAAGACAATTTTAGCCAAGGTGCGCGGAGGAGAGTGTGTGCATCATTCAGGTGGCCAAACTCTTGCAAAGAAAATTCTCCGCTATGGGTATTTTTGGCCAGATATTAATCGAGATGCTGCTAGCTACTCCCGAAAGCCTGACAGATGCCAGAGATTTGCCAAAATCCCAAGAGCACCTTCCACTGAGCTAACACAGATGGTCAGTCCATGGCCATTCGCCATTTGGGGGATAGATCTCATTGGGCCTTTGCCGATTGCCAAGTCCGGAATCAAATATGCTATTGTTGCTGTTGATTATTTCACTAAATGGGCTGAAGCTGAACCATTAGCTACTATTACCTCTAAAAAGATGATAAACTTTGTGACTAAAAATATCATTTGCAGGTATGGTGTTCCTCAGAAGATAATCACAAACAATGGTACTCAATTCGAAAGCGAAGAATTCCAGGACTTTTGCAGACGATTCAAGATCCAAAAAAGCTTCTCAGCAGTGGCTCATCCGCAGGTAAACGGGCAAGTGGAAGCAGTGAACAAAATTATCAAATCAACCATAAAAAAAGCTAGAAAATGCAAAAGGTGGTTGGGTCGATAAGCTGCCACTAGCACTTTGGGCATATAGAACTACCCACAAAACTGCGACTGGGCACACTCCATTCTCATTAGCATATGCATCAGAAGCCATGATTCCAGTAGAAATAGAGGTCCCTTCACACAGGAGAATTCATTTCAACCAAGCTGGAAATGAAAAGCTGCAACTTGAAGCGCTTGACTTGCTTGATGAAAGAAGGAAAGAGGCTGAGCTCAGAGTTGCAGCTCATCAGCAAAGGATAGCTAGGCACTTCAATTCTAAAGTTCGCCAACACAGCTTTGAAATTCGGGATCTAGTCTTGAAAAGGGTCATGACGCAACATGAGTGTTTGGGCCAAACTGGGAAGGGCCATATGTCATAGGCAAAAAACTTCTTGATGGCACTTTCAAGCTCACAACTGTCGAAGGAGATCAAATTCTGAGAGCCTGGAACATCAATCACTTACGTCCATATTTTACTTAGAAGCTATGCTTAAATTTGTAAAATGATTGTGGATGTATCATTCTTGTATTGTAAGCCATTGTAAAATCAGTGTGAATCAATAATAAGAACTATAAAGTGGATGTAGGCCCAATTCTTGGCCGAACCACTGTAAATCTTGTGTTCTCTACTACTATAAAAAGCCTATCTCATTTCGATGTGCAAATATCTTAAATATGTTGCTAAAATGTCGATTTAATATTACAGGCTATCAAAGCAAAACTTACCTATTTAATATATCACAAGGCCAAGCGATCCCTACAAATCACTCAACAAACAAATGTCAAGCCACAAAAATCCCAGATTCAATTCCTACATAAGAAGTGCTTCTCACAAACAGTTGGTGATTTCACCAATGGGGCACCTTCCTAACGTGGAGGTTTCAGGCCCTTGCTAACTGATTGTGATCATTTGTGCAAATAGACATCTGGTTAAGTAGCTTGCGCCTGCCCCGTGGATTCACTTAACAATGAAGTACACTTCTTTGGAAAAAATCAAACAACCTGCAAAAGAAAGGAACACCACTTAGAGGTGATAACGAGGAATCGCTGAGGGACAGATGGTGAAAAGACATGGGCAAGCAGACAAAAACAGCCAAAATGGAATCTTGTCTCTCAACAAAAAAGGTTGGTGGAACCACCGAAGGGGCACCTTCCCAAAGTGAAGGTTCCAGGCCCTTGCTAATTAATTGTGATTGTTTGTGCAAACAAACATCCAGTTAGGTAGTTTGCGTCTGCTCCGTGGATCGACTTAACTGTGAGATGCAACCTTCCTGGCAAACGAAACAAAAAAGCCCTCTTTGAAGGCACACTTCTACTCTCAAGGGAAGATCAATTTCTCCATAATGAGAACATTCTTCCCCAAAAAAGTTGAAGTGCCAAATAAAGCCCTCCAACGAGGCACGCTGAAAAATGAAATGTTTTTCTCAAACAAAAAGGTTGGCACCTTCCCAAAATAAAGGCACCAGGCCCTTGCTAACAAATTGTGATCGTTCGTTCAAACGAACATCCAATTAGATAGCTTGCGTCCGCCCCGTGGATCCATTTAACTGTGAGAAGCAACTTTCAGGCAAACAAAAAAGCCCTCTTCGGAGGCACACTTCTACTCTTAAGGGAAAATCAATTTCTCCATAATGAGAACATTCTTCCCCAAAAAAGTTGAAGTGTCAAATAAAGCCCTCTAACGAGGCACGCCCAAAAATGAAATGTTACCTCTTGAAAAAGTCGTTGATGGAACCACCGAAGGGGCACCATCTCAAAAAGAAGGTTCTAGGCCATAGTTAACTGCTCGCGATCATTTGTGCAAACAAATATCCGATAAAGCAGCTGACGCCTGTCTCGTGGGCCCACTTAGCGATGAGATATAACTTTCCGGCAAACAAGTCAAAGCCTTCTTCAGAGGCCCGCTTCAACGCGTAGGGGAATCCACTTCTCAAAAATAAAAGTGACCGTCTCCGAAGGTTGAAGTGTAAAAAAAAACAGAAAACTTCTCCGATACAAGGCACGCTCTACTAGAGCAGAATAATATTTCCTCTAAATGGAAGAATTATTCTCCAGAGTAAGAGTACAAGTCTTTTCAAAATGGAGAAGATTGCAATAAGCCGTGGTATGGGGGCAGTATAGTTACATTAATAAAAGCAACGCTCAAGCAGCATACCACAAGCTCACTACAGTATCATACAAAGAAAATAAAGAAACTTGTGCGAAAATAAGGAATAAATGCATTCACAAATACAGACAAAAGATTGTACAAGTAAAAAGAGTCATTCTATTCCATACTATAAAAGATTTGTATACATGTGCAGGTTTCAAAAAATGGGGGCCGGTACCCGCACAATCTCCGGTCAATACAAGTCTTTAGATATAAGCAAAAAGCAAAAAAGCAAAACATAAAGGATAAAACCAGACCCATTACTTCTTCTTCCCGCCGCCTTTGGAGCCCTCGCCTCGCCCAACGGTTAACTTCTTGAGTCGGCCTGAACGAGTCGAGGAAGAAGGAGAAAGAGGTGCAATTGGGTCCTCTTCCGCTTTCTCATCGCTAGCAGAAGTGTCCTTCTTTTTCTTCGAAATTCCACGCTTTCTCCTCTTCTTTGAAGAAGATTCGTTGCCCGGAGTGATAAGATCAATCAGCTTTGTATCATCGACAGTAAATTTCTCCAGGGTCCTCTCACCCTCCTCAAGTTCTTCAGCTTTCTGCTCTTGTGAAGCGGCCGGGTCATCTAAGCCTTGAAGAGCTCCTATTTGTTCTTCTTGCGACCCCGGTTGAGAAGCAGAAGGAGGAGTAACTTGAAGAGGTGGAGGGGCAACAGCTGGAGGAGGTGAAGCCTGTACAACACTTGTTGTTTTCACTACAGAAGAAGAAAAGTTAAAAATCAGTATTCCTCGCAAAGAGAGGAGATAGTGGCGCGTCGAGGCTTAAGTAATAAGCAAGAAGTTCATCGAGCTCATGTGAAGCAAACGAGTAGTCCACTTGAGCTGGATCAGTGTTGAAGTTACCTGGAGAGATTGGCTTTATCACGTCAATTTCAAAATCTTGGGCTTCGGTGTCTTTTTGGGCCTCGTCTTCAGCATGAGAAGTTGTAGTTTCGGTTTCGACTTTGGCAGGAGGCGGAGAGTGGGAACTTGAGCCAATAATATCGATGTCGACCGAAACCGAAGGACAAGTTGGGTCGGCCAAAGGTGCCTTCCCTAGATGCTCTCCTTCCGCCGCTTCGGCTCGTTCCTTGGCAAGTTGTTCTTTCCCTCTAGCAAGGGCAGCACGACCCTCATCATCCAAATAATGAGCCTCAAGATCCTCCTCAGCGTAGCCAACGTCTCTAAGCATTTCAACTACTGCATCCCACACTTCAGCCAGGGTAACCTCATACTTTGGACCCAAAAATGAAAGACTGCCACGTCGCAAGACACTGAGAACATAAAACTCGAATAAAGTGGAGCTAACGTTGGCCTTAGTCGCCTCATGAGAGTGCTCAGCTGCTGCTTTTCCAGCGATGGCCTCGTCACGCTCCTTTTCAGCCTTAGAAAGCTGGGCCTTTAACATTGTAATCTCCAAACCTTGGGAGTTAGTCTTTTCCCGCAACTGAGCAGCATCATTACGGTAGAGTTCCACGATTTTCCACTGCGCCTCAAGTTTAGCCTCAGCATCTCATTGAGTAGCGTGGGCGTCTCTTACTTGCTTTTGAAGAACCTCTTCCTTTTGAGTATAAGAAGTGGAAGAGGTGGCAAGATCATCTTTAAGCTTCTTGATTTCAGCCTCAAGTTCTTCGTTATAGGCGGTGATGTTCTTCATCTCTATATCATGCCGATCAAGAACTTTTTACCACTCAGACTTATCGCTTTCCATGGTCAGCATAGCCTCGAGATTTAAACGATTTATTCTTTGAAGCTCATCAACTAGTTTTTGCCAACCGGACATTCTTTCAATATCAAGCTTGACAGCGTCGAGATTTCTTAACATGGCCTGCTTATCAATTGGAACCAAGTCCAGATCGAAACGTACACCAATGCGGAAATCGGCTTTGGAGTGCAGATGGAGGCTTCTCAACTTGATAAGGAGGCCTATTAATGATTGCTTGAATTTCAGCTCTTTTAAGGGCAGGAGAGCTAGAAGGGATGTCTAGAGAAATAGAAGCAGCAAGCACTTTAGAAATTTCAGATGTAGACTTTTCACTGAGCTTAGCTCGCTTGCTTGAATCTTCAGCTATATGACTCTTCCCCTTATCGTCATGAGACTTTCTCTTATGGGAATCATCATCCCTCTGGTAAGAGTCATGTCGGTCGTCTCTTCTTCCATAACGCTCCTCATAATCCTGCCTTTCGCGAGCTTTCCTAGCTGCTCTTTCCTCATCAGTCCCCCTAGGGGCAGGAAGATAGCGCCTGGGGTCATAAGAATCACGCCTCGCATAGCGTTGAAAGTCATCGTAATATGAGCCGCTGCGTCCCATGGGAGAACCTGGAAGTGAAGAAGAGACAAAATTTAGAAATCTTCTAAATAAAGAAGCTAAGTGCGCATAATTGCCAAAAATCCTAAGTGTGCATGTGGCGTGCGAACTAAGCGCATCAAGCTACAAACCACTCTTTGGCTTAGGAGTGATGTCGGCTTTTGCAGCAGGAGTCAACTCTTGGGTTGATGGAATTGATCGCAGGACGGATGTCGCTTCGATTGCTGGAGAAACAAGCTTAGAAGTGGTGGTGTCATCTTTAAAGAGCTTATGGGAAGTCACCATAAGATCGCTCAGTCCTCTAGAGATATCATCACCATCATGCCCAACGGAATGGGTCATATCAACAGTGCCCTCTTCAGCATGTTTTATACTCTTCGTAACGGAACTTTCTTTCTCAGCTCCCTCATCAGCTTTTCTAGTAGCCTTCCCAGAATGTTGAGAAAATTTCTCTTCTTCAATAACTGGGGGAAGTTTAGATTTGCCAGATAATCCCACACCGTCAGCAGAACTGGAGCATTTCACTAATGAAGTCTCTACAATAGGTTCCTTCGGTGCAAATTCTTCTACGGAGGCTGGGGCATCTGACGCTTCTGCTTGAGAACTGGGGGCATCACGGGACTGAATGGATCGAGAAGAGTGCAAGAGTTCGAATTGGTGCAAAAAATCGTTCTTCTGTAGAAACTTAATACTTCTCTCATTGATAGCTACGACACTCAACCTTTCGAAAGTTGATTTGTGACTAGAATCTTTAGAGGGAGGAGGAAGTGCTGCAAAAGTAAAGAATAAAGTTAGCACTTGACGACTTGAATTTTGAAAGGCTCAGAAATGAAGTAAACGGAGATA
This sequence comes from Allium fistulosum, assembly GCA_030737815.1. Taxonomy (NCBI): domain Eukaryota; kingdom Viridiplantae; phylum Streptophyta; class Magnoliopsida; order Asparagales; family Amaryllidaceae; genus Allium; species Allium fistulosum. The sequence continues at coordinate 167,651,549 of CM060906.1, read as the reverse complement.
GGTAGTCTTACTTCCTACTCTCTAGATACCGTAGAATCCCCGGGGGCAACGGACAAAGAAGAACTGGTTTAAAAACCCGTGGGTGCTCTCGGGCAGATCCGTAATCAACTTGTGGTTTCTTGTGCTCCTTACAAGAGTAATGGAAGGGTGATCTTTGTTCCTCCTGAATGAACACAAATAGTAGATCTCCTCGAAGCTTGGGAGGCGGTTAAGCGTCCTCCTAAATAGTACGCACAACCCCATCAAAATGGCATAGCCATTAGGGTGCAACTGGAATGGAGAAATAGCTAGTCGAAGGAGGAGTGTTCTAAGAAAATCGTTGAAGGGGGGAATAGCTACATTCAAACACATTTGATGGTTGACTGCAATGAAGCCAGGTGTCAGCCTATCGACAGTGTGATTTACCCCAGGAAGTAGAGCATCCGCTTCAGCAATGCCAAATTGAATACATAGCTGGCTGAAAGCCCGTTGGTTCAATGTAGTTGAAACTCTTTCCGAAGGATTCTCCAAAGGGTCAGCAATTGGGAAAATCTCATCGGCCTGCTCTACTATCTCTTCTCGCACTTGTTGAGAAGCCATTCTACACAAGGAACTGGATATTCAAATATGAAGGTGCATGTTTTCTAAAAGCGTGTGAAGTGTTGTGCAAAGCTACTGAAATAACAAGTAAATAAAGTAAAACTTGAAATAATACTGGTTGGCGCACGTCAATTCAGGAAGATTCAAGGCTTGTTATTGGATCAAAATTAAGTGTAGTATCAATATAGATAATATTCAGCGATAAGCAGTTATAACTGTATGAATTTTGCGTTGATGCTTCATTTAAGTCAGTTGATTCACAATATTTCATTTTTAATTAGATTCATATTATTTTACTTAAGTAAAATATTATCTCTTTGACCTAATCCATCACTCGATGTGGGCAGTCGATGATGAGTATATTCGTCCTAGTTTTCTGCAAATGTTGTATTTAACAAGTTGTTAGCTTAAAAGTTAATACAATCTGTGAAAGAGTGCAACAAGTTCAAGCAGTTCATTTTGGCAGTTCAAGTTGGAAGTTCAATCAAGTTCTGTCAAATTCTACAAGTGTTCAAGTCGTGTTCATTCCTTAAGTCACTGGAATGACTTAAGTTAGCTCGGGACTCTTTAGATCGCCCAGATCATGTCCAAACGACTTAACATAGGTCGGGCTTCCCTAAGTCGCTCTGCTCGAGTTATGGAGTTCATTAGTCATATTCCTACGAGTTAAAGCTATGTTGCGGGTTAAATTAGGTCATGCTGATTCTTTAAGTCATTTTGCTTTAAGTCTTGTGCTATTCTGGCAAGTTAAGTCGCAAGTCATATAAGTTGCAGTCCCTTATATCGTTCAGAGTTTGGACGTTAAGTCATTAAGTCGTTCACTAAGTTAAGTCATGCGATTCATGTCCAAACTGCTAAGCCCAAGGTCGTTCGAAGCTCCTAAGTCAGGCACTTCCTAACTCTCCTTAAACCGTTAACTCCTCTTCATTCAACAACTCGCCTAACTCGCTAACCCGTTAACTCGTAACTCAATAACCCGTTAGCATCTCCACAATGAAATCCATCATCTCCACGCTGCCAAATCATCCAAGGCCGATTCAAATCGCCTCAGATCCATCATAGATCCGATGCACTGCTGTGTTCTTATAAATTACAACGACAACAAGTCCAATGACGATCAAAAATCGATCGTAACATGACTCGTGGTGAAATGCGGCACATGAAATCGGATTAGGGTCGGAAATGGGGGATTCACGATTCGGTGATGGTCGTGGTTGGATAATGATCGGATTCACTTACGTAATGAGATGGTGAAGATGATCAACGACTGGTTAGTTTGAATTCACCTTCGAGAGCTCGGAGATTCTTCAATGGTGGGTTAGAGTGTTAGAGCAGGTGAAGAGAAGAAGGAGTGACCTAAGCGGCTTATATACAGGGGCAATGGAACTCGAATCGGCGTGAACGACCTAGCTCTCTCATAAGTCGCTCACGATTTAGCGACTCAGGATGGCGCAGGTTAAGAGGCATCGAAGCACACGACCTAGCCCCTAGGCGTATACTTCGAGGGGCAAGTGTTAACACCCCTCTTATTCATGCTTTAGCGACCTATTCGACTCAACGACCTAAGGGAATAAGCGACTTAACCAACCAAAGCATAAACGACTTAACGACCTATAGCAGGGCATGACCTAAAGCACAAAGCAGCTCAATATGGCATGACTCAACGACTTAAGGAGCTCCAGCGACCTAGCGACCTAAAGACTCCTGTGACTCAACGGGTTAACGACCTAGCAACTCAGTGAAGGCAATGAACTAACGAGTTAAGGAAAGAGCAACCTAACGACCTAGCAAGCTTCAGAGTTAAGCCGCATGCGCACTGCCTCTTCCACTAGGTCGCTTACGACCTTAGAAAGCCGAGATAACTCCTGTGCTACACATGCTAAGTCGCTCACAGCATATATCTCATCCAGGATGGCTCCATTAAGTCGCTAACGACTTATGCTACCTCGGGATCGCTCTTAGGTCGCAACTCCCTAGGTCGCTCACGACCTATGACATGGCCGACCTAAGCCCAACTTCTCCTATAAATACCCCGCCTACTCCGCACTGAAAAGGAGAGGATTTTTTGGAGCACCAAGACTTTGCTGTTTTCATGACTTCTACACTTGCTCCAACACTTCAAATGCAAAAGACACTTCAAAGAACCTTCGGAAAAGATCAAGTTCATTCAACATGAATTCAAAGAGCTTTTCTGCATCAAAGTTCTAACTACCGGTCTTAATTGTGTTGTAATTGAAGAATTAGTGTAAAGTTTGTAATCAAATCAGTAATAGAAGAGATTAAGTGGACGTAGGCTTGACTTTGAGCTGAACCACTATAAAAATTGTTGCCTCTTTACTATTTTCTGCTATTTTCTGTTTGCTTATAGTTCCCGTACCAACGGGTGGTGCTTTCGCTATATCATAACTCACACTAGGGTGTTAGCATACATTTTTAGCGTTAACAACGGGCAACCATCAACCAAACAGTGTTTGGTATGTGGTTGACCGTTGAACGCAATGTCCTAGCAAGCAGCGTAATGCCCTTAGCATTATGGTAAAACAATACAAATATATCATTGTACTACATTTCAATTTAATATACAAACGTTACGGCACGCGATCTGCTCGTAATGATGGCAAGCGCTTCGCGCATTAATTTTTTGCAATAAATTTAACATATTTAAAAGTGATGATTTGTGCAGATTTTTAGCCATATTTTTGCGTTGAAATTTCTAAGTTGCAAAATCTATTTTTTTGTTAGTTTTAATTTTTATTTCTATTATTATTTAATAACAAACGGATTTGCAAAGGAATTTTATTTGTTAAATCCTACTTTTAAGTGATATCAAAATTTGACAATATTTGTAGAGTGACATTTTGAATTTGTAAATGAAGTTTACTTGATAAACTCTGTTTTTAAGTGATATTAAGATTTGATAATATTTGTAGAGAAAATTATTTGTTAGATTCTATTTTTAAATGATATTAATATTTGGTAATATTTATAGAAGGACATTTTGAATTTGTAAAGAAATTTTATTTGTTAGATCCTATTTTTAAGAAATGTTAAGATTTGATAATACCTCTAGATGTGTGTTTTTGGTAATTCACGTTAACATCAAAAAATGTGACACGAAAGGTATTACAACTATTTTTAAAGATATATAGTCGCACTTTGCATCCATTAGTAATTTGTACCGATTAAGATATAAAATGTTAATAATTTAGTTATTTAGTTCTCTTCATTCTATCTTCTAGTCATTCAGTTTTTTGCATTTCAAATTAGGTATTAATGAGCAACTGTAAGCAATTGCCAATTATGTTATTGTTCACTAGATATCTAACTAACCTCGGAAACATGTTTAGAGGTAAATTATAGCAAATGTAACTTACTAAAAGAGTGGTTAAAAAATATTAAATGAGGAATGTTTAGGAGAAATATAGCTAGCGCAAGTAAAGTAAATAACACAAGGTGTAGAGCGGTTCGATCTTAGCTGAGATCTACGTCCACTATGGTTGATAATTTTATTACTTGTTACTTCGATTACAAGAGAAGATTTCTTTCATGATTATAGGAGCTTTAATCTTAGTAGGCCCAAATATCGCGTAGAAATAATGATTCGCTAGTGGGTTGTACAATGGTGTGTTTGTGTAAGTGATGCAGCATGAAGCATGGAGTGGTTGATGAACTGTAGCGCTTTTTCCAAATGGGAACTAAAGTTCAAAGAGCGGTTGCTACCTTTTTATGTAGGGGCGATCGGGAGCTTTTATCAAAACGCATACTGAGTCACTACAGAATGGAGCAGACAAAGAGGTTGGTCAACTAGGAAAGTAGCAAGCAGGGAAACAAGCAGGAGGCAAGGTTCCTTGTCGTCTAATGAAGGGGTAGGGGATGTTTTCTGTAAGGCTTTAAGCCTCTTGCTCGTAGAGATGGTTTGGCAAGCAGTAGCATGAGTTCAAAAGATGACGAGGAGACCATGTCTTTGGAGGTTGAGTGATTAAAAGCGGATATATAACTTGGTTGGAATTGACGTTGATTGGGCCACGTTGTGCGGGCCAATGCTGCTTAGCTTTGAACTAATGGGCATGTTTACCATTTGCGAGAAAATCAAGCAATATTTTGCCCTCAAATTCAGTTCTACAAGCAAAGGCAGATTTGTCTTATTCGTAATTAATGAGAATGACACATGTCGCACACATTGGCTGGGACATTTCATTACTCGAGGCGGTTTCAATGTTGTGAGATTATATGTAATGACACACTCGATTGGGATTCGACGACCATGATTATCCCCCTTATTTCATTCGACGAAGATTGGAGACTCGAATTTATAGAAGGAAGAGGATTCCCTTCTTCAATTTCTTTACCAAGCATTTGCAATCTTGAAACTCAACTAAAGATTGACGAGCTTTCTTCCTTCAATTCCACAACGGCTTCTTTTCACTCCTTCAACCACAATAAGTGTTTCTTCCCTACTTTATTTGTTTTATTGATTTGTTGAGTTCCCTCTTTATATCAAAAAACGAGTCTTTTTAATGCTCTTTTTATTCCTACTTTGCAACCATGCTAGTCTTTGGGTTTGTAGTGTAACGGACGTTGGTTGGTCAACGTTGATAGGTTGACGTTGATCGGTCGACGTTGAACTATATTGGTCAGTCCATGAAAGAAACCTGAGAAAATCATTAAATAACCAAACTTCCCTCCACCCCCCTCTCTTATGAAAAGGACAATAGGATGGGCTTTGGGTCATGGCCCGTTAAACTATTAAAGTTTGAATTTTAAGTAGATGGGATATATGACCTATTTAAATAGTAGGTTATACAAAAATGTAAAGCACGGTAGTCGACCTTGTGCTTACGGGACGCATATATGGGATGCATCGAAGTCTGGGTCACCCATATGTTCATAGGGGAGTGTACTAGCCCTAGGTCTTGTGTCATCCCTTAGTTTTTATCGGGTTGATTTAGTAACTAGGTTTTGTCTACATGTGTATTTACAATCGGTCAAGAGAAAGAAGCCACCATAGAAGGTGCCTCCGATAGCGGTAGCCCTTTTGAAAGTGTCCCATCAATAGTAGGGAGGACATGGTAGACTAGTGGAGATGCCTGACAAGCATGATATTGTGCGAGTATACCCGTTGTATCTTCTCTTAGAGGACATGAAGTAGCCTCCTCCTAACTACTTCGCCTAGATGATGTCATACATGAAGTGTTGACCGACCCTTTCTCTACACCATCATTTCATATGATTCCTTAACATACATCAAATGGTGATGGCCCAACTTACCCACTAATGGCTACATCTTGTAACTTATTGTTTACATCATTTGTCACAACTTAGGCCTTCTAATGCCCTCGTGCTTTTCATACAGTGGATGTACAAAAACGTTAAGCATACCAATTGTGAGGTGAGTTGGTATTATTATCTTTAGAGTCAGGTTACTCAATTGTAACGACCCGCCTTCCTGAACCCCAAGAGTCTACACTAATACATCTATGGTATTCACGTGCCGAACAACTAAGTGTCGGAGAGACAGATTGTTAGGGGAAAGAAAGGAGGTAGAAGATAAGAAGAAACTAAACAATCATAGAATCTCACAACGCAATGGAATAACATATATTAATCAACATAATACTTTACAAAGCCATTTCAAAAATGATACATCAGAGTCATACTAATGCAAATTCTACCCAAGGACAGATAACAACATGTCTCTAACTCATACAAGATACATTTAATACAACTGAAACATGATAATAACTAGCTATCGATGAAGCCTCCTGCTCCAAGCTCCTCCAAGGTGCATCCATGGGAAACCTAAACTACTTGACTTCCCATAAAAATTTGAGCACCCAAGAGTTTTAGGAAAGAAAATAAAACTCCGGGCCAGACATGGGTCTAATGTGAGTAAACTCTAACAACTGAATTATTATGTTTAAAACACTTTTAAAATCAAAGGTATCTCGTAAGACCACGCCGCACATAAACACGAACGGGTTTTTAACTTACGATAACCAAAATAATTTTTATAGAAAATCCAGTGATATTATAATAATGTCCAAGTCTTCAAAATAAATATATAAAAATAGCCGAAATTGTTACCATTATTAAATTCTAGCATACTAGACTCTACAATAAAAACCGTAATGGCACGTGTTGAAGATTGGATTCCATACTATAACAAGGCACCGGGGTACCACCTATTATGGTACACATCTAGAAAATGTACCGAGGACGTCGCCAAGATCCTTAGCCTATACAAGAACGGCCTACTGCTGGGTGGATAGTAACGAATATTTCATCACCCGAGTTGCTTTGCAACTCTTTTTATTTGAGATCTCATGCACAACCAATCCATAAATATGTAGATGTATCTAGAAAGGTGATGACACACCCTAATGGGATTGACCCACTTAGCCTTGATGCATCTCCCCTGATTTTAGTCATTCTCGGTTTATGAGGCTTGAGGCTACGCTTACCTTTTGAACAGCAATCCCACTTGGAATGCTAACACTACCTTTTAGGAAGTAATACAATGCCAACATTCATACATACAAGTTTTCTAGGATAAGGACAAATCGAAGGCACTACTTCTACTACATCCATTTTGGAATTACCCTCAGGACTAGTAGCAAGCAGCCCTTGACTTCAATGCTCCGTCTTCGATTCCATATTCTTCAAGATGTCTTTAGTTCGAAACGCTTGAGTTGGATTGAAGTGGTTTTTGGATAACATATTTGATCCAGGTCTCTTTGAAACAAATTTCGATAGTTTCCGGTAAACTCAACCTCGGTTCTTTAGGAAATAAATAGACAAAGATAATAGCAGAGTTCACCTCCTAACCGTTTGTGGACGGATTTCTGTAACGATCCCGGATTTTAAAAAAAAGTTTGAATTGATAATTAATTTAATTTTTGAATAAAAATTGTGAAATTTATTGGTAAACAAATTTGAGTTCTCTAAATTCAAATAGAATATGTGTTAAATCATTTGAATTTAAATCTTGTATATATATGAATATATATGTATATAAATAAGTTTGAATTTATATATATATTGAGTTTAAATTTTAAGTTAAAATAGGAATAAATATATGAAGTAAAATAAAATACAAACAAAATATACTTACAAAATAATAAATATATATATATATCTCAACACTAGAAACTATGAAATTTACATAAGTATAATAAATATATAAGTTAGAAATTAATATATATATGATAAATTATAAAAAATAAAAAAAATAAATACATGAATAAATTCAAACAACATGTTAATAAACTATGTAAAATATAAAGTAACACATTAGTTAAATTTTAACAACATATTAAATATAGAAATTCATTTATATTATAAAATAATAAGACTAAAGAAAAATAGAAATATACATATACTTAAATATGGAACAAGTGAACATACAAAATATAAATATCTATGTACAAATATGGATAAGTATGAGTAAAAGAAAAAAAGATATAAATATCTATGAAGCTTATCAAGGAAGACATTAATATGTATAAACAAGACAATAGAAATTAATGCTAGCATAAATACTATCATCTCTAGTACAATATAGATCATATCAGCCAACAAAAAGAAAATATCTCTGCATATTTGGTACAAAAGAAAATTAATAACCCTGTACAAATTCATCACCCTGTAACCCAATTTTATATATCATCTTCATTCCAGTTTCGTTCACAAAGATAATTAAGCAAACCAGAAAAAATATATCACCATTTTACAAACTTAAAAACATCAAACAAATCATTACAAGCCAGAGATCAAGATGAATTCCAGTTTGCATTTCTTCAACCTGTGTCAACATAAAAGAAGCTCTGTTCTTTCTTCTATAGTAAAAGGTGAGTAACATCACTGTTTTAAAATTGAAGTAGATGATTCTGTTGCATGTTCATCTCTGAAACAAGTATGTTTGTGAATATATTTTAAAACTCTGTGTGTGTATATATATATATATATATATATATATATATATATATATGAATATCTTGTTGTGTGCATTGGTATGTATCTGGATGCTTTCCCTGTTTTAGTTTCCAGGTTCAAATTTTACTCAAAATTCAATATCTCTTGATCCAATTACCGTTAGGACTTGGTATTTAAACTAAAGTTGTTTGTTTAATCAGAGATCAATGTTTAAATTTTTAATCAAGTTAAAATAAAACTTGGAAAGTCTTTGAAATCAAAAACAACAGTACTAACTTAGGATAGGTGAAATTTCGAACATACTGGTTGGATGTTTCAGGCATATAATCTGAAACCATATCCAGAAACATGAATTTTAAAAATGAAATCAAAATTTTTAATAGTGGGATGAAGGAGCAGTTTGAGGTTGACCAGATTTTGTACTTTGAATGGTTTCTGGTGATCTAAGTGATCGGGGTGGATGCGGTCATCACTGGAGGAAGAGGAACGATTGGAGAGGTCGACAAAATTGTTAGAATGGTGATCAGAGTAGTGTGGCGGTGGTGGTTGACCAGTGAAGTCTGTAGCCCTAGTTTGGAGCTTGATCGGAATTGGATCCACCACAGCATCTAGGGTGGATCGAGTGCCACCAGATTTTGGGTGATGGAAGTTTGGTCATTGACGAGGTCATGGCCAGAGTTGTAGAGTTTCTGGTGGTCGGAGGATCGTAGGCGAGGTATTTCCAGGTTTGGGTGCAGTGGTTCTTGATTTTTCCAGGGTTGAATGTGACACTCGAATTCGATTTCGAGTCTGGATGTTCGATTTGATGATCGAGTTAGAGTGTACGAGTGGTTGTTGAGGAGGGAAGATCATCGTTGATGATCAATGATGATCAATGTCATCGTGCATGTGCACGGTGCCCTGTTTGGTTCTGGTGGAGTTGTTTCTGGACAAAGGGTTCGTACTCGAGTTTTACTCGAAGTAATTGGATGGTTTGCTCGAAGTATGGTGATGTTTGGCTCGAAGCAGATTAGGATGGGCTCGGGTAAATTACAAGTTACAATTTTTTTTAAAAATCTGTCTGGGTTCTAATCTTAAATGAAATTCAAAATGTAAAAGCCAAATTTGAACAGGTTTAAATGAGCCTAAAAATTTGAATTTCAAACTATCTTTTACATCCTAATTTTAAATGATTAGAGTTATGGAAATGTAAAATGTTTTAAATAACTTTTAAATTTAAAAAAAAAGAGGTTTGAATTCTAAAAATGAAAATGTAAAATGTAAGTAAAGTTTTAATCAAGTTTAATATGGAATCAAATTTAGTTGTTTCATAGGTTTGGAATAAAAGGAAGTTTTAAATTTGAAATTGTTTTAAGCAACTTTAAATTGTTAAAGTATATTTTAAATGGTTGACCAGTGGAGGATACTTGAGTTTTCTCGAGTAATTTGACGTTTGGCTCAAAGTTCACTTAGGTTTTACTCGAAGCAAATTGATGTGAGGCTCGGGCAGTGGTTTGGTGACAGGTTGTAAAACCTGATAGTTTTAAATTTAAAACCGACTTTAAAATGTAAAGAAGAGATGTAGACTAAATTTAAAACAAAGTTTTAAATTCGGATTCAAAATCTAATTTGTATTCTAGTTTTAAAATAATGAAAGATTTTTTTTAACAACTTTCAAATGTTAAAGTACAATTTTTTTAATTAATTAAGTATACTTACTAAATGGATAATTTATTAATTTAATTAATTAATGATTTGAATTAATTAAATAAGTAATTAGAGGTTTAAATTAATTAATTAAGGTTTAAAGATTAATTAATTAAGGAATAATTAATTTGTAAATTAAGGATTATTAATCTAATATTAATTGATAATTCAAGTTAATTAATAAAGTAATTAATGGATAGTTAATGAATGTAATTAAGAGATGAATCATTAACTAGGAATTAAGTGATGATTAATTGATTAATTAATTAACGTAATTAAATTTAAGTTAATTAATTAGGTAATTAATTAAGATAATCACTTATGAATTAAATAAGTATGATTACTTAATGAAGTAATTGATGTATAATTACTTAGTGTAATTAATTAAAGGGTTAATTAATATAATTAATTAAAGATATTAATTAATTAGAGGATAATTAATTAATTGATGAGAATAGTAAAAGGTTGATTAATTGATTATTAAAGGTTAATTTATAAATGATTAAAGGATAATCAATTAAATTTTAATCAATCAATATCAATTAACCAGGATTAGTAATTTATTCATAAGTAATTAATCTGATTTAAATTAATCAAATAATTGAATTGATCCTACTTATGGACGTTTGAATTATATTGGATGTTGAATTGTTGATATTTCTGATATGTGATATATCATGATTTGTGTTGAGATCTGTAATGTAATTTATTTATCTAGGATGAACATAATGTATTTATCTGTGACATATATCTGTGATCTGTGAATGAATGATAAGCGTTATAGTTTATACCGCTTATTAACTATATTTCTCTGTTTGAATCAGTGATGATTGAATGATGTTGCACTACTGTGTAAAACCCCTGGACCACACTTTTACACACAAATATGGATTTCACGAGGAAATCGGTTATGTCACAAAAGATTTAAATTTAATGTTTTTGAAATTGAAATTTTAATTTCAATTAATTTTGGAAATGGATTTGGATTAAATGTTAAAGCTGTTGAAAAGAAGTTTTTAAGATAAAAGTTATTTTGAATAACTTGGTAAAGTTTTTCAATTTAAATAATTTAATTTGAATTTGAATTCAAAATTTGGAATTGAATTCCATGTTTGGAAATTATGGTTAAAGATGTCATAATTGTGTTTATAGGAATTTAAACCATTTTAAAAGTATGGTTTTGAGAATTTGAATTTAACCCAAGGACTTTAACTCGTATAAAAGAATCAGATTTTCCGAAATGAAAACTATTTGTTTTCAAATGATAAAAGCTTTCATATAAGAAATGAAATTCCAATTTAAATTAAAGGAATTTCAAGTTTGAATTGGAAATGGTTTTCCAAGTTACGAATAAATCTTTGGAAACGTGTTTTGAAAACTATAAGTTAAATCTTGATTTAAAGATTTAATGAGTTAATCCAATTGAAATGGAAATCGATTTGAAATCTATGAATAGATCTTTGTGAAACTGGGTGAACTTTGTGAGATGAATCTTTTTGTGTAAAAGATTAAAATGGTAATTTGTTTAAACCATTTGAAGAGAAATTTTGGGTAATAAGTAGTGACTTAACTGAAATCCTAATATCCATATGTTTTAAAATATTGCGCTCACTATTCGGTTTAGCCGGGAGAGGACTTTGTGTCATATAACCCATTCCGAATAGTGGAACGACGTGAATGGATAGCATTTGAAGACCGGTGTTGAAGACCGGGTGTTTGCGAGAACGATAGGATAACCTATCGATTGTCTCTACACTGAGTGGCCCCAATATAGAGATTTCCTAAGTGATGGGAAGTCCGATCAGAATTGTGAATACCCGGATTGCAAGGGCTTCTTTGGAAGTGCCTTCGGCTCTGTTCGAACCCGGAACAGACTTGTATGGACGTATGTCTGACATTACACTTTGAGATATAAAGATGATTTCTTTCAAATACATTTCTGTTTGGTGGCGGAGAATTTATTCTCTTAGCTTAACACCCTTCTCTGAGACGTACGAGCTCAGAGGTTATGTAGTTGAAGGTTATCAGTGATATACTCCCAATTTGGTAGTGTGGCATACTAAGTGTTGCTGATCATTTGTTGATCAAAGCATGGCTTTCGTGAAAAGCGTAGCTTTGTGGACGAGACCTCATCGAGCCTCACAAACCGGAAATGGTCGAAACAGGAAAGATGCAACAAGGTTTCAAGGGTAGCTCCCCTAGGGTATGTCCATTCCTTCTTGAAAAAGGTAGTATCATGATATGGAGCCCAGATATTTTACCTGTGTGGTTGCTCCAATCTCATTTACTGTGTGATTGTTGCTGTGTGATCGAGGCGCCTCGGATAAAGGTCGCAAACGACTAGGGTGGCATATCTCAGGTTTACTACCCGGGAAGGGGGTAACCGGCCTTGTGTTGGCAGAGAGAAGTTGTCTCTCGGGGCGTCCCTCCAGAGGCGTTCCCATGTGGCATAGGAAGTTCCTTAGCCTGACCATTTGTTGGAAAATCCAAAGAAACAATACGAGCCCTTTACGATTGCAATTTGTATAACCTATCACCTCAGGTGGTAGCTATAGTAGGCATAGTATAATGGTACCTATGTTGGCTAAGATTAATATTATATTTTCAAAAGGATTTTCACACTATGCACTAGTAATAATATGAAAAGGGTTTTCTCGTATTAAGCATATTTGACTATCATAAGAAGAAATCTCCTCCAAGTCTGTGATTGCATTGTGTGTGTGGTGGGAGGTCTTATGTTAGTTTCATTTTCCAGAAAGCATTGCGGATTTCAATGTTTAAAATTCTTTGTTGTTTGTTTTAAAGATAAACTATTTTTGTTACTCACACCAGTCCCATGACTGACCCGGAGTTTACTGTTCCCTTCGTAAACTCTAGGTGCCCACAATTTTCCACACGGGCAGTCTAGAGTTGGGTTTTTCAGATAGTCAGGTTTAGTAGATCATCAGAAGCTAGTTCAGTTTTTGGAGTTCACTCATCGACTGACCTTGCTTATCTTTGTGAAACGTGATGGTGGTTCGAGCTTGATGTTGGAGTTGTTGGATTCATTCTCTTTTTCAGATCATTTGGAGTTATCAGTTCTGTTGTTTCTGCTGTAACATCATTATTTGTCTCTGATATTCTTGTATCATATTGATATCATTGTTGTATATCATTCTGGATATTGTATTCATTGGAGTTGTATATGATTTCATTCATTTCTTCCTTCCGCTGTGTTGTTATACTTATTGTGTTATAAGCTCCGGCGATCCAGATTCGGCATTTGAATCTGCGGCATTCGAGTACAAGTGAAGTACGGGTGTCGATTTTCGAAGGCCGAGTCAGGATCGTTATAATTTCCTTATCATTTTCCTAGAAGAACGAAACTAGATTTATACGCACAATACAACATCATTGGGGATGACTATGCCATATAACTCACGTGTTTCCTATATATTTCCAAAGTTATGTTTAGGTCTAGATTTGATAGTCGGTTATTTAACTATCAAATAAATAATCATTCAACATTGATTTGATTCCATATGGGATTCACTAAGCCTTTATTAATTAACCTTAAATTAATTAAAATCACTTTATAAACATTCGATTAAAAGATCTTTTCAAAACACTATTCCCAAACCCCTTACATCTCATTTATACTTGGAAAACATTTATACTTATCCAAGGGGTATAAGTATATTATGAAAATATTTGGAAAATTCCTCCTTTTAAATTCTGTTTTGAAAACATTACTTACAATAAACCGATCCACTTATCCTTTATTTAAAAGCTCACTTCACATTTAAATACCTTTATAAATTTCCAAAATTAATTTATAAAACACTTTTATAAGTTTACAAGTCAATATACAAAACCTCTTTACAACCCTCTAAATCATTTATAAGACATTTCCAATTTAAAACTCCTTTGATAAATCTTCTATAAGAAAAATCCTTTACAAAATATCATTTGCAACTCATCCTTTTAAATCACTTTAAATAAACCATTTTACTTAGTAAAACCCATTTTTATAAACAAGTTATTATTATATATAGCTTTATAAAATAATAATATAACTTGAAAAATCATTTATAAACCTTAAACCCCAAAATTGATTAAAGAATTGAAGTTAATTCAAAACCATACTTTATAATTTCAAAAGAGCTTAGCAATCCCAATGGTAGATATTTAAGTTACCATTTAACATCAATTTCACTTTCAAGTCACTTAACCATTTATTTACATAAGTCAACATATATGTAAATGCAATTCATATCTATATCAGGGAATGACATTTCAATATAACTCAACTAGCATATACATGTCCAAATAACATAATAGCAGGATGGTGATTTGTCCTACTAAATAGATGTCCAAACAATCAAATAATTAACTTATAGAAGAATGAGGATTTAATCTGCTGATACATATGGCCATACAATCAAACAACCAATCTATAGTAGAACTGGGATTTATTCTGCTAACACGTATACACACAATCAAACCATTTACATAACTCATTCACAATTGTTTGTTTACTTAATAGTATCGACACTTGAATCCCTTGTGTTCAAAACCATCTTCAAAAAAGAAGCACTTTAAAACAATTTGGTTCTCGAAACAAAGGATTTAAACTTAAAACTCCCTTTTAAAATGATTAATTAAAAGTTAAACTCTTTATTTAATCATAATTAATCTTTATTAAATTTAAACTTAATTTAATTATTAATTAATAAATAATTAAACCTTTAATAAATAATTATTTATAAATTAAACACTTAATTAATCCTTTTTAATTATTAAATAATAATTTAAAACCTCTATTAATAATTAACTATTAATTATTCTTAATTAATTAATTAAATAATATTTTAATTAAAACTCAAATAATAAATTAAACCTTTAATAAATAATTATTTTAAAATTAAACCTTAATTAATTTATCATTAAAAATAATTAACAATTGATTTATTAAATTAAAAAATAATTGACACTATATTTGATTAATAATTAATTAAAAATATATCAAATACTTAAGTCATGATTAATTAAAGATTAATCTTACTTTTAAAAGATAATTAATTAGTACTAATCTTTAATTAATTAAAATTAACAAACTTTGTTTAGTACTTAGTTGATTCTTAATTATCAAAACTAATTAATTAATTATTAATTATTAAATTCTTAATTAACTTTCCTTAATCATTATTTCATTTGTTGTTGTACTCTGATGGGTGTATGTATATAATAGTTTCTCTTTTGTAAAGATCATTAATATTATATTATATATTGTTCTGCTGCGATTGTGAGATTCTACTTCCGTTCAATTTGGGTTGGACATGTGTGGTTTATCGTTCGCTTGAATTATGCGGATTGGTGGGTCGTTATAGTTAGTATCAGAGCACAAGGTTAGACGAGAACCTTAGCTATGGTAGGGCAACTCATTAAGAGACAAGGTAGTGGAGTGCCTTATTATGAGTTTTGAGTGTATTTGTTAGTAATATAAAAATGTTTTATATTGTGTTAATTTATCTGCTAAGTGGCTTATGAATTCTAGTCGGTACATGTGACGCCACGATATCGGTTGGGGTTCCTGTAACGACCCTAATTTTGATTAGCATTATTTAGGATATTTAATTAGTTAAATTAAATAAAATAATATGATGATTATGGGCTTGAGATTTGTGTTAATAGAAAGGTAGTCATGCCATATAACAAATGAACTAAAGGGGAACTAAAATAAAATAGGTAAGGCAAATAGATAATGGATAAAACAGGAATAAGTTTATTCTTATACGCTAAACCCTTAGGCCATTTATTCTACTCGTTCATTTGCAAAAATTAAACATAGGAAGTCGGTCACCATTAAGGAAGAATAAGAAGAAGATAAAGCAATCAAAGGAAGGAAGCTTAATCAATTCAAAACCATTCTCAAATCTCAACTCCTTAATCACAAAGCTAAGGTGAACAAAGACTACATCTCATGTTTTTGATTGTTTTGGGTTTTAGATTAAATCCGAACTATTTTGCAAGGTCTTGTCGTATTTTTAATTATTAAATTGGATATATATATATATGCCTGTTGATGATTTATGCTAATTCATATGAATTTTATGATATGTTTCAATTTGAAATCGCTATTAAATGACAACCAAATGCCTTGCGATTTTAGAATAAGGTCATAAATGATATTTTAGAGATGGGTTTCAATTTTCATAATTTTCTGAATTAATGTGGATTTAATATTAATTTTCTAGTGAAGAAAATGGTTATTTGGGTTTAAAATTAATTACGGCTAATATATGTATGTTTTGGGTCAGAAATTAATATATCATAGAAAACATATTAAAATTGATTTATGGGAATTTTTATAGATTTTTCCTATATGTTTTAATTAGTATATAAAATTATTTAAGGTATGGGACTTAAATGTTTTATGTATTTATAAAAGGAGAAGGGGCATTTTGTAAATAATCTAATTTGTTTATTTCACAAATTTCGGCAGTAATTTTAGAAAAGAAATTATCAACCAATCATGTTTTGACAAACAAGGCAGGTTAGTTAAAAAGAATTGCTTTAAAAAGTTAAAAATCAGTTATACATGCTTTTAACATGTTTCGCCACTTTCGACACATAGCCTTCGACACCTTACTTCCGCCTCCATCTCCATCTAAATGAAAGCACAGGGTACCAAAGATTTGGTATGTAGTGAATTGGACATAGGCGAAAGATACTGGGTCGAAACAAGGGGTTCCGAAGGGGTCGAAGCCTTACTTTGTTTTTAAATGAAAATGCACCTGCTTTGCTTTCGAAAGGAATGCTTTCGACTTAGTTAGCTTTCGACTGGGTCAAATTGTTTTAAAGGAATGGTTTTGAAAGAAATTGTGCCATTTGTTTTAAGTAAATGATTTCGAAGGGGTCGAACCCCCTTGCCGTCGCTTTCCACTTTTCGAAGCAAATGGTTTCAAAAGGGTTACTGTGTTTTTAAAACTTAGCCACTTCTCCAATGCTTTCGAATGGTTGGTTTCGACACCATCCCTTCTTTACTTAGGAAAAAACTTTCGGAGGAGTGCTGTCGACTTAGTTGCTTTATGACCCTTTTGTATTATTGAAAGTTAAACCCAAAAGGTTTTGAAAGGAATAGTTCTAATGGTTTTGAAAGGTTATTCCACATGTTTTACTTGAACCCAAATGCTTTCGGAAGGTTTGATTTTATGAAAAGGATTTAGTGCTTTCGAAAGGTTTAAGATAGAGGTTTCAATGGGGCGGTTCCCCAATGGTTTCGAAAGGTTTTAAATGGAAGGTTTCAATGTTTTCGAAAGACAATGTTTATATTGTTCTGATAAGAGGATGCGTAAGATTTTAAAGCTTTCGAAAGAAAGTTTTTTCAATGTTTTCGAAAGATTTATTAAGAATGGTTTCGAAAGTTATGCATTGGCCTTCCGGCCTAAGGTTATAAAGCGAAGTAGTTACTTGGTCTCGAAAGGGGTACTTTCAATGGTTTCGAAAAGGGTACTTTCAAAGGTTTAAATGTTTAATCGACAAAGTTTGTGTAAAGTATATATAACATGGCAAGGTGATTTGAGTAAAGCATAGATTATATTTTCCTTGTTTAAAGTATGATTTAAAGGTTTAAATCAATTTGAGAGAAAATGTTTTCAAGGAAAATTTTATGGGTAGACGACCCTAAGTAAAATGGCTCAGATATTAGAATACCAGATGGGACTGGTATGGGATCACACCCTATACTTTAGCTGGTAGCCCCTAGCTAATATAAGTCCAAAATTCCAATGTGTAGGGCTTTGTCACAGGTAAGACTAAAATGATGTGACACATAGAAAGGAATTTATAGAGGAGAGATAGGTTATTGGTGAGCCCGCAAAACCATTAGGATCAGTTGACCCTGGGAGAACTAAGTTAGGGACAGACTGTCCAGAAGAGGAGTATCTAACAGAAGTTAGATTATTTGTTTGTTTTGTTTGGTAGGCCCGAGTCGGCCAAAGGTTAGTAGTATGCTAAACAAAACTATAGTGTCCGGACAGATAGTTTATTTGTTACCTAATTTGTATGCATACATGATATTGCTTTATTGTTTTAACCAATTTTGGTTGCACGATTAAGATTTGCAAAAGATATGTTTTTAAAGGGATATTAGTGAGGGGAAATTCGTTTCGCTAAGCGACATGGTCTCACTTAATATCATATAACCGAGATGAATAGTATTATTCATACCAGGCTTTATGTCTGACTCGAAGTTTATGCTTTTCCCCTTAAACTCTCGAGTGCTCAAAATTGATTTGAGTAGGCTGAGGGTTGAGGATTTTTAGGTTTTAGTAGGTGGACGAATAAAGCTTCCGGAGACGAGCATGAGGATGCTTGCTATATTTAGAGTTGTTATATTTTATTTCCGTTGTGTTGTATTAAGTCAGTTATGACTATCTAGTACTTAGGTCAACCAAGGGGGCATCTTCATATTTTGCTCTTGGCGTATTTATATGTAATAATTATATTTGATCTGAACTTGAAAAATGTTGGGATTATGTAATCTGGATATGAAACATGTTTTATGAAATGTAATCGGAAATGTTGTTTTTGAAATCAGTGATTTTGTTTCAGATTCATGTGTTTATGATATTATGGATACCATTAGCATTACCGTATTTTATCACCGAAAGTTAACACTATAGATGACTGCAACATCTATAACACTTCGCTTTGGGCCTCAAGATAGGGGATGTTATAGTTTCTGAACGCTTAGACAAGGCAAATTGACGTAGTATTTTTTTGAGAATTGGTAAATGAAATAATTTTACCTAAATTATATTTTATATATAAAGAAATAATTAGAAATCATTGTAGTTATATATGGCGTGTTTGGTTGTTAGTGAATGATAATATTTTATTATTATCATTTGTTGTTTGTTGTTTTAATAAAAGTTATTATTATAAATAAACAAAGATAAACATTTGTAAAATGAGTTATATAAGAAAGTGATTTATAAATATGAATTATAAAGTATTGATTGTAATTAAATTAATCAACATTGGTGAAATGATATTACACAAGAAGCGAGATTATATAAATATGATTCATAAATGTGATTTATGAACGGAAAGGAAATGAAATTGTATAAGTACATTTATAAATATGATTTGTAAATAAAAATGGATTTAAAAGAAGAAATTTGAGAATTTAAAACCCATTGATTTTTGAAAATTCTTTTTAAAGGTTTTGGAATAATCATAATAGTATTATTTTGAAAATATTTTGGTTAGAAATATTTTAAATTGAGATTTAAAAGAGATAGAAAGCGTTGAATTCACTTAAGTCGCTGGAAAATAATTCTGGTGATGACTACAACATCATCGACGTTCATTTTCGAGTTTCTAAGTGATGAATTGCACATTAGTGATTTTCCATTGGAGTTCTGTTTTGTAAAAAAAATTGATTTTAAAATCCAAAATATGTTCGATAAATATATGAAAATAAGTTTTTAAACTTATAATTTGAAAATGGTATAGATTAAAAAAGCAAATTTGGAACTGAGGTATGAAATTAAAATTTAACTTAAGTAAAGTTAAATAAATTGAGTTAATGGAATGAATTAAATGAAATGAAGGTTAACTTAAGAAAGTTAAATGGAATTGAATTGGCTTTGAAATAAACTAGATGAATTAATGAAGTAAATTAATTAGATGAACTAATAGAATAAATTAGTGAAATATATATGAACTTGAGTTGTAAAATAAAATTCAACTTAAATTGTAAAATGAATTGAATATGTTTGAATGTTGTTGATAGAATTGAATACGAACTTAAGTATTGAAGTGATAGTAAACATTAGTGGTGTTGTATAAAATGTTTATAATAGACTTAAGTAAAATTCTATTGAATGGTTCCTAGCGTTATTAGTATTAAAAGAACTATACTAGAGTAATGGAATGTAAATAAATTGAATGTGAATTAATGGAATGAGAATAAAAGAATGCATGATATAATAAGAAATCAATTAAAATAAATACATAAGTTGTATGTATATTATTTTATTCGCATAACTTTTTTGATCCGGATTCGAGTATACGATTTCGAGATGATATTACGTCGGCCCGAACTAGGATATTTCACTCGATTCTTGATGGCGAACACTGGATATGGATTTTTGATTGATTCCGATATTCTCTATCATAGTACATGGCTATACAAGGAGAATGACGGTCTCTAACCAAGGAACCGGAGCTGAGTCCATACTAGGATGGTCGTGTGAACGATACTAGTTCGAAAGTGAAATTGTGTGATCGAGCGAGCGATTAGGTATGGTTTTGCATACGAATGATATATGTACATCGTACGAGCTTAAATAAATTAAAGGTTGATATTGGAAAACGCAAATTGATATGGTTAGGAATTAATTAGATGTATATTAATTGTTGGATGGTTTCTCTTGTTACATTTGTTACATCTGCATATAATTATTAAAGTATATGTTATATATTGATATTACTTTCCATATACATGTTTGCATTGATTGTTGCGTGTTTAGTAGGTGTAGATGGCATATGCTTCGCATCTGGAGCTCGCTTTCGCATTATATTGATTGTACATGCTTGCTAATATAATAAAAGGTACACATCTCGGATTACATATCCTATTTTTATATTTTTCCCTACGGGATGCCTCATCCCCGAAGATGAGATGTATATTTGTGATTATATATATATTGTAAATTTTTTCGATCGAGCCGCATAAGAAAACCCTGGTGAACTTTTCCGTAAATTTAAGGCGTTAGAAAATTTTTGAGAAATTTTTGATAGCTCAAATTTGATGTTTATGTTATTACTTGGAATGGTATTAGTTAATAACTATGAATGAATTAAAAAGACTTAGAAATTTTATAATTTATTTCAACTAATTGGTTTTGAAAAGTTAATCGGTTTGGGGCATTTTTCTTACCTTGCTGATTTCGGAGACGAAATTCTTTTAAAGGGAAAGGATGCAACGACCCAGAATTTAAGTCATTTGAATTTGGAATATTTAATTGATTTTAAATATTAAAAGGTTAATCTTATAAGTTAAATGACTTGAATTTCAAAATATAATGGTTATTTGAATGTTTGGGATTTGTTTAAAGTGCTGAATCTTAAATTTGATGTGAATAAAAATGATTTCGAAGTTGACTTAAATTCTATTTGAATGAAGAATGAAGATAATAAACTTTAAATTATAGTTAAAGTGATTGAAATTGTTTTTTGTAATAATTCGTTTAATTAACGTGCAAAATAGCTTTTCAACGCATTGTCTTGAAATTGGACGAAACCAGTTCCATTGGATCCGTAATAGTGAATTATAATATGTCGTTGAATTTCGTGACGATTGGGCGTATCGTTTGGTCGTTCGAGTTCAAAATGCGTAGAAATTAATTAAAGGAATTTAAATTAATATAATTTTATTTTGAATAGCTGTCTTCTGTATATGATGGAATTGGATCTCGATACTAGTTCCATTGCCTTTGAAATAGGAGTATAACATATAGAACGCCAAGCAGCACGTCTCGTTTGGAGTTCGAAAATTTAACGTGTGAATAGTGTTTGGTAAAATATTTCTATACAAGTACATTAACTTTCTTCATTTGCAAACCCCAACCCTAATTGGCTTCAGCCGCCATTAAATCAATAGCTCAATCCAACGATCGACAATCAAAGAATCCTTTAGAGGCTGAATTGGCTAACGACTTCAACTACAAACTTGGAAAGTTCGACAAGGCAAGGTTATTCAACAGTTGGATCGAGCCATAGTGAAGCGAGGCAGCAACAAAGGACGCGCGATGTCAGTTCCATTTATGGCCGATTGCCATCGAACGACGGCACGAGGAGAGGCGACGCTAAGCTCGTTGGCGGTGCCGGAGGGAGGCGTGTCGGTGGAGGTAGGAACGACGACGAACGACGATGGTAGCGGCGGCGGCAATCGATCAAAGTCGCGATCGATGTTCGTGCCTGAGGTTCGTTCGTTCAAACGAGAGTTTGACAGGAGGGAATGTAATTAAATTTAAAAAGTTTATTAATGATAAGTTAATTATGTTTTAATTATTTTTAATCGTTTATAATTCATAACTTATTCATACGAGGTCGGAATTGAACGCGACAAGTTCCGTTGCGATCATATCAGTGAATTCTACGTTATGGAGTTGGATTGAATTGATATGGAACTAGTAGGAATTTGGATTAAAATTGGACGTTTGTTCAATTTTAATTCAAACCAGAGCGTTTTGGCGGAACTGAAATCAATGTGATTTAAACTCACATTTTTAGTTAATCCGAAATATTATATAGTCGATAAAAATTATTTATTTAGTGTGTGGATATTTTATTGTTGATTGTGATTGACTGTTTGGATGACTTACTATTTTATTTGTTGGTTTAGATATATTCCTGCCCCTGTAACAGATGAGACCCTATTACATTTCCGTGTAAAAGCAGATGACCCTTTGTATACGATCCCGCCTCGAAGCAGTTGATTTACATTATTTAATTTTATATTGTATGTGATGCAAGGGAACAAGTTGGAGGTATCCAACAGGATTCCTTACACTATTGATTTTATTTTCATATAATTTGATATATGATATGTTGGATGCCAAAATTGTTTTATAGATGATTTTCCCTATTTAGTGCTTAGGTAGCACTGGGCCTTATTTTTGGTATTTTAAAATACTATAAAATAACGATTTTGATTTAAAAGTGATTCTAAGCGATTTTGGAAGTTATATATGTTTTTAATAATTATTCTTGAAATAAAACGTAACTTTGGAATTATCAAGGAGAAACCAGCGAATTATACGGCACGGTCATCTCCAATGATGTTGTACTGTGTATATAAATCTCGTTTTGTTCTCCTAAGACAATGGTAAGGAAATCTGCCAACTAATGTTTAGGAGGTGATCTCCACTCTTATCGTTGATTGTTTGTTTCCTAAAGAACCGGGGTTAAGTTTACCGAGAATTATCGAACGTTGTTTCGAGGAGACCGGGATCAGATATGTTATCCGAAAACCACTTCGATCCAACACAAGCTTTTCAAAGTGAGGACATCTTGAAGATGATAGAATTGAAGATGGAGCTCTCAAGCGTTTTGTTCAGTCCCAGAATGAACTTGTATGGATGAATGTTGGCATTGTAGTGTTGCCTGGAGGGCAGTGTTAGCATTCCAAGTGGGAAGTGCTATATAAAAGGGTAAAATGTAGCCTCGAGCCTCAGCAACTAGGAAATGACAAAAATCGGGCATGCAGCAGGGCCAAGTGGGTCGCTCCCAAGTAGGGTATGGTCATTCCAAATCTGGATCGGCATTACCTCTCATTTGTATGCTTTGGGTCCCAAATTAACGAGTGAGGTGATCATATTAGGTACTACTAGTCAAGTGGTAGGCTGGTCCTATGTGGTAGGGTTACAAGATGTTCTTGTTAGACCCCGGTACAATTTATCTAGAGATGTACCTTCGAAAGGTAGTTCCTTTCATTGTCATAGTATGGAATCAATTCTACAACACGATCCTTTACAGTTTTTGTTATATACCTACTATGCTAACAATTTGGCTATGATTAATAAGTCTTTATATTCTAGACATTATTATAATATCAGAGGATTTTCTATAAAAATGTTTTGGTTATCGTAAAGTAAAAACCCGTCCGTGTTTATGTGCGGTATGGTCTTACGAGATACTTTTGAATTTCAAAGGTTTTCTATAACATTAAAATCTAGTTGGGTGTGTTTTCCCACGCTGGTTTTCCAGACTGACTCGGGTGTTATTTTATTATAATGCTCGGGTCAGACCGAGCATATTTACATATTATTTTGGATGCATTGGAGCTCAGGAGACGAGTTGGAGGTCTTCCAGTCATATTCACGTATATGTTTCTTTTCCACTGCTTTGTTGTTGAAATTATCAGCAATTGTGAGGTCATGTTGTTATAACTGTCTAGGCTGATGATTTGATTTATTGTTATACTCTGATGGGTGTTTGTATATAATAGTTTCTCTTTTGTAAAGATCAATAATATATATTGTTCCACTGCGATTGCAAGATTCTGTGTGGTTCAGTTTTTTTCTCTTCTCCTTTCTTCTTTCTTTCCCATAACTATCCATCTTTCTATTTTATTTGGGTTGAACATGTGTGGTTTATTGTCCGCTAGAATTGTGCAAATTGGCGGGTCATTATAAAATCACTAAAAAACATGACGTGAGTCTTCTATATGTTAATATAACTAAGTTAAAATAGAAGATCTTATGGTAGCGACGTGCAATAGACTTCGGACTTGTGGTTACTGTCGACCTTATGTAACTAGGCTATACTTTGATTATGGTTAAATATGTGGCATGACAACCATGTTAGTTATATGTTGCACTATCAGTAACAGCCTACCTTTCTGACCCTTTATTTTAATGCCTGAACTGATGTTCAAACGTTGAAAGCCGAAAATGACAAGTCGTTGGTGGATGGTAACAAGAAACAAATAATATTTCTAACTATAATTTCTGAACTCACAGCGAAAGGAAAATAGGTATAATATCATATAATAACCATTTATTTATTACCATACAGTGTCAATTACGTTACTTTATAATCCTACACAATTCCAATACGAATCCCTAACAACACTATATATATATATATATATAAGTCTTACAGTCTATGTATAATATATACCATTAATACACAACAAGCCCTTCATTGTCCAACCCTCTAGGTAATTGAGCTCCATCAACCTAAGTGATCAATAATCTATTCAACTTAATTATAGTAGAATGGTGTTTATTTCTGCTAAATAGACATCCAAAATAATTTATTCAATCAGAACGGTGCTTTATTTGGCCAAATAGATATCACCAATGAAGTATAATTATAACTAAGTTATTATCCTAAACAACACAATTATATCCAATCAGTGTTATTTTATTGTTAAATTATACTTAATATAACGACTCGGAATTTTAGACACTTTGTATTTGAATATCTGAATTATTTAAATATTTGAATCTTGGATTAAATGTTATTAAAATAATTTAATGAGCTTTTCAACCCCTTTTTAAATCATAAGTAATGATGGTAAACTTATTTTGGAAAAATATTTAAAAAAAATAAATACTTTGAAAAAATATTGATAATGTGACCGAAAATCGTTTATTCGATAAACAACTTTTTAACCGTCAGAAGTTGTTCAGATTTTTTTACATATGCTTATTAGCATAGAAAATTAATAAAGTGAGATAAAAAACATTTACCATTTATGGAAATAAACTTTTTGGATGATGTCATGTCTGATGTCATCAAAGATATTTATGAAATGAGCTTAAATAGAAATATTTATGTGTTAAGAAGTGATAAAGGAGAAGTGATGGGAGGTAAGCCTTACATGACATGAAAAGCGGGTGAGAACAAACTTATGCTACATCATTTGAACCTTATAAAAGGAGGGGCACACTGTTGATAACAAATCACAAATTCACAAAGCTCGGAATGAAATATGAGAATAGAAATGGTGCAAGTGCCTTAAGCGCACCAATTCTTCTCTAACTTTTTCATGTCTTAACCAAATCATCTCCAATCTCTTCTAAACTTTGACTGTAGGCCTAAATAATCATGGGAAGCTTGATTATCAAGTAAAAAGTGTGAGAAATTAGGAGGAAGAGGAGGATCTTGGAGGGGGCCATGCGCAATGGGAGGAAAGGAGAGGTATGACCTTGGTCTGAAAGTGCTAAAGGTTGGATCTTTAGGCTTTTGGTGATGGTGGGAGGTGGTTCTTTATTCTTGTGGCTTTGTGTTTGGGTTGGCATGGATCTAACTGAGTTATATCCTATCTTGTTTATGTATATTGTGTACATATATGTTGTATGTAAAGTATAAAGTTAAAGTGACACTAACTAAGTAAAGTTATAAACTTTGAACCCCTCTTGCTTTTGAAAGCAAATGATAACTTTATATTTAATAACATCACTTCAATTACCCTATTAAACATGTGATGTGGCCTTGACTTGATGTTTAAATGATTGTTTAACTTATGTGTTAAATTGAAGTAGTTTGAAAGTGTTTAAAACGAGAATAGTCGTTATAAATGTTCTTCTGAATCTCTTATTTTCGGAAATTTTTATAAATAAATGGGAAGATATTATTAGGGGTTTATTTCCATTGTTTTTAGGTACCCTAACGGTAGTACTTACTATAAAATCTTCAAGTCTTAAATCATTCGTTAAAGCGGTTAAAGCTAGTCACAAAGATTGTGCTTTTTAATGTTGTTTTTAACAAAGACTTTTAACAACATTTATAAATATTGTAGTAAGTTGCTTTTGGTTTTTAGTGTTTAAAAATGATACTCAAATTTGGTATTTTTATATAGTCTTTTTATTGATGTTTTCTAACCTATTTTGAAATCTTTTAAAGTTGGTTTGAAGTTTAAATATATTTTTAATAATTATATATGTATTTTCAAAGTAAGAAAGTTTTGTAATATAAAACATATTTTTCATTATAAATTAGTTATTTTCAAGTAATATTTTACATAGATATTTAAAACCTACTTATATGTATTTTTAAAAGTTTTGAAATAAGTAGTTGAATAGGTATAATACTAAAAGCTGACGAAGTAGGCTTTCTATTTCTAGGAGTTAAGATTAATATCGAGTAGGGATAGAGCAATAGAGCCCTAACCTACCGGTTCTCCTCTTGGCCGAGGAATAGTTAAGTTAGGAATATCATAGACGTGTTAATCTTGTTATTTACTTATTTGTTCGAAAAGTAATTAACTTTGCTTAACGCTAAAAGCCGACAAAGTAGACTTATCTATTTTTGAGGGTTAAGATTGATGTTGAGTAAGGACGGAGCAATAGAGCTCTAACCTACCGATTTCCTCTTGGCCGAGGAATAGTTAAGTCGGGAACATCGAAAATAGGTTAATCATGTTGTTTTTTACTTGTTTATGGAAAGCATTAATACTATACTTAACACTAAAAGCCGAAGAGTAGGTGTCTGCTTGTGAGATTCAAGAATGAAGTGTTTAGGCAAGGCTTTGATGCAACCATTACTCTAACTTACTTGGCTTCACTCTTGAACAAGGAATAGTTAAGTTGAAATATCAAGAACGAGTTAAGTATATGAACATTGATTTGTATAAGTAATTGTTTTGACTAGATAATCGATTAGTCGACTATTGAACCTAACCAATATTATCTTGGATCTTTAAATAGAATGTTTTTAAAGATAATACAAGTATGGAATGGTTTTGGGTTTGTTGTGACAATGTGTTAATAACATTCATCTTTAACCTTTTTGATTATACTTAGGTTTGTTGTGACAATGTGTTAATAACATTCATCTTTAACCTTTTTGATTATACTTATGAATGTAAAGAGATCGTTAAAAGAATGTTTTAAAGATAAGCATAAGCGAATTGGTTTTAGGTTTGTTGTGACAATGCTTAAATAATATTAGTCTTAAACCTTTTTGAATGGATTTGTGAAAGTACTTAGATCCTTAAAATGGATATTTTGAAGGAAATTATAAGTAAGGAATCTTTTGGAAAAAGAAAGAAAAAACAAAGGCTTAAAGTAAGAAATTTTGTTAATGATTTGTGAATATACTTGTACCATTTGAGATAATTATATGAATACGTTTTGAAAGAGTATAAATGAATGGTAGAAATTCATAAATGATATTTTATTAGATAAAAGAAGTTTTACTAATAAAAAAGGTTTTAATTAATAAAAGATTAATTAAATGGGATTAGAAGTCGCTTATGTGACTTGATCGTGCTTTGTGTGACTTGATCGTGCTTTATATGTTTACTCGTTTATGAAAAACATTTAGATGTATACATAGCACTAAAAACCGATAAAGTAGGCTTGTCTATCCGTAGGAATTAAGATTGATATTCATGTAGGGATATGAGCAGTGGAGCTCTAACCTACCGACTTCACTCTTGATCGAGAGATAGTGTGAGATAAAAATATCAAAAACGCGATAAGTATACAAGAATTGATTTCCATATGCGATTGCTCTCATTATCATTGAATGACCAAATTCATCAATTCAATCTTGAAGAGATCGGGATCGGTAAGTGTTTTACTTATCGAAAACCACTTTAAGACCGAGATACGTTTTCTATCTCTTGGAAGTTGATATGTTTGAGATGTTAGGATCCATGTGTGGTTTCAAGATCTATTCGAGCTGTGGGAATCCAATTAGGGATTCGTGTTCTGTCCGACTGATGGAGACTCGTGTTAAAATGCTGAACATAACCTGTAACGACCCTGAATTTTTGACATTTGAAATATGAATATTTAATTGAGTTTAAATATTCGAATGATAATTTAATTTGAAATTCATTATATCAGAATAAATTTGGCGATTAAATTATTGAATTTAATTATTAAATCTGGGTAAAAATTTGAACCTTCAGTTTTAAGCTGATTTAAAATAATCTGAAGGCTTAGAAAATTTATATTAATAATTCTGAAGGTATTGGAACTTTCAGAATTGAATTTGGAACTGTTCTGTTCAGTTTTGAATTTATATTGTTTAAATTGAATTTAAAAATAGCGGTCCGGGGCACAGTCTCAGAAATTGACGAAACCAGTTCCATTGGATCCATAATATTGTATTATTATCGGATTTCAATTTTCGTAATATTTGGAGTTGTTGAGTGAGCGTACGATATATAAACGCGTTGGAATTTAGATCGAAATTCTCAATTGTGAAACCAAGGCAATTTGAATTTTTGTTACGTAACTTGAACACGTTGCTTCTATCTTCAAACACGTGGCAAAAATGAAGACACGCGTCTTTCCAATTCAATACGTGTCCTCTCCCCATCTGATATCACGCCACTATCTTCAGTTAGAAATCAAGCAAATGGCCTCGAGAAAAATAAAATAAATGCCGAGTGAAACTCTTCTCCCTGAAGCCATACGCGAGCAATTCAGATTCAAAATAAATCAAATTCTTCCTTTACCGTTCGAAAGAAAAATCGCGATACCCTTCTGGAATTCAAATTCTCGAATCCAAATCGCGAGCTCAACTCAAATTCGTTCGAGGCAGCGGCGAGCTTGAAGGCGCGATAGCAATCGGCAGGCGATCTTTTCTGGGAGGATGGGAGTTAGAGGTAGTGGCGCACGACTGTGGGTGATCTGGAATCGCATTGCAAGTGGCGGTTGGCATCGCGAGCTAGGGCTACGCATTCGCGAGTTTTGATCAGCGACTGAGCGAAGGGCAACAGGAAATGGGAGTTTCACGATTTAGGGTTTGGATGCTTGGCTCTCGCGCGAGCAAACTGGAAGGGGGCGGAGGACGAGGCCAAGGTAGTGCAATTTGTCGAAGTGGCAGTAAGGTATTCTTAGTTTTGCAAATTAATGTTGAAGTTTAATAAATCACTGTTAAGTTAAAACAGGAATTAAATCATTAGTTCATTAAAATATAAAATGGAAATTTTGTGCAGTAAGGTTTAAAACAAAATTTTATTTCAGTTTAAAAGATTATGTATATATATATGCAGATTGGAAATTTGGTTTGTAGGCAAAGAAAATAATAACTTGTTAAATTTATTTTAGTTATCAAGGAAAATTATTTAAAAGGAAAGTTAGTTTGAAATTGAAATGTTGGTTAAATAAGTTTATTTATAAAGAAATGGGTTTAAAAAAAATAAATCATTCGATAAAATTAAAATTTTGGGTTAAATAAATTAACAGATGATAATTTATTGTCAATTGATTCAAATACTTATAAATTGTATAAAATTGTTTATACAAGGTCAATATCTGAAAGAAAACAAACTGGATTTGGAATGGACTGCAATTTAAAAAGCTAAGGTGAGATCTTCTCACTCAGATTTAAAAATTGAATTGCAGTTATTGATTGTGTTGATTGACTGTTTGGATGTGATATTAGATATAGTAGGATATATCTATATATATATATATAGCAATATATACATATTGGCATATGTATATATTGGAGTTGATTGATTTCCCGCACTGTATAGCGGATGAGACCCTATTGCGCCGTTAGTAAGCGGATGATATTTATAAAATCCTATATACCGCGATATTCCACCTCGAAGTGGAATTGGTATTGTGCTAACATCTGTGGATGCAGGGAAACAGGTTGGAGGGATCCAACAGGATTCCTCAAAACATTTGAATTTGGTTTCATATGTTCTGTGATTTATTATTTATAATCTGTGTATGATTATATCTGTGATTGAATGTGTTGAAGGCTATAATTTAGCCGAATGTATTTTTGGTATCGTTGGATACTAGAAATGAATATAAATTGGATTTTGAAATTAAAGTGGAAAATTTTAAGTGAATATATTGTTAAGAATTGAATTTATTTGAAAGAAGGAATTTTTAAGTATAAAAAAATGGATTGTCGAAATCTTATTGAATAGATTCCAAGATATGGGAAAAGATTTATATAAATGAATTTTGAATAGTATTATTCGGAAGTTGGAAAATTTATTTGAAATAGAATTTTAAATGGTTTGGAAGATATAAAGGAATTTATTTTAAAGGCGATAAATTTGTTGAAATCCAATTGATAATTGATTTTGTATTGAAGAAATAAATCTTTGGGAAATCGATATAAAAATCTACTTGGTGTTTGAATGAAAATCGATTTTTGGTGTTAAGAATAAATTTATAAATCGATTTGTAAAATGATTTAGCATTTGAGATAAAAATTAGAATCAATTTGAAATTTGATTCGGTGTTGAAGTAACTTAGAAATCAATTTGGAATTTGATTTGGAGTTTGAATATAAAGTTGAGAAATCAATTTGAAAGTCGATTTAGTGTTGAAAGTGAATATATTGGGAATATAAATTCCGAATAGAAATTATAAAGGAAAGGGAAATTTGTTTTAAAAATAAACGTTGATTTATTTTTAAAGTGTGAGAAATATGATTTGGAATCGGTTTTCAAAGTGATGAAGTGTAGAAATAAATTTACAGTTTTGGAATGTAAATTTGAGATAAATCGATAAGGATTTATTAAATTGGTTTAAATGGACCATTTTGAAGTGAAAGTGTATTTTCACTATAAAGCTGAGTATATTTTCCAAAGTAGCTTTTAAAAATATAAATTAAAAGTTCTAAGTGGAATATTAAAAGAAATATTTAGAAATATATTCCGTGTAAGGAGATTGATTTGAAATTGATTTTCAAAAGTTGAAAGGTGAAAAGTGATTTGAAACTGGTTTTCAAATGTGAAGTGTGGAAAAATATATATCTCGTGAAGATATTTGGAAATAAATAATTTGGGAAAATTATTTAAATCTGATGATTGTTGTGAATATTATTGATAGTTAAATCACCGACTATCAATATTTGCCTTTGAAATGGCATTTGAATTTGTTTTTAAAACAAACGCTTATTATTCGGTTTAGCCGGGAAAGGACCTTTGTGTCAGATAACCCATTCCGAATAATAATACGACGATATGGATCGTATTGAAGACCGGTGGTGAAGACCGGGTATTTGTGAAAACGATAGGATGACCTATCGATTGTCTCTGCACCGTTAGCTACGGTATTGAGATTTCTTTTGTGATGGGAAGTTTTATCGGGATTGTGAATATCCGGATTTGCAAGGGCTTCTTTGGAAGTGCCTTCGGTTCTGTTCGAACCCGGAACAGACTTGTATGGTTACGTGTTTGACATTACATTTTGAGATGTAAAGCTGATTTCTTTCAAATACATTTCTGTTGGTGGCGGAGAATTTATTCTCTTAGCTTAACACCCTTCTCTGAGACGTATGAGCTCAGAGGTTATGTAGTTGAAATTTATCAGCGATATATTCCCAATTTGATAATGTGGCATGCTGAATGTTGCTGTGACAATGATCATTTATTGATCAATTGTGATCAAAGCACGGCTTTGTGAAAAAGCGTAGCTTTGTGGACGAGATTTCGTCAGGCCTCAACAACCCGTAAATGGTCGAAACAGGAATGTTGCGGCAAGGTTATGAGGGTCGCGCCCTTTAGGGTATGTCATTTCCTTCTGGAAAGGGGGTGGTATCATGGTATGGAGCCCAGATACTTACTCATGTGGACACACCTTATTTATTATGTGTGATGATGGTTACGAGCGCTCGGATAAAGGTCCCAAAGGACCGGGTGATGACATATTCGTGAGTTACCTGTTACAGGGGTAACCCGGCCTTGTTTGGCAGAGAGCAGTTTGTCTCTCGGTACGTCCAGCCAGAGGCGATCCCATTCGGCAGTAAGAAAGGAAGTTCCTTAGCCTGACCATTTGTTGGAAATCCATTTCCCAATACGAAATTGTACGGTTTTAGTTGTAGTACCTGCCATTTACTTATGGTGGTCACCACTGTTTAGATGGTAGCTATAGTAGGCATAGTGCGGAATGCCTATGCTGGCTAAGATTAATATTATACTTTCGAAATGTTTTCTACACTAGACATTAATAATAATAATCCAATGATTGGCGTAGTAAGCATCTTTGACTATCATAAGAAGAAATCTCCTCCAATTCTGCGTTTGTATTGTGTGTGTGGCGGGAGGTCTTATGGTAGTTTCATTTTCCAAAAGCATTGCGAATCTGTTTTATTCTCTTTGTGAAAATAACTGTTTTACGATCTCACACCAGTCACCATGACTGACTCGGAGTTTATTGTTCCCTTCTAAACTCTGGGTGCCCATAATTTTCCACACGGGCAGCCTAGAGTTATTTTATCAGGATATTCTGGATATTCTGGAGCTTTGGGGATAAGCTGGATGGCGAGACGTACTTCCGTACTTGTTATTTATTTCCACTGTGTATTCTGTATGAGGACAGGTTTATATAACTGTCTATTGTTGTATCGAGTTGTATATTGACTCTGATGATGTATTGTATAACTAATATAGTTCTTTGTTTAAAAGACTAGTGATTATCTATTATATTTTGTTCCGCTGCGAAATGTGAGATTCTGATATTGTCTCTGATTCTGTGTTTCTGTTTCTTTCTTTTCTTCTTCTGTCTTCTTCTACCTCTTCTTTTAACCATAATGGTTCGGTTTTCCGGCATTCGATTGCGCGGCATTTGATACAGTGGACATATTAATGTCGACTTTCGAGCATCGAAAAGTCGAAAAGTTACATAACCTCGACATCAAAATGGCTTATGATAGAGTAGGATGCATGACCCGTGGTTTAGCCCACCAACGTTAGGATGTTATCAACTCCATATCTAGAGATACTTATCGATTGTTGGCCGGCAGGAGTTGATGATATTTGGCTCATGTTGTTCTTTTTTATGTTCTGATGATGGGCCTCTTGTGTTTACCTTATGGTATATATTATCTTGAGGTATATGGCGCTCGAAAGATGGTTTCTTATCCTTGTGTATGGAGTTCGGGTTAGGCTTCTCCTAAGAGATCTCTATGGAAAATTCATTATGCGGACGTTCCTTCTCGGCTTTGATTGTACCCTCTAATATGCTATTGAATGTATCCATTGTAACCATTCCAACTATGTTGTAATATTTATATTCTACACCCTAGACATTATCTATTATATTACCTTATGTTACCTATTAGATGATGGTTCTTTTGAGGGGATAATCGTTATGGCATTCTATGTGGTCTTAAAAGTATTATTCACATATTTCTTTAGTTTTTCATACCCGACTTATCTCTGACACATGGCTTTTGTTTTCCCTAAATTCCTCGTGTTCTCTTTCGAGTAGTATGAAAAAGGCAGGTTTTCATTGATGTTCATTAGAGCTCAAGAAGACGAGCTGGATGTTTCACCTACCATAGTATTCATATTTTCGTTGCATTACTATTTGATGTATCAGCCTTTGTGAGGATGGGTTATTATAACTGTCTAGGCTAATAATAGTCCTTAGGTTTTGTAACTTCAAAATTTCCGCATTGGAGTAAACCTTTGTAATATTCTTTTGATATTATATATTATCATTCCGCTATGAGATTTTGTTACTGTGTTCCCTTCTTCCTTGTTCTTTTTTTTTCTTTTTATTTTACCTTAATAATTTGTCTTTCCTGCACTTGGATGCTTGACACGTAACTACCGTGGGTGTATTAGTGTCAATATTTGGGGGTTGAAAAGGCGCAACGTTACTTATGGTATCAGAGCTGAAGGTTAAGCGGGAACCTTGGCTTTGGTGGGTATGACTCAATAAGAGATAGAGTAATGGAATGCCCTAGCATGAGTTGAGTGTATCATTTATATGAGATCGTATTTGTAATTATTATAAACGTAGACCTTAAAGGTAATTATAACTGCGAAAATTAAAGATCTTATATAAGGTAACTTATATAAGTATGAATGTAAAGATCCAAAAACTCGGCCTTTGAAAATCGGCACCCGTACTTCACTTGTACTCAAATGCCGTAGATTCAAACGCCGAATCTGGCTCTCCGGAGCTTATAACACAGTAAGTATAACAACACAGCGGGATAAAGAAATCAATGATATCATATACAACTCCAATGAATACAATATCCAAAATGATATACAACAAAGATATCAATAATAAATAGCAATATCAGAGATAAATGATGATACAGCGGAAAACAACAGAACTGATAACTCCAAATGATCTGAAAAGGAGCGTGAGTCCAACCACTCCAATATCAACTCGAGCCACCATCACGATGCACCAAGATAAGCAAGAACAGTCAATGAACTCCAAAACTAAACTAGCTCCAGATAATCTACTCAACCTGAATATCTGAGAAACCCAACTCTAGACTGCCCGTGTGGAAAATTATGGGCACCCAGAGTTTAGGAAGGGAACAATAAACTCCAGGTCAGTCATGGGACTGGTGTGAACAACAAAAACGGTTTATCTTTAAACAACAACAAAAGAATTTTAAACATTGAAACCCGCAATGCTTTTGGAAAATGAAACTACCATAAGACCTCCCGCCACACACACAATGCAAACGCAGAATTGGAGGAGATTTCTTCTTATGATAGTCAAAAATGCTTACTACGCAAAATCATTGGATTATTATTATTATTAGTGCATAGTGCGGAAAAACATTTCGAAAGTATAATATTAATCTTAGCCAGCATAGGTACCATTATATTATGCCTACTATAGCTGCTATGTTAAATAGCAGGTTCTACAACTAAAACCGTACAAGGTTCGTATTGGAAATTGGATTGCCAACAAATGGTCAGGCTAAGGAACTTCCTATGCCACGTAGGAAATGCCTCTGGCGGGACGCTCCGAGAGACAACCTGCTCTCTGCCAACACAAGGCCGGGTTACCTCTGTTTCAAGGTAACTACTACACGAATATGCCATTCCCCGATCCTTTGGGACCTTTATCCGAGTGCTCGATAACCAACATCACACAGTAATAAATAAAGTGTGTCCACATGAGTAAGTATCTGGGCTCCATACCATGATACTACCCTTTTCCAGAAGGAAATGACACACCCTAAAGGGCGCGACCCTCATAACCTTGCCACATCATTCCTGTTTCGACCATTTCCGGGTTGTGAGGTCCGAAGAGGTCTCATCCACAAAGCTACGCTTTTTCACAAAGCCACGCTTTGATCACAAATGATCAATAAATGATCATCACACAGCAACACTCAGCATGCCACATTACCAAATTGGGAATATATTGCTAATAAATTTCAACTACATAACCTTTGAGCTCGTACGTTTCAGAGAAGGGTGTTAAGCTAAGAGAATAAATTCTCCGCCACCAACAGAAATGTATTTGAAAGAAATCAGTTTATATCTCAAAATGTAATGTCAGACATGTAACCATACAAGTCTGTTCCGGGTTCAAAAAGAACCGAAGGCACTTCCAAAAAAGCCCTTGCAAATCCGGATAATTTTCTAATCACGTCCGGACTTCCCATCACAAAGGGTGATCAAATCTCTATATCGGGGACCAGTCGATGCAGAGACATTCGACGAGTTGTCCTTTCGTTTTCGAAAATATCCGGTCTTCAAATGCTATCCATATACGACGTATCATTATTCAGAATAGGTTATATGACACAAAGGTCCTCTCCCGGCTAAACCCGAATAATGAGCGTAATATTTAAAAACATATGGATATTGGGATTTCACTTAAATCACAGCTTAAAGCCCAAAACTTTTTATTTGAATGGTTAAACCAAATTACCATTTGCAATCTTTTAAACAAAAAGATTCATTTCAAAAACCTTCAATGGTTTAAACAATTTCCACACTTTCAATCTTTTAAACAAAAAGATTCAATTCACAAAGTTCACCCAGTTTCACAAAGATCTACTCATAGATTTTCAAATCAATTTTCTATTTCAATTGGATTAACTCGTCCAATCTTTAAACAAAGATTTAATTTATAGCTTTCAAACTGTTTTCAAAGATTTATTCATAACTTGGAAATATCATTTTGAAATCCCTTTAACACAAATTGGAAGTTTATTACTTATGTGAAAGCTTTTACTATTTGAAAACAATAGTTTCGTTTCAGAAAAATCCAGTTATATTTACACGAGTTAAAACCCTTGAATTAAATTCAAATTCCCAAATCAATACCTTTAAAATGGTTTAACCCATATATAACTTGTACATCATCTTCAATCCTTAGTTTCAAATCATAGAATTCAATTTCAAACTTGAATTCAAATTTAAATCAAATTATTTAAATTTCAAGATATCTAAAAATATCTTTAAAACTCCTTTCAAAAGCTTTTCATATTAAACCCCAATTTCCAATTCAAAATCAATTGAAATTAAAATTTCAATTTCAAAAACATTAAATTTAAATCATCTGTGATTTAACCGATTTCCACGTGAAATCCATATTTGTGTGTGTAGAAGTGTAGTCCAGGGGTTTTACACAATAGTGCAACATCATTCAATCATCATAGATCAAATACAGAAAATATAATTGATAAGCGGTATAACTATAACGCTTACCTTTTATTCCCCGATCACAGATGTATATAAATTACAGATAATATATTACATTCATCCCAGACAAATAAATCACAGTACAGATCACACACAAATCAGAATAAATCACACAGCATCACAGATCAGGGAATATCAACAATTCAATCATTCAGTCAGGTCCAAACATTCATAGGTAAGGTCAATTTATTTATCTGATTAAATTAAATCAGATTTGTCACTAATCCTGGTTAATTAACATTAATTAATTACAAACCATTTTAATTAATTATCCATTAATCATTTATTAATTATCCTTTAGTTATTAATTAATCAACCTTAATTAATAAATCAATCAATCTTTAATCATTAAATAATTAACCTTTAATTATTTAATTATCCTTTAAATTAATCTTTCTTAATTAATCACATTAATTAACCCTTAATTAATTACCATTAATTATCCTTAATCAATTATTGCTTAATCACTTGATTAATCAATTTTAATCATTAATTAATATTTAATTAATAATTCTTCATTAATGATTTTAACCCTTTAATTACTTACTTCATTAATCCAAATCATAAATAAATCATCATTAAATCTTTATTAATCAAAACTTAAGTCAAAACTATTTATTTAAAACTTGGGTTAAAAAGTTTTTCTAAAAATCTACGTTTTGTTTCAAAATTGAAACTGTTTATATCCAACCCAAGACGTACTCGAGTACTTCCCCGAGTCAACATGGCCTCTACTTCGAGTTTCCTCCAAAACCAACCCGAGCCACCTTTAAACTTTAAAAATTTGTTTAAGTTTAGAAATAAACCCGGTATACACTTGAACATATGCGAGCTCAAACTCAAACCAGCAACACATCTTCCCGAAGACAACATCGAGTCTCAACTCTTCTTCCCAAACTCAACAATACCAGATACAACGAGCACAGGTGCACGTGCACCAGACGCCAGAGCCACGGCGATCGACGCTGCCACCTCCCACATGTCGCCGTCCATCAACTCACACCCTCAGGCCAACCAATTCATCGAATCCACGATGAACTCGAAATCGAAGCACTTAATCCAACCTGGAACAGAAAACCGCCACCATAGATCATCAGCGACCACAAAACTTCGACCAGCCACTCGTCCACACTCCCTCGACCATCTCCCAAAAACCCATCGTACTCGATCATCCAGAGACGTTGCGCCGATCAAAAATGTCCATCTTATCCAAACTAGGGTTACCAACGTAAATCGATCACCACCACCACTACAGTGATCTTCCATCACTTCTGCTATTTTTCCCAAACTCCTCGATCACTCATCTAGCTTCAGCATCAACCCCGTGACCACCGGACCTCGCGATCGCCAGAAATGGTCACGATTTCATTTTCTGTTCAACTCAAAAGCTCACTCGATTCCCAAATTTAAAAATCACAAAACTATTTTTTTAAAATCATAACTTTCGAAGACGAATCTAAACATGTATTTGAAACATGAAATCTACACATTTGATTTCTGACCAATTTTAATTTGTCACTGTAAATTTATTTTTTCCAGATAAATATGCTTCATAATTCTACTTGTTTTTATCTTAAATTTTTGTATCACATTATTAAAATCAATTTCCTTTTAGACATCATATTTTATAATGATTTAGATGAAGAGATAAGAATTATTTTTGAGAGATCTTAGGCCTGTCAAACAGAGGTATGCATATGCATACAGACATACATGCATACATTTAGTGTTTTAAATTTGTATACCCAAACAGAATAAATCATTTCAATTTATCATTTTCATCCATCATCACAGACTTAAGAAAATAAAGGAGATCAAGTTTTAAAAATGGAAGTTTGCTCACCGATTTCCAGAGAAGAAGAACAGAGCATCTTAAATTTTTGAAATTGGCTTGTAAAACTGCAAGCTGAAGCTTTTTCCTTGATCCTCTAGCTTGAATTTGGTTTGCAGTTGATTGAATTATTGTTGTTCAAGTTTGCAAATATAGTGTTGCTTCAGTTTTTCTTAGTTTTATGGACGAAAACTGAGATGAAGCTTGATATAAATGAAAGAAGTTTACAAGGTATACATTTTGTACAGGGTGATATAATGTTTTGTACAACAATGTATATATTTTGTACAACATAACCAAAGATTTTTCTTTAGCAAATGGTGGCTGATAGATAGTGTTGTGATGGCTTCATTTATTATGTTGTACCATTTTTTTTATTTTTATTTTTTTATTTTTATATTTCGGCTGTACAAAAGTATATGGAGATGTTTGGTGGCTTGTTCTACCTTCATGTGTACATACTTATCTTCCTTTACAACTTTTACTATATATATTGTTTGTTTACACTTGCATATATATTTGCTTTTACAAGTTTATTTCTATCTTTTATATGTTTTGTTCATAACCGTTTATTTTTTTTGTTCCTTGTTTACTTCCAGGTTTACATGTTTACATTTCAACTTGTACATGAATATGATTTATTTGTTTTGCTTTATATTGTTACATACTTGAATGTATTATATACTAGTGTCCTCTTTTTCCATTGCTTTGTCTTCATACTTGAATATATTTCATTCTTTGTATTTTATAACTTATCTTATATATTTGTATTTCTATTTTTAGACCATTTATTTACGATTTGAATTCAAATCAAATATATATATACATATATTTATAATTTCAAATTGACTCATATATACCCAAATATATATTTATATATATATATTCACATATATACATATATACAATATTTTAAATTTAAATGATTTATACAGAATATATTTGAATCCGGGGAAACTCGCATCACTTAAATCAATTTATTTTACAATTTTTATTCAAAATTAATTATCAATTTAAATTTATATAAAATCCGTGGTCGTTACAAACTTCCCCCCTTAAAAGAATTTCGTCCTCGAAATTGCCAAGGAGACACAAGGATAGATGAAAAATATTTCATCAAATCAAACTAAATATCTATTCTGCATTTGGCTTACCAAATCTGAATATCAATAACAGATACAAGAATGAATTTGTTTGACACTTCACAAGATACTCGGGTTATCCAGATCTACGAAATATGCAGAGGCATTGGTTAGTTGGAAAGGATAACTAACCATTCGTAGAATATACTGGGACCCAAATTGTATAGATATATAGATACAATTTCAAAACTTTTAGTTTAAAAACCAAATTATACCTATTAACCATAGCAACCAAACCAACCAATACATCCAAACAAACAATTTTGACTTATTTGGAGTTTATGTTCCATATTTATATCGAATTTCTTCCTGGATCTACCAGAAACTATCGAAGAATTGAGAAAAAGATGCTGAACAAAAGAGATTGATAGAGAAAAGATTGTTTCCTTGTTGTTACAGGATATTGACCATTCATAGTCATATTCCCCAGTCCCCTATCTCATCCTCTTCTTGCACTCATACTCACTATCAGTGGATAACAAGAGAATTCACTGAGGCATTCGAACGGATATCCGAGGAATACTCATTCTAGGGTATACTTCACCCTATCTCTAATGAGCTACTTAATGTGTTATACTCCTAAGCTAAAGTTTTACCCTCAGCACTGATACCACGTTGTAAAGATCCAAAAACTCGGCCTTCGAAAATCGGCACCCGTACTTCACTTGTACTCAAATGCCGTAGATTCAAACGCCGAATCTGGCTCTCTAGAGCTTATAACACAGTAAGTATAACAACACAGCGGGATAAAGAAATCAATGATATCATATACAACTCCAATGAATGCAATATCCAAAATGATATACAACAATGATATCAATAATACACAGCAATATCAGAGATAAATGATGATACAACGGAAAACAATAGAACTGATAACTCCAAATGATCTAAAAAGGAGCGTGAGTCCAACCACTCCAATATCAACTCGAGCCACCATCACGATGCACCAAGATAAGCAAGAACAGTCAATGAACTCCAAAACCGAACTAGCTCCAGATAATCTAATCAACCTGAATATCTGAGAAACCCAACTCTAGACTGCCCATGTGGAAAATTATGGGCACCCAGAGTTTAGGAAGGGAACAATAAACTCCAGGTCAGTCATGGGACTGGTGTGAGCAACAAAAACAGTTTATCATTAAACAACAATAAAAGAATTTTAAACATTGAAACCCGCAAAGCTTTTGGAAAATGAAACTACCATAAGACCTCCCGCCACACACACAATGCAAATGCAGAATTGGAGGAGATTTCTTCTTATGATAGTAAAAAATGCTTACTACGCAAAATCATTGGATTATTATTATTATTATTAGTGCATAGTGCGGAAAAACATTTCGAAAGAAAAATGTTAATCTTAGCCAGCATAGGTATCATTATATTATGCCTACTATAGCTGCTATGTTAAATAGCAGGTTCTACAACTAAAACCATACAAGGTTCGTATTGGAAATTGGATTGCCAACAAATGGTCAGGCTAAGGAACTTCCTATGCCACGTAGGAAACGCCTCTGGCGGGACGCTCCGAGAGACAACCTGCTCTCTGCCAACACAAGGCTGGGTTACCTCTGTTTCAAGGTAACTACTACACGAATATGCCATTCCCCGGTCCTTTGGGACCTTTATCCGAGCGCTCGATAACCAACATCACGCAGTAATAAATAAAGTGTGTTCACATGAGTAAGTATCTGGGCTCCATACCATGATACTACCCTTTTCCAAAAGGAAATGACATACCCTAAAGGACGCGACCCTCATAACCTTGCCGCATCATTCCTGTTTCGACCATTTCCGGATTGTGAGGTCCGAAGAGGTCTCGTCCACAAAGCTACGCTTTTTCACAAAGCCACGCTTTGATCACAAATGATCAATAAATGATCATCACACAACAACACTCAGCATGCCACATTACCAAATTGGGAATATATCGCTGATAAATTTCAACTACATAACCTCTGAGCTCGTACGTCTCAGAGAAGGGTGTTAAGTTAAGAGAATAAATTCTCCACCACCAACAGAAATGTATTTGAAAGAAATCAGCTTTATATCTCAAAATGTAATGTCGGACATGTAACCATGCTAGTCTGTTCCGGGTTCGAACAGAACCGAAGGCACTTCTAAAGAAGCCCTTGCAAATCCGGATAATTTTCTAATCACGTCCGGACTTCCCATCACAAAGGGTGATCAAATCTCTATATCGGGGACCAGTTGATGCAGAGACATTCGACGAGTTGTCCTTTCGTTTTCGAAAATATCCGGTCTTCACCACCGGTCTTCAAATGCTATCCATATACGACGTATCATTATTCGGAATGGGTTATATGACACAAAGGTCCTCTCCCGGCTAAACCCAAATAATGAGCGTAATATTTAAAAACTGTAACGACCCCGGATTTTATATATATTTAAATTGATAATTAAATTTATTTTTGAATAAAATTTCTGAAATAAAACGGTAGATAGATTGCGAGTTTCCCCGAGACGAATAAATTTGT
Organism: Allium fistulosum; assembly: GCA_030737815.1. NCBI lineage: Eukaryota > Viridiplantae > Streptophyta > Magnoliopsida > Asparagales > Amaryllidaceae > Allium > Allium fistulosum. The sequence goes on along the minus strand of CM060906.1, from coordinate 167,608,976 downwards.
GTTAACCGATTAAATTTAAATATTATATAAATATTATATATGTATTTGGGCATATACGAGTAAATTTGAAATTTATATATATATACGTTGGTTTGGATTTAAATTGTAAATAAATGGTTTAATAATAAATGGTAATAATAAAAATTAGAATTTATGGTTAATAATGGTTTGAGTTATAAAGTAAAATAACAATAAATATTTAAACTAGAAAAAGAAATTCATTTATCTTATAAGGTAATATTATAAAGTCAATACATTCAAATATATTCTAGCGTGAACAAATATACATAGCTATGTATATAAATTTGCAAAAGAAAAACTAACATGTTCAAGAAAGTAAAAATATGTATAAGTGTGGATGTTGCATAGGAAGCCCCAACAAATCATCTCAACCGAGACTTGCAAATGAAACCAAACAAATAAAATAAGGTAAGTGGTACAAAGGAAAATTTATGCCATATATCTTCAGCCGAAATGAAGATAATGTTGTACTGGAAGAAAAGAAAAATACATTACTTTGTACAATGCTAATAAATGCATGTAGCATTAGTACACTACACAAAAGCAATTCAGCCTCCAAGCAAAAGGATATCTCTGATCCTATTGTACAAACAAAACATTATCATTTGTACAAACCCATGTTATATCACCTGTACAACACTGCCTTCCAGTATATACACCTATTCCATCTCGTTCAGTAAGAAAGATAAACATCAATATATCTTATAAACTTAAACAAGTTCAATTCGTTCAGAAAAAAATATAATACAAATCAATTTACAAACTGAAAGCAAGCAAAGAGATTCAAGAGAATCAGGCTTATGGCTTCTCAAAAGTGTGCTCTGTTCTTCCTTTTATAAACGGTGAGCAACTTTGTTTTTTCCAGACTTCTTTGTTTTGACCAAGTGAGTAACATCACAATTAAATGTTTTAAGGATATGCTTACAGTTGTATGCTTATTCTCTGAACTTAAGGATGTTTGTAAATATATTTCTGTGGTGTATATAAGTTGTTTTGTGAAATGTTGAATCTACAGGTCTTCTCTGTTTGTTGTTACCGAGTAGATATCCATTCAAAATTCAAAACATTCTCATTCAATCGTGGTTAAGCTTAGAGTTTTCAAACAAGCAAGACGTTTAAACATAAGTTAAGTTTTAAAATTTGTTTTCAATCTGTGAATGAAATATATCAACTGAAGTCCAGTTTTACAGTACAACATATTTATATGTTAAATTCAAGTGTTTTAAAATGATTAATTCAATTTTACAACTTGAAACCTCACTACAAAAATACGATTTTTAAACTGAAAATGGGATTTTTTTGTTAAGTGTCTTGTGAGCAGTTTGTAGTTGATCAGAAATTGCTTTTCGATAAAATTCTGGTGGCCGAAGAAATTTTGGATGATAGAACTTGGCATGAAGCAAGTACGGCCATCAATGATTTCAGGAAAAATGAAAAAAAAATTATTTATTGCAAGAATTGAGGGGGCGAGAGCAATTTAGGGTTTAACCCTGAGTTTTGCAGCGTTCTGTAAACGTGGTGATTGCGTCACCACGAGTTGATCGAGTTTCATGAAACTCGAGGGGAAGGAAGATATGGATGTTGATGTGTCGTGGCCGAAGTTACGGTAGTTCCGGTGGACTGAGGAACGTTGGCGAAGGGGTTCTGCGTGGAGATGGTGTCTGCAGTTCCTTTCGATCGAACTGCTAAAATTCGATTTCGAACTTATGAAGACGATTTGGGTTTTGTTTTCGAATGAGAGGGCGAATTGTGGTTTGCTGGCGACCGCGATGGTCATCAGAGTGGAGCCGCGGTGACGTGCACGTGTACGGCGGTGGGTTGTCGTGTCAGTGTCGCGTGTTGATTCTCGAGTAAGAGGGGTGGCTGCTTCGAGTTCGTACTCGTGTACGCGAGTATATTTCCTGTTGCTTTAGTTTGAAACTTAAGCAAACTAAAACTTTAAACTGGAAAAAAAGAAGAAGAAGAAGAACGAACGAGAGGGAGAGAAGAGGTCTCGGGGAAACGTAGGGGAAACTCGAGTAACACTCGAGTAAAATCTGAAAAGGCTCGGGGTTTGTTTTTTTTTAACAGGGTTAAGCTGAACGAATTTTAAAGTTGTGTAAACGGGTTTTTGTGTTAACAAAGAATTTAATGTTTGACTATTTTTGAGTTGAGAACTCAATACAAGTTTAATTATTTTAAAATGTTTTAAAATCTTAATTAATGTTTAATTAAGTAGATAAATTAAGTTAAGTATTTAATTAATTAACATTAAAGTTTTTGTAGTTAATAATAATTGGTTTCCAAAGTTTAAAGAAGATAAGATAAACTATTATTATTGATTGTTAAAAAAGGGCAATTAAGAATGGATAATTAATTTAAAATGGTAATTAACTAAGTGACTAGAGATTAGTCAAATTGAAAATTTGGTTAATTAACAATTAAGTATTTAAATCATTTGAAAGTAAGAATCGTTAATTTAAGTTAATTAATTGAAGGTTAATTAATGAAGGTGATTAAGGAATGATAATTAATTGAGGAATTATTAATTAAAGTAATTAATTGAGGAATAATTAATTAAAGTAATTAATTTAGAATAATTAATTAAATGGTAATAATTAAAGGTTAATAAATTTATTATTAAAGGATAATTAATAAATGATTAATGGATAATTTATCTAAAATGGTTTGTAATTAATTAATGATTAATTAACCAAGATTTGTAGTTTATTCATAAGTAATTAATCTGGTATAAATTAATTATAATCAGATATTAATTGATCTTACTTATGGATGTTTGGATTCTAGTGAATGTTGAATTGTTTGATATCCCTAATATATGATGCTTTGTGATACATCCAGATTTATGTTGTGATCTGAAATTTCTATTTCTGTGATATATTACTATGTGAATATGAAAACCCTTGACCCGTAAAACGGCACTTGAATTTCGATGCGACAGGGAGTCGGATTCCAGTTGGTTATCCGAAACCCACATCGAATTGTAATGATGAATCTTTGTGACTGATAAATTTACTTTATCTATGTATCTGTGAATGAAGATAAGCGTTATCGATTATACCGCTTATCGATATATCTGTGATGATTGATGTTGTGCACTATTGTGTTAAAACCCCTGGACTACACCATACACACACAAATATGGATTTCACGTGGAAATCGGTTAAATCACAGATGATGTAAATTTAATGTTTTGAAATTGAAATTTTAATTTCAATTGATTTTGAAATTGGAAATTGGGGTTTAATATGAAAAGCTTTTGAAATGGGATTTCAAAGATAAAAGTTATTTTGAATAACTTAATCGAGTTTTGAAAATTTAAATAATTTGATTTAAATTTGAATTCAAGTTTGAAATTGAATTCTATGATTTGAAACTAAGTATTAAAGATGTTGAACAAGTTATATATGGGTTAAACCATTTTAAAGGTATTGATTTGGGATTTTGAATTTAATTCAAGGGTTTTAACTCGTGTAAATATAACTGGATTTTTCTGAAAATGAAACTATTTTTTTTCAAATAGTAAAAGCTTTCACAAAAGTAATGAACTTCCAATTTGTGTTGAAAGAATTTCAAGTTTGAAATGTGATTGAAATGTTTTGAAAACTATGAAATGAGTCTTTGATTTCAAAGACCGGATGAGTTAATCTAACTTGAAATGGAATTGTTTTGGAAGACTATGAATGAATCTTTGAAAACGAGTTTTGAAAGCTATAAGTTAAATCTTGATTTAGAGATTTAACGAGTAAACCTATTAAAATGGAAATTGTTTTGAAATCCATAAATGAATCTTTGTGAACGGAGTAAACTTTGTGAATTGAATCTTTTTGTTTAAAAGATTAAAAGTGTGGAAATCGTTAAACCATTGAAGGTTTTTGAAATAAATCTTTTATTTAAAAGATTGGAAATGGTAATTTGTTTTACCATTCGAATGAAAAGTTTTGGGCTTTAAGCTGTGATTTAACTGAGACCCCAGTATCCATATGATTTTTAATTGCGCTCGTTATTCGGTTTAGCCGGGGGAGGACCTTTGTGTCATATATCCCATTCCGAATAGTGATACGATGATATGGATAACATTTGAAGACCGGTGGTGAAGACCGGGTATTTGCGAGAGCGATAGGATGACCTATCGATTGTCTCTGCACTGAGTAGCTACGGTATAGAGATTCCCTAAGTGATGGGAAGTCTGATTAGGATTGTGAATACCCGGATTTGCAAGGGCTTAAGTGCCTTCGGTTCTGTTCGAACCCGGAACAGACTTGTATGGATGTGTGTCTGACGTTACACTTTGAGATGTAAAGCTGGTTTCTATCAAATACATTTCTGTTGGTGGCGGAGAATTTATTCTCTTAGCTTAACACCCTTCTCTGAGACGTACGAGCTCAGAGGTTATGTAGTTGATGGTTACTAGTGATACATTCCTAATTTGGTAATGTGGCATACGAAGTGCTGCTAATCATTGGTTGATCAAAGCGTGGCTTTGTGAAAAAGCGTGGCTTTGTGAAAAAGCGTTGCTTTGTGAAAAAGCGTGGCTTTGTGGACGAGACTTCGTCGAGCCTCACAACCCAGTAATGGTCGAAACAGGAATGTTGCGACAAAGGTTTGTAGGGGTAGCGCCCCTAGGGTATGTCATTTCCTTCTGGATAAAAGGTGATATCATGGTATGGAGCCCAGATATTTTACCTATGTTGATTATATTTGTGGCTGTTGCTTTATGATTGAGGATCCTCGGATAAAGGTCGGTAACGACCGGGGGATGACATGACTCGTGTGTTAGTTACCTAGTTACAGCTGTACAGCGTGAGGTAGTGTCAGTGTGTTAGTTACCTAGTTACAGCTGTACAGCGTGAGGTAGCGTCGGCCTTTTGTTTGCGGAGATCCGGTTAGGATCCGGGGCGTCTTTCCAGAGGCGTTTCCATTTCGGTAAGGAAGTTCCTTAGCCTGATCATTTGTTGGAAATCCAAAGAAACAATACGAACCCTGTACGGTTTTAGTTGCATTACCTGCTATGGAATGTGGCGGTAACCTGCTATTGAACGTAGTAGCTATAGTAGGCATACGATGAAATGTTGTATGCTGGCTAAGATTAATGTTATATTTTCGAAATGTTTTCGACACTATGCACTAATGATAATGATATCGAATGATTTTTGCGTAGTAAGCATTTTTGACTATCATAAGAAGAAATCTCCTCCAATTCTGCGTTTGCATTGTGTGTGTGGCGGGAGGTCTTATGGTAATTTCATTTTCGAAAAGCATTACGGGTTTCAATGTTAAAAGCCTTTTGTGTTTGTTTAAAGATGAACTGTTTTTGTTGCTCACACCAGTCCCATGACTGATCCGGAGTTTATTGTTCCATTCCTAAACTCTGGGTGCCCACTATTTTCCACACGGGTAGTCTAGAGTTGGGTTTTTTAGCTATTCAGGTTGAGTAGATTATCTGGAGCTAGTTCAGTTCTTGGAGTTCATGGACTGACGTTGCTTATCTTGGAGCATTCTATTGGAGACATTCTATCCGCTGCTGGTGTTATCTATTTTCTTTCCGCTGCTATTTCTTGTATCATATCTCTGATGTATATTGATATCTGTTGTATCATTCTGTTGTATCAGATTTTGTATCTGTCATTGTATCAATGTTATATATATTGATATCATCTATTTCTTTCTTCCGCTGTGTTGTTATACTTAATTGTGTTATAAGCTCCGGCGAATCGGATTTGAACGATCGAATCTACGGCATTCTAGTACAAGGTGAAGTATAGATGTCGATTTTCGAACGCAAAAAATCCGTATCGTTACAAAAACATATGGATATTGGGATTTCATTTAAATCATAGCTTAAAGCCCAAAACTTTTTATTCGAATGGTTAAACCAAATTACCATTTCCAATCTTTTAAACAAAACGATTCATTTCAAAAACCTTCAATGGTTTAAACAATTTCCACACTTTCAATCTTTTAAACAAAAAGATTCAATTCACAAAGTTCACCCAGTTTCACAAAGATCTACTCATAGATTTTCAAATCAATTTTCTATTTCAATTGGATTAACTCGTCCAATCTTTAAACAAAGATTTAATTTATAGGTTTCAAACTGTTTTCAAAGATTTATTCATAACTTGGAAATATCATTTTGAAATCCCTTTAACACAAATTGGAAGTTTATTACTTATGTGAAAGCTTTTACTATTTGAAAACAATAGTTTCGTTTCAGAAAAATCAAGTTATATTTACACGAGTTAAAACCCTTGAATTAAATTCAAAATCCCAAATCAATACCTTTAAAATGGTTTAACCCATATATAACTTGTACAGCATCTTTAATCCTTAGTTTCAAATCATAGAATTCAATTTCAAACTCGAATTCAAATTTAAATCAAATTATTTAAATTTCAAGATATCCAAAAATATCTTTAAAACTCCTTTCAAAAGCTTTTCACATTAAACCCCAATTTCCAATTCAAAATCAATTGAAATTAAAATTTCAATTTCAAAAACATTGAATTTAAATCATCTGTGACTTAACCGATTTCCACGTGAAATCCATATTTGTGTGTGTAGAAGTGTAGTCTAGGGGTTTTACACAATAGTGCAACATCATTCAATCATCACAGATCAAATACAGAAAATATAATTGATAAGCGGTATAACTATAACGCTTACCTTTTATTCCCCGATCACAGATGTATATAAATTACAGATAATATATTACATTCATCCCAGATAAATAAATCACAGTACAGATCACACACAAATCAGAATATATCACACAGCATCACAGATCAGGGAATATCAACAATTCAATCATTCAGTCAGGTCCAAACATTCATAGGTAAGGTCAATTTATTTATCTGATTAAATTAAATCAGATTTGTCACTAATCATGGTTAATTAACATTAATTAATTACAAACCATTTTAATTAATTATCCATTAATCATTTATTAATTATCCTTTAGTTATTAATTAATCAACCTTAATTAATAAATCAATCAATCTTTAATCATTAAATAATTAACCTTTAATTATTTAATTATCCTTTAAATTAATCTTCCTTAATTAATCACATTAATTAACTCTTAATTAATTACCATTAATTATCCTTAATCAATTATTGCTTAATCACTTGATTAATCAATTTTAATAATTAATTAATATTTAATTAATAATTCTTCATTAATGATTTTAACCCTTTAATTACTTACTTCATTAATCCAAATCATAAATAAATCATCATTAAATCTTTATTAATCAAAACTTAAGTTAAAACTATTTAATTAAAACTTGGGTTAAAAAGTTTTTCTAAAAATCTACGTTTTGTTTCAAAACTGAAACTGTTTTATATCCAACCCGAGACGTACTCGAGTACTTCCCCGAGTCAACATGGCCTCTACTTCGAGTTTCCTCCAAAACCAACCCGAGCCACCTTTAAACTTTAAAAATTTGTTTAAGTTTAGAAATAAACCCGGTATACACTTGAACATACGCGAGCTCAAACTCGAGCTAGCAACCCATCTTCCCGAAGACAACTTCGAGTCTCAACTCTTCTTCCCAAACTCAATAATACCAGATACAACGAGCACAGGTGCATGTGCACCACACGCCGGAGCCACGACGATCGACGCTGCCACCTCCCACATGTCACCGTCCATCAACTCATACCCTCAGGCCAACCAATTCATCGAATCCACGATGAACTCGAAATCGAAGCACTTAATCGCACCTGGAACATAATTCGATCACCATGAACTTCCTCGTACCGCCACCATAGATCATCAGCGACTATGAAACTTCGACCAGCCACTCGTCCACACTCCCTCGACCATCTCCCAGAATCCCATCATACTCGATCATCCAGAGACGTTGCGCCGATCAAAAATGTCCATCCTATCCAAACTAGGGTTACCAACGTAAATCGATCACCCCCACCACCACAGTGATCTTCCATCACTTCTGCTATTTTTCCCAAACTCCTCGATCACTCATCTAGCTTCAGCATCAACCCCATGACCACCGGACCTCGCGATCGCCAGAAATGGTCACGATTTCATTTTCTGTTCAACTCAAAAGCTCACTCGATTCCCAAATTTAAAAATCACAAAACTATTTTTTTAAAATCATAACTTTCGAAGACGAATCTAAACATGTATTTGAAACATGAAATCTACACATTTGATTTCTGACCAATTTTAATTTGTCACTGTAAATTTATTTTTTCCAAATAAATATGCTTCATAATTCTACTTGTTTTTATCTTAAATTTTTGTATCACATTATTAAAATCAATTTCCTTTTAGACATCATATTTAATAATGATTTAGATGAAGAGATAAGAATTATTTTTGAGAGATCTTAGGCCTGTCAAACAGAGGTATGCATATGCATACAGACATACATGCATACATTTAGTGTTTTAAATTTGTATACCCAAACAGAATAAATCATTTCAATTTATCATTTTCATCCATCATCACAGACTTAAGAAAATAAAGGAGATCAAGTTTTAAAAATGGAAGTTTGCTCACCGATTTCCAGAAAAGAAGAACAGAGCATCTTAAATTTTTGAAACTGGCTTGTAATACTGCAAGCTGAAGCTTTTTCCTTGATCCTCTAGCTTGAATTTGGTTTGCAGTTGATTGAATTATTGTTGTTCAAGTTTGAAAATATAGTGTTGCTTCAGTTTTTCTTAGTTTTATGGACGAAAACTGAAATGAAGCTTGATATAAATGAAAGAAGTTTACAAGGTATACATTTTGTACAGGGTGATATAATGTTTTGTACAATAATGTATATATTTTGTACAACGAACCCGAGATTTTTCTTTAGCAAATGGTGGATGATAGATAGTGTTGTGATGGCTTCATTTATTATGTTGTACCATTTTTTATTATTATTTTTTTATTTTTATATTTCGGCTGTACAAAAGTATATGGAGATGTTTGGTGGCTTGTTCTACCTTCATGTGTACATACTTATCTTCCTTTGCAACTTTTACTATATATATTGTTTGTTTACACTTGCATATATATTTGCTTTTACAAGTTTATTTCTATCTTTTATATGTTTTGTTCATAACCGTTTATTTTTTTTTGTTCCTTGTTTACTTCCAGGTTTACATGTTTAAATTTCAACTTGTATATGAATATGATTTATTTGTTTTGCTTTATATTGTTACATACTTGAATGTATTATATACTAGTGTCTTCTTTTTCCTTTGCTTTGTCTTCATACTTGAATATATTTCATCCTTTGTATTTTATAACTTATCTTATTTATTTGTATTTCTATTTTTAGACCATTTATTTACGATTTGAATTCAAATCAAATATATATATACATATATTTATAATTTCAAATTGACTCATATATACCCAAATATATATATATATATTCACATATATACATATATATATACAATATTTTAAATTTAAATGATTTATACAGAATATATTTGAATACAGGGAAACTCGCATCACTTAAATTAATTTATTTTACAATTTTTATTCAAAAATTAAATTAATTATCAATTTAAATTTATATAAAATCCGGGGTCGTTACAATGAATTATTGAAGCGTAGTTTAATTAACATAAGGTTAATGATGTTTATCTATTGTCCCTCGTTAATTAGTTTAGTTATGCCCGACCAATTTATGGACATTAACTATCATTTACTAGCTGTTGATTTGTGCTCAACCAGTTTATATGCAATTTTACTTTTTTACTGCATGGGTTGGGTAAACAATATTTGTGGGTGTATTAAAACAAACACCTTGTAAATTGAGTTTCACGATTTGACCATGAGACATTCGGTGGCAATGATGGGTTAAAAGTTTAATTTAGTGAAAGATGTTTATTTTAGTCTCAAAAGGATAAATATTTAGTAAATAAACCTTTGAAAAAATGTTTTATATAAGAAAGTAATTTTATACAAGTATGGTTTATAAAAAATGATTTATAAACAAAAAGGATTTAACCAATAATTTGAGAACTTAAATCCTTGTATCATTGAAAAAGGTTTTTAAAGATTTTAGGGAAAATAATAGTAGTATTATTTGAAAGTAAGAATTTAGTAAATTGGTTTACGACTTAAGGTCATGGTACTTAGTAATATTTACAAAGTATTTGATATCGTTTTGAAATAATTTTGGTCAGACTTAAGGTCATGGTACTTAGTAATATTTACAAAGTATTTGATACCGTTTTGAAATAATTTTGGTTGAGTCAGAAAAGCATGAATTAGATGTATTGAACTCAAAGCTGTCGGTTGAAAATAATTCTAGTGATGACTTCAACATCATCGACATTCATTTTTGGGTTTCTAAGTGAGGGATGCTACAGGGTTGTTTTAGTAAAACTGTTTTCGATTTGATTTCGAAATTATGATTTGTTATACAAAAGATATATGTATATATTATTATTTTAATTGATTTGAAATAAAACCTGGTGTTTAGTTCTAAAGTTTTTCTTTGAAAATAAATTTAATACGAGCTTTTTAATTTAGAAGAGTTTTATATGTATGCTATATAGGGTGCCCGAGTGGTAGTGGCATAGCCTAGATTAAATGATGAAACCTTTTCATGTTTTCACTCTTTGGGTAAAGTGTGTTTAATAAATTATTGAAATTTGTTAAGATATTTTATAGACACTTGTAGCCTATGCCTTAGGATTATATGGTATATCATGTTATGATATGTTATCTGGTAGATTTCACTTATTAAAATGAAACCGATTTTTTCGATGATTTTGGACAGTTGAAAACTTCCAAATTGTTATAGAACTTGAAGCTAAGTATTTTTGCGAAAATATAAAAGTTTACTTTTATAACACTTGAATTTAAGAAGTTATTAAGTTAAAGAAAATTTTAAATTTGTTGAACATCCTTGTTAAGTAAAATAAAATTTTATATTTTGCATATACTCATTGGATGTCATGGAGTATTATACGAGTATGAACTTAAGTTGAAAAATGCTGATAAACTTGAAGTTATGTTTTATGAAGAGTTTCATAAATGATTTTAGTGTAGGGATATACTATTTGTGTAGGTAAATATGATATAAGAGATTGGTATAGTTAATAGGATAAGAACATAAGTTGTACTTAGATCGCATGACTGTTCTTGATCCAGTATTCGAGTATATGATTTCGAGGTGATTTACATCGGTCTGAACAAGGATTTTTCACTCAATTCTTAACAACGAACACTTGATATAGATTTTTGATAAGGTCCTAAAGTTTTATGTCATAGTATATGGCTATGTAAGGAGAACGTAGGTTTCTAATCAAGGAACCTAATCAGATTCCGCACTAGAGAGGTCACGTGATCTATACTAGTTGGGAAACGAAATTTATGTGATCGAGCAGGTGATCGGATTTGATATTGCGTATGGATGGTCCATATGCATCGTATGGGATTTAGTATATGCATGAAAAGTTTTGTTCACTTATGGAGAGTTTAGGTGATGAGTCTTCGATTTGTTATGAGGTAGCATGAATTGTCGACAAAGTAACAACCTGAGGCTATTGAGCGTAAGGTGTGCTTAGTCGATTGTTTGTCATCCTTATCCGATGAGAGGATTTTGAACTTGAGCAAACCACAGATTTTGTTTGCTAGTGATTGAATACTGTTAAGTATTGCTATGTGATTGTTTCTTTTGTTGCTTGTGTTGGAATTTCAAGGACGAAATATTCTAAGTACGGGAGAATGCAACGACCCGGAATTTTGGACACTTCGTATTTAAATATTTGAATCTTAGATTAATTGTTATTAAAACGATTTAGTGAGCTTTTTAACTCCCGTTTTTAAATCATAAGTAATGATGGTAAACTTGTTTTGAAAAAACGTTTACAAAAGTAAATACTTTGAAAAAATATCGATAAGTGACCGAAAATCATTTTAACGATAAACAGCTTTTGGACCGTCAGAAATTGTTCATATTTTTTTACATACACTTATATTCTTAGAAAATTAACAAAATGAGATAAAACTTTTTTTCCATTTATGAAAATAAACTTTTGGACGATGTCATGGATGATGTCATCAAAGATATTTTGGAAATGAGCTTAAATGGAAATACTTAAGTGTTAAAAAGTGATAAAGAAGAAGTGGTGGGAGGTAACCCTTACATGACATGAAAAAGGGGTGAGAACAAGTTTATGCTACACCATTTGAAGCATATAAAAGTAGGGGCACACCCTTGGCAACAAATCACACATTCATAAAGCTCGGAATGAAATATGAGAATAAAAAGGGTGCAAGTGCTTAAGCACCAATGCACCAATTCTTCTCTAACCTTTTCAAGCCTTAACCAAATCTCCAATCTCTTCTGAACTTTGACTGTAGGCCTAAAAAATCATGGGAAGCTTGATTATTAAGTAAAAAGTGGGAGAAAGTGAGAGGAATATGAGGATCTTGGAGGGGGCCGTGAGCAATGAGAGGAGGAGGAGTGCGTGGCCTTGGTTTGAAAGATCTAAATATTGGATCTTTAGTCTTTTGGTGATGGTGGGAGGTGGTTCTTTGTTTTTGTGGCTATGCGCTTAGGTTTAGCGCGTATCTAAGTGAGTTATCCCACTATCTTGTTTGTATATATTGTGTATATATATGTTGTGTGCAAAGTATAAAGTTAAAGTGACATTAACTAAGTAAAGTTATAAACTTTGGACACTTCTTGCTTTTGAAAGCAAATGATAATTTTATATTGTATAACATCACTCCTATTACCCTTTTAAACATGTGGTGTGGCCGTTACTTGATGTTTAAATGGTTGTTTAACTTGTGTATTAAATTGTAGTAAGTTTGAAAGTGTTTAGAGCGAGAATAGTCGTTATAAATGCACTCCTGAATCCCTTGTTTTCGAGAATTTTTGTAAATAAATGAGAAGATATTCTTAGGGGTTTATTTTAATGATTTTTGAGTACCCTATTGGTAGTATTTATTATAAAAAATTCATGTCTTAAATCATTTGTTAAAGTGGTTAAAACTAGTCACAAAGATCGTGCTTTTCAATGTTGTTTTTAACAAGGACCTTTCACAACATTTATAAATGCTATATCAAGTTGCTTATGGTTTTAAGTGTTTAAAAATGATATTTATATTTGTTATTTTTATATAATCTTTTTTGAGATGTTTTCTAACCTGTTTTGAAGTATTTTAAAGTTGGTTTTTTGTTTAAATATATTTTAATAATTATATATGTATTTTCAAAGTAAGTAGGTTTTATAACATAAAACATGTCTTCACTAAATTATAAATTAGTTATTTTCGAGTAATACTTTACATGTCTTCACGACTTAAGGGAGGCAAGAGACTTACGACTTAAGGGAGGCAAGAGACTTACGACTTAAGGGAGGCAAGCGGCTTACGACTTAAGGGATAAGGTCATACGACCTAAGTGGAGTTAAGAGGGGCGAGCGACTTAAGGTCCAACGACCTACGGCTTAACAGAGTCGAGCGACCTACGACCTAGCAAACGAATGTCTTAACGACCTAAGCCTTGAACGACTTAGTGGAACGAACGACTTAACGACTTAAGCCTTGAACGACTTAACGACTTAAGCCTTGAACGACTTAACGACTTAAGTTCAAATACAAGCTACGAGCTAAAGTTGGAACGACCTAGTGAAGTTAGGTCGAGGACGACCTACGACTTAAGGCCTGGAACGACCTAGTGAAATTAGGTCGGGGACGACCTACGACTTAAGCCAGGGCGAGCGAGCTAACTGCAAACGACTTAAGCCTTTAACTCGTGAATGACTTAGGCCTTTAACTCCTAAACGACTTATGCCTTTAGCTCGTGAACGACTTAACATTTTGCCTGGAGATTATAGGTCGGCAACGACCTACGACTTAAGGGCCAGAACGACCTAACTCCGAACGAGCTAAAAATGGCCAGAACGACCTAGTAGTAGTTTTTCACCAAAATCACTAAATTTTGGAGTTTTTCGCCAATCCAATCCAAACCAAATGCAAATGTTGATGCTAGAGTGATAGGGAATCATTCCCAACAGTCCAATGACAATCATAGGCAAGATGTGAGATCAAAAATCTCACCTTTTCCACAAAATTGATGTTGGAGAGCTTAAGAACAAAGCAAGAATCAACCCCTAGCTTGAATCTATGTTCTTCACCTTGAAGTCGGAGTTTGATGCTGAATTCACTAAAGATCTCGAGCTTGGAATTTTAATTACTCTTTCCCTCCACCATTTTTGAAGAAGCTTGAAGTATTTGATGAAGTGATGAAGAGAAGAGGGAGTTGGGCTGAGTTAAGAAGGTGCAGTCCCAACCAAAGTCACAAGTGGGAAAAGTGACGAAAATTTCACTATCTCCAAACATATCGAAGCTTACACTCAAAAAGATCGCAAACGTCATTTTGAACTCAATGGGGGTGGTCTCGAGTCCTAATTTGACCGTATGCAAAAAGTAGCTTTTCGGACTAACATCCGACTAACGATAAAATATTTAAATATAAAATCGATAGATATGCGGGTTGTTACACAAATGAAGTTGGATTTTGATTGACTGATTGATTGCTGTTTGTATTAGATATAGTAGGATATATCTATATATATAGCAATATATACATATTGGCATATGTATATATTGGATTGATGATTTCCCGCCTCGTATAGCGGATGAGACCCTATTGCGCCGTTAGTAAGCGGATTATTTTTATAAAACCCATATACCGCGATATTCCACCTTGAAGTGGAATTGGTATTGTGCTAACGTCTTTGGATGCAGGGAAACAGGTTGGAGGGATCCAACTGGACCCCTCACATTGATTGAATTTATATTCTACTGTGATGTGTTAATCTGTGAATGATTATTGATGTTATTAATCATATTGATGTTTGGAAATTGTTTGAAAGCTAAAAATTTAGCTGAATGGATGTTTGATATCATTGGATTCCAAAAATAAACGAAATTGAATTTTTGAAATCAAAATAGAAATTTCTAAGTGTATTAATTTTAGAAATTGAATAAATTTTGAAGAAAGGAATTTTAAAGTATAAAAAGTTAATTTTTATAATCTTATCGAATTAATTCCAGAATCAAGTGAAAATGTTAAATAAATGGATTTCGAAAAATAGTGATTATAATTTGAAGAATTTAATTTAAGAATTTGGATTTTTAAATAGATTGAAAGAAACGATTGAAATTTATTTCCTTAAAAAGGAATTTATTAAAAGAAGATAAGCTGGAAATCCAACTAGAAATTTAATTGGTAAATTGAAATAAATTGGGAAATCAATGTAAAATGATTTCCATTTGAAGAATCCATTTTAAAACAGAATACTGAATAATTTGAGAAAAAATGAGGAATTTACTTAGTAGTGATAAATAAATTTTTAAATCAATATCGAAATTGATTTGGGATTGAAGTTTTTATAAATAGAATTGAAATTTATAAAAGTTGCTTATAAATCCGAAATCACTTATTTTGATAAGTAAAAATATAGAAGTTGATAAAAAGAAGATTTATAAGTCGAGGTTGTTATTAAAATAGAAATAGAATTTATAACCGTGTTTATAAATTCGAAACCGATTGAATTTGATAAATTAAATATAGAAGATTATTAAAGGAGATATATTCGCGATTTTGGATAGCGAATTATTATTGAAATAAAACGTGTAGAAAATAGTGAAATGTAATTAGTGAAGTATATTCACGATTTTGGACAGTGAATATATTGTTAAGTAAAATGGATATGGTTTTGGAAAAGTGATATTTGAAATGAAGTTAATTGTTTTAAAAGATGTTTTAAAACGTGTGAACTATCGAAATCATAGATTTCAACATTTATTGTTGAAATAGACGTTTTCGAGAAATATAAGGAAATGGTGGACTATAACACTGTTGTTATAGTAAATGATTTCCAAAAGGAAATGTTTTATATAGTATTGGGATTTATATATCTATTTTAATTCCGAATCCCTATACTATTGATTTCGAGTCGTCGTAACGATGTTTTACGCAACATTCGTTTTGACTCAAATAAATGTTGTTATAGAATGATTTCCTTAAAGAATGAAATTTATACTTAAATTTGATTTAAGTATATCGAATATTTTCAAACGTTGAAAATAAATAGATTTGTGAAATACTTATTTTTAAATAAGTATGGAAATGCTTTTCCAATATGAAATGAACTGTTTTGAGATTTTATCTTCAAAGATAAAATGAAATGTGGAAATTGATTTGAAATTGTTTTCAAACGGTTAAGTGTGAAAATTATATATCTAGTAAAGATATTTTTGAAGATGAAATAATTTGGAAAATTATTTGGAATCTGATGATGTTGCGCATCTTTATTGATAGTTAAATAACCGACTATCAATAATTACCTCGAATGGTATTTGTTGTGAATTGGATGAATTTGAATGCCACACTTATTTTTGAATAAGCGCTCACTATTCGGGTTAGCCGGGAAAGGACCATGGGGTCGTATAACCCATTCCGAATATGTGATACGTCGTTATGAATTGCATTTGAAGACCGGTGTTGAAGACCGGATATTTTTGAAAACGGAAGGATTACCGTCGAGTTACTCTACATCGGCTGATCTCCGATTTAGAGGTTTTATCACCCTTAGTGACGGGAAGTCCTGACGTGATTGAAAATTATCCGGATGTGCAAGGGCTTCGTGAGAAGTGCCTTCGGTTCTGTTTGATCCCGGAACAGACTTGTATGGATTGTGTGTCTGACGTTACAATTTGAGATATAAAGCCGATTTCTTTCAAATACATTTCTGTTGGTGGCGGAGAATTTATTCTCTTAGCTTAACACCCTTCTCTGAGACGTACGAGCTCAGAGGTTATGTAGTTGAAATTTATCAGCGATATATCCCAATTTGGTAACGTGGCATACTGAGTGTTGTTGTGAAATGATCAGTGTTTGATCATTTGTGATATGATCATTTGTTTGATCTTATATCTTTGTGATCATAGGTTGATCATTTTGTTTGACCCGAAGCAGGGCTTTGTAGAAAGCGTAGCTTTGTGGACGAGACTTCATCGAGCCTCACACCCCGGAAATGGTCGAAACAGGAAGGATGCGGCAAGGTTCTAGGGAGTAGCGCCCCTTAGTGTATGTCATTCCTTCTGGATAGAGGTGGTATCATGGTATGGAGCCCAGATACTTAACCTATGTGGTTGCTGCATTATTATCTATGTGGTTTGTTGGAAATCGGGGATCCTCGGGAAGATCGGTTACGATCGGGGGATGACATACGCGTGTCAGTAGTTACCTACTTTTGCAGAGGTAACCCGGCCTTGTGTTGGCAGAGATCCGGTTAGGTTCTCGGGTCGTCTATTCCAGGGACGTACCCATCGTGGAAAAGGAAGTTCCTTGGCCTGACCATTTGTTGGAAATCCAAAGAAACAATACGACACTTGTACGGTATTAGTTGTAGAACCTGCCATTCACTTGTGGTGGTCACCACTGTTTGGATGGTAGCTATAGTAGGCATAGTTCGGAATGTCTATGCTAGCTAAGATTTATATTCTACTTTCGAAATGTTTTCCACTATGCACTAATAATAATATCAAAAAGGATTTGATTTTGCGTAGTAAGCATCTTTGACTATCATAAGAAGAAATCTCCTCCAATTCTGCGTTTGCATTGTGTGTGTGGCGGGAGGTCTTATGGTAGTTTCATTTTCCAAAAGCATTGCGAATTTGTTTTATTTTCTTTGTGAAAAATAACTGTTTTACGATCTCACACCAGTCACCATGACTGACTCGGAGTTTATTGTTTCCCTTCTAAACTCTGGGTGCCCACCAATTTCCACACGGGCAGCCTAGAGTTATGTTATCAGGATATTCTGGATATTCTGGAGCTTTGGAGATAAGCTGGAGGACGAGACGTAGTATTTGTATCTGATAGTATTTATTCCGCTGTGTATTCTGGATGAGGACAAGTTATATAACTGTCCATTGTTGTATATTGACTCTGATGATTGATGTATGTATAAACTGATATAGTTCTTTGTTTTAAAAGACTAGTAATTATCTATTGTATATTGTTCCGCTGCGATGTGTAAGATTCTAATATTGTTTCTGTTTCTGATGTTGTTCTGTTGTTCTTCTTTCTTTCTTCTTCTGTTTTCTTCTTCTTCCGCCTTTTTCTTCTTTCTTAAACCATCACTATTGGAGTTTCCGGCACTCGATTGCTCGACAGTCGATAAAGTGAGTATCGATGTCGAATTTTCGAAAGTCGAAAATTCCCGTACGTGACAGAGTGGTATCAGAGCATATGGTTAAGCGACAACCCTGCTCTGTTGGGTGTTACTCATTAGAGATAGAGTCAGCAGTACTCTAGAATGAGTTTGAGTGTAATAATAGATATGAGCGCGTATTTGTTATTTGAATATAAAATTGTTTTGTATTGTGTTGACTTATCGGTTGATTGTTTATGGATTCTGGTCGGTGCAGTCTAGCTAACCGTAATCGATAGGGGTTTCTAAACTCTAAACAAGATAAACCGACACAGTATTGTTTTTAAATAGGGTAAATGAAATAATTTTACCCAAAACTATTTTTGTATAGAAAAGAAATGATTTTCTATGAATTATCATAGTATATGGTTGCATGGATGTTAGGAATATGATAATATTGAAAGTTATCATTATTATATGAAATTGGATAAGAAACTGAAATCGTAACTCCAAAGTTAAGAAATAAATCCACATACAAATGAAATTAAAGAATATAAATTATAAATGTGAATTGTAATTTAAAACGGGATTCCAGAGAAGTATTTGGAAATGTTTTGAAAAGAAATTGAAAATTTTGGAAATTTGGAAAGTTTAATTTCTTTTTGATTGAAAATGAATTTCGAAGGTTTTGAAAAGTATTTTGGAGAGATGAAAGCTCTAAACTCTTTTCGGTCGCTGGAAAATAATTCCGATGATGATCGCGACATCACCGGTGCTCATTTTCGGGTTTCCAAAAGAGAAATTGCTGCCAAGTTGTTTTAAATGGAAGTGTTTGGAAAATTTGGGTTTTGTTTTGGAAATTCAAAGGATGATTTGAATTGTTTTCAAAATGATTTTGAAATGTTGGTAAGACTCTGGAATACTATATAAAGATATTATGAAATAATAAATAAGTTGATAACTTATACAATTTAAATTTTGATAAATTTAACTTAAAGATGAAGTTAAATAAATGTAAGTATAAGTGAATCAATTGTGATTTAATGAAAGCGAAATTGGAAGTTAAATTAGTGAAATTAAAACTTGAATTGTGAACTAAATAAAAGGGATGGTTCGAATTTGAAGATAAATTCAAGCAAGTAGAAATGTATAAGCAGTTTATATTGAAAATTTTGTAATTGAATGTGCAAAATAGTTTGAATGTGTAACTAGATATTATGGCTAGTAAGACATACAGGTGTTATAAAAGGAATTGGAATTTTGATTTCGAAGATAATTTGAATTTGCTCGAAAAAGGTAAGTATTTGAATTTCAAATATGAGATTTGCTGATTTCTTGTCTAGCCGCTTGGCTTTTTCTTTTCTTTGTGAAATCTGAGAGTCCGTAGGGACGTTTTGTAGTCGTGCCGTATTAGCCGCGCAAAGGAGACGCTGGCGAAATTTTCGGAAATTTCGAGTGTTAGAAAATTTTTGAGAAAATTTTGAAGTTTAAATTTGAATTTAAATTTAAATTGTTAAGAAAACAATGATGTTTGAAAATTATGAAAATGTTTAGAAATTTAGTTGAATGATAACGAATCTTTAGTAGAAAGATTTGTTTTGAAAATTTGATAAAACTATTAGATGTTGAAAAATAGTAGACGAGCTAAGGACTTTTTTTTTCCTAACTTGTAATTTCGAGGACGAAATTCTTTTAAGGGGGGAAGTCTGTAACGACCCTGAATTTTGAACAAATTTAATTGAAAATATTTAATTAATTTTAAATATTTGAACGACGATTTAATTTGAATCCCGAATATAACTTTGAATTTGGCGATTAAATTATAAAATTTAATCGATTGAAGTTAAATAAAAATTTGTATCTTCAATTTGAAGCTGGAGAAAAATATTGCAAATACTTTTATATATTTATATTGGTAACACTGAAGATGACAGCAGCTTCAGAATTTAAATTTAAACTGTTTTGATCAGTTTTGGATTTGTATCGTTCGAATCGATATTTAAAATAGTCATTTTTCAAACAGTCTCGGAATTCGACGAAACCAGTTCCATTGGGTCCGTAATATTTAATTATTGTCGGATTTCCATTTTTGTATTTTTCGAAGCCAATACGTAACCGTATGGGGAATAAACGCGTTAAGCTCAAATCGAATTCAAATTTAAAAATTTTAAATTTAAATTATTGGTCAAAGTCAGCCCACCTTTCTTCCTTTAAACACGCCTTAACCCACGTCTGAAACCATGAAATTTATCGTGCAACCCACGTTCTCGTGTCTCCCTTTTCTTTTATATCACTGTCTAGTTTCCTTCGTCTCAATTCAAAAATAACAAATCCAGTTAAGAGAAAATGGCGTCTTCCTCCATTCCCAAAACCTATTCGAATCATTCCCAAATCCAAGTGACGCGGCAAAGCAGTCTCGAGAGGGGAGAGATTCGCAATAGTTATAGACGAGTGGCAGTCAATTTGTTCAAGAGGAGGTTCGAAATCAAAGCGCGTGGAGTTGGGGCAGGTCGCGAGGCGCTGTGGGGGGGGGGGGGGGGGGCTGGAGATCTCTCAGCGATGGCGGCGATCGAAAGGGACGAGCACAGTGAAGTTCGATCGCGAGGCATTCGAACATCGTCGAAGTTATAGGGGAGCAGCGCGCGTTTGTCAGAGGATGGTTGCGACAGCAATTTTCGTTCGCGCCGAGGAACGAGCAGCTCGCGACTAGGGTATCACTGTGGGGTTTGCGATTTGGGGCGACTCGAGGGTGGGCCGCGGTGATGTTGCAGGTCGAGGTGGGTTTTGCGATGATCGAAGACAATGTCGCGATTTTGGGTAGAAGTTTGTCGATGTTGGATGTTGGTGACGTCGTGGTTGCGATCGCGGTTTTGTTCGAGAACAGGTATATCTTCCTCTGTTCGTTTAAAGGTAATCTTAGTGTAATTAGAAAAGAAAAAAAATGAATGAATATAAACTGTAAAACAGAAAAGAATATGTATATTGAGTTTTTGTTTTAGGTAAAGTTGAATAAATATGCAGATTGAAATAGATTTATATATATGTGTACGTATATATGCTGTAAAATAAATCTCTAAGGTTATCTACAGGAAAATTTATACATATGAGATTTTGAGAGGAAATATAATAGAATTTTGAAAACCTATAAATATTTTTGTATGTACATATATATCTAAATAAAGTTTTAAGAAAAATAATATATCACTTTTGATTTTGACAATCAGTTAGTATACAAGTATAAAACAATAGATGTTTATAGTAAAGAAATTTTGTTTATATATTTTTAAAGAAAAGAAAATATATATATATAAGGCTATATAAAGATTGGATTTTTACAAAGTAGTAGTTTTTATATATATGAAGTTTAAAAATAAATATACATATATTTAAAAGGAAGTATTTATAGTAAAGTAAATTTCTGTTTTGATAACTACAGAAAGGAAATATTTATAAGGAAGTTAGTTTAAATCAAATGTTAGTAAATTAAAGTAAAATCATTGAATGATTAAAAAAAAATTTTAAACGGAAATTGGTTTGAGATTGAATTGATTAGATAAAATAAAAACACGTGTTAATAAAATTTATTAAACGGAAATTTAATTATTCAGTTGATTCGAATATTAATAAATTGTGTAAAATGTTTATACTAGGTCAAAATCTGTAAAGAACGAGCTGGGATGAAATTGGATTGCAAAATAAAAGCTAAGGTGAGATTTTTCTCACTCAAATGAAGTTGGATTTTGATTGACTGATTGATTGCTGTTTGTATTAGATATAGTAGGATATATCTATATATATATAACAATATATACATATTGGCATATGTATATATTGGATTGATGATTTCCCGCCTCGTATAGCGGATGAGACCCTATTGCGCCGTTAGTAAGCGGATTATTTTTATAAAACCCATATACCACGATATTCCACCTCGAAGTGGAATTGGTATTGTGCTAACGTCTTTGGATGCAGAGAAACAGGTTGGGGGGATCCAACTGGACCCCTCACATTGATTGAATTTATATTCTACTGTGATGTGTTAATCTGTGAATGATTATTGATGTTATTAATCATATTGATGTTTGGAAATTGTTTGAAAGCTAAAAATTTAGCTGAATGGATGTTTGATATCATTGGATTCCAAAAATAAACGAAATTGAATTTTTGAAATCAAAATAGAAATTTCTAAGTGAATTAATTTTAGAAATTGAATAAATTTTGAAGAAAGGAATTTTAAAGTATAAAAAGTTAATTTTTATAATCTTATCGAATTAATTCCAGAATCAAGTGAAAATGTTAAATAAATGGATTTCGAAAAATAGTGATTATAATTTGAAGAATTTAATTTAAGAATTTGGATTTTTAAATAGATTGAAAGAAACGATTGAAATTTATTTCCTTAAAAAGGAATTTATTAAAAGAAGATAAGTTGGAAATCCAACTAGAAATTTAATTGGTAAATTGAAATAAATTGGGAAATCAATGTAAAATGATTTCCATTTGAAGAATCCATTTTAAAACAGAATACTGAATAATTTGAGAAAAAATGAGGAATTTACTTAGTAGTGATAAATAAATTTTTAAATCAATATCGAAATTGATTTGGGATTGAAGTTTTTATAAATAGAATTGAAATTTATAAAAGTTGCTTATAAATCCGAAATCACTTATTTTGATAAGTAAAAATATAGAAGTTGATAAAAAGAAGATTTATAAGTCGAGGTTGTTATTAAAATAGAAATAGAATTTATAACCGTGTTTATAAATTCGAAATCGATTGAATTTGATAAATTAAATATAGAAGATTATTAAAGGAGATATATTCGCGATTTTGGATAGCGAATTATTATTGAAATAAAACGTGTAGAAAATAGTGAAATGTAATTAGTGAAGTATATTCACGATTTTGGACAGTGAATATATTATTAAGTAAAATGGATATGGTTTTGGAAAAGTGATATTTGAAATGAAGTTAATTGTTTTAAAAGATGTTTTAAAACGTGTGAACTATCGAAATCATAGATTTCAACATTTATTGTTGAAATAGACGTTTTCGAGAAATATAAGGAAATGGTGGACTATAACACTGTTGTTATAGTAAATGATTTCCAAAAGGAAATGTTTTATATAGTATTGGGATTTATATATCTATTTTAATTCCGAATCCCTATACTATTGATTTCGAGTCGTCGTAACGATGTTTTACGCAACATTCGTTTTGACTCAAATAAATGTTGTTATAGAATGATTTCCTTAAAGAATGAAATTTATACTTAAATTTGATTTAAGTATATCGAATATTTTCAAACGTTGAAAATAAATAGATTTGTGAAATACTTATTTTTAAATAAGTATGGAAATGCTTTTCCAATATGAAATGAACTGTTTTGAGATTTTATCTTCAAAGATAAAATGAAATGTGGAAATTGATTTGAAATTGTTTTCAAACGGTTAAGTGTGAAAATTATATATCTAGTAAAGATATTTTTGAAGATGAAATAATTTGGAAAATTATTTGGAATCTGATGATGTTGCGCATCTTTATTGATAGTTAAATAACCGACTATCAATAATTACCTCGAATGGTATTTGTTGTGAATTGGATGAATTTGAATGCCACACTTATTTTTGAATAAGCGCTCACTATTCGGGTTAGCCGGGAAAGGACCATGGGGTCGTATAACCCATTCCGAATATGTGATACGTCGTTATGAATTGCATTCGAAGACCGGTGTTGAAGACCGGATATTTTTGAAAACGGAAGGATTACCGTCGAGTTACTCTACATCGGCTGATCTCCGATTTAGAGGTTTTATCACCCTTAGTGACGGGAAGTCCTGACGTGATTGAAAATTATCCGGATGTGCAAGGGCTTCGTGAGAAGTGCCTTCGGTTCTGTTCGATCCCGGAACAGACTTGTATGGATTGTGTGTCTGACGTTACAATTTGAGATATAAAGCCGATTTCTTTCAAATACATTTCTGTTGGTGGCGGAGAATTTATTCTCTTAGCTTAACACCCTTCTCTGAGACGTACGAGCTAAAAGGTTATGTAGTTGAAATTTATCAGCGATATATCCCAATTTGGTAACGTGGCATACTGAGTGTTGCTGTGAAATGATCAGTGTTTGATCATTTGTGATATGATCATTTGTTTGATCTTATATCTTTGTGATCATAGGTTGATCATTTTGTTTGACCCGAAGCAGGGCTTTGTAGAAAGCGTAGCTTTGTGGACGAGACTTCATCGAGCCTCACACCCGTGAAATGGTCGAAACAGGAAGGATGCGGCAAGGTTCTAGGGAGTAGCGCCCCTTAGTGTATGTCATTCCTTCTGGATAGAGGTGGTATCATGGTATGGAGCCCAGATACTTAACCTATGTGGTTGCTGCATTATTATCTATGTGGTTTGTTGGAAATCGGGAATCCTCGAGAAGATCGGTTACGATCGGGGGATGACATACGCGTGTCAGTAGTTACCTACTTTTGCAGAGGTAACCCGGCCTTGTGTTGGCAGAGATCCGGTTAGGTTCTCGGGTCGTCTATTCCAGGGACGTACCCATCGTGGAAAAGGAAGTTCCTTGGCCTGACCATTTGTTGGAAATCCAAAGAAACAATACGACACTTGTACGGTATTAGTTGTAGAACCTGCCATTCACTTATGGTGGTCACCACTGTTTGGATGGTAGCTATAGTAGGCATAGTTCGGAATGTCTATGCTGGCTAAGATTTATATTCTACTTTCGAAATGTTTTCCACTATGCACTAATAATAATATCAAAAAGGATTTGATTTTGCGTAGTAAGCATCTTTGACTATCATAAGAAGAAATCTCCTCCAATTCTGCGTTTGCATTGTGTGTGTGGCGGGAGGTCTTATGGTAGTTTCATTTTCCAAAAGCATTGCGAATTTGTTTTATTTTCTTTGTGAAAAATAACTGTTTTACGATCTCACACCAGTCACCATGACTGACTCGGAGTTTATTGTTTCCCTTCTAAACTCTGGGTGCCCACCAATTTCCACACTGGCAGCCTAGAGTTATGTTATCAGGATATTCTGGATATTCTGGAGCTTTGGAGATAAGCTGGAGGACGAGACGTAGTATTTGTATCTGATAGTATTTATTCCGCTGTGTATTCTGGATGAGGACAAGTTATATAACTGTCCATTGTTGTATATTGACTCTGATGATTGATGTATGTATAAACTGATATAGTTCTTTGTTTTAAAAGACTAGTAATTATCTATTGTATATTGTTCCGCTGCGATGTGTAAGATTCTAATATTGTTTCTGTTTCTGATGTTGTTCTGTTGTTCTTCTTTCTTTCTTCTTCTGTTTTCTTCTTCTTCTGCCTTTTTCTTCTTTCTTAAACCATCACTATTGGAGTTTCCGGCACTCGATTGCTCGACAGTCGATAAAGTGAGTATCGATGTCGAATTTTCGAAAGTCGAAAATTCCCGTACGTGACACAACCAGTGCTCTAATTTACCTAGCTTCACTCTTAAACGAAGAAGAAATTAAGTTTAAATGTCAAAAATGAGCTAAGTATACGAACATAGTTCATATAAATTGACTAGATAATCGATTAGTCGACTATGAACTTAACCAATTATTATCTTAGATCTTTAAATATAATGTTTTTAAAGATAATACAAGTACATAATGGTTTTGGGTTTATTGTGGCAATGTGTTAATAAGATTCACTTTTAATCCTTTTTTATTATACTTATGAATGTAAAGAGATCGTTAAAAGAATGTTTTAAAGATAAGCATAAGTGAAATGGTTTCGTGTTTGTAGTGACAATGTTTAAATACATTAGTTTTGAACCTTTTTGAATGGATTTGTGAAAGTACTTAGATCCTTAAAATGGATATTTTAAAGGAAATTATAAGTGAGGAATCTTTTGGTAAAAGAAAGAAAAAGCAAAGCTCAAATTAGGAAATCTAGTTCATGATTTGTGAATATACTTGTACCATTTAAGATAATCATATGAATACTTTTTAAAAGAGTACAAATGAATAGCAGAAATTCATAAATGATGTTTTATTAGATAAAATAAGTTTTACTAATAAAAGAGGTTTTAACTAATAAAAGATTAATTAAATAATAATGGGATTAGAAGTCTCTTATGTGACTTGATCGTGCTTTGTATGTTTACTCGTTTATGAAAAAGATCAAGTCGTATACTTAGCACTAAAAGCCGCTGAAGTAGGCTCGTCTATCTGTGGGAATTAAGCACGATGTTCATGCAGGGATATAAGCAATAGAAATCTAACCTACCGGCTTCACTCTTGATCGAGGGATAATATGAGATGAAAATATCGAAAACGTGACAAGTACATGAGACTTGATTTTCATGTGTGATCGCTCTCATTATCATTGAATGACCAAACTCATTGATTCAATCTTGAAGAGACCATGATTGGTAAGTGTTTTACTTATCGAAAACCACTTCAAGACTGAGATATATGTTCTAACTCTTGGAAGTGAATATGTTTGAGATATTGAAATCCATGTGTGGTTTTGAGATCTATTCAAGCTGTGGGAATCCAATTTAGGATTCGTGTTCTATTCGAGTGACAAAGACTCGTGTGAAAATGTCGAATGTAACCATGACATCAGAAATGGCTAAAGGTAGATTAAGATACATGACCTGGGGTTTAGCTGATCGACGTCAGGGTGTTATCAACTCCATATCTTGTGTTACTTATCGATTGTTGGTCGGCGGGAGCTAATGATATTTTGTTCACGTTGTTTGTGTTTATGTTCAGATGATGGGTCTCTTGTGTTTACCATATGGTATATTTTATCTAGAGATACACGACGCTTGGAAGGTGGTTTCTGGTCCTTTTGCATGGAGTTCGGATTCGACTTCTCCAAAGAAAACTTCGCAGAAAATCCCTTATGTGAATGTTCCTTATCGGTTTTGATTGTACAATCTAATATGCTGTTGAGTTACCAATGTAACCATTCCAGCTCTGTTATAATATTTATATTCTACATCCTAGACATTATCTATTATATCACCTTATTATTAGATGGTGGTTCTTTTTAGGTGATAACTGTTATGGCATTCCATGCGGTCTCAAAAATACTATTATATGTTGATCACACTTATATATCCAAACTAATTAATAAATATAATATATCATCCAAACAAGAAACAATCAGCATAAATAAAATTATTTCCCACTTATATAAAAATATAAGTTGGCCAAAGAGGTAAGTTAACTCACAAAAATTGCAGAAATGCCAAAGCGCTCCAGTTTGGATTAAAATTGAATGACCGTTTAATTTAACCCAAAATTTCTACTAGCCCCAAATCCGTCCAGTCCAACTCCATAGCGTAGTGCTCGCTCATACGAACGCAATGCAACTCGTCGTGCTCGATTTGGACCTCGTATGAGAAAGTTACGAATTTATTAACAAACGATATAATTAAATTAAATAATTAACTAAAGTTAAATTAAATATAGACTTAACCTTTCTCTTCCCGTTCTCGTCCACACATATTTCCAGGCGTGCATCATTTATTTTATTTTATTTTTTATTTTGGTTCGATCTCATGCGAACCCAGTCGACCACACCATTAGGAAACGCCGCGCCACCCTCGCTTGTAGCCGCCGCCACCCCCCACCAAGCTCTTGGGCTATGCACGTGAATCGAGACCAGCAAACCTAAAAATGCTACTCGAACGCGAGCCAATTGTTGCTGCCTCGGCTCGTCGATCAATGATCCAACTATTGAACAAGCTCGTATCGTCACTCTCTACGTTTCCCTAGTTGAAGTCGAAGGCTAATTCGCACCCTAGAGGCACCGACGAACTAAGGCCATCGATTTGGACCTCGATTTGCATTTTCAATATTAACTTTTAATTTATACTTTCATTTACATCCAATTCATTTAAATCCAATTCATTTACACTGAATTTTACTTACGTTCAATTGATTTACATTCCATTAATTTACATTCCAATAAATTACGTTATCACTTAAACCAATTGAGTTACATTCAATTGTTATCCTTTAATTTATTAACTTTCAATTTCAATCACATTTCTATTCACCATTCACTAATTTATTTCATTAGTTCAATTCAATTCATTCATTACATTAATTAATTCATTTAATTAATTCACTTAAATTCTATTTATGTTTAACAACATTTCATTCCATATTAAATTTATCTTACAACTCAAATTGAATTGCATTTTACAACTTAAGTTCATATTTATTCCATTAATTTATTACAAATCAAATTGTAACAACCCGCATATTTTACGATTGTATAATTAAATATTTTATTTAAATATAGCATCGTTAGTCGGATTAAAGTCCGAAAAGCTACTTTTTGCAAACAGTCGAATTAGGACTCGAGACCACTTCCATTGAGTCCAAAATGGCGTTTGCGACCTTTTTGAGTATAAACATCGATATGTTTGGAGTTGTGTAGAATTTTGACATTTTCACTTAGGGCTTTGGGCTTGGGTTTGGGTTTCAGCCCACTAACCCAACTCATCTTATATCCTAACTCCACCCCCTCTCCTCTTCATTTATTCTATTATTTTCCTAACACTTCAAGCTTTAGCAAAAACGGGGGAGGAGATTGGAAACTAAAATCCTAAGCCCTAGTATCCTTTGCAAATTCAAGTTCTAGCTCCAAAATCAAAGAGAAGCTTAGGTAAGCATCCTCTTCTTCTTCTCCATCTCAATCTCTCTCCAATTTTAGAAATTTCCTATGACCTAACTTAGGAAATATTTGTTGTAATCTTAGATTGGAGCTTCTAGAGTTGAAGTTGAAGTGTGGTTTATCTTTCTTTTGATTTCAAAGCTTCTCATTTGTTGTTTTGGGTTGAAAAGGTGAGTTTTTGAACTCGCATCTACGTCTATAGATTTCGTTGTTGTTAGGTATGAATTCCTAACATCTATTCATGTTCATTTGTTTTTGATTTGGATTGATTTGGTGAATTTTCCAATTTTGGGTTTTTGAAGTCCAATTTTGTGAAAAATCCTTTTATGGGTGTTTGAACATGTTTACCAGGGTGTATCGAAGAGCCTATTAGGCTCAGTTGTCGCTTGGCATAAATCCTGAATCGCCGTTGCTCGATCGATCGGTTCCGGAAGAATTTCGCCCCACTTAGGGGCTAGGCTGATTCTGCTCTGGAAGCAGGTTCAGTCGACTGAACCAGTAGGTTAGTTGACTGAACCAGGGGCATAAAGCATTCTATCCCTGTATCAGTCGACTGACCTCTGTATTCAGTCGACTGAACCTGGAGACAGCAGATTTCTATCCCCGTCTCAATCGACTGACCACCTAGGTCAGCCGACTGACCTGGAAACCGAAAGTTTCCAAGCTTTGAGTCAACCGACTGACCACCTGGTTCAGTAGACTGACCTGCTTGTATCAGTCCTACTTGCTTAATTTTTCATGGGTTTCCAATTATAATCGATTCGTGTTGATCCAATTTGTTGTTATCATTTGTTATCAACTCTGATGACTTCTTTTTTGGGATTTTTGAGAATATCCATTTTGATGGATTCGGTATCGATTTCTATGGATTTGATTCACGTCTTCGAATGTGGATTTTGGTGATTAATTGTTTCTACAATCATTTCTGTGATTTGTCACTTTAAAATACAAAGGTTTCTATACTAGTAGTAAATATTTAAACTCTTTCACAAAGATGATTCCAACTCTATTTTGAATACAAATCTCGTTTATAAAAGCGTTTTCCAATCTATTAGTATATACAAACCTTTACCTCATTCGTATGAGAAATCTAATTAAACGGCTTAGTAAAACAAGTGGTATGAAACGCTTTCGTTTACTTCACCGGTTAATTCTTGGACTTGTTCGATTGAAATCTTGTGACAATTTTCGAGTGGAAATCTACAATTTGTTCGTAAATATTTAAGTTAAGCTAGTGGTTATGGGATATGAAGCTAAACTCTTATATTTACTTGCTTAATGTGATTCACACTTTTTATTGACCAATGATGATAATTTTGTGATTTAGACTAGCGATGTGCGATGTCTATTTTTTTGTGTGGGGACTAAAAACCCCGTTTGTGGAACTTCGGTTCAATTTGGTAGGGTAGCGACCCATGGTCTTCGGGCCGTTTGTGGAACCTCGGCTCAAAATTGATGGTTAGCGACCATGGATGTGTCGCCCCACCTCTATGCTCACAATAACAAAGAGTATTAAAAGAAATACTGTCTGTTATTACGAAGAATAAGGCTGGATAGGAGCGGCCATCCGTAGTTGGCCTTACACTAGTATTGGTTACCTCGATAGGAGTGGTATATATTTTCCATTTTTCATCTCTTATTTATTCACTCCCATCGACATACCCAATTCCAGTATAAAACGAACTACGATGGTTCATAATAGTTTAGGACAATATATATAATAATAACACAGATACAAAAAAATGTGGAACACAGATAACAAAAGTCTCATATATATATAACTAATGTCAGTTACAATACATTTAACACGATACATATGATACAACTACAACTGTCGACTCTGGAAGTTATATATACAAGTACATTATCAACTAATATACATGAATACATATCAACCTATACTATGACACAACTACTCCAAAAGATATGAAAAGTCTTCATAGCTCAAACAGCAACCCAAAGCAAGATATCTACAACCTGAAATAACTTGGGTCTGACCCGAGTATTAAATTCAAAAGAAAATAATACACGGGTCAGTCTAATTCAAACTCAGTAATTAATGCACAGAAGCAATAATAATAAAGAACAAATAGATGACAGTCATAGAAATCTCGTATATCCAACTCTTCGATAAGAGAATCGGATAACGACAGATATAACACTAAACAATGTTAAACAACAAATCAGCAATCCAAATCATCAACAAGGATAAATAAAAGATTATCAATGAAGATAATATGAATAACCCCAGAATTGCCTAAACAGCAATTAACAGCAAAATCTAATTATTAAATAAATAATTAGAAACTCAGAATCTAATTATCGAATAGATAATTAGACACAACAAAATGATCAATCGAACTGAATCAAATACAATTCCCAAATATTGAATTGAACACAAAACAATTCAAATAATTGAAATATCAATTAAAACGTCAATACTGTGTGGCTGCAGTACACGCATGCGTGCACTGCCTCGCCACTACAGTGATGAAATACACAAAAGCTCAATGAAAGTTCACAAACGAGCACAAGGTCAAACCCAAAGAAAAAGTCAAGTTCAACACAAATGCACTACAAATAAAATCACAACACGAGCACAAGGTCAAACCCGAGCGTTTAAGCTGGATTCAACTCAGCCGTAACACAAAACTGTTAAGAACAAATAACTCGACCAGACACACATGAACAAGAAATGAATAAACCAATATGGCAACATGATTATCAAAGTAAACTACAATACTCAAAACTACAAACTTGTCAATGCAACTAAAACATGAATGACTAGTTTCGACCAAGAATATACAGATGCCAGCAAACTCGAGCACAAATGTAGCATGCTCAAAGTAACCACATGGATGCAACTCGACTAACAGTAATATACAGTGACAATATGGTAAAGTGAAGACCAACATGAAATAAAGTCTGTGTGCCAAAAGGTCAGAGGCAATACAAGTGTAGACTTGATGAACAAAATGCAAGAAACAGCTGTGGATATAAATGTATCACTGTGACACAAGTACAAGATACATGAACTAAACTTCCAATCAACATATGATGTGCATAGCCACTAGCACATATAGATATATAGTATGAACTAAAGTGAATGAGGACTCAAAGCGCTAACCCGAAGAACAATGGACCGTAGACTATACATGAACCAAATAACGGAACCGAGTGCAATCTCAAGTGAACTCAACAAGACAGTCAAATTCAAATGCAACTGAATTGAAAGAACAAGCACATGAAACAAAATATATGCAGACTGCAAACTCAACAGCATATGTACAGCATGTACAAGACTCAAAGACACAAATACAATGCAAATAGACACATGTGAAATAAGTGAATCAAGATACCAGACTCAAACAAGAGAACAAGATCTCAAAGCTCAGTCTCAATAAAACAACACTACAGGCAAACACAGTATACAACTCGAGCTCCAAAAGCTACAACATAATGCACCAGTGAACAACAAAAGTGAAACAGAGGTAGCAAAAAAGAATCAGGAACAAAGGCAAATACCACATGAATGCTATAGAACTCAAGGCTACCACTCAATGAAGTACTCAAACCAGGATCAACATTTAAATACAAATATACATGTATACACACATATATATGTACACACATACATATCTATATCAAATGAAACAGGACCAGCAAATGACCAGACAGATATGTAAATATATGCAATGCACAACAACTGTCAAAGCATAAGCAAGTGACAATGATCAAGTCAGAGTCAAGCCAGAAGTTCAACCAAGACAAGGTACAGAGTCAAGGTCAAATATTTTTAACAGCAGCAGTTTCAAAATACTCAAAAATAAAATGTACGAAATCAGTGCATCAATGGTGAATTGCACATAAACAAGTCTGGCGACAACATGAAGATATCATGAAGCAGCCCCGATGTAACAAAACCAACATGTACTCAAAACAGCATATGTAACAAATAAAACATATTACTTTTTCAAAACAAAATATTTGAATTCAACAACTGCAGTTCTAAGTAAAAGTCACCTGCAGTTCAACCTGGCAACCAACAGAATGTTCAAGGCCGAAACAAACCCCATAATCGAAGTCAACAACCAATTGATACCGATAAAGTCTAATAGCAGTTTCGAACAAAAATAAAGGAAATTTCAAAGCATTTAATAGTTGAAACAAGTTCGGCCGTAGTCATCAGAAAATCAATTGCCAGAATTTCGAAACAAGTGAACCAGGGAATCAATATCACAACAAAGCAATTTAACAACTTCAAACAAATATATACGAACGCAACAAAGTGCCCGAATTCATCATCATGGAACAGATGGTACAGTTCGAACATAAAATCAAGACCGAAGTCAAATGAAAATCAAACTGTGATGGTCACAAGATACAACCGTGCCGAGGTGACCAGAAAATAAGAAATCATCAAAATTCACCCAAATCGAATGGCCAACAAATCAAATGGACCGGGGCAAACAAGCATATCACGAGTTCGAAAACATTAACAAAGTTAACCAGAAACAAAAACGAACTTGAAGAAGTCAGATAAATTTTCAAGCAAACAACATAATTCGAACGGCGAGCAAAATGAGTCGACAAACTCAACCACTTGAATACAAACGAAAATCAAAGAATTCGAACTCTAATTACACTTGAGTATGAATTAGATGTGAGTAGAACTCACCTTAGCATTCGAATGATTTGAGGGAGTCGTGAGCAAGCACGAAATGTAGAGAGCGTAGATCGACATATCAAATTCGCGGCTTCAAAAATCTCAAGCCCTAATTCTTCAAAGTGGAACGAACGAAATTGAGGCCGCCATTTCTTTTTCCTCGTTTTGATTTAGGGTTTTCTTTGGTTTATGTTTCGAACGAAAAATGAATGGATCGGGGAAAGAACGACAATGATAACCATCTCGGCAACCAATAAAACATGGGCCAAAACAAATTTTAAAGCCCGCCCAACACTTAACATATTTATAAAAGAATTTCAATTCGATTTAAATTTCAATAGCTATTAACAAACAATTTAATCGTCAATTGACGACAATTAATTGTTGTAAAACTCCGGGTTGTTACAAACTCCCCTCCTTATAAAAATTGCGTCCCCGCAATTTTCATAATTAAAGTTGTCTATAACAATTATTTTTCTAACATAAACTGGTTAAGCTAGAAAATAGAGGTCGAGAACACAATACCAAAGAAATATTTTAATTTCATAAAAGAAATTCACAAATTCTCAACAAAATCTAATTATCAATAGATAATCAGAAAACACTAAACTGGATAAACACAATTATCAGCAATATTCAATTACCAATTAGATAATCAGAATACAGAAATCACAAAACATACATGTCTAATTATCGATACGATAATTAGAAAACAGCAAAATCTAATTATCAACAAAGATAATTAGAAAACACAAATCACAAATCGCAAAACTGCAAATATCTAGTTATTCAACAAATGACTAGAAACACAAACTTCATAATCAGCAAACTCTAACTATCAACAGAGATAGATAGGAAATAGCAATTCAATAAAATCAGCATAATCTAGAATCAATTGGAGACTAGAAAATTTCATAATTAACAAAATCAGCAAACATCCAGTTATCAAAACGATAATTAGAAAATATCAAATATCTAAATATCAAAAAACGATAATCAGAATCTCAAATCAACAAATATCTAATTATTAAAAACGATAATCAGAAATCTCAAATCAACAAATATCTAATTATCAAAAACGATAATCAGAAATCTCAAATCAACAAATATCTAATTATCAAAAACGATAATCAGAAATCTCAAATCAACAAATATCTAATTATCTCAAACGATAATCAGAAATCTCAAATCAACAAATATCTATTTATCTCAAACGATAATCAGAAATCTCAAATCAACAAATATCTAATTATCTCAAGCGATAATCAGAAATCTCAAATCAACAAATATCTAATTATCAAAAACGATAATCAGAAATCTCAAATCAACAAATATCTAATTATCTCAAACGATAATCAGAAATCTCAAATCAACAAATATCTAATTATCAAAAACGATAATCAGAAATCACAAATCAACAAATATCTAATTATCAAAAATGATAATCAGAAACAACAAATATCCGATTATCAAAAATGATAATCAGAAACAACAAATATCCGATTATCAAAAACGATAATCAGAAATCATCAGATATCCGATTATCAAAAACGATAATCAGAAACAACAAATATCCGATTATCAAAAACGATAATCAGAAACAAAAAATATCCAATTACCTGCAGATAATTGGAAACAACAAATATCTAGAAATCAATTAAGAAGACTAGAAAATCAACATAAAAGGTTGGATCGATCCCATCAGATGGCGAGTTTTTAGTTCGCCGCACGTGCATCAACAAATGGCCGAAGCCTACCAAGTACTCAACATAATTTTGGCGCCCAACAAATGACCCGAATGTCCAACAAATGACCCGAAGGTCTAGTACTGGTATTGACCCAAAGGTCCATCATATGACTCGAAGGTCCAACAAATGACCGAAGGTCCAACATAGTGGCTCGAAAGCACACAAATCATCAGAATCATCAAAACATCAAATATTTCAATTAACGAGTCCGGAATTAACCGAAATAGCAAACGCACATGTCCCATACCACGTGTTTTACTAAATCGTTTGATCATCTTCATCGTTTCCTTGTAAGTGCAAAATTGTGTATTTTCTAAAAATACATTTTACATCCTCAAACAGACAAGTTCGGAATTAAGCGAGTCAGTAAAAGAAAGGGTTCATAGTCCTCGATTTTGCTGAATCGTTTAAATCGCTTCCTCATTCTTTTGAAAGCGCAAACTGTAAAATTTTTGTATTTTAAATAAATAACATTTTACGTCCTCAAACGGACAAGTCCGGAATTAAGCGAATCAGTAAAAGAAAGGGTTCATAGTCCTCGATTTTGCTGAGTCGTTTAAATCACTTCCTTATTCTTTTGAAAGCGCAAACTGTAAAGAATTTTAAAACAATTTTTCAAAATACGTGATTAAAGCAGCAACTTCAGTAGCAATTTCGAAAAGGAAATTGCACTTCCCAACACATCGTAAAATGAATCTCAAAATCAGCATTGTGGAATAACCGCTTGAAAATGCACTTTTAAAATTTGGCGTTTACTGAAGTCAAAGCGACAGTAATTTTTAAACGTCAAAATCTCATCAAAATAATTTACATCAAAATGTAATATCAGTGAATTTTCTGTCACGTACCGGAATTTTCGACTTTCGAAAATTCGACATCGATACTCCCTTTATCGACTGCCGAGAAATCGAATGCCAGAAACTCCAATAGTGAGGGGTTTTAAGAAAAAAGAGGTAGAAGAAGAAGAGAAGAAAGAAGAAGATAGAAGAAGAAGGAAGAAGAACAACAGAAGAACAGATAGAAACAGAAAACAATATCAGAATCTTACACATCGCAGCGGAACAATATATAATAGATAAACACTAGTCTTTTAAAACAAAGAACTATATCAGTTTATACATACATCAATCAGAGTCAATATACGACAATGGACAGTTATATAAACTTGTCCTCATACAGAATACACAGCGAAATAAATACTATCAGATACAAATACTACGTCTCGCCATCCAGCTTATCTCCAAAGCTCCAGAATATCCAGAATATCCTGATAACCTAACTCTAGACTGCCCGTGTGGAAATTTGTGGGCACCCAGAGTTTAGAAGGGAAACAATAAACTCCGAGTCAGTCATGGTGACTGGTGTGAGATCGTAAAACAGTTATTTTTCATAAAGAAAATAAAACAAATTCGCAATGCTTTTGGAAAATGAAACTACCATAAGACCTCCCACCACACACACAATGCAAACGCAGAATTGGAGGAGATTTCTTCTTATGATAGTCAAAGATGCTTACTACGCAAAATCAAATCATTTTGATATTATTATTAGTGCATAGTGTAGAAAACATTTCGAAAGTATAATATTAATCTTAGCCAACATACGACCAGTATCGTATGCCTACTATAGCTACCATCTAAACAGTGGTGACCACCGTACGTAAATGGCAGGTTCTACAACTAATACCGTACAAAGTTCGTATTGGAGTTTGGATTTCCAACAAATGGTCAGGCTAAGGAACTTCCTATCCACGATGGGTACGTCCCTGGAATAGACGACCCGAGAAATAACCTAACATTACGGTTAGATCTCTGCCAACACAAGGCCGGGTTACCTCTGCAAAAGTAGGTAACTACTGACACGCGTATGTCATCCCCCGATCGTCACCGATCTTCCCGAGGATCCCCGATTTCCAACAAACCACATAGTAAAAATGCAGCAACCACATAGGTTAAGTATCTGGGCTCCATACCATGATACCACCTTTATCCAGAAGGAATGACATACACTAAGGGGCGCTACTCCCTAGAACCTTGCCGCATCCTTCCTGTTTCGACCATTTCCGGGGTGTGAGGCTCGATGAAGTCTCGTCCACAAAGCTACGCTTTCTACAAAGCCATGCTTCGGGTCAAACAAAATGATCAACCTATGATCACAAAGATATAAGATCAAACAAATGATCATATCACAAATGATCAAACACTGATCATTTCACAGCAACACTCAGTATGCCACGTTACCAAATTGGGAGTATATCGCTGATAAATTTCAATTTTCAACTACATAACCTCTGAGCTCGTACGTCTCAGAGAAGGGTGTTAAGCTAAGAGAATAAATTCTCCGCCACCAACAGAAATGTATTTGAAAGAAATCAGCTTTATATCTCAAATTGTAACGTCAGACATACAATCCATACAAGTCTGTTCCGGGATCGAACAGAACCGAAGGCACTTCTCACGAAGCCCTTGCAATTCCGGATAATTTTCAATCACGTCAGGACTTCCCGTCACTAAGGGTGATAAAACCTCTAAATCGGAGATCAACCGATGTAGAGTAACTCGACGGTAATCCTTCCGTTTTCAAAAATATCCGGCCTTCAACACCGATCTTCGAATACAATTCATAACGACGTATCACATATTCGGAATGGGTTATACGACCCCATGGTCCTTTCCTAGCTAACCCGAATAGTGAGTGCTTATTCAAAAATAAGTGTGGCATTCAAATTCATCCAATTCACAACAAATATCATTCGAGGTAATTATTGATAGTCGGTTATTTAACTATCAATAAAGATGCGCAACATCATCAGATTCCAAATAATTTTCCAAATTATTTAATCTTCCAAAATATCTTTCTAGATATATAATTTCCACACTTTAAAAATAAATCAACGTTTATTTTTCTAAACAGTTTCCCTTTCCTTTATAAATTCCATAGTGAATTTATATTTTCGAATATCCACTGATATTCGATTTTCAAATCGATTTCAATATTCAATTTAAATTTATCTTTAAGAAGATAAATTCTCAAAAACATTTCATTTCATTATTGGAAAAACAATTCCATACTTATTTAATAATAAGTAATTCACAAATCTATTTATTTTCAACATTTGAAAATATTCGATATACTTAAATCAAAATTAAGTATAATTTCATTCTTTAAGGAAATCACCTACTATAACAATATTTATTTGAGTCAAAACGAATGTTACGTAAAACATCGTTACGACGACTCAAAATCACTAGTATAGGGATTCGAATTTTTAAGATAGATATGTAAATCCCAATACTAAAAACATTTCCTTTCAGAAATCATTTACTATAACAACAGTGTTATAGTCCATCATTTCCTTATTTCTCGAAAACGTCTATTTCAACAATGAATGTTGAAATCTATGCTTTCGATTCATAATACATTTTAAAACATCTTTAAAATGTTTAACTTCATTTTTAATATCACTTCTTCAAAAACATATCCATTTTACTTAAAAATATATTCACTGTCCAAAATCGTGAATATAATTCACTTAACCTAATTTCAATCTTTTCTACACATTTATTTCAAGGATACTTCGCTATCCAAATTGGGAATATATCTTCTTTAATAACCTTCTATATTTGATTTATCAAATTAAATTGGTTTCGAATTTATAAAACAACATTTATAAATTCTATTTCTCTCTTATAACAACTTTGATTTATAAATCTTCTTTATTAACAAATTCAATCAAGATCCATTTTGAAGGTAAAAATCAAATTTATAAGTCAATTTCTTATAAATCTTTTATTCTACAACTTCATTTATTTTCAACTTCATAATTTATAAATCTATAAATTTCATTCACTTACGGATTCCATTTTTAGCACTTATAAACTCGTTTTATAGTTTCAATATTCTTAATTGACAAATATCAACTTTATAAATCTTTTATATAGACCGTTTACAGTATTCAAAAAAAACCCAACTTAAACCGTTTTATAAATGAATCAACTTTTATTTCAAAAATCACACTTTGGTTATATTTCACCAAAAGTCTTAACTTTTATAACCTTAAATTTTCAAACGTTTATTTATTTGAAATAAATCAATTCAATAATTCAATAAAACATCTACTTTCAAAAAATCACTTTAAAAATCCTTTTTAAAGTAAAAGTTGTTATTTTTAAATTTAAAAACTGAATCCGATGATGCAACAGCACCAACTAGTCAATCACAACAACAAACATCATATATCAATATGATAACAGAATATACATCACAATATTTGTAAATAAATAAATACTGGTGAGGAATCCAGTTGGATCCCTCCAACCTGTTTCCCTGCATCACAGATGTTAGCACAATACCAATTCCACTTCGAGGTGGAATATCGCGGTATATAGGTTTTATAAAAATAATCCGCTTACTAACGGCGCAATAGGGTCTCATCCGCTATACGAGGCGGGAAATCAATCAATCCAATATATACATATGCCAATATGTATATATTGCTATATATATATATAGATATATCCTACTATATCTAATATCACATCCAAATAGCAATCAATAACTGCAAAAATTCCACATTCAATTTGAGTGAGAAAAATCTCACCTTAGCCCCTTTATTTTGCAATCCGTTTACTTTTCCGGCTTGTTTTCCATTCTTAACCTTGTATAAGCAATTATACAATTCGTTAACATTTGAAGTAATCGAACTATTAAATTTTCATTTTGATAGTTTTAATTAACCAATTTCTCCTTTTTATAATTTTATTTAACTACAATTAAATTTTTAAAAAACAAAATTTTCTTGTCTGATATATACACACTTTTAAATTTTTAAAACAGTCCAGATTACAACTTTATGCATAAATATATACTTACTGTTTTCCAGCTCTTATAATTATCTGTTTATTTTCTAGTCTACAAATGTATACATATAGAATTTAAACAAAAACAACACACATATATATACCTTACATAATTATTTGAAAAAGAAAGGAGATACTGCATATACCTAACAGCAAAGCACGAACTTCCCCCCTCTGGAATGACGACAGGCCTTCCACTACCACCAACAGTCACTGCACCCACCAAATCACACACACGAAGACACCTACCCTGTCGAATCTCGAACTCGAGTTCGAGACTCATCCGCCTGAGCGCATATGCGAGCCACCCTTCACCTCGTAACAAGCTCGAGGTCACGAGAATCTCCACACCCTCACAGCGATGTGCTTCACCGCAAACCCTAGCTACATGACTTCACATTGCCGACACCCAAAACCTCACGACATCGCTCGCGAATCCACTCGCCTCGATTTCCCTGTGTTCAAGATTCTCGATCAAATCCGCTTTGTCGTCACTTCCCTGTGCTCGATGTCTCCCCAGCAGTTCCCTAACCCATCGCGCATGCACGCCGCCTCGTCTTCGCCTGAGGGTGCTGCTACATTTGCCTCCGTCGCCAGCGAATCCTCCATGGCCATAACCCGATCCTATCCCTTCGATCGAACGCGAGACCTAGCGAAGCCCTTGAGCTGAATCGATCAACTCGCGATCGATTTCGAAATCGAAATCGATTTCGTACCCTATCCCCTTTTTTTTTAAATGAACGGAGATTCGATGTCGAATAGTAGAGGGAAAATGGTGAAGAGCGCGTAATTTTGTTTCTGAGAGGAAATTTCGATTTTCTCTTCTGAGTTGTGAAATTGTTTGAACGATTTTGATTTTTGAACAGGCTTCGGCCATTGTATTTAAAACGAGAAGAAAACTTTTCGAACGTGAATTTTGTTTGAACGAGAAAGGGGCGGCCATGCTTCTGCATGATTATTTTCGTGAAACTAGGCGTGAATTTAGGCGTAATCCTAGGGGAGATAACGTGTTGCTGATATTGACCAATTTAAATTTAAAATTTAAATTGAAGTCGATTAAATTTTCAATGCGTTTAACTATCGTGTGCTCACGTATCAACACCGAAAAATACGAAATTTGGAATCCGATAATAATTCGATATTACGGACCCAATGGAACTGGTTTCGTCGAATTCCGAGACTGTGTGAAAATTGACTATTTTTAAATATCGATTCGAACGATTTAATTTCAAACTGAACAATTTACTCCTAAATTCGATTCTGAAGCTTCTGTTATCTTCAGTATTATCACTACGAATTTTAAAAGCTTTTGAAATATTTTTCTTCAACTTAAAATTGAAGATTCAAATTTTTATTCGACTATCAATAGATTAAATTTTATAATTTAATCGTCAAATTCAAAGTTATATCGGGGATTCAAATTAAATCATCATTCAAATATTTAAAATTAATTAAATATTTTCAATTTAATTCGTTCAAAATTCTGGGTCGTTACAAACTTCCCTCCTTAAAAGAATTTCGTCCCGAAATTACAAGTTAGGAAAAAAGGTCCTTAACACGTCTACTATCTTTCAACATCCAAATAGTTTTATCGAATTTTTCAAAACAAATCTCTCTACTAAAGATTCGTTATCATTCAACTCGTTTCCAACTTCAATTATAAGTTTCAACAACATTGTTTAACTTCTAAATTCAAATTCGAGTTTAAATTCAAATTTTAACTTCAAAATTTCTCAAAAATTTTCTAACACTCTAAATTTTCGAAATATTTCGCCAGCGTCTCCTTTGCGCGGCTAATACGGCACGACTACAAAACGTCCCTACGGACCCTCAGATTTCAAAAAGAAAAGAAAAAGCCAAGCGGCTAGACAAGAAATCAGCAAATCTCATATTTGAAATTCAAATACTTACCTTTTGTCGAGCAATTCACTTTATCTTTGAAATCAAAATCCCAATTCATTTACACCTGTATATCCTACTAGCCATAATATCTAGTTACATATTCAAACCATTTTGCGAATTCTATTACAAAATTTTCAATATAAACTACTTATATCATTTTTAATTCACTATTGAAGTTACATATTCATATCCATTCAATTTTACATTTCTAATCTCATTTGAATTCAATTCTCAATTTTAATTCTATTGGAATTCAATTTATCTTCAATTCCGAATATTGAATTTTATCGATTATCTTTCATTCATAACTGCACCATTTTAAATTAGTTTCAGTTACTAATCCTTTTCAAATTCTAATCCACTTA
Organism: Allium fistulosum; assembly: GCA_030737815.1. Taxonomy (NCBI): domain Eukaryota; kingdom Viridiplantae; phylum Streptophyta; class Magnoliopsida; order Asparagales; family Amaryllidaceae; genus Allium; species Allium fistulosum. The sequence goes on along the minus strand of CM060906.1, from coordinate 167,566,569 downwards.
TTCAAATTTGTTTTCAGTATTCAGTTTCAATTCCAGTTTTATTCACTTTTGTTCGCTCCCAAAATTTATTTACAATTCACTATTTTGGTTTATAACCACTTATATTAAACTGGATTTCAATTCGAATTCAATTTACATTCATGTACTTGCAATTGCAAATTGATTCATTCATTCACAATTTTATTTTCATAATTCAATACTCAATTCCAGAGTCTTTTCAACCTTTTCAAAACCATTTTTGAAAACAATTCAAATCATCCTTTGAATTTCCAAAACAAAACCCAAATTTTCCAAACACTTCCATTTAAAACAATTTAGCAGCAATTCCTCTTTTGGAAACCCGAAAATGAACACCGGTGATGTCGCGATCATCATCGGAATTATTTTCCAGCGACCGAAAAGAGTTTAGAGCTTTCATCTCTCTAAAATACTTTTCAAAACCTTCGAAATTCATTTTTAACTCCAAAAAGAATTTAAACTTTCCAAATCCCTAAAATTTTCAAATTCTTTTCAAAACATTTCCAAAAACTTCTCTGGAATTCCATTTCAAATTACAAATCACATTTATAATTTACATTCTTAAATTTCATTTGTATGTGAATTTATTTCCTGGTTCTTTGTTTTAATTCCAATTTCATATACAATTTCCACATATATATTAATGAGGATAATTAACATCATTACTTCCTAACAACCATGCATCCATATATCATAATAATTTACAGAAAATTATTTCTTTTCTATACAAAAATAGTTTTGGGCAAAATTATTTCATTTACCACATTTAAAACAATACTGTGTCGGTTTATCTTGTTTAAGAGTTTAGAAACCCCTATCGATTACAGTTAGCTAGACTGCACCGACCAGAATCCATAAACAATCAACCGATAAGTCAACACAATACAAAACAATTTTATATTCAAATAACAAATACGCGCTCATATCTATTATTACACTCAAACTCATTCTAGAGTACTACTGACTCCATCTCTAATGAGTAACACCCAACAGAGCAGGGTTGTCGCTTAACCATATGCTTTGATACCACTCTGTCACGTACCACCGTCGGCGGTCACAACCGGTAGGCTTTTCAACCATCCCAGCCCCACCGTGGCTAACAGTGATACCCCAAACTTGCTTTTACGGCCAGCCTCTCGACTGTCACGGCCTCTGCCTAACCAACCCATCCCTCTCAGGGACATGTAGGGGTAAGAGTCTCCCGTTCGCCACCTAACTGCGAAGCGAGAATCCCCTATCATGCTGTAATATAGCAAGACTGGTGTGAGATCGTAAAAACAAAGAAAATAAAACAAATTCGCAATGCTTTTGGAAAATGAAACTACCATAAGACCTCCCACCACACACACAATGCAAACGCAGAATTGGAGGAGATTTCTTCTTATGATAGTCAAAGATGCTTACTACGCAAAATCAAATCATTTTGATATTATTATTAGTGCATAGTGTAGAAAACATTTCGAAAGTATAATATTAATCTTAGCCAACATACGACCAGTATCGTATGCCTACTATAGCTACCATCTAAACAGTGGTGACCACCGTACGTAAATGGCAGGTTCTACAACTAATACCGTACAAAGTTCGTATTGGAGTTTGGATTTCCAACAAATGGTCAGGCTAAGGAACTTCCTATCCACGATGGGTACGTCCCTGGAATAGACGACCCGAGAAATAACCTAACATTACGGTTAGATCTCTGCCAACACAAGGCCGGGTTACCTCTGCAAAAGTAGGTAACTACTGACACGCGTATGTCATCCCCCGATCGTCACCGATCTTCCCGAGGATCCCCGATTTCCAACAAACCACATAGTAAAAATGCAGCAACCACATAGGTTAAGTATCTGGGCTCCATACCATGATACCACCTTTATCCAGAAGGAATGACATACACTAAGGGGCGCTACTCCCTAGAACCTTGCCGCATCCTTCCTGTTTCGACCATTTCCGGGGTGTGAGGCTCGATGAAGTCTCGTCCACAAAGCTACGCTTTCTACAAAGCCATGCTTCGGGTCAAACAAAATGATCAACCTATGATCACAAAGATATAAGATCAAACAAATGATCATATCACAAATGATCAAACACTGATCATTTCACAGCAACACTCAGTATGCCACGTTACCAAATTGGGAGTATATCGCTGATAAATTTCAACTACATCACCTCTGAGCTCGTACGTCTCAGAGAAAGGTGTTAAGCTAAGAGAATAAATTCTCCGCCACCAACAGAAATGTATTTGAAAGAAATCAGCTTTATATCTCAAATTGTAACGTCAGACATACAATCCATACAAGTCTGTTCCGGGATCGAACAGAACCGAAGGCACTTCTCACGAAGCCCTTGCAATTCCGGATAATTTTCAATCACGTCAGGACTTCCCGTCACTAAGGGTGATAAAACCTCTAAATCGGAGATCAGCCGATGTAGAGTAACTCGACGGTAATCCTTCCGTTTTCAAAATATCCGGTCTTCAACACCGGTCTTCGAATGCAATTCATAACGACGTATCACATATTCGGAATGGGTTATACGACCCCATGGTCCTTTCCCGACTAACCCGAATAGTGAGCGCTTATTCAAAAATAAGTGTGGCATTCAAATTCATCCAATTCACAACAAATATCATTCAAGGTAATTATTGATAGTCGGTTATTTAACTATCAATAAAGATGCGCAACATCATCAGATTCCAAATAATTTTCCACATTATTTAATCTTCCAAAATATCTTTCTAGATATATAATTTCCACACTTTAAAAATAAATCAACGTTTATTTTTCTAAACAGTTTCCCTTTCCTTTATAAATTCCATAGTGAATTTATATTTTCGAATATCCACTGATATTCGATTTTCAAATCGATTTCAATATTCAATTTAAATTTATCTTTAAGAAGATAAATTCTCAAAAACATTTCATTTCATTATTGGAAAAACAATTCCATACTTATTTAATAATAAGTAATTCACAAATCTATTTATTTTCAACATTTGAAAATATTCGATATACTTAAATCAAAATTAAGTATAATTTCATTCTTTAAGGAAATCACCTACTATAACAATATTTATTTGAGTCAAAACGAATGTTACGTAAAACATCGTTACGATGACTCAAAATCACTAGTATAGGGATTCGAATTTTTAAGATAGATATGTAAATCCCAATACTAAAAACATTTCCTTTCAGAAATCATTTACTATAACAACAGTGTTATAGTCCATCATTTCCTTATTTCTCGAAAACGTCTATTTCAACAAAGAATGTTGAAATCTATGCTTTCGATTCATAATACATTTTAAAACATCTTTAAAATGTTTAACTTCATTTTTAATATCACTTCTTCAAAAACGTATCCATTTTACTTAAAAATATATTCACTGTCCAAAATCGTGAATATAATTCACTTAACCTAATTTCAATCTTTTCTACACATTTATTTCAAGGATAATTCGCTATCCAAATTGCGAATATATCTTCTTTAATAACCTTCTATATTTGATTTATCAAATTAAATTGGTTTCGAATTTATAAAACAACGTTTATAAATTCTATTTCTCTCTTATAACAACTTTGATTTATAAATCTTCTTTATTAACAAATTCAATCAAGATCCATTTTGAAGGTAAAAATCAAATTTATAAGTCAATTTCTTATAAATCTTTTATTCTACAACTTCATTTATTTTCAACTTCATAATTTATAAATCTATAAATTTCATTCACTTACGGATTCTATTTTTAGCACTTATAAACTCGTTTTATAGTTTCAATATTCTTAATTGACAAATATCAACTTTATAAATCTTTTATATAGACCGTTTACAGTATTCAAAAAAAACCCAACTTAAACCGTTTTATAAATGAATCAACTTTTATTTCAAAAATCACACTTTGGTTATATTTCACCAAAAGTCTTAACTTTTATAACCTTAAATTTTCAAACGTTTATTTATTTGAAATAAATCAATTCAATAATTCAATAAAACATCTACTTTCAAAAAATCACTTTAAAAATCCTTTTTAAAGTAAAAGTTGTTATTTTTAAATTTAAAAACTGAATCCGATGATGCAACAGCACCAACTAGTCAATCACAACAACAAACATGATATATCAATATGATAACAGAATATACATCACAATATTTGTAAATAAATAAATACTGGTGAGGAATCCAGTTGGATCCCTCCAACCTGTTTCCCTGCATCACAGATGTTAGCACAATACCAATTCCACTTCGAGGTGGAATATCGCGGTATATAGGTTTTATAAAAATAATCCGCTTACTAACGGCGCAATAGGGTCTCATCCGCTATACGAGGCGGGAAATCAATCAATCCAATATATACATATGCCAATATGTATATATTGCTATATATATATAGATATATCCTACTATATCTAATATCACATCCAAATAGCAATCAATAACTGCAAAAATTCCACATTCAATTTGAGTGAGAAAAATCTCACCTTAGCCCCTTTATTTTGCAATCCGTTTACTTTTCCGGCTTGTTTTCCATTCTTAACCTTGTATAAGCAATTATACAATTCGTTAACATTTGAAGTAATCGAACTATTAAATTTTCATTTTGATAGTTTTAATTAACCAATTTCTCCTTTTTATAATTTTATTTAACTACAATTAAATTTTTAAAAAACAAAATTTTCTTGTCTGATATATACACACTTTTAAATTTTTAAAACAGTCCAAGATACAACTTTATGCATAAATATATACTTACTGTTTTCCAGCTCTTATAATTATCTGTTTATTTTCTAGTCTACAAATGTATACATATAGAATTTAAACAAAAACAACACACATATATATACCTTACATAATTATTTGAAAAAGAAAGGAGATACTGCATATACCTAACAGCAAAGCACGAACTTCCCCCCTCTGGAATGACGACAGGCCTTCCACTACCACCAACAGTCACTGCACCCACCAAATCACACACATGAAGACACCTACCCTGTCGAATCTCGAACTCGAGACTCATCCGCCTGAGCGCATATGCGAGCCACCCTTCACCTCGTAACAAGCTCGAGGTCACGAGAATCTCCACACCCTCACAGCGATGTGCTTCACCGCAAACCCTAGCTACATGACTTCACATTGCCGACACCCAAAACCTCACGACATCACTCGCGAATCCACTCGCCTCGATTTCCCTGTGTTCAAGATTCTCGATCAAATCCGCTTTGTCGTCACTTCCCTGTGCTCGATGTCTCCCCAGCAGTTCCCTAACCCATCGCGCACGCACGCCGCCTCGTCTTCGCCTGAGGGTGCTGCTACATTTGCCTCCGTCGCCAGCGAATCCTCCATGGCCATAATCCGATCCTATCCCTTCGATCAAACGCGAGACCTAGCGAAGCCCTTGAGCTGAATCGATCAACTCGCGATCGATTTCGAAATCGAAATCGATTTCGTACCCTATCCCCTTTTTTTTAAACGAACGGAGATTCGATGTCGAATAGTAGAGGGAAAATGGTGAAGAGCGCGTGATTTTGTTTCTAAGAGGAAATTTCGATTTTCTCTTCTGAGTTGTGAAATTGCTTGAACGATTTTGATTTTTGAACAGGCTTCGGCCATTGTATTTAAAACGAGAAGAAAACTTTTCGAACGTGAATTTTGTTTGAACAAGAAAGGGGCGGCCATGCATCTGCACGATTATTTTCGTGAAACTAGGCGTGAATTTAGGCGTAATCCTAGGGGAGATAACGTGTTGCTGATATTGACCAATTTAAATTTAAAATTTAAATTGAAGTCGATTAAATTTTCAATGCGTTTAACTATCGTGTGCTCACGTATCAACACCGAAAAATACGAAATTTGGAATCCGATAATAATTCGATATTACGGACCCAATGGAACTGGTTTCGTCGAATTCCGAGACTGTGTGAAAATTGACTATTTTTAAATATCGATTCGAACGATTTAATTTCAAACTGAACAATTTACTCCTAAATTCGATTCTGAAGCTTCTGTTATCTTCAGTATTATCACTACGAATTTTAAAAGCTTTTGAAATATTTTTCTTCAACTTAAAATTGAAGATTCAAATTTTTATTCGACTATCAATAGATTAAATTTTATAATTTAATCGTCAAATTCAAAGTTATATCGGGGATTCAAATTAAATCATCATTCAAATATTTAAAATTAATTAAATATTTTCAATTTAATTCGTTGAAAATTCTGGGTCGTTACATTTTCATTCATCAAAATGCCACAAAACACCGTGCTCCAAAAATTTAGCATCGATGTAAAAATCCCGTTATAAAAATAACGGCAACAAAATACGTTTAAACCAAACACCGGTTCAACGTAAAATAAATGCAGTAACGTGCAACTCAAATTTGCACGTACTACAAAATGAACAAAGAAATCATTCGAATGTATCTTCAATGAAGATAATTCAAAACAACAAAAATCTCAATAAAAATCACATAACTGCAATCGCTTCGAATCCTCAAATCGGATTCGAAATTTTCAAAGAAACAAAATAAACCCAACTATGTAAACAACAATTGAAATTTATTTCAATTTCATATTTTGATTTTTAAATCAAAAAGATTATCAGCTGTATTCAGCGAAGACAGTCTCACTGTTTCCGCTGCGCACTCTGATAACAGAACACAAATTATTTAGTCATCAAAACACAGTTCCACTTTTATTTTTAAATAATGATATTTAAAAATTTCATCATAATTTCAAAACTTTAGTTTTGACTCAAAGCACAACTAAAAACATCGACAAATAGTTGTAACACATGTTCCATCTAAGTTATGTTTTATATTATGTCCATAAACCCAAGCTCTGATACCAACTGTGACGCCCCACCTCTATGCTCATAATAACAAAGAGTATTAAAAGAAATATTGTCTGTTATTACGAAGAATAAGGCTGGATAGGAGCGGCCATCCGTAGTTGGCCTTACACTAGTATTGGTTACCTCGATAGGAGTGGTATATATTTTCCATTTTTCATCTCTTATTTATTCACTCCCATCGACATACCCAATTCCAGTATAAAACGAACTACGATGGTTCATAATAATTTAGGACAATATATATAATAATAACATAGATACAAAAAAATGCGAAACACAGATAACAAAAGTCTCATATATATATATATATATAACTGATGTCAGTTACAATACATTTAACATGATACATATGATACAACTACAACTGTCGACTCTGGAAGTTATATATACAAGTATATTATCAACTAATATACATGAATACATACCAACCTATACTATGACACGACTACTCCAAAAGATATGAAAAGTCTTCATAGCTCAAACAGCAACCCAAAGCAAGATATCTACAACCTGAAATAACTCGGGTCTGACCTGAGTATTAAATTCAAAAGAAAATAATACACGGGTTAGTCTAATTCAAACCCAGTTATTAATGCACAGAAGCAATAATAATAAAGAACAAATAGACGACAGTCACAGAAATTTCGTATATCCAACTCTTCGATAAGAGAATCGGATAATGGTAGATATAACACTAAACAGTGTTAAACAACAAATTAGCAATCCAAATCATCAACAAGGATAAATAAAAGATTATCAATGAAGATAATATGCAAAACCCCAAATTGCTTAAACAGCAATTAACAGCAAAATCTAATTATTAAATAAATAATTAGAAACTCAGAATCTAATTATCGAATAGATAATTAGACACAACAAAATGATCAATCGAACTGAATCAAATACAATTCCCAAATATTGAATTGAACAAAAAACAATTCAAATAATTGAAATATCAATTAAAATGTCAATACTGTATGGCTACAGTACACGCACACGTGCACTGCCTCGCCACTACAGTGATGAAATACACAAAAGCTCAATGAAAGTTCACAAACGAGCACAAGGTCAAACCCAAAGGAAAAGTCAGGTTCAACACAAATGCACTACAAATAAAGTCACAACACGAGCACAAGGTCAAACCCGAGCGTTTAAGCTGGATTCAACTCAAGCGTAACACAAAACTGTCAAGAACAAATAATTTGACCAGACACACATGAACAAGAAATGAAAAAACCAATATGGCAACATGATTATCAAAGTAAACTACAGTACTCAAAACTACAAACTGGTCAATGCAACTAAAACATGAATGACTAGTTTCGACCAAGAATATACAGATGCCAGCAAACTCGAGCACAAATGTAGCATGCTCAAAGTAACCACATGGATGCAACTCGACTAACAGCAATATACAGTGACAATATGGTAAAGTGAAGACCAACATGAAATAAAGTCTGTGTGCCAAAAGGTCAGAGGCAATACAAGTGTAGACTTGATGAACAAAATGCAAGAAACAACTGTGGATATAAATGTATCACTGTGACACAAGTACAAGATACATGAACTAAACTTCCAATCAACATATGATGTGCACAGCCACTAGCACATATAGATATATAGTATGAACTAAAGTGAATGAGGACTCAAAGCGCTAACTCGAAGAACAATGGACCACAGACTGTACATGAACCAAATAACGAAACCGAGTGCAATCTCAAGTGAACTCAACAAGACAGTCAAATTCAAATGCAACTGACTTGAAAGAACAAGCACATGAAATAACATATATGTAGACTGCAAACTCAACAGCATATGTACAGAATGTACAAGACTCAAAGATACAACTACAATGCAAATAGACACATGTGTAACAAGTGAATCAAGATGCCAGACTCAAACAAGTGAACAAGATCTCAAAGCTCAGTCTCAATAAAACAACACTACAGGCAAACACAGTATACAACTTGAGCTCCAAAAGCTACAACATAATGCACCAGTGAACAACAAAAGTGAAACAGAGGTAGCAAACAAGGATCAGGAACAAAGGCAAATACCACATGAATGCTATAGAACTCAAGGCTACCACTCAATGAAGTACTCAAACCAGGATCAACATTTAAATACAAATATACATGTATACATACATACATATATATATATATATGTACACACATACATATCTATATAAAATGAAACAGGACAAGCAAATGACCAGACAGATATGTAAATATATGCAATGCACAACAACTGTCAGAGCATAAGCAAGTGACAATGATCAAGTCAGAGTCAAGCCAGAAGTTCAACCAAGACAAGGTACAGAGTCAAGGTCAAATATTTTTAACAGCAGCAGTTTCAAAATACTCAAAAATAAAATGTACGAAATCAGTGCATCAATGGTGAATTGCACATAAACAAGTCTGGCGACAACATGAAGCAGCCCCGATGTAACAAAACCAACATGTACTCAAAACAGCATATGTAACAAATAAAACATATTACTTTTTCAAAACAAAATATTTGAACTCAACAACTGCAGTTCTAAGTAAAAGTCACATGTAGTTCAACCTGGCAACCAACAGAATGTTCAAGGCCGAAACAAACCCCATAATCGAAGTCAACAACCAATTGATACCGATAAAGTCTAATTGCAGTTTCTAACAAAAATAAAGGAAATTTCAAAGCATTTAATAGTTGAAACAAGTTCGGCCGTAGTCATCAGAAAATCAATTGCTAGAATTTCGAAACAAGTGAACCAGGGAATCAATATCACAGCAAAGCAATTTAACAACTTCAAACAAATATATACGAACGCAACAAAGTGCCCGAATTCATCATCATGGAACAGATGGTACAGTTCGAACATAAAATCAAGACCGAAGTCAAATGAAAATCAAACTATAATGGTCACGAGATACAATCATGCCGAGGTGACCAGAAAACAAGAAATCATCAACATTCACCCAAATCGAAAGGCCAACAAATCAAATGGACCGGGGCCAACAAGCATATCACGAGTTCGAAAACTTTAACAAAGTTAACCAGAAACAAAAACGAACTTGAAGAAGTAAGATAAATTTTCAAGCAAACAACATAATTCAAACGGCGAGCAAAATGAGTCGACAAACTCAACCACTTGAATACAAACGAAAATCAAAGAATTCAAACCCTAATTACACTTGAGTATGAATTAGATGTGAGTAGAACTCACCTTAGCATTCGAATGATTTGAGGGAGTCATGAGCGAGCACGAAATGTAGATAGCGTCGATCGACATATCAAATTTGCGGCTTCAAAAATCTCGAGCCCTAATTCTTCAAAGCGGAACGAACGAAATTGAGGCCGCCATTTCTTTTTCCTCGTTTTGATTTAGGGTTTTCTTTGGTTTAGGTTTCGAACGAAAAATGAATGGATCGGGGAAAGAACGACAATGATAACCATCTCGGCAACCAACAAAACATGGGCCAAAACAAATTTTAAAGCCCGCCCAACACTTAACATATTTATAAAAGAATTTCAATTCGATTTAAATTTCAATAGCTATTAACAAACAATTTAATCGTCAATTGACGACAATTAACTATTGTAAAACTCCGGGTTGTTACAATGGAATAGCATTCCGTTTGTGATGCACGTGTTGGTGAGTTTTCATGCTCCCGTTTGTGATAGGCCTCCCTCCTTTTGTGATTTCTGGATTTCTAGTTGTGATTTCTAGAATTTGCGTTTCACCAATTTTCGTGGTTTGCATTGATAAGCTCTATCAATATTTGTGTTTTGGTGAATAATTAAAAGAATGTGATTCTTTTTTGTGTTTTGAGATAATTTGAGATATTGTATGATTTTTGTTGTTAATTGATGTATACTTGACACAGTATGGCATTTTGTTATCATACGTTTTTGGTCATATCTCTTATCCTATCTCATTTTATCTGATATTTATAGCTAGACTGATCCGTTTATTAATTTCTTCTTAAATAATACTAGGGTCAGACCGAGGTATTTCAGGTGCTCCTGCTTGACTTCTTATCAGGGATGATCATCTGATTTTTGGCTAACTACTTTAGATTAGTAGTTTTTGTTATTATACATTTGAGCTATAGACTCCTTGATGTATAATTATTCTTTTGTCTAGCACTTGTATCTATTCTTCTGTGATGTCGTGGATCTTATTTGACCACTACTTTGATGTACAGTTTTATGTGTTATATTCATATCTGATTCCGCCTTTGTGATATGAATATCTGTGACTGATTTGTGTTATGTTTATTTCTATATTTGTTTTTGAAGTCCATACAGCCATTGTGTGGTAGCTTTGAGTTTGTATTTGATATGTCAGATTTCCTCTTGAAATGAATTGTAAGTTATATTATCTGACATATCGGTACTCGCACAATGCAATTACATAGATGGTCGCTCCTCAACAGCCTTATTCTTCCTGCCAGTCGACGGCATTACCCCATAGTGTCCTTGGCTAGTGTGAGTATAGAGGTGGGGCGTCACAGTTTGGTATCGGTGCCAAACTTCAGAACAATGTAGAATAATCTAGCAAGGATCATTGTCCTAAGTCTTCCTTAGGAATTGTGCCATAGGATTTAATTCGAGTCTTCGTACCGTTCTATCCTATTTCTTTTTATGATGCCTTGTTTTATAAATCAAGTTTGTTTGATATTCATTTTGTGAATAACCTTTTTCCTCTTCTTTCTTTCTTAAAGAAGTGAAATGGTTAGACCAGGCCGTCCCAGCGCTGGTCAATCCAGTGCTACTCCTCAGGATGGAGTATTTATGTCTGCTCAGCAACTTCTAGATCTTGTGAAAAATGCTCAAGCTATCGGACCGATTCCAGAGCCCACTCATCCTAAATCTGGGTTTGCACGCTTGTGCAGTGATTACACCAACTTGGGTGGAAAGCCTTTCAAAGGTTCCGAAAGCATTATAGAAGTCCAAGCTTGGCTTAGAACATGCGATCGCATCTTTTCCCGCATGAATCTTATTGATCTACATCGAGTCCAAGTGGCTTCTAGCATGCTCCAAGAAAGAGCATTAGATTGGTATGAGCTTTTGATCTCTGAAATTATTGAAGCGGATCTTACTTGGGAGCAATTCCGGGAAAGGTTCGAGTTAAATTTTGTGCCGGAAGCTGAAAAAGTTTCTTTAGCTCGATGCTTTATTGACCTTGTTCAAGGTGAATCTTCTGTGACCACTACGTCGCATCTTTTGAATCTCTCTCTAAATATGGGGTCGAGTATATTAATACCCCATTGAAGAAAAATCAGAGATTTATCTATGGCTTGAATAAGAACCTCAAAAAGCCTTTACTTCTAAAGCTAGAAGTTTCTTTCGATAAGCTTGTTGATATCGCTCTTCGACTCGAAGAGGCCGATAGAGAAAGTGATGTTGAAGTCAAACAAAACATCAATAAGAAGTGGCCTTTTAAATTCAAGCCTAATCCCAACAAGAAAGGGAAGCAAGCAATTTCGGTAGCAAAAACTCCTACCCCTAGTTGTTGAGAATGTTACAATTGTGGTTCTAAGGACCATTATGCGAACAAGTGTCCGAAGTCTCTTACTTGTCGCTATTGCTAAAGTTCGGGTCATACCATATCTTCATGTCCCAAACTTCAAAGCAAGAAGGAAGGCAAGCTAAATGTTGTACAAGCCCCTACTAACACTTCTCATGGTCAAGGTATTTCTCATTCTATCCATGATGGCATTATTATATTTTGTGATCTTCCTATTCGAGTTCTTTTTGATACAGGTACATCTCACTCTTTTATATCAGAAGAACTTGTTAATGCTTTGTCTTTGAATGTTATTGACTTGATGACTTCATTGAGGATTGCGAATCTGATAGGTGGATCCGCAACACTCAGTTTACTGTGTAAAGATGTCAAGATTATTTTATGTGATTACTCTTTCCGTGCCGATTTGCATGTTATGCGTTACTTAGGCTTCAGAATAATTATGGGAATGGATTGGCTTAACCGTTATGAATCCCATATCCTATGTCCTGAGCGGACTATATATCTTCGACATCCTCAATCCGTTAAGCAGATTTCTCTAGTTCTGAAAGATTCAGATTCGAATTCGAAAGCATCCTTGTATTATATAAATCCTCATGATGATGATAATGATGATGAGGAAGATGTCATTTCCTTCATTCACATTGTTTGTGAATTTCCCGACGTATTTGAGCCCATATTAGGATTACCACCTAAGCGAGCAATTGAGTTCAGAATTAATCTAATCCCTGGAGCTCTACCTATCACTCGTCCTCCTTATCGTTTGTCCAATAAAGAAAATGAGGAGATGCATAAACAATTATCCGAATTTGAAGCAAATAGTTTGTTCGATCTAGTTCCTCTCCATGGGGAGCTTCGGCTATTTTTGTGAAGAAATCTAATGGTACACTTAGGATCAAACAACCCAAAGATTTTAAGAACGAAGGGACCACTGCTACAAAATATCTCTATATTGGGTGCAACCAAGAGAATGTCAATAAGCAATCCTTTCGCTATAAAGATCTTTGGTCTTTAATACAATGAAGATTTTAGAATGCAGACACCATTGCCATATAAATATATGGGGTTAACCCCTAGGACTCGTGACAACAATCCCTATATTCTGAAGATCCTCGGTCTTCAATAATCATCATCATAAACATGCACTTTCAAATGCATACATCGGTCCGAAGTGTTTCTCGGATAAATCTGACCCCGATTTTTCCGGACCAACAACGATAAAGAGGCCAAATTTGATAGTCGGTTATTTAACTATCAAAGCAACAAAAAATATCTAGCACATAAGTAATCACTAGGCCCATTTAATTAATTTCTCATTAATTAAATCAATTTCCAAATATTTACTTCAAATTATTTTTCAAAAAGATATGTCCTTGAAACCATTTCAAATTATCGATATTTGGAAAACATTTCCTTATACTTATATCGATGGTATAAGTATATTTAATAACACTACCGTTTGGAGACATGCCAAATAGATTTCTATAACCATACAACTCCAGTGTTCATACGCCTCCGGACAGGTGTTAAGTATAGGAAGCAATGCTCCTTCACCACCAGCCTTTAGTACGATCATAAGAACCGATTCGTTTATTTCATGATGGAAGGCAAAAATACAATTTATTGGGTCAAAACGAATGTTGCGTAAATCATCGCTACGACAACCCAAAAACATTAGTATAGGGATTTGACTAATAATATATATATATATCCCATATACTATATAAAACATTTCCTTTTGGAAAATCATTTACTATAATAATTGTGTTATAGTCCATGCCGTCCATACTTCCCGAAAACGTCTATTACAACAATAAATGTTGAAATCTATATTTTTGATACATATCACATTTTAAATCATTTTTCAAAACCATTAAATTCCATTTGGAATTATTACTTTCAAAACCTTTACTTTAAAGATTATTTAACTCTTAAAATACTTAAATATATTTCCTTTACATAAAAATCCATACTTAAATCTCAACATAAATCATTTTCATATTTATAAAACTATGTTCATAAATCTCCTTTTGATTTTATAAGACTTCTATTTTATAAAATCCCTTTATTTATATAATTGTGTTTAAAATCATTCTTTTTATAAAAACTCGTTTTACTATGAAAATCTATTTATGAATCTATCTCTTTGTAAATCTAATTTATTTATAAAATCCATTCACAAATCCATTTACCAAATCAATTTCAGATCCATCTACAAAATATTTATAAATTCCAATTATAAATCTATTTCTTTATTTTAAAAATGTCACTTTTATAAATCTTTTGTATAAACTGTTCAAAAATACCAAATCAAAGTATATCTCAAAACTTATATCTTATAACATCAAAAATCATACTTTTATTTGTTTAAAAACAAATCCATTCATTTTAATAATTTAAAAATTATTAAAGCATATATACTTCTCAAAAATACTTTGAAAATCATTTCAATTCAAAATAACTGTTTAATAGTATTTCAAAATACTAAAAATATGGCCCAATGCTACCGTACCAATAAATAAGCAAAACAAATCCATGTTATCGAATATGGCATCCATCACATCATATATCAAAATATATGGAAAGTAAATCAACAATTGTGAGGAATCCTGTTGGATCCCTCCAACCTATCCCCTTGCATCAAATACATCATATAATCAAATAATATAAAAAGTAAAATCAACAGTGTGAGGAATCCCATTGGATCTCATCAACCTGTCCCCATGCATCACAAATGGCATATAATCAAATAATATAAAAATCAACCACTTCGAGGCGGGATTCGTATACAAAGGGTCATCCACTCTTACAACTGAACGTAATATGGTCTCATCCGCTCCAATAGACGGGAATATATCCAAACAAACTAATAAATATAGTATATCATTAAAACAAGCAACAATCAGCATAAATAAAATTATTTCCCATTTATATAAAAATATAAGTAGGCCATAGAGGTGAGTTAACTCGCAAAAATTCCAAAACACGCCAAAGCGCTTCGGTTTGGATTAAAATTATACGGTCGTTCAATTTAACCCAAAATTCCTACTAGCCCTCGAATCCGTCCAATCCAACTCCATAACGCAGTGCTCGCTTATACGAACATAATGGAATTTGTCGCGCTGGATTTGGACCTCGTGCGGGAAAGTTATGAATTTATTAACATACGATATAATTAAATTAAATAATTAACTAAAGTTAAATTAAATTTAAACTTAACCTTTCTCTTCCCATTATCATTCACGCATATTTCTAGGCGTACGCCATTTCTTTTCTTTATTATTTGGTTTGATCGCACGCGAACCCAGCCGATGTCGACCATGCCGTTCGCAACCGCCGTGCCACCCTCGCCTGTAGCCCTCACCACGCCCCCCACCATGCTTGTGCGTGCACGTACGCACGCGAATCAAGACCAGCGAACCCAAAAACACTGCTCGAACGCGAGCCAATTGCTGCTGCCTCGGCTCGTCGATCGACGATCCAACGTTAAATATGCTCGTATCGTCGCTCTCTACGTTTCCCTAGTTGAAATCGAAGGCTAATTCGGCCCCTAGAGGCATCGATGAACTAAGGGCGTTGATTTTTAGGTTTTTAATGGCGGCTGAAGAAAATTAGAAGCTAGAGTTTGCAAACGAAGGAAGGTTAAGGGCCCTTAGATAGAGAATTTCCAAAGCACTATTCATCCGTGAAAATTTCAAACTCCAAACGAAGCGTGCTGCCTGACGTTCTATATGTTATAACCCTATTCCGAACACAATGGAATATATATCAGGAGCCAATTCCATCATATTCAAAAGATAGCTTTTCAAAATCAAATTATTTAAAATTAAAATTTCTTTAATTAATTTCTACTCATTTCGAACTCGCACGACAAAACGATACGTCCAATCGTTACAAAATTGGACAGCATATAATAATTCACTATTACGGATCAGATGAAACAGGTTTCGTCGAAATCCAAGACAGTGCCCTAAGAAGCTATTTTTACACGTTAATTAAAACGAGCAATTTTCAAAATTAGTTAAATTACTTTTAAATGGAAATTAAAAGTTTACTATCTTCCTTCTTATTCAAATAGAATTTAATTAAACTTTCTAAATCATTTTCATTCACATTAAATTCAACATTCAATTATTTAAACAATTCCATATATTAAATTTAACAATTTAATTATCAAATACATCGTTATTTTTGAAATATATGTTACTTAACTTATAAAATTAATCTTTCCATATTTAAAATGAATTAAATATTCCAAATTCGAATGATTGAAATTCTGGGTCGTTACAAGAATTTTCATGGTATTCGATCCAAGAGGAATATTATGTATAAGCTCCTCTGGGTCAATTGAAAGAACTCTTCCTTCAACAGCTATTACATCCATCCCAGTCCTGTCCAATAAATTACATTTGTTGCATGTTTTCTCATACTTGTACTACAATTAGTAAAAAAAAAATATGTTCTATACTGAATTAGGACTCAAAATTCAACATATATCATAATAATAATATAAGTATTTTTTATCACCTGAGATTCACTCTCAACTTTACATCTTCCATTAACCCGATAAAGTTATCATGACAAAGAAAATTCCAATAGAAAGTGATTTCAACCAAGAAAAAGAGGAATAATTACCACTATCTTTAATTACATTTTTATTTGAACATGGGCCGTGTTTAAACACAAAATCCTATGTTTAAACATATCAGCCACAACTATGTTTAAAAACGGTAGCTAAACATAGTTGCTGCCATGTTTAAACGTAGTCCGTTTAAATACAGTGTATTTAAACAAGGTGTATTTAAACACAGGTTGATGTGTCCCAGCATATGTTTAAAACATAGGCCGACGTGTTTGAACACAGAGCACTACACAACTTTGTAGTAGGTTGAAGTATTTAAACACAGTGCACTAGGCGATACTTACCCATTTGACAATTACATCTAAGGACATTGTTACGAAGCAAACTGAGATCCCAATAAAGCCATACTTGCCCATTTCATAGACTTGTGCTATCATATCGCACTAGGAAGTAAAAATAATTCCAACAGGGTGATAATTTAGTAATTACATGTAAATTGACTACCGTACAAATAGACGACCAAGACCCTAGAAATATTTCATTTTTTGGTTGCTTTCATTTTTAGTTTCATCTAATGTATGTAGTTTATCTTTCTAAAATTGTTTCGGTTAGGATTTGGGAAACATCATTTCTTGACATAAGTTTTCATTACCTTAGCTATACTTTATGTTAATGACTATAATACATATAGCATCGTTGGCTTCTTGAGAAGTAATCTAATTATGTATTCTCAAACACTATTTGCAGTTGGCACATAATACTTTGCAGGTCCAGGTATACTTTGGTTTATAGTTTTACTAAAATGTCATAAAAAAGCTCTTTGCTTTTTTACTATCTAACCTTTGCTACTTACGAATGTTTTAAAAGTTCAAATATGTTTTTGTATGCTACATTCTAATGTTTAAATATAATCATCCTTGTTTTAACTTATAAAGAAAGAATATTTTTTATGTAAATTTTGAAACTGATATTTATCTTACAAAATGTATGTTCAAAGTCATATAAGCTGAAAGTTGTAGAAACTATATGAAATGTAGCGTCAAGTCTTAGAGCATAATGTTCTCGCTCTTATCTCATCGCATACAAATACAGAATAGCAATCCTTGCTCAACTAGTAAATTAAAGAAAATATTAGCACATCCACTTTATACTATTTAAAATTAAGTAATTATTAGCGCATGAGAAGTTAACTTTTGAGTAGAGAAGGTTTGACTAGAGATAGTGGACGAAACTACGCAGATCGAATCTGGATTGAGACTATCACGATTATGATTACGAAGAAGGCTCTTCTTCTTTCTAGGCTTGAAGAAAAACACGATGAGGGCGACTAAAGGGAGGATAAAGGAGACAACATGGATTCTAAGGGGGTCAAATGAACGAGACAAATTTGGAAAAGGGAAGAGCCGGTTTACATGCGGAAGCCATTTTTTAGTTCAATATATTATCTAAAATTAACTAACCTTTAAATTTTAATGCAAATTAACTAAAGATAAAATTAAAATTTAATTAACGTTAAGTGAACTTTAAATTGATATTAAATTATAATTAGTTAAACTTTAAATTAGAACAAAAATTTAAATTAACTAATATTTAATCTAAAATTAAAATTAACTAAAATTAAAATTAATTAAAATTAAAATTAACTAAAATTAAAATTAAATTAACACTAACCAAATATTAAATTAAATTTAACTATGCTATAAGCCAAATTTAAAATTAAAGTTAGAATTATAATTGTTACTTCTTTTGTTGGAATTCGTGATGAATTTTCTACTAAATTTAAAAGTACTGACACATTTTCATAATTATTTTGATTAACCATTACCCATGTACATATAAACAACTTGAAAGTAAACCAAAAGTCACAATAAAAGGTTCAAAACATTAGATGTATAATTGCAAATTTTCGACCATCAACCATAAGCGGAAGAAGCGTATTTGACTAGTTTAACTTAAAATTTTAAAGTAGTTCTTGGCATAATAGATTATCAATGTTTTGAGATACATATTGATGGTATTAGCATAATAGTAGTAGAACATATATGCAAGAAATAAACTTACTTTTGGCAATTACTTGGCACAATTGTAATATATGGTTTAATATAATCATGTCAAGAACAAGTAAATACTTCAAATTAGAAATCATGCAAAACACAAAACTAACTTAATTATTCCAATCTGAATAATATAAGTGCCTACGGCTTAATGAATCTATTTTTAAACTTAGTACTTAGATAGTTGCACATAGTTGTATTACACGTCTTAGGTGGTATATAATATACCCTAAGTTGATATATGCCCAACGGTTTGAATCAAGTGCTACACGGGATTCGGACCTCTACTTCGTGGACCAAAGACAAAGTGCTTAACCATGGGATAGTGTTGTTGGACCCACTTAATGAATATTTACTACAATTCAATTTGTATTTAAGCATGCTTAGTTCAAATGCTTATGTTCCATTAAACAATCTCATTTGAACATCATAACACATGCCCGTGCTAGCAAAAAATGATGGTTCACCCCTAAATATTAGTAATCATAAACAAGCAATCAAATTTAAACATTTCAACTTCTTAAGCCTTTGCAAACACTAAGGTTAACATTATAAAAGAATGTTCAAGTTTTGAAACTAAACATTATAGCTAGTGTCACCATATGGGTTGCCAAAGTCAAGATTTTGTCTTTTGTTTACTTTTATTAATTTTTTTTAATATGAATGTTTCCTTTGCATGAATATTTTGTTACTTATATTTGTCCCATTTTACGAAAGATTCAACTTAATTGTACTAGTAATAGGAGATGTAGAACAAAAAAATTACCCTCCGACTTTGGAATGCACAAATAAAGAGTTATCATAACAAAGATCATAAATGAACATGATAAAAATATTTCCTAAAACAGAGGTAGAGAAAGAAAAGACATAAAAGGTTAAAAGTAATATTCTTTACCAATAAAATATAGATATACAAAAAAGAAAAGAAAAAAAAGCAATTAGCAACTAACAATCATTCGCTATGAATTGAAAAATATGCTAGTTACTGTATACCTTTAAGGGGTTTTGTCCTTCCTAGGTGGGTTTCATATTCAATCTAGGCTAATCTTGCAAACATGGCTATCAACTAACAAACATAAACAAGCCAATCGTTAATCGATATAATAATATAGTTTTCTTTTGGTGAATCCTAAACATATCAAATTGCTTACCGTATTAAACCTAAATTTTACAAAAGATTAGAAAACATTATTTAATTTCTAACCTATCATAAAAGTTTAACGATTAATTTCATTATATATAGGAACTAGAGCGCTTTGGTTGCTTTTAATTTGTGTGTCCTTGAGGTCAGCAGTGTCATTGGGATTGGATTAGAATAAACATGGCCAATGCGACATGACGGGGTCG
Source organism: Allium fistulosum (assembly GCA_030737815.1). Lineage (NCBI taxonomy): Eukaryota > Viridiplantae > Streptophyta > Magnoliopsida > Asparagales > Amaryllidaceae > Allium > Allium fistulosum. Next base: position 167,546,203 of record CM060906.1, on the reverse strand, counting down.
AAGTTGATGGATGATACAAAAACGATTTGATTGGAGGTGGTCGTAATTTTCAAATGCAAATGGGGAATTAGGTTGAAAGAAAATGTTAAAGTGGAAAATGTAGGAAGGATACCAATTTGGTAAGCAGGGGAATGTTTAGGAAGTAGTTCAACAAAACTATTTTATAAATTTAATTTGATATATGAAAATAAAATATTGTATTGAAATGATGTGATTAATGATGTTAAAAATCTTTTTTCTTATAGTTCTCGCATGGTACAAATACATAATATTTGCAGTTTAAAATACACATTTTCGTCGAAAAAATCGATAAGTTTTTTTCGTGAAACTTGTTTTTAGAATGGTTTTTTAGGTATTAAATTTTTAAATATGGGACGGGTCCTAATTTTCATTTTATAATATTCATAAAAACTCATCCATATTGGTATGAGCCTATAAAGCACACAATTGAAAGGAAAAACCTCAAATGTTAACGTATTGAAAATTGGTTATGTCCATTTGGTTCGAGTGTAAAATTTAAGCAAAAGTTTATAAAAGTCATATATTTATTATCATGGATAATTAAATCCAAGACTTAAATTTAGGTACTAACTATGTACTACCTAAGAGTTCTAGTACAACTATCTACTAGCACCTAAGTACCCAATTTCAAAAAAATAATTTATCAAAGTTATAAGTTGATAAAGCCTTATCAATTTCTCTTGCCAAAATGATCAACAAAAAACATTTACTCTAATAACTCAAATAAAATTTCAAACAAAATCCAAGAAAAGGTGACAAAGGGTTACATAACTTTAATGACTTAGAGTCAAATTGTTACATATTAGGAGAAGAAATTATTTATTTCCTCAATCCAATCAAACCAAAATTAGTTTTATGAACTCTAATATTAGTTCATCAATCATAAGCCGAAGTAACTTACCAGTCAATGCATAAAAGTAATACCATTATAAATCCCAATATTAACCATTAAAATGAAACCTTGTTCATATATTCATTACTAGTCTTTTTAAACTATTGTCCAAACTTTTCTAAAGCACTCCAACAATGATATAAATTATAGAGAAGATAAAAACTTTACGCTCATGTAAATCAGGTTGAATTATTAGGATGCAATTTCGTTAAGGTATTAATCATTTCCATAAGATCCATATCCATCTTCTTTTTGCCAAAACTTGAGGTTTCAATATATCGTTTCAGTTGCACCTCAAGAGCATCACTTGTAATGAATCCATTCAAATTTTCTCCATAATCAACTTGAAGCCGCGGAGCATTATAAAACTCAGGTATTTTATTAGGTTGAAGAATATTGGTATGTGAGATTGATGATTGAGTTGCTTTTTCCTCAGGCAAGCTATTGATATAATTTTTTAAAAGAGTCCCTGACCTAGAGTATCTTGAAGCTCCATAGTGCTTTCTGTGAATCTTTCTTCGTTTGGTAGCATTCCAGTGGTTTTTGATTGAATGATCGGTTCGTCCTGGTAATAGTTTTGCAATTTTTGACCACTTGTTTCCCATTTCCATATGCGCTTTGATTAAAATTCTATCTTCTTCTTCGCTCCAAGCATCCTTCTTTATATTTGGCCTTAAATGATTGATCCATCTTTCCCTGCATTGTTTTGCAATTTTTCCTTTGAAAAATTGTTCTATGTAAGACCATTTTTCGTACCCATGCTGCTCCACTAACCTTGTTAACAGTTTATCTTCTTCAGGTGTCCATACCCCTCTCACAAAGTGTGATTTCTTTTTGTTTCCACCTTCATCTTTTCTACCTATAAAACATTTGATATTTGCATTAACATGTTGATTACATAACATTCTATTGCAAGTTGAAAGTTTGCTATAATCAGAAACTTTGCTTGTAAAACTAGTTAAAAATGTAAAAATACCGTTTGGAAGCAATAAAGAAGAATTCTCCAAAATATTTTGTGTAGTCTCTGAAGCATGAAACTGATTAATGTTACTATCACTATCAAAAATTGAAAATTCGGCAGCACGTGACTGTAATATATTTCCATTGCTGTTGTTGGTTTCGGGTTGAAGGATAATATCATCCAGGCTTGGAAGCTGGTAAGTACTTTTGGGTACGTGTTGATCTTCACAATTTTCGAATAGGGTCTGAAGATCTTGAAATACAATAGAATCGCCATAAAATTGAAAAAGTGGGGAGTCAAAATCCATATCTATTTTCAATTTAGAATGACAATGAGTTTTCAGAAAAAGGAGTAGTTCATTGCTTAATATAACAAGTGTATAACATAAAATTAATGTGATTTATATTGTAGTATTAATGAACATTAATTTAATATTGGTTAAAGAGATTAAATAACTTATTTACACCATATAATGTCGATCAAAGAGATTAAATGAAAAACTTACTTTATAAAAACACTTTGTAACGTACATTAACTAAATAGCTTGTTAGAAGTATTAATGTGAGTTTCAACTCTCTATTGAATATTGGCAACCTTTTTTTATAAAATAGTTAAAACTTTCATTAAGAAATACTTTATAACATGCATTTAGTAGAGAATAAATGAAAAAATTAAGTTGTGTTTATACCATCATTGAATAACTATAGAACCATCAGATCAAACGCTTTAGTTAATCGAAATATTTACTAATTTGTTGTTAAAGTAATTATATTATCTTAAAAATACTTTATGACATGTATTTTGCAGACAATAAATTGAAAAAAAATTAAGTTTGATATATATTATCATTGAATTGTAATGACCCACCTTTTTGGATGGTTTAAATCGATAATAAACCACACATATCATCTCAAACCATTCAAAAGGGAGGATTGTTAATGGGATAAATAAGAAAATAAGAGAAAAGAAGGAAAAACAAAATACAGAATCTCACAGCAGAATGACAAAATATAATAATCAAATAAACAGTTCATGAAGCTGTTTAACAAATAACATTTGATTACACTTTTACAATATATCAGAGTTATACATACAACAGGAATAATGATAAAACAAGGCGGTGGAAAAACTCAGGCTGACCCGAGCATAATGAAAAACAATACACTCGAGTCAAAACTAAAAAAATTCCTATGTAAGTCAAATCAATCTCAAATAAAATGTGAGTGCAATGGCTTCAGAGATGTTACGGGATTTTCCATCTCCTATCAAGTGTACAACGTGAATATAATCATTTAAGAGATTTCAAATAATTCGAAGTACTAATTTTAATCACTTTAATTAAAATAAATCCGAAGTTTAAATTAAAATTTAAACCTTTCAAATAATTCAATTCCAATACATAATACAAATTCAAGAAATTGTATGGGCATACATCATTTCAACCCATAATTTAAATGTCTTAGTAATCCAATTCTTAAATGATTTAGATGACCATTTAAATGACGTTGATAATATACACGGTGATAACAGGGACATATTAAAATAAATAAACAACCATACATCCAACATATCAATCAATAAGCAACCATTTCAGACAACATCCAAATCAACCAATATATTACAACAATTAATAGTTATCAATATAGAGGTTTTAACAATCGATTAAATCCCAATACAAAATTAAATGTCAATTTAATTAATGCAAATTCAGATTCAATATCAATTTAAACCAACAAACATCAATAATTTTTTTTATACGTCTCATTATAAATTTTATTTAACTTGCAATGGAAATTTTAGTATTATGTGAGTGGGTTAAATCACTCACCCTTTTAGCTTTCCTTCCTCTAATTAGGTTCGGATCCGCCACTACTTTCTTTCTTTTAACTTAGATTTTTTTTTCTTTTTTATATTTGAAGGTTTTGGAGGAGACAGAGAAGTTTGTATAATCTAAATTTGAAGGAGAAATTTTGAAAAGGCGAAGAAGAAGAAAAAATAATAATGTAGATTTGAAGAAATTTTTGTTTGGAAAAAATAAGAACATGAAGAAGAAGGAGGGAGGAAAAAGGGAGGTGAAGAAAGGTTAAACAAAAATTAAATATATAATATAAAATCAAACTCAGGTTTGAAAAAATGTAGCTTCAGAGAAAAGAAGAAGGAACAACCGAAAATAAAGAAAGAAACAAAAATGAGAAAAGAAATATGGTAGGTATTAAATAAAGAATGAAAGATACACATTTGAATTTTAAAAGACATGTTTACAAAGCAAGCAAAAATTTGGTATAAAATTTCATAACATGTGCTAGCTCAATTAATTTCATTAACAGGAAACGTTACAAGGCAAAGTTCACGTGTAAATAAATGAAACTTACAGGAAAACCAAAAGAGGCATGTATTAATAAAAGAAGTAATAGAAATAAATAAAAGAAAGGGGTGGTTGAAATTTGAAAAGATAAATAAATGAAAAGATTAATGAACGTGAATAGTGGAATATGAAATTCTAACATATTTAAGACTATTCATTACACAAAGGAAATATAGAGCATTTAATTCAGTTTAGACCGACGTTCAATTTATGGCAAGAAGTGAAAGAACAAATGAAATGAAATATGCAAAAGAGAGAGGTCAACGAAAACGTGAGATGGTGGAAGAATAAAGTAAGGTAATAAATTAATGAGAATGGAAGAATTAGTGTACTACAAACAACTTTTGAAATTTAATTTTAAAACGTATATTCCCTTCAATACATTTCATTAACTCCAAATATACACATAAATATATATTAATTTAACCAAATTTTTTCTCACACAATTAATAATATTGAACACACCAATTAACTTAATATTTCTCATTAAAATACTTATTATATTTTTAACACAAAATGTAAGTTACTACTTAATTACAATTCCCTTCTCCTTCTTATTAATGGAAAGATTTTAATTGCTATTAATTTCAATAATTAAATTTCAAAACATACGCCGAGAAGATGGTTAATCCAATTGTTTTCCTTTAAATTGTAATTCAAACATATCTATTAACATTATTGGTTACAAACATGAGTTAGAAATTTACTTACAAATAATTAATTTGGATGTTCATACTAAAAATGGAAAAAAAAGAAGGAAAAAACTTCAGTAAAGCACTTGAAAGGAGCAAAAGAACAAATGAGAAACAAATAAAACGAATGCGGAAATTATTAATTATAAATAAATCAAATGAAGCAACTATTAATTAATAAGAAACGAATGAGTAATCTAACAATTAAGTGGATGCTCAAATGAAACCTACACAAAGAACTTGAAAATGAAAAGAAAGAGAACGTGGATGTGATAATAAATGTAAAGTAAATGAAGGGACCACTTATATACTGTAAACAAACCTTTGGGATCCAAATTCCAAAACTTCCACCTATAAATTCATTTCAACAAACCCAAATATACACATATTTATCATTTACTTCTCTATTAAAACATTCGTTTTAAGTTAATATATGTCCAAACTCCATTAACACAATCAATCAATCAACCAATCAATCTATTCATTTATTTATATATGTTACTCAAACTAATTTTATTAAGTAATAAATATATATCTATCTATGCATTATAAAATGATTTACTTTTTTTTTACTGTAACGGTCACATTAATGCAACAAATTTAAAAGTTTAACCATATATGAAATGGAAAAATAAATATATGTGAACATGTGTAATTAATGTACAATTGTTAATAAAAGATAATTTCTAATTCATTTAACAACACTTATACAACCATGAACCCACTGATATATTTTAAAATTTGAATACTAATAAGTGTGTTTATATGTATATTATTCTAAAATCCAATTTTTCTTCCAAAACCATACTTATTCAAAATGAAATTTTTATTTTTATACGTTTCAAAACATGCAATTATCTAAATTAAAATGTTCATTCCATATTAACACAAAATGCAAGTTCCTATATTAACTCATTCATTACAGTTTCATTTATGTTTCCTTTTAATTGAAACATTTCAATTAATCTAATTCCAATTCATTTCATCACTAATTTCAAACAAATTCTAATTATAAAACATTGTTTTCTTTTCATTTATACCACTTCAAACATGTTTTATAAAATTTCATATAAAACAAAATTTACACACTATTTACAAAGTAAATGTTTTACCTTAGTGAAAATCAACTTCTCTTAGATGCATTTAAAATAACAACTTATGTTATTCTTTCATTAAAACATTCACTCCATCCTTTATTCAAATTCAACATTTGTTATTCCGGTTAGAGACGAACATACAATTTCACCGTTTATTACAACATTTGGTTTATTTACTTATTTGCAATTTATAACCAAATTTAACTTTACAATCATTTTAATGAATTGAAATTGCATTAAAATAGTTGTCAATTGCCTTAAATTAAGATTACTAACATTACATTATAGTTATTTCTCTCATTATTAAATATTAAATTTTTAATTTTTTAGAATATTAAATTCCAAAACTTACTAACTAATAAATTTAATTATCGGAAATTTATGGGTCGTTACATTCTCCCCCACTCAAAACTTTTCGTCATCGAAAAGAAAAAGAAGGAGTTTAGCAATTAATATATCTTATTCAAAGCATTAAATTTATAAACAGTTAATTTACATAATTAAATATTGAAATAAAATATATCAATTAATAACCAATTAAATCCTTCATATTCAAGTTAATAAAAGTTTGAAAATATCTTTACTTTTATAAAAATTTCTAAGTCCAAAAATTCACGGAAAATTTCGGCGGAGTCTCCTTTGTACGGAGAGATCCAGGAGAAATAATAATATCAATAATAAACGTATATATATATATATATATCATATCTCAAAAATAAATATCCCAAACGAAAACAATAAAATATCGCAATAAAACCGTAATCCGAAAACGTACCTATTTGTTGGGAAAACAACTTTATTTATAAAACCAAAAGCAGTAACTATTTCTTCCATAAACCTGTATTTCAATTATATAATCCAAAATAGTGAGAATTATGTATTAGAGATATATTTAAGTTGTTTCAATTTGGAACAAAAGCAAATCAATATATATAAAACATAATCAAACAAACAATACAACCATTTATGCAACCAAAGAATCCATCATACATCCATAACAACCAAAACCAATGGTTTGTTTAGTTTAGAAACTTTTAATCATGCAAGGTGATAAATAAACTATAAGTGTACCATATGCTCAATAGCCTTAGATAATTACTTAATAGATTAGTCATACAACCTCAAACAACTAGAAGTATTCTTTCCCAAACTTCCCATTAGCCAAACAACAAGAATTTTAAATTTATTTAAGTTTATTCGATTGGTTTTTTTTTCATCATTTACCTTTCATTCATTTATTTATATAAAGATCAATCACTTACATAATTTGGTTTAATGAATCATTTCAAAAAATATTACTTACTACTGCCTTACTTAAGTTTATAACTTAATTCGGTTATTGAATAAAAATTTAAGTTTTTGGTATTCGCCCTTGAAGAGAAAATAAATATTTCAAAATATCTAAAAATTCAATTAAAACATTTAACCTCTTCACTTAGTAAAAATATAAGATATATTCAAAACATCCTCATAGCATTATACAAAGATTTTTCAAAAGTCAAACAATGTTAGAAATTTATATCAAAACATTATAATAAGCTTTAAAATAAAGTTCCTTAAATCCAATAATTTATTATACTCGTTATTTTTTAAATAAGTATAAACTCAAGATTATTAAACTGAAACTAATAGTATACTCAAATCTTACATTAAATTTCTAAATCAAAGTATAAAATTTCATATCTTCATAACTAATTTTACACACTTATTTTAAAATGAATATTCAAATCATGGAAAACATTTATTACGGTTTAATACAAAATTCAAATAGTAAATAAACTAATAAATTTACTATTATTACTTCGAAATCAAGTAAATATTTCAGACTATAATTCCAAAATAGAGATTCAAATTTATTTGTCAAGTATATTACTATAAATAAACTTCGCAAATCAATTTTTTTTTCATTTATATCATATCTTTAAATTATACATTCAAAGAAACTTATATAAATTTTACTTTAAATATTCATTTGAAAACTTCATTTGCAAATCAATCATCTTTAATACTTTAATACTTTACGGAAAAATTCATCTGTAAAATTTCTTGCTTCATCTGTAAATACCATTTAAATTTTTTAAATAACATCTTTATAAATATGTAAACTATTTGAAACAGTTATTTACATCATTACTTATATTTAAAAAGGAGTTATTGAAAACCTTAAATCCATTAGTTATAAATTTTATTAGTTTTAAATTTCAAAATACTTTTAAACATCATTTTTAATAAATCAATAATCATTAACTTTAAATATGTTTTATTGAATTAATAATTTCTCATGATATTTACAACACTAATAATTAACTAATAAACCATGTTGTATATAAATAAACAATATGTGAAACATTTTAAAGTAATTAGAAAAGAAAAAATGACTAACTAATAAATTTAATTATCGGAAATTTACGGGTCGTTACATAAATGACCTTAGAACTATCAATACAAACACATTAACTAGTCAAAATATTTACTAATTCATTTACAGAACATTAATTATGATTAAAATTAGATATAAACTCCAAAGATTGAATGTAAGAATGGTGCTTTCACTTACCTTAAGCAAGGTTGATGAGAAATATATTTCATCTTTAATATAATTGAAAAAGGTCTTTAATACAATTGAAACAATGACTCTTGGTACTAAAATTTCAGAGAGATTTAGAATTAGACATTTATTTCTTCATGATGAATATTGTTCTGTGTTTATATTAGTCTTCTAATAAAAAACTTATTCTTTTCTTTAAATATTCTTTCCTCTCCTCCAGTAACTTTTCATAATCTTTCTTAAATAAATCAACTTCCCTTCCACCGTTAAAATTTCAAACATCGCAATAGGGGATTAATGCTTTAAATCTTTCATATACATTATATACTCTTATTGTCTTCAACTTTCAATATTTTTTTACAAGGTAATCCTACACTTTAATTTTAAAATAGAAAATATACATTGAAAACCATTGGTTTTTTCATACTTAATTACTATTGCAAAGCTATTAACACCTAACCCTGAGCACGCTCTAGTGGTTTTGTGTATTATTTACTATAATCTTTATTTCAAATTAAAGAATTTTTGTTTGAGATATGCTTTTCCAGATTGGTCCATTGTTTTGAAAAATTATTATTATAAAACGTTGTTATAATTATAATATCAATATAGGATTTTGAGCTTAATTTATGTTCAATTTGAATTATTTTGTTGTTTAGAGTATGATTAATTAGAGTAGTTATAATATGTAATACTAAATTCAAATTTTGAACTACCATTTTTCCGATCTGTATGTACAAGCTTGATATGAGTCGTAACTTTTCATTACATCTCAATTTCTTCTTCCTTTTATTGGCGATCCTGCATAAAGGTCTATAATGTTAGTTCCTGGTTTGCTTGATACTGATTGAGTTAAGGGTATGCCCTATGTGTAATTATTTAATTTATTGTAAATTAATTAACTCTATAATCAATTCTTATTCATAATAAAGGTGTTTTTCTTTCTATTATATAACTGTTATAATGTGTTACAAATAATTAATATTTAAATAAAATATATTTAATAGAAAAATCATAAATGAAGTGTTTGAGATAGTAATTACAAATAGTTTAATCATGAGTATTGCGTCATAAATACAATAAACACATCATTTTCAATATTCCTATTCAAGATATCGAGACTGGATATCAACTCACCCATTGAGACTAGAATACGTAACGCTCTCCAAATACTGGGCAGTGTATTACTCTTGACTATTGAAGGCATCAGAGGATTACATACTGATAGTTATTAGACAACTGTAATGACCCTCATTTTTGTACATTTCTTGTTGATAATGAACCACATATGTCCAACCCAAATTGAACAAAAAGGTGGATTGTTAGGGGTAAAAAGAAATTTAAGACAGAACAAAATCTCACATGAATGGAATAATGTGACGCCCCACCTCTATACTCACACTGGCCAAGGACACTACAGAGTAATGTTGTCGACTAGCACGAAGAATAAGGCTGTTGAGGTGCGACCATCTGTGTAATTTATTTGTGCGAGTACCGATATGACAGATAGAAGGTCATGCATTTCATTTCAAGAGGAAATCTGACATATCAAATACAAACTCAAAGCTACTACACAATGGCTATGTGGCCTTCGGAAACAAATATAGAAATAAGCATAACACAAATCAGTCACAGATATTCATATCACAAAGGTGGAAATAGATATGAATATAACACATAGAAGTGTTCATCAAAGTAGTGGTCATACAAGATCATCTACATCACAAAAGAATAGATACAAGTGCTAGACAAAAGAATATGTATACATCAAGGAGTCTCTATCTCGAATGTAAAAAAACAAAAACTACTAAGCTAAAGTAGTTAGCCAAAAGTCAGAAGCTAGTCCCTGCTAGGAAGTCAAGTGGAAGCACCTGTAACACCTCGGTCTGACCCGAGTATTATTTAAGAAGAAAAATAATAAACGGATAAGTCTAGCTATAAATATCATATGAGATAAGAAAGGATAAATGATACCACAAAAATGTATGATAACAATAATGGCATACTGTGACAAGTATACATTCGATAACAATAAAAATCATACAATATCTCAAATCTCATCAAATATCCAAAAAGAATATCACATTCTTTAGCTTATTCACCAAACCCCAAATATTGACAAAACATATCAATGTAAATCGCAAAAATTGGTGAAATGCAAATTCTAGAAATCAATAATTAGAAATCCAGAAAACACAAAGAGGGAGGCCTATTGATGCAGCGCATACCTCGCAAACGAGCTTCCTTAAGTCGTGAGCAAATCCAGAATCGCGAAACCCTAGGTCGAGAACGAGCTTCCTTAAGTCGCAAGCAAATCCAGAACTTCCTTAATTCGCTCTAGCTTAGGCCGCGAACGAGTTTCTTATGTCGTGCTCCAGTAGGTCGAAGCCGCCCTAGGTCGCTGCCGTGCTTCTTGTGTCGTGTGCTCCTTATGTCGCTCCAGTTAGGTCGCGTGCTCCTTATGTCGCTCCAGTTAGGTCGCGAAGCTTCCTTATGTCGCCAAAGCCTTATGTCGCAAACTTTCTTTATGTCGCTGAATGGATGCCGAAGTTTTTTATATCGCTGATTGGATGCCGAAGTTTCTTATGTCGCATTGTTGATAAGTCGTTGGTGAACTTAAGTCGTTTGCGTTGTAATTGTTGTACCGCTTTTCTTAAGTCGTGTCGCATGTATGTTGTAATGTGTTGTTATGTCGCATATGTTAAGTCGAGTGTGTGTTGTAATTTCCTATAAATAGAGATGTGTTGTCATTTGTAAAAGTGGTTGATTTTTGAATAAAATTTGTTGAGAGCTTTGTGCCTCCTTTAAAATTGGAAGTTGAGTGCGATCTCCTTTCTCCAACTTCGGCTATTCGAGTGCGCTCGAATCAACGATTTTTGAAGCCGATTCACGGAATCTCGTGCGCGAGATCAACATCGAAGAATCGTAGATCTTCTAACGCGGTATCGTTCGCGATCAACGTGTTGAAGATAGCTAGAATTCGGTATCTCGAGAGATCAACGGATTTGGGCATTTGGGTATCATCAATTCATCAATTTATCTTGTTTCATCGATTCATTCTTCCACAATTCGTGATTGGATCCTCGATAGATTTGAACGCTGGTTCAGATCTACTCCCGTGCTGCGTCAGTTTGGTATCGGAGCAAGGAGACGAACCTTTCCAAGTTCGTTGGGTGTGAAGTTTCGAGATTTGAAGTTTTTGGAGTTCAAATTGAGTTGTTTGTTCAATTGTGTGTTCGTGAGACTTCAAACAAGTTGGGGAGTTTTGATTCGAGATTTTTTGGATCGAAGTGAAGTTTGTGTTTGAATTTGTTGAAGATTTGATCATACCTTCGAGACGTGTTAACCTTCATCATATTGTTGCAGATTTGTATGGGAGAGAAGATGCTGAACTGATGGGACAACGTATCGATGAAAGGTTCAATAAGGGTTTCGAGAGAGCAGAGAGAATGATGTCTGACATGAATCGGAATCAAAGGAGAGAACCATCCTTGTCGATAAATCGAGATCGTGGATTTCGAGACAATCACGATTATCAGAATGAAGAAAGAAGAGCTTATCGTGGTTACGAGCATGAGCCATATTGTGATTATGAAAGATTTCGAGTAGAGGAAAGAAGAAGTAGAGAGGACGTACATGGTCATAGAAGAGTCAATGTTCAGAATTGACATCGAAGCTCATCTAATTTTGAAGAAGATAGATATGGTGATAGTGTTCACTTTCGGTATCCAGGTCAAGGGCAAAATCGATATAATGTTGAAGGGAATGGTCATACACGGAAGTCAAGGATGGACACAGAAATTCCAGAATTCCGAGGTGGCCTACAAGCAGAGGGATTCTTTGATTGGTTATTAAAGGTTGAAAAGATTTTTGAACTCAACAACGTGCCTGAAGATCGTCAAGATAAGTTAGTTGTTACAAGATTGAGAGGAAGAGCTATGAATTGGTGGCAACAAACTAAATCAACCAGAGAGAGAATGGGAAAATCAAAAGTTGTCACGTGGGATAAGATGAAAAGGATGATGATGGAAAATTTCTTACCCTACAATTATCAAGCTCGTATGAACCAACAGTTACAGAAGTTGAGTCAAGGGAGTCGAGGAAAGGGTGTGGTTACAAGCCCCAGCAATAAGAATAAAGGTGTTAATTGCAGTATAAATGTTTCTAAGAGAATCAACGAACCAGTTGTACATGGAATCACTAAGACAAATGTTGATGACCGAATTAAGCGCTATCATTATCAGGAGTCTGACCATAGAAGTATTGAATGTACGGAGGCCAAGAAGAAAGCCTTAGTTGTAGAAGAATGTGAAAACGAGGATGTGGATGATTCTACTGAAAGCGAGCCGGAAAAGGAAGAGGAACCGACTAGTCCATTATCTTTCAGCGAAAGTGTTGAAGAAGCGGAAGGTAGTGCTGAATCATTGGTTAGGTATGAGGCAAGTGAAGAACTTATAACTCCTGAGGAGGTTAAACCAATGTTAGAAGAGTTTGAAGAGGTCGGTCCTACGGAATCGTTCGAAGAATTACCACCAAAGTTTGACAACGAAGATGAAGAGGTCGAGTTAGAGAACGATGAATGTAATTTGTTGATGGGATTTTATTCAACGTCAAAGTATGGGGATGTAGAAGTTGATTACTCTTCACCGCCAAAGATTGATGTCGATAGTATGGAAGAAGAAATTGTGTTCGGAGTTGAGTGAAATAACTTGATGATGGAGGATTCTTGCTTAACACCTGAGCTTATGGATGAGAGCCAGCCAAGTGTAAATTCCTTAGTTTCCAAAAAGCCCGAACAAAGTGAAAGTGAAACAGAAGAGAAGGCAGAATCAGATAGTTTATTATCTTTGAAAGAGTTTGTCAATAAAATGAAAGATAGTGATGAATTATCAATGTTGATTGAATCTGGAGAAGGTTCTGATTTTGAGAATCCTGAAGAGGTAGAAGTATTTGAAGAGTTTGAAGATGAGATTTCTAAGGAACTGCCTAAAGAAACTAGTCTTGTATTTTTGGAAGAGTCTGTTGAAAAGGTGAAAAATAGTAATGAGTTGTTTGTGTTGACCGGGCAAGGAACGAGTAAAGATCTTGAGGTTTTTGAGGAAGTTGGATCAGAATTCGATGAGTCTGAAGTCGAATATCCTGAGGAATTACCCGAAGAGTTACTGTAACGGTTTCGATTTTTCGACACTCGAAAGTCGACATTAATACGTCCACAGTATCAAATGCCACACAATCGAATGCCGGAAAACCGAACCATAAGGGTTAAAAAGAAGAGGTAGAAGAAGATAGAAGAAAAGAAAGAACAGAAAAACAAAAACAAAAACAATATCAGAATCTCACATTCGCAGCGGAACAATATATAATAGATAATCACTAGTCTTTTAAACAAAGAACTATATCAGTTTATACATACATCATCAGAGTTAATATACAACTCAATACAACAATGGACAGTTATATACACTTGTCCTCATATAGAATACATAGCGGAATAAATAAACAAGTACGGTAGTACGTCTCACCATCCAGCTCATCTCCAAAGCTCCAGAATATCCAAAATATCATGATAACATAACTCTAGGCTGCCCGTTTGGAAAATTTATGGGCACCCAGAGTTTAGAAAGGGAACAATAAACTCCAAGTCAGACATGGTGACTGGTGTGAGATCGTAAAACAGTTATTTTCACAAAGAAAATAAAACAAATTCGCAATGCTTTTGGAAAATGAAACTACCATAAGGCCTCCCGCCCCACACACAATGCAAACGCAGAATTGGAGGAGATTTCTCTTTATGATAGTCAAAAATGCTTACTACGAAAAATCACTTGATATTATTATTAATGTCTAGTGTGGAAAACATTTCGAAAGTATAATATCAATCTTAACCAACATACAACCATTATTGTATGCCTACTATAGCTACTATGTTCAATAGCAGGTTACCGCCACATTCCATAGTAGGTAATACAACTAAAACCGTACAGGACGCGTATTGTTTCTTTGGATTTCCAACAAATGGTCAGGCTAAGGAACTTCCTTACACCGAAATGGAAACGCCTCTGGAAAGACGCCCCGAGAACCTAACTGGATCTCTGCAAACACAAGGCCGACGCTACCTCATGCTTTAACCAAGCTGTAACTAGGTAACTAACACACGAGCTATGCCATTCCCCGGTCGTTACCGACCTTTATCCGAGGATCCTCAACCACAAAGCAACAACCACAAAGTATAATAAATTTGCAGCATCAACATAGGTAAAATATCTGGGCTCCATACCATGATATCACCTTTTATCCAGAAGGAAATGACATACCCTAGGGGTGCTACCCCTAAAAACCTTTGTCGCAACATTCCTGTTTCGACCATTACTGGGTTGTGAGGCTCGACGAAGTCTCGTCCACAAAGCTACGCTTTTTCACAAAGCCACGCTTTGATCAACAAATGATCAATAGCACTTCGTATGCCACATTACCAAATTGGGAATGTATCACTAGTAACCATCAACTACATAACCTCTGAGCTCGTACGTCTCAGAGAAGGGTGTTAAGCTAAGAGAATAAATTCTCCGCCACCAACAGAAATGTATTTGATAGAAACCAACTTTACATCTCAAAGTGTAACGTCAGACACACATCCATACAAGTCCGTTTCGGGATCGAACGCAACCGAAGGCATTTCCAAAGAAGCCCTTGCAATCCGTGTATTTACTAATCCCGTCCGGACTTCCCATCACAAGAAGAGTGATATAAATCTCCATACCGGAGCAACTCGGTGCAGAGACATTCGACAGGTTATCCTTTCATTTTTGAAAATACCCGGTCTTCACACCAGTCTTCAAATGTTATCCATTCATGACGTATCACTATTCGGAATGGGTTATATGACACAATGTCCTCTCCCGACTTAACCGAATAATGAGCGTTTGTTTTAAAAACAAATTAAGTGCCCTTTCGAAGGCAAATATTGATAGTCGGTTATTTAACTATCAACAACATATCACAACAATCATCAGATTTAAATAATTTTTCCCAAATTATTTATTTTCAAAATATCTTCACAAGATATATATTTTCCACACTTCACATTTGAAAACCAATTTCAAATCACATTTTCACACTTCATCACTTTGAAAACAAATTTCAAATCATATTCGCTCGCGGAATAAAATCCCCGATATTATTCATTTCCCTTTATTTTCTTTATAAATTCCCACTGTGAATTTAAATTTCCAAATATTTACTTTCAAACACCAAATCAATTTCAAATTGATTTCTAAGTTCTTTTCAAATACCAAATCATTTGCAAATCGATTTCTAAATTTATTTGAACACAAAATCCATTTTAATTCAACACCAAATAAATTTTTCATATCGATTTCCCAAAGATTTATTTTTCAAATACCAAATCAATTATCAATTGGATTTCAAACCAATTTATCACCTTTTAAAATAAATCCCTTTATCTCTTCCGAACCATCTAACATTCCATTTTTAAATAAATTTTCTAACTTTCGAATAATACTATTCAAAATCCATTTATAAAGATCTTTACCCATATTTTGGAAATAATTCGATAAGATTACAAAAATCAACTTTATACTTTAAAATTCCTTCTTTTAAATTCACCCAATTCTTTCAGAAAGAATTCACTTAAAATTTCCAACTTTAATTTCAAAAATCCAATTTATTTATTTCTGGTATCCAACGATACCAAAAACACATTCGGCTAAATTATAGCCTTCCACAAATTCAATCATAGATATAATCATCCACAGATTATAAATAAACAATCACACAGCATATGAAACAAATTAATACAACATATGAAACAAATTCATAAAATTTGAGGAATCCAGTTGGATCCCTCCAACCAGTTTCCCCGCATCCACAGATGTTAGCACAATACCAATTCCACTTTATGGTGGAATATCACGGTATATGGGATTTATAAAATATCATCCGCTATTATGCAGCGCAATAGGGTCTCATCCGCTATATAATGCGGGAAATTCAATCACCAATATATACATATTCCAATATATATTGCTATATATTACTATATATATACTATCACCCAAACAGTCAATCAACACAATCAATAATTTTAAATATAACTATTTAAAATTAAACAAAACCCTTTGTTTGAGTGAGAAGATCTCACCTTTGCCTTTTAATTCGCAGTCCATTTTCATTTTTCGTCTTGATTCCTTTGCAATTTTAACCTTGTATAAACAATTTATACAATTTATTAATATTCGAATTAAATCGAACAACTCAATTTCTAACTTGATAAGTTTCAATTATACAATGATTTTAATTTTAAAATTGAAATTTGACTTTTAAACTAATTTCTTTTAACAAAATATTTTCTTTGAAATAGATTTATTTTTAACTGATAATTTTCCCTTTCAACTTGTATATGTAAATATTCAAAACAGAAGTATTTTTATGCTTTACTGTAAAACTAAAATTTCATTTCTATATAATTTCAAACATTTAAAATTTTCCATTTTCAAATCTTATATATATATATATATTTTTCTTTACTGTAAAAATCATAAACTGCACATTATTATATATATTTGTTTTCAATCTATACATACTGAATTAAATTACAGATAAAATGTATATACCTTTCCTGTACGAAACCCTAGGCCAGCTCGAACGAGTACTGCTACACGCGAAGTTCACCGCGACCCAAATCGTGACGCCGCCGATCCCTGAACCATCGCGAAGTCGAGATTGCCGCCGCGACCACCTGACACTTCGATCGAATCCCCATGCCTCGTTCGACAATCGCTGTCGAACCATCCATGCGCGCGCCCAATCGCCTCGCCCACCATCATGAACTTTCGACCTGACCTGCCATAGTTCGACGATGTCGTCGCCTTACCTGCCGCCGCTTCGCGTTCGAGCCTCGAGCTCACGTCGCCTCTAAACGACTTCGATTTTTAAATCAAACGAGGATCGATTTAATTTTAGAGGGAAAGGAAGGAATGAGTTCGAATTTTTTTTCTTTGAAAATGAAGAAGAGATTGACCATTGTTTTTTTGAACGAGAGCGTTTCGTTCGTTTTTTTTAATTTTTTAATTTTTTTGAGTGAAAAGGCTTCGGCCATGATTATTTTCTTTTCGAACGAAGATAGTTTTCGTTCTGCTTGCGTGATAGAAGAAAACAAAGGGGACAAGATGGAACATTAGCGTGCAAAACTCAATTTGCTACAGTAATTCGAAAAGTTCAGATGTGATGGAAATTCAGCTGAAGCTGACTGATATAAATAAATATAGGTATTAAATTCAAATCGTCTCGAAATTCGCAACTCAAAATATCGACTTCCAATCGAGGCGTGCCGCCAGGCGTTTATAATGTTATATGCCTATTCCGAACGCAATGGAAAAGGTTTCGAGTCCAAATTCGATCATATGGAGAAGATAGCTTTTTGGACCAGTTATAATATTAAATTTCGATTTAATTTCAGCGCGTTTGCTTATCGTACGGCCAAACGATCACTCCAAACATTACAAAAATTGAAATCCGATAATAATACAATATTACAAATCCAATGAAACTGGTTTCGTCAAATTCCGAGACTGTGCCCCGAAACGCTATTTTTAAATATCGATTTAAACGATAAATTCCAAAACCGAACAAAAAAGTTTCAAATTCAATTTTGAAGCTTTTATTATCTTCAGTATAATCAATATGAATTTTCTAAGCCTTGAAAATATTTTTAATCAGCTTAAAACTAAAAATTCAAATTTTTTTACCCAGATTTATCAATTAAATTCAATAATTAAATTATCAAATTCATTCAAATATTTGAATTTCAAATCAAACCAACTTCCAGATATTTAAAATCAATTAAATATCATGATTTCAAATGCCAAAAATTCAAGGTCGTTACAATCTTCCCCCCTTAAAAGAATTTTGTCCCGAAATTACAAGTTAAGAAGAATGATCCAATTCCCGTTTATCATTTTCCCAAAACAAAACAGTTTTATCAAATTCTCAAACCAATTTTTTTATTAAAGATTCGTTATCACTTTAACTAACTTTCCACAATCAACCATAAGTTCCCAATAATATGGTTTTCTTAACAATTCAAATTTAAATTCAAATTCAACTTTTGAATTCAAAATTTTCTCAAAAATTTTCTAACTCTCTAAATTTCCGAGAAATTTCGCCAGCGTCTCCTTTGCGCGGCTAGCTCGGTACAACTACAAAATGTCCTCACGGACTCCCAAATTCCAAAAGAAAACAAAATGCCAAGTGGCAAAATTAGAATCCCAATCAAATTTCATACTGAAATTCAAATACATACCTCTTATTGAGAAATTCAAATTCACCTTCGAAATCTAAATCCAATTCCATTTTCCTATAGCCTTTACAATCCCTGTATACTTTACTTCACAACAATGTCCAAATTTACTTATTGGATTCCAAATACCCATTTACTTAAGAATTTCATTCATTATTTCTCAAGTTCAATATAAGTATTTACACATTTCTTATATTTATTTTCACTTCACAAACAAAGTTATATATTCATTTCCATTCAACTTTGCATTTTCAATTCCATTTGAATTAAATTTACAATTTCAATTCAATTTGAATTCATTTTATCTTCAGAAGCCAAAAATTCACTTAGTGAAAACTCGATATTCACCTTTTCCAAAACTTTTAACTTCAACCAAAACAATGGTTTTCATTTTCTAGTTCAATTCCTACGTTTCATTACAATTTGAAAATCAATTTTCCGTTAACAAAATTTTCCAAATTTTCAAAACAATTTCTAACTCCCAAAATTTTCAGAAAATTTTGGCGGAGTCTCCTTTGTACGGAGGAGCTTTTGCAATTTGACAAAAGATATGAATATGTACATCGACCCACATGGTCGGAAAAGCAAAAACAGTTCATATTTCCTATTTTGTATTGCGTAGGCGTACCTTTTTAGCATTTTTAAGCAAAGCGGCTTATTATTAGCATTTTCGCAACCAAATGCAGCCAAACGGCTTCCAAAAACTTGTACTTACTCAATTTAAACATGTAAATGACATATATAGGAAATCTATTAGCATTTCATTCATTTTCAATAGCAAATACATAGATTTCATAAGCAATGCATTTAAAATAAATTCCATAAGCAATTTATATGGTTTCGATACAAATTAAATTTCTTACGACCAATTCACATACAATTTAATTTGCATTTCATATTCACATTCGGTTTATTTCATTAACCAAACAAATTTCATTCAAAACCATTTCATAATTTCCAGTTTAATCTTTGATTTGATTTTTCATTTATCAAATCCATTCCATCTACTAATTTAATTCAATTAGTATATTCACTTATCCAATTTAAATTTCAAATTTCCATATTCAATTCATCTCGAATTTATTTTATCATTATCAAGGAAATTTCAATTTATTTTTACTACTTACTTGAATTTATATGCAAATTCAAACCATTTCAAAATTTAGCTCACAACCCAACTTTAATTTAACCAATTCCACTTCCAATTCATTATTTCATGAATTTAATAAATTATCAAGTTAGTTTACTTGAATTCAATCCACTTTATTTTACCTAAATTTGGATTTTTCTTCAACTTGATTCAAATCAAATCTCATTTCATTTTTCAATTCCAATTCATTTATTTACAAATGTAGCTTCATTTGTTCATTCACAATTTCATTCCTTTAATAAATCTTATTCTCAAATACTTTCCTGGAATTCTATTTCCAATTATAAATCACATTTACAATTTATATTTACAAAATTTCATTTGTATATGAATTCATTTCCTTATACTTTCAATTCATATTTATAAATTTCATTTGTTAAATGAATTTATCTCCAAATCTTTGGTTATACCATATTTTTTTATTTAATTTCCATATAACAATGATAATAATTCAATATTATCTTTTCCTAACAATCAAGCATCCATATACAATAATATTTCACAGAAATGATTTCTTTTCTATACAAAAATAGTTTTGGGTAAAAATATTTCATTTACCCTATTTAAAACAATACTGTGTCGGTTTATCTTGTTTAAGAGTTTAGAAACCCCTATCGATTACAGTTGGCCAGACTGCACCGACCAGAATCTATAAATAATCAACCGATAAGTCAACACAATACAAAACAAATTTTTGTATTCACTAACAAATACGCGCTCATATCTATTTTTACACTCACACTCATTCTAGAGTACTACTGACTCTATCTCTAATGAGTAACACCCAACAGAGCCAAGGTTGTCGCTTAACCAACAACTCTGATACCACTTGTAATGGTTTCTATTTTTCGACGCTCGAAAGTCGACATTAATACGTCCACTGTATCAAATGCCGCGCAATCGAATGCTGGAAAACCGAACCATTAGGGTTAAAAAGAAGAGGTAGAAGAAGACAGAAGAAAAGAAAGAACAGAAAAACAGAAACAGAAACAATATCAGAATCTTACATTCGCAGTGGAACAATATATAATAGATAATCATTAGTCTTTTAAACAAAGAACTATATCAGTTTATACATACATCATCAGAGTTAATATACAACTCAATACAACAATGGACAGTTATATACACTTGTCCTCATACAGAATACACAGCGGAATAAATAAACAAGTACGGTAGTACGACTCGCCATCCAGCTCATCTCCAAAGCTCCAGAATATCCAAAATATCCTGATAACATAAATCTAGGCTGCCCGTGTGGAAAATTTATGGGCACCTAGAGTTTAGAACGGGAACAATAAACTCCGAGTCAGTCATGGTGACTGGTGTGAGATCGTAAAACAGTTATTTTCACAAAGAAAATAAAACAAATTCGCAATGCTTTTGGAAAATTAAACTACCATAAGGCCTCCCGCCACACACACAATGCAAACGCAGAATTGGAGGAGATTTCTCCTTATGATAGTCAAAAATGCTTACTACGAAAAATCACTTGATATTATTATTAATGTCTAGTGTGGAAAACATTTCGAAAGTATAATATCAATCTTAGCCAACATACAACCATTATTGTATGCCTACTATAGCTACTATGTTCAATAGCAGGTTACCGCCACATTCCATAGCAGGTAATACAACTAAAACTGTACAGGGCGCGTATTGTTTCTTTGGATTTCCAACAAATGGTCAGGCTAAGGAACTTCCTTACACCGAAATGGAAACGCCTCTGGAAAGACGCCCCGAGAACCTAACCGGATCTTTGCAAACACAAAGTCGAATGTAACAGCTGCGATTTTTCATACACGAAAAATCGAACCATTTGAGTTAAGAAGAAGAGGTAGAAGAAGAAAATAGAAAACAACAACATCAGATTCTCACATCGCAGCGGAATAAAATATAATATATACTAACAGGTCTTTACACAAATTAAAACTATATCTGTTTTATACAATCCATCATCAGAGTACACATAACACACAACTGGATAATAATCATGTCATGTCCTCAATACAACTGAATGTACAACAATCTGCACAGCGGAATATACATACACAAATACGGAAGATACGTGTAATATCCCGGAAATTTTAACAATATCAATTTAATAATCTGTTAAATAATTAAATTGATATTGATGATCTTTGATAATAAAATTTGAATTTAATTTAATAATCTGATTAAATTAGTATTAATTGATGATTTTATCTTTTAAAAGTTAATAAGATATTTTCTATTTGAATATTTTTTTTTTTGTATATATTGTAAATAGAAAGCTTTGGAAAAATTGGGAATTTAGATTTAATTTAATATGACTTTTCAAAGATATTTAAATAAGTAATTTTATAGTTTTAAAATACTTTAAGTAAATATTTAATTGTTTAAGAGATATTTTAACTTAAGTTTAAATAAATAAGATTTACAAAATTGGTTTGTTTTATTTCTTTTAAATATTTCTTGATAATATAATCTCTTGTTTAAATTATAAAATATGTTAATTTCAAATAATAAGTATAATGTATTATTTTTAATATGTATGAATTTTAATGCTAAATGGAATTGTTATTAATAAGTAGTTATATAAGTATATAAATATATATAACTTAACTTTTAAATTGAATCTTAGGATTTAATTTTATTTAAACTTGAATTTAAAGTTTTGAAATTCAAAAGAATATATATTTAAATTGTTTTGGATTTTATAATATTTGTATAAACTTTTATTTATAAAATATAATTAGTTTTTGGTTTCTCTTTAAAAAGGTATATATATATAGATAAGTGATTAAATAAATAAGAAAAGGGCTTTTTAATTACTTTTAAAATAAATAGAATTATGAATAAATACTTAAAAGACAAATGTCATCATATTAAGCTTCATGTTAACATGTGTAATTTAAGTAACAAATCTTTGTGACAAGTGTCTTAATTAATTTCATTTTCTTTTATTTTATAAAATCAAAATTTACTTACATATATACATTTGCTTTTCTTCATTTCATTCTTTCTACTCTTCTTTTTAAAATCAAGAGAAACTCAAATCTTTCCCTAAAACTAAAATCTGATCAGTAACCTTTCTCTAAGCAAAAATCTGAAATCAATACTCAAAACTCCTCATAAAAACCACAATCTCAAATCAATTTCAAAGCTTGCATGTTTAATCTGAACATCTACAACTTAGTTTTCAAAATTCCAAAAGCATGCAAATCAATTTTCTTCAATCTATGAAGTATCCTCAAAATCAAAAACCTGTAAATCTTCTTCAACCAGAAATTTAATACCCTGTCTCATTTTCAATACCAAAACAAAGCCCTGCAACATTTTCTTTTCAAATCTGGAATCAATTCGAGAAGCCTGTCTGCATTCATTTTCAACCTGGAAGCAAGCATGCATGTAGTTTAAATAAGTAAAGCTCCTGCAACTCAAGTTTAAAAATCAAATTCAAGAAGCATTCAAGTCTAAAGTCCTCAAAAGCTAAAAAAAACTGCCTTTGTTTCAATGCATATCAAGTGAGTAACAGTTTTTATTTAAACTAATTTAAGTAAATATAGCTGCTTGATTTTTTTTCCTGTGATAATCATGTTTGGAGTGAATAAATGTGATGGAATTCTCTGTATTATGTTTGGTTTCGAATGCATGTTGGGTTTTGATATGTTCTTGCCTGTTCTAGAATGCCAGTTTTAAATCCTGATCAAAAATCAATGATTTCTTATTCGAATCCTTATTAAGGCTAAAGATTTAAACAAAGTTTGGGTATGTAACAAATTATAGTTTGAAATTTTATTTAATATAAAATAAAAACTGCTGTGTCTCTGTAAAAGAAAATATAACAGGACAAATATTTTGTAAGTGAAAAATCAAAAGTCCAGATTCATTGATCCAGGAGTATAAATTGATTACTTATACTAAAACTTGATTTTTAAAACATAAATCATAATTTATAGCTTAGTAATGAAGGTGCAGTTTTCTTTTTAGCTAAATATGAATTTTTGGGTAATACTGTTGATCTCGATGGTTTGGTATGTGGTATTCTTCAATAATGATAGAGGAATGAACGGTGATGGTAGGAAAATTATCTGGATGGTGTTTAATTCATGGAGGAGGTAGCAGTAGTGGATTCTTTGTTAGAACCCTAGTTTTAACTGGTCGTGATAATTTGATCACCACGTTTTCTTTGGTCGATCGAGTGCTTCAGGATTTTTAGAGAGAGAAGTTTGGTCATTGACGAGAACATGGCCGGAGTTGTAGAACCACTGGTGGTCGGGATTTCGAAGACGAGGCAGTTTCCAGGAATTGAAGGATGTTCCAGTTTTGGGTTCAGGTTTGGTTTTGATGCTCGATTGCGATTTCGATTGTTGATTGAAGGTTGGATGGTCGTAATAGGGTTTGTGGTTGATCGCCGATATGATGGAGTCATCGTCGATGGTCGGAGTTGATGAGGTTGACGGTGCACGTGCACGAGATCGTGAATATCTGGGTGAAGTCTGGGTTTAAAGCAGGGGAAGGCTACTCGAGTTTCTCGAGTTTTGTTCGTGTGAGACTCGAAGTATTTAGGATTCGACTCGGAGTGTTTTTGAGTGGTCTCGGGTAATTATGTGTTGCCAGGTTTTTAAAAGCCTGTCAGTTTAAATTTAAACTGAATTTAAATTATGAAGAAATATTAAGACAGGAATTGAAATCAAAGTTTTATTATTTGGAGTCAGGTTTAGTTTTGAATTTTAGATTGAGAAATAAATAAGTTTTATAAATTTAAATATGAATTTGTTTAGAACCTTTTAAACTTCTTTATTGAATAAGTATTTCTTTAACTTGTAAATAAAAGAGTTTTAGAAATGTTGTTTAAAACGTTGTTAAAGATAATTTGTTTTCATTTTAAATCTTTAAATTTAAAATGAAATTTGAAGATAAAATTTAAGTAAATTGATTTAAAATACTTTGTAAATGATAACTTGATTTTCAATAAGAACAAAGTTTATCTTAAAGTAATTAAAGATTTGTGTTCATTAAATTAATTAGGAAATTTAATGGATAATTAATTTATTTGATTAATTAATCATTTGGATTAATTAAATAGGTAATTAAAGGTTTAAACTAATTAATTAATAATTAAGATAAATTAATTAGGAATAATTAATTTGTAATTAAGAATTATAAATTAGAATATTAATTAATGATTAAGAATTAATTAATAAAATAATTAAATATTAATTAAGTTATGGTTAATACTTAATTAATTAAATAATTAGAGATTAATTAATTGGTTATTAAGATTTATTAATTTGAAATTAATAATAATCAATATAAGTTAATTATTTAAGAAAAGTAATTAAATAATTGTTAATGAAGGTCATTAACTATGGATTATTAAATAATTAATTTATGTAATTAATTTTAATAATTAATTAGATTAATTAATTTAAAGATAATCATTTGTGAAATTGTTTAAATGGAATTACTTAATGGAAGTAATTAAGAATTAATTACTTATTGTAATTAATTGAAGTTAATTTGATTAGTTAAGTTAATTAATTAAGTTTAGTTAATTTAGAATAATCAAGAGTTGATTTGATAAATAATTACTTAATGTAATTATTAAGGTAAGATTATTTAGGGAAGTTAATAATAAATAATTACTGGAAGTAATTAAGTGAATAATGATTTTATTAATGGAAGTAATTTGAGTTTAATTACTTGTGAATTAATCAAGGGATTAATTAAGAAATTAATTAAGGAATAATTAATTTAGTTAATGAAAGTAATTAAGGGTAGTTAATTACTGATTGAAGATTAATCAAGGTGATTAATAAATGTGTTTTAATTAAAGGTTAATTACTTAATGTAATTAATTTAATTTTAGTAATTAATAATCAATTTGTAATTAAGGATCATTAATTAATATAATTAATGATGTAATTAAGATTGATTAATTAAGTAATAATTAATAAATGAAGTGATTAATTAATGTAATTAATTAAGGATTAATGTAATTAATTATAGTTGTTTAATTTAATTAATTATAGTTAATTAATTAATGAAATAATTAAAGGTTAATTATTATAAGTGGTTAAGGTTAATTAATTTAAGTAATTAATTAAAGGATAAATTACTTGAATATAATTAAAAGGTAGTTAATCAAAGATGATTAATTGAAATGAATTATTAGAGGATAATTAATTAATTGATTGTAATTAATTAATGGTTAAGTAAGCAGGATTTATAGAATGAAGTAATTAATTTAATTTACTTTAAATTAATTAGAGACGTTATAAATCATTACTTATGAATGGGTGATAGTATTGAATACTTTGCATTGATTGATATCTCTGATGAGATATATGCTGTGTGATATGGATGTTAGTTGAATTGTGATGATAATATGGATTATCTGTTATATTGATAATGTTGATTATCTATTGTAATGTTGTGAATTATCTTTCTATGTGTATAAAGATAATGAATTAAATTGTTTTAACCTTTAAAACAACTTGGCCTTAAAAGATACGCTTTGGATTTCGATGAGACTGGGATCGGGTTTCCGTATACCGGATTTCCAGGTCTGGAGACCCGAATACCACATCGATCCAAATTAACGATAGGTCGTGAATCAAGTGAAGATGAAGATTCAGAGTGCAAGGGTTATTGTCGTTAACTCTGAGGGTGATTCCAAAACGAGTGTAACGAGATAATGCCTTCGGTTTCGTTCGAACCCGGAACGAACTTGTATGGATTGAATGCTTTCAGCACATCGTCAGGTGGACGATGAGCATTCTAAGATAGATGTGTTCTTTTTTAAAGGTAATCGTGACCTCAAGCCTCACAAACCGGGAATGGCTAAAACAGGGGAGGTGCAGCAAGGTTAGTGGGTAGCACCCAAGTAGGACAAGGTTACCTCTGTCTAGATGTCCCTTTCTATTTTCGACTTAGTGGTGCGGTTGCTGATCCCAACCGTGAGGTATCTTGTGCGGGAATTATCCAGTAAGGGATGTTCCGACCTTGTGTTGCAGGGGATTGGGAGTGATCCTCGGTACGGTGATCTAGGCCACGTACTGTGACGGGCGGTACCCCAGTAGCCCTGCCATTGTATGGAAACCCATTCTTCCTACGACACCCTACGGTTTTGATTGTATAACCCACTTTGTGGCTAGTATGCTGGAATTTAATAATGTAACAATTTCAGCTATTTCTTATTTACTTGAAAACCCTAGACCCTATTATAATACAATCGAATTTCCTATCAAATGTTTTGGTTAGCGTAAGGTAAAAACTTACCCATGTTTATTTGTGGGAAGTCTTACGTGATACCTTTTCTTTCAAAAGGTTTTGAAGTTAAACAAGTTTAACCTGTTACTCACACCAGACCCATGTCTGACCCAAGTTGTTTATTTCTGTTTTATAAACTCTTGGGTACTCAAATTTTTACGAGTAGCCAAGGGATTCAGGTTAGCCTTGACGAGTAATCTGGAGGAGCAATGGAGCAGGAGGCTTCAGCGTTGTAGATATAGATAGTAGTTTCCGCTGTGTTGATCTTTGTTTAGATCTTTGTTTTGTATTGAGATGTAATAACTAGACAGATGTTTATAACTGTCTAGTATATGTTGTGTAATCTGTGTAACTCTGATAGATGATGTATATGATACTATGTAATAGTTATGTGATATATTATATTTTATTCCGTTTCCGCTGTGAGTATTTGTGTTTGTTTTCTTTTCTCTTCTTTTCTTTTCTACTTCTCACCCCTTTCTTTCTTACTGTCGATGCGATTTTCCGGGAGTGGAAAGTCGGGTCATCACACGTGGTATCAGAGCATAGGTTGAGAGAATGCCTAAGCTTTTGGTTAATTGAATATCAGAGCATTAGGTTGAGTGAATACCTAAGCTCTGGAGTGGTGTCTATCGTGAGAGAGCGTATTTGTAATTTTTATATAACTATATATATATATATTCTACCTATTTGTTGGGTTACCCGTACAGGTTTTCCAATATAGGATATAAAGGTAGATAGGGTGGTGGTGTGTGAAACACGACTACCAATGGTTGGAGTTTGAATGTTGAGGTTGGAAGTGTATCTGTCGAGACTGTAGACCTAATACTGTCTCGAGTGAACTTTGCAATTGTGAGGATTTCATCGATCTCCGAAGGAAACTGTAATGGTTCGGAGTTTATCTTTGAAGTATGGATGCGTAGAGTTGGATCTGTCGATGAGGCAGAAGTGAGTGATGGTACCTTGATACCTCAGGTAATAGTAGCTGTATGATGAGATACAGTGACGATGGATGTTCCCGAAGATGTTTTCTTTGGAACAAGATTAAGGAAGTGTGTATGCTTTGGTATTGTGGCTGAGTTCAGCATGGTGTTTCTGTTTGGTTTGGAGTTCGAGTTTCTCGAAGATCTTTGGAATAGGAAGTCCTTGGCATCAGTGTCAGTGTCAGCAGTGCAGCTCGGAGTATTCTGTGATGGCAGGAAGTTTTCTGGATGAGCAGTTTTTCTGGAAGTGAAGTTCAGAAGCAGCAGAGTGGATCCATTTCTTCGATAAATTGGATAAATAAGTGTAAGCTGTTCTGATTGGTAAAGAGAGAACAGTCTGTTTGGAATTAAGCTGGGTTGATCGCAAAAGTGACTTGCGATTGTCTGAGTGTTCTCTTAGGTTGTCAGAATTTTTCTAGATGTCTTCAGAGAAGTCAGAAGTTTGTCCGCATCTGAAGGTTGAGTTTTCTTATCGACTGGATTCCAAGAGTGATACCGATGGTTCAGTCTAGTGGAAGGATGTTTCCTAGAGATGGAGTTGGTGAAACAACTCAAGTTTTGATGGAGTATCTGAGTTTTATTTATGGATCAGTGAATCTTATTTCTGGAATAAGTTGTCCAGTCTGTGTTTGTGTTCTACTTCAGATCAGAGTTGAGCAGCGAAAGCAGTTTGGAGTGTATCTCTAATAGGAGAAGTAAGTTTGGAATCTACTGATAGTTGTGAAGTAGAGTTGTGTTTTGGATCTCTTCTGTGTTCTGATTTGGATAAGTAATTGGTCTACTTGGTTGAATTGTCAATTTGGATGACTGGAATTCATTGTGTTTTACGTATCTCTGAGGGAGTACGTGTTTGATCTATCTCTGGTTTTAGAATCTGCAGTTTTGGGAAGTTTGGTAGTTGAGTCAGACTCGTCTGTAGTCTGATAGTCTGTTTAGTTCTGTAGATCTAGATGTGTAGGAGATCTATAGCTTAGTAGTATTGATAGTTTAGATTGTTTGTAGAGCGAGTATCCCGGTATATATATATACTTGGGGAAACTCGAGGTATTTTATCTAGAATTTAGTCTAGATAGTTAGAATTGTTTGATTGGATGATTTGGTTGCTATGGTTGTTAGCATATGGATGATAGTATATGCTTATGTTTTAAATTTAAATCTTTAATAAGATTATTAAATTACCTTTGTTTAAATTTCGGGGACGAAATT
This sequence comes from Allium fistulosum, assembly GCA_030737815.1. Taxonomy (NCBI): domain Eukaryota; kingdom Viridiplantae; phylum Streptophyta; class Magnoliopsida; order Asparagales; family Amaryllidaceae; genus Allium; species Allium fistulosum. The sequence goes on along the minus strand of CM060906.1, from coordinate 167,516,713 downwards.
ATTTTAAGGGGGGAGGAATGTAATATCCCAGAAATTTTAACAATATCAATTTAATAATCTGTTAAATAATTAAATTGATATTGATGATCTTTGATAATAAAATTTGAATTTAATTTAATAATCTGATTAAATTAGTATTAATTGATGATTTTATCTTTTAAAAGTTAATAAGATATTTTCTATTTGAATATATATATATATTTTTTTTTGTATATATTGTAAATAGAAAGCTTTGGAAAAATTGGGAATTTAGATTTAATTTAATATGACTTTTCAAAGATATTTAAATAAGTAATTTTATAGTTTTAAAATAATTTATGTAAATATTTAATTGTTTAAGAGATATTTTAACTTAAGTTTAAATAAATAAGATTTACAAAATTGGTTTGTTTTATTTCTTTTAAATATTTCTTGATAATATAATCTCTTGTTTAAATTATAAAATATGTTAATTTCAAATAATAAGTATAATGTATTATTTTTAATATGTATGAATTTTAATGCTAAATGGAATTGTTATTAATAAGTAGTTATATAAGTATATAAATATATATAACTTAACTTTTAAATTGAATCTTAGGATTTAATTTTATTTAAACTTGAATTTAAAGTTTTGAAATTCAAAAGAATATATATTTAAATTGTTTTGGATTTTATAATATTTGTATAAACTTTTATTTATAAAATATAATTAGTTTTTGGTTTCTCTTTAAAAAGGTATATATATATAGATAAGTGATTAAATAAATAAGAAAAGAGCTTTTTAATTACTTTTAAAATAAATAGAATTATGAATAAATACTTAAAAGACAAATGTCATCATATTAAGCTTCATGTTAACATGTGTAATTTAAGTAACAAATCTTTGTGACAAGTGTCTTAATTAATTTCATTTTCTTTTATTTTATAAAATCAAAATTTACTTACATATATACATTTGCTTTTCTTCATTTCATTCTTTCTACTCTTCTTTTTAAAATCAAGAGAAACTCAAATCTTTCCCTAAAACTAAAATCTGATCAGTAACCTTTCTCTAAGCAAAAATCTGAAATCAATACTCAAAACTCCTCATAAAAACCACAATCTCAAATCAATTTCAAAGCTTGCATGTTTAATCTGAACATCTACAACTTAGTTTTCAAAATTCCAAAAGCATGCAAATCATTTTTCTTCAATCTATGAAGTATCCTCAAAATCAAAAACCTGTAAATCTTCTTCAACCAGAAATTTAATACCCTGTCTCATTTTCAATACCAAAACAAAGCCCTGCAACATTTTCTTTTCAAATCTGGAATCAATTCGAGAAGCCTGTCTGCATTCATTTTCAACCTGGAAGCAAGCATGCATGTAGTTTAAATAAGTAAAGCTCCTGCAACTCAAGTTTAAAAATCAAATTCAAGAAGCATTCAAGTCTAAAGTCCTCAAAAGCTAAAAAAATACTGCCTCTGTTTCAATGCATATCAAGTGAGTAACAGTTTTTATTTAAACTAATTTAAGTAAATATAGCTGCTTGATTTTTTTTCCTGTGATAATCATGTTTGGAGTGAATAAATGTGATGGAATTCTCTGTATTATGTTTGGTTTCGAATGCATGTTGGGTTTTGATATGTTCTTGCCTGTTCTAGAATGCCAGTTTTAAATCCTGATCAAAAATCAATGATTTCTTGTTCGAATCCTTATTAAGGCTAAAGATTTAAACAAAGTTTGGGTATGTAACAAATTATAGTTTGAAATTTTATTTAATATAAAATAAAAACTGCTGTGTCTCTGTAAAAGAAAATATAACAGGACAAATATTTTGTAAGTGAAAAATCAAAAGTCCAGATTCATTGATCCAGGAGTATAAATTGATTACTTATACTAAAACTTGATTTTTAAAACATAAATCATAATTTATAGCTTAGTAATGAAGGTGCAATTTTGTTTTTAGCTAAATATGAATTTTTGGGTAATACTGTTGATCTCGATGGTTTGGTATGTGGTATTCTTCAATAATGATAGAGGAATGAACGGTGATGGTAGGAAAATTATCTGGAAGGTGTTTAATTCATGGAGGAGGTAGCAGTAGTGGATTCTTTGTTAGAACCCTAGTTTTAACTGGTCGTGATAATTTGATCACCACGTTTTCTTTGGTCGATCGAGTGCTTCAGGATTTTTAGAGAGAGAAGTTTGGTCATTGATGAGAACATGGCCGGAGTTGTAGAACCACTGGTGGTCGGGATTTCGAAGACGAGGCAGTTTCCAGGAATTGAAGGATGTTCCAGTTTTGGGTTCAGGTTTGGTTTTGATGCTCGATTGCGATTTCGATTGTTGATTGAAGGTTGGATGGTCGTAATAGGGTTTGTGGTTGATCGCCGATATGGTGGAGTCATCGTCGATGGTCGGAGTTGATGAGGTTGATGGTGCACGTGCACGAGATCGTGAATATCTGGGTGAAGTCTGGGTTTAAAGCAGGGGAAGGCTAATCGAGTTTCTCGAGTTTTGTTCGTGTGAGACTCGAAGTATTTAGGATTCGACTCGGAGTGTTTTTGAGTGGTCTCGGGTAATTATGTGTTGCCAGGTTTTTAAAATCCTGTCAGTTTAAATTTAAACTGAATTTAAATTATGAAGAAATATTAAGACAGGAATTGAAATCAAAGTTTTATTATTTGGAGTCAGGTTTAGTTTTGAATTTTAGATTGAGAAATAAATAAGTTTTATAAATTTAAATATGAATTTGTTTAGAACCTTTTAAACTTCTTTATTGAATAAGTATTTCTTTAACTTGTAAATAAAAGAGTTTTAGAAATGTTGTTTAAAACGTTGTTAAAGATAATTTGTTTTCATTTTAAATCTTTAAATTTAAAATGAAATTTGAAGATAAAATTTAAGTAAATTGATTTAAAATACTTTGTAAATGATAACTTGATTTTCAATAAGAACAAAGTTTATCTTAAAGTAATTAAAGATTTGTGTTCATTAAATTAATTAGGAAATTTAATGGATAATTAATTTATTTGATTAATTAATCATTTGGATTAATTAAATAGGTAATTAAAGGGTTAAACTAATTAATTAATAATTAAGATAAATTAATTAGGAATAATTAATTTGTAATTAAGAATTATAAATTAGAATATTAATTAATGATTAAGAATTAATTAATAAAATAATTAAATATCAATTAAGTTATGGTTAATACTTAATTAATTAAATAATTAGAGATTAATTAATTGGTTATTAAGATTTATTAATTTGAAATTAATAATAATTAATATAAGTTAATTATTTAAGAAAAGTAATTAAATAATTGTTAATGAAGGTCATTAACTATGGATTATTAAATAATTAATTTATGTAATTAATTTTAATAATTAATTAGATTACTTAATTTAAAGATAATCATTTGTGAAATTGTTTAAATGGAATTACTTAATGGAAGTAATTAAGAATTAATTACTTATTGTAATTAATTGAAGTTAATTTGATTAGTTAAGTTAATTAATTAAGTTTAGTTAATTTAGAATAATCAAGAGTTGATTTGATAAATAATTACTTAATGTAATTATTAAGGTAAGATTATTTAGGGAAGTTAATAATAAATAATTACTGGAAGTAATTAAGTGAATAATGATTTTATTAATGGAAGTAATTTGAGTTTAATTACTTGTGAATTACTCAAGGGATTAATTAAGAAATTAATTAAGGAATAATTAATTTAGTTAATGAAAGTAATTAAGGGTAGTTAATTACTGATTGAAGATTAATCAAGGTGATTAATAAATGTGTTTTAATTAAAGGTTAATTACTTAATGTAATTAATTTAATTTTAGTAATTAATAATCAATTTGTAATTAAGGATCATTAATTAATATAATTAATGATGTAATTAAGATTGATTAATTAAGTAATAATTAATAAATGAAGTGATTAATTAATGTAATTAATTAAGGATTAATGTAATTAATTATAGTTGTTTAATTTAATTAATTATAGTTAATTAATTAATGAAATAATTAAAGGTTAATTATTATAAGTGGTTAAGGTTAATTAATTTAAGTAATTAATTAAAGGATAAATTACTTGAATATAATTAAAAGGTAATTAATCAAAGATGATTAATTGAAATGAATTATTAGAGGATAATTAATTAATTGATTGTAATTAATTAATGGTTAAGTAAGCAGGATTTATAGAATGAAGTAATTAATTTAATTTACTTTAAATTAATTAGAGACGTTATAAATCATTACTTATGAATGGGTGATAGTATTGAATACTTTGCATTGATTGATATCTCTGATGAGATATATGCTGTGTGATATGGATGTTAGTTGAATTGTGATGATAATATGGATTATCTGTTATATTGATAATGTTGATTATCTATTGTAATGTTGTGAATTATCTTTCTATGTGTATAAAGATAATGAATTAAATTGTTTTAACCTTTAAAACAACTTGGCCTTAAAAGATACGCTTTGGATTTCGATGAGACCGGGATCGGGTTTCCGTATACCGGATTTCCAGGTCTGGAGACCCGAATACCACATCGATCCAAATTAACGATAGGTCGTGAATCAAGTGAAGATGAAGATTCAGAGTGCAAGGGTTATTGTCGTTAACTCTGAGGGTGATTCCAAAACGAGTGTAACGAGATAATGCCTTCGGTTTCGTTCGAACCCGGAACGAACTTGTATGGATTGAATGCTTTCAGCACATCGTCAGGTGGACGATGAGCATTCTAAGATAGATGTGTTCTTTTTTAAAGGTAATCGTGACCTCAAGCCTCACAAACCGGGAATGGCTAAAACAGGGGAGGTGCAGCAAGGTTAGTGGGTAGCACCCAAGTAGGACAAGGTTACCTCTGTCTAGATGTCCCTTTCTATTTTCGACTTAGTGGTGCGGTTGCTGATCCCAACCGTGAGGTATCTTGTGCGGGAATTATCCAGTAAGGGATGTTCCGACCTTGTGTTGCAGGGGATTGGGAGTGATCCTCGGTACGGTGATCTAGGCCACGTACTGTGACGGGCGGTACCCTAGTAGCCCTGCCATTGTATGGAAACCCATTCTTCCTACGACACCCTACGGTTTTGATTGTATAACCCACTTTGTGGCTAGTATGCTGGAATTTAATAATGTAACAATTTCAGCTATTTCTTATTTACTTGAAAACCCTAGACCCTATTATAATACAATCGAATTTCCTATCAAATGTTTTGGTTAGCGTAAGGTAAAAACTTACCCATGTTTATTTGTGGGAAGTCTTACGTGATACCTTTTCTTTCAAAAGGTTTTGAAGTTAAACAAGTTTAACCTGTTACTCACACCAGACCCATGTCTGACCCAAGTTGTTTATTTCTGTTTTATAAACTCTTGGGTACTCAAATTTTTACGAGTAGCCAAGGGATTCAGGTTAGCCTTGACGAGTAATCTGGAGGAGCAATGGAACAGGAGGCTTCAGCGTTGTAGATATAGATAGTAGTTTCCGCTGTGTTGATCTTTGTTTAGATCTTTGTTTTGTATTGAGATGTAATAACTAGACAGATGTTTATAACTGTCTAGTATATGTTGTGTAATCTGTGTAACTTTGATAGATGATGTATATGATACTATGTAATAGTTATGTGATATATTATATTTTATTCCGTTTCCGCTGTGAGTATTTGTGTTTGTTTTCTTTTCTCTTCTTTTCTTTTCTACTTCTCACCCCTTTCTTTCTTACCGTCGATGCGATTTTCCGGGAGTGGAAAGTCGGGTCGTTACAATACGTCTAGCCAACCAGCTCGTCTCTTGAGCTCCACAGCATCATATCCCGTATCCTATAATACTCGGTCTGACCCGAGCATCATAATAAAACAATACCCGAGTCAGTCTGGAAAACCAGCGTGAGAAAATCACACTCAAATTTATTATTAAAGTTTCAAAATCCTTTGAAAATAAAAGCATCTCGTAAGACCACGCCACAAATAAAGATGTCGGGTTTTTACCTTACGATAGCCAAAACACTTTTTTATCAAATCCTCTAATATTATAATAGTGTTTATATACAAATACTTATTCAAATAGCCGAAATTGTTACATTTATTAAATTCCAGCTAATAGGTATACAAACAAATACCGTACACGGCACGTAGGAAGAATGGATTTCCAACTAATGACTAGGCACTGGGGTACCACCTGTCACAGTACCTGGTCTAGATCACCGTACCGAGGACCCACCTTAAGTCCCCTGCAACACAAGGCCGGAACCATCCCTTATTGGATGATTCCGAATAAAATCACCCCACGGTTGTGATCAGCAACCGCACCACTAAGCCGAAATAAAAAGAGACATCTAGACAGGGATGACCTTACCCTCCAGTGGGAGCTACCCACGAAGCCTTGCTGCATAACCCCTGATTTTCAGTCATTCCCGGATGATAAGGCTCGAGGCTAAGCGTTACCTTTCAGCACATATCCCTTAGAATGCCCATCGTCCGCTGACGATGTTTCGAAAGCATTCGTCCATACAAGTCCGTCCCGGGTCCGAATGGAACCGAAGGCACTACCCCTACTACATCCATTTTGGAAATATCCTCAGGATTAGTAGCGACTAGCCCTTGCACTTCACTGCTCCATCTTCGACTCCGAAATCGTTTCCACGGAACGTACAAACCGGATTGAAGTGGTTTTCGAGAAATTAATCCTGATCCCGGTCTCTTCGAAACGATCAGCGCATTTGGCCAATATTGATAGTCGGTTATTTAACTATCAATTAACATTCACAAACATCCATCCAACAATAAATAATTTTCCATATTATTTATTTGCCTCAAATATCTGTCAAGAAATATTTCCGAATTTCCAAAACTCATTTGAAAACAATTTCAAAATAGTTCCCACTTACGGAATACCTTCCTCAAATATTTGTTTCCTCTAAAACACCAAGTACAAAAACTTTAAATTTTAAAATAAATTTAAAACACTTTATTATAAAATATACTTTAAAACATTTAAATTAAAACTACTTTTAATACTTTAATAAAATATATACTTTAAGAATATTTAAAATAAAACCACTTTATAAATATAAACTAAATTTCTCCTTTAAAACATAATACCAAATCACTTTTATAAAATTACTACAATAATAGATTTTTTGAAAATACTTACTTTGGAAATAACATTTTAAAAAAGACAAATTTTCTAAAACATGCTTTTTAAAACATACTTAAAACTTTTAACTTATATTTCAAATTGCTTTGAAAATGTACTTGGCTATCCAAGGAAATCCTCTTCTCTTCACATCCTTTAAAAATAAATCAACATTTATTTTTAAACCAATTCATATCCCTTTATAAATTCCCACCTTGAATTTATATTTTCACATATCCACTGATATTTTATTTTACTTTATAAACCCAGTTTATAAATTCCAAAATCTCATTTCTCTTCTAAAATTCAAATTTTAAACAACTAAATCAATTTCCAATTGATTTTCCAATTTACTTTACTTTGAAATAAATTTCCTTTGCTACTTCATTTATTTCAAAATACATTAACTTTTAGATTTATTTCTTTATTGTGAGTTAAAACCCTTTTAACTGAAAATACCAATTTTAAACCTCCAAAATTCCTTCTTTATCCCCTAATTAAATTTAATCCTTACATTCAAAAATAAATCCTTTATTCTTTAAATTTAATATCACTTTAGTTTTAAAGTTTGTATTTTCCCTGTTAATTCAAAATTCCCTTATTCCAATTCGCTTGAATTATTTTACTTAAAATTTACTCTTTTATTTCTTTCAAAATCCAATTCTATAGAATTTAATAACTCATTTTACTTAGATATTCAATCCATCAATATCTTCCAATATTTCAATCATCAATAAAATCATCACAGGATATCAATATTCATAGCACAGAATATCAAATAATCTAAATAATTTTGAGGAATCCAGTTGGATCCCTCCAACCTGTTTCCCTGCATCCATGGACGTTAGCACAATACCAATTCCACTTCGAGGTGGAATATCGCGGTATACGGGATTTATATAAAATCATCCACTATTATGCGGCGCATAAGGTCTCATCCGCTATATAGTGCGGGAAATCAATCACTCCAATATATACTATATATACTACTATATACTATCAATCAAATCAATCCAATCATTCACCAAATATTTAAATTTAACTATTTAAATTTAAATTAGCTAGATGAGTGAGATTAACTCACCTTTGATTTTTAATATGTAATCTGATCCCATCTCGACTTGTTCACTTCAGATTTTGACCTTGAATAAACAATTCACAATTTATTATTATTTGGACTTACCAAACAATTTATTACCACTTATTTATTTTCCATTTTAAAATTTGAATTGACCAATAAATCATTCTACACTAAAATATGTATATGTATGGTTGTTTTAATTTTATTTTTGGAACCACATGTATATTTATAAAATTACTTATATAGATTTCATAAAAACTAATTTATATAAACTTTCACATTTTTTCCAATATTCCTATTTTTCCCAATCTTTATCTATATAAAAAAAAATTCTATTTTACTGTAAAAACTTCCCTTTTTCAGTATATAGATACAAATGTATATATACATCTTTTAAGTTGAAAAATAATTGACATATAAGCCTTATTGAAAAAAATTAAATTAAACTGTTATAAAAATTTAAATTTCCTTTAACAGGAAACTTAACCAAAAATTATCGAATAAAAGTAAACTCACTTCACTGTCTCACCTGCTGAAGCCGAACGATCCACGTGAACCCCTGACATCGATTCTCCATGTGTGGCCAATATGCGACGAGCAGCCACACTTCGCTCGAGCTCAGCGACACCACGTCGAAGAGCGCCCCATCGCCTATAACAAACTCGAGCTCATGCGATTTGCCCTAAACTGCTCCTTCGAGTACGCCTTCCCTTCTAAGTCGCCTTGCCTCGATCGAACGAGCGCCTCGACCACTCTGGTTTTTCAGTTGCGTGCCCAGATGCGCGCCATGACAACGAGTTCGGCCAATATGAACGCGATTTTCGATTGGAATGATTTGCTCGAGAAACTGAATGGCTTCGACTTCGTGGATTTGAGAGGAAGAGGGGGATTTTGATCTCGTGAATTTAATGAGAGAATGAGGGTGGGAGCTTGCGAACGAAGTAAAGAGGAGGGTAGCGTAATTTTTGTTTTCAATTAGTTCGGCCATTCCTGATTTCGTTTGAGGAGAGGGAAGATTTTGATTTTGAACGATAAAGGGAGAAAGGGAACGAGATATTTAAAATCGAACGAGGCATGCTTTGCACGATTTCTTCTCGTGATCTTTGGCGTGATTTTAGGGAGACAACGTGCTGATGATAAGCCCCCCCTTTTTTTATTATTTAAATTAAATTTGTTTTCGATATAAATTTCAAAGTGTTTATGTGTCGTATGCTCGCACAACTACTCTAATCAATACGAAATTTGAAATCCAATAATAATTCAATATTACGGACCCAATGGAACTAGTTTCGTCGAATTCCGAGACTGTGCCTCGGAAGGCTATTTTTAAATTCAATTTAAACGATATAATTTTAAAACTGAACAAAACTCTTTGAAATTCCATTTTAAAAGTTCTATCATCTTCAGTATTATTAATATGAATTTTACGAGCTTTCAAAATATTATTAATTAGCTTAGAATACCAGATTTACTATTTTATCCAACTTCAAATAAATTAAATTTAATAATTAAATTACTCAATAAACAACAATATTTGAAATTTGAGTTGATAATTAACCTCTGAATATTTAAATTTAATTAAATATTCCAATTCCAAATATACAAAAATTCCGGGTCGTCACATTCCTCCCCCCTTAAAAGAATTTCATCCCCGAAATTACTAGTTAGGAAGAATGTCCCATATCCCGTTAGCTATTTCCCAAATTCAAACAGTTTTAACAATACCCAAACAATCTTTTATTAATGATACACTAATCATCTTTTAACTTCCCAAACTTATTCATAAGTTCAACCCATATCACCTACTTATCAATTCAAATTTATATTTGAAACCAAATTTTGAACTATCAAATTTTTCTCAAAATTTTTCTAACTCCTTAAATCCCCGAAATTTTTTGCCAGCGTCTCCTTTGCGCGGCTAGCTCGGTACAACTACAAAATGGCCCTACGGCCTCCCAATCTCAAAAAGAAAACCAAAAAGCCAAGTGGCTGGATCAAAAACCCAATCAAATTTCATACAGAAATTCAAATACATACCTTTTGTCGGGCCATTAAATTTTAACTTCTAAAATCAAAAACATTCATTTATCCATTGCTTTTATACACTTGTATATCCTACTAAGCAATAATATTCAATCACAATTCCAAAGTCATTTTATACCTTTCTTTACAAATTTTCAATATTTGTTTTACCTAAGCCCGTACGATGCACATATATCATTCGTACGCAATACCAATCTGATCGCTCACTCGATCACACAAATTCACTTCCGAACTAGTATCGTCCACCCGACTTCCTAGTGCGGACTCAGATTTGGTTTCTTGATCAGAAACCGTCATTCTCCTTGCATAGCCACCAACTATGATAGAGAATATCCAGAATCAATCAACAATCCATATCTAGGTTCGCCGTCGAAAATCGAGTGAAAAATCCTAACTCGGATCGGTAAAACTACCTCGAAATTCTGTGCTCGAATCTGGATCAAATAGCTATGCGAATAAAATAATATACGTACACCTTACGTAATTAGCCCAATTGATTATCAATTTTATCAATTTCTTTTTTTATTCACATTCATTTTGATTGTTATTCACTTTCCACAATTATCCCATCTCACAATTTACAGTTTCAATCTTAATTCAATTATTCACTTAGTATACTATCGATACCAAATTTACTTAAGAATCCACTATTCATTTCTTAAGTTCAAGATAAACATTTTATATACTTCTTGGATTTGTTTCACTTCATTCTTGAAGTTTATATTCAATTTTATTCACTTTTGTCTTTACAATCCCATTAGAATTCAATTTGGTTTCAAATCCTGAATACTGAATTTTATTCATCTTATCACAATCAATATTTAATTGACCATTTTCTTTAGTAGTTTCACTTGCTAATTTGTTTTCATATCTCAAATAAAAGTTTGTTTGCAAACTTTTCTTTCTTCAATTTCTTTGATTTCACCTTACTTTATATACACACTTCAATTAGATTTCCATATTCGGTTCAATTCTTTATGCTTATCAATTTCAAATCATTTATCGTTAATGAAAAATTTCAAACATTTCAACAAAAAATTTCTAACTCCCAAAATTTACGGAAAATTTTGGCAAAGTTTCCCTTGTACGGAGGGACTTCTGCGATATCGCAGGATGCACAAATATATATATATATATACATCGGCCCCAGGCCGGAAATCACAATATATATCAATATATGTAGTTCATATCTCCTATTTTGAATTTTTGCATAAGCATACCTTATTTTAGCATTTTTAAGCAAGCAACTATTTATTTTAGCAAATTTCACAATCAAATCCAGCCAAACGGATTCTCGGTACCTGTACTAACTCAACTTAAATAGGTAAGTGACCAATATACAAAGTTTATTAACATTTCACTTAATTACAATAGCTAAACACATGTATAACATAAGCAATATACCCAAAATAATTTTCATAAGCAATTTATATGGTTTCGACACCTATTTCAATTGCATATTAATAACCATTTCCTAAGTAATTGAACTCAAACTTTTATTTAATCGACTTTCATTTTCATCCGAAGCCAAGCTTCCATAAATTCAAACTTAAATTAATTTACTTCAAATCATTTCAATTTCATAACTTAAGTTCATTCTCATTTTATTTGATTCTCATCAATTTAATAAACCCATTCTCTTTATCCATTTTAATTTCCAACTCACATTATCAATTCATCCTTCAATTTATTAATAATGTCATTCAATTTATTTCATATTCCATATTTCATTTACAACCCAACATTTGATTTTTATCTCAAAAATCACTTTAATTATTTTACTGGAGTTCAATCTATTTTATAATCTAAATTTTGGAGTATATTCATTTTCACATATCATCTATTTACAATCAATCCCATTCACATTTCTTTTGTTTTTAACTCGGGATTATACATTTTATTTAGCCAATATATTTATTATTCCATAAACAGTTCTAAATAAGATTCCAGAGCTTAAACAATTTCCCAGAATTTCAAAATCACCTTTGAAATTAACTATATCCAAAATCCTTTTAAATTTCAAAACCAAACCCAGTTTTGCAAACGAACTCCAACCCAAACATCTAGGTAGCAATTCCTCTTTTGGAAACTCGAAAATGAACACCGACGATGTCGCGATCATCATCAGAATTATTTTCCAACGACCACTGAGAGTTTAGTGCTTTTATTTGTTTAAAAACACTTCAAATATTTTTAATTTCCAAAGCTCTCCATATTCGATTTCAATTCAAAAATATTTCCGAAATAATATCACTATTATCTCTCCAAAACCCTTTGAAAACCATTTCCAAATCCCAGAAATTTAAATTTTTCCCAAAAACCCCAAATTGCAATTCCTTTAAATCTACATTCAAACATTCTCTGGAATTTATCTCATTTCAATTTCAAATGTTTCTCTGGAATTCTATTTCAAAATTATAATCACCTTTACAGTTTACATTTACAAATCTCATTTGTATATGAAGTTTATTTCAATTCATAAATTACATTTATAATCTATATTTCTCAAATTCCATTTTATTATATAAATTTGTTCTTCAACTTTGGTTATAAGTTTTCAATTTCTTATTCAATTTCCTCCTAATGATAATAATTTATTATCATCATCTAACAACCAAACATCCAAATATAACTATAATAATTTATGGAAATTATTTCTTTCATATACAAAAATAATTTGGGTAAAATTATTTCATTTACCCATTTTAAAACAATATTGTGTCGAATTGTTCTATTCAAGTGTTTAGAGATCCCTATCAATAACGTTAATTACTCGTATTGACCAGAATCCATAAACTACTCAATAAACCAACCAACACAATATAAAACCATTTTATATTCACTAACAAATACGCGCTCATATCTATTAGTACACTCAAACTCATTCTAGAGTACTGTCGACTCTATTTAAGAGTAATTCCCACCAGAGCCAAGGTTATCGCTAGCCTATGCTCTGATACCACTGTAACAGCCGCGATTTTTCATACACGAAAAATCGAACCATTTGAGTTAAGAAGAACAGGTAGAAGAAGAAAATAGAAAACAACAACATTAGAATCTCACATAGCAGCGGAATAAAATATAATATATACTAACAGGTCTTTACACAAATTAAAACTATATCTTTTTTATACAATCCATCATCAGAGTACACATAACATACAACTGGACAATAATCATATCATGTCCTCAATACAACTTGTTAACGTTTAAAAGTGAACGCTAACACCCGGTGTGTGTAACAGGATCGTGAAAGCACCACCCGTGTGACGGGAACAGAATTTAAGCAGTAAACTGGCAGGAAAGTAGTAAAAGACAGCAATTTATAGTGGTTCGGCTTGAGATTAAGCCTACATCCACTTTGAATCTCTTTATTATTGAATTCGGTTACAAATCAGTACAAATCTCTTGTCACGACAGTATAACTTGATCAAAAGAAACAATCTTGACTACTAGCTCAATCTTCGTCGATGAAATTCGATGAATCCATGTTGGATGTAGGGAGTTATCTCTTGAAGATTGTTGTAGCGTCTTGAATGTTTGAGGATCTTTGATTGCTGGTTGAATGGAGACTTCGACAGAGTAACGACGCTTGAAGAAATGATTTGGCAAAAGTCCCCCTTCATGTTGGAAGTGATGTCCTATTTATAGGAGCTGATTTCTGGGCAGGAAATTTGCCTAAGTCTTAGGTCGCGTACGACCTTAGTTAAGTCGTAGGTCGCGAGCGACCTAAGCTAGGTCGATGTCCCCTTGTGGCTTCAGAAGCTAGCTGGTAAAGCTGTACTTGGCTTCATTTGATCAAGTAGTAGGTCGCACGCGAGTTAAAGAATAGCTGTGGGAGCTCTAGGTCGTAGGGCGCTTATCATGCTTTAACAGTTAGGTCGCTAACCTCTTTAGGTCGTCAAGTCCCTTAGGTCGCTAACTACTTTAGGTTATTAAGTCCTTTAGGTCGCTAGCTACCTTAGGTCGTTGAGTTCCATAGGTCGCAATCCTTTCTGTTGCAAGGTCGCAAGACTTCTGCTCAGAATTATTTTCCAACGACCACTGAGAGTTTAGTGCTTTTATTTGTTTAAAAACACTTCAAATATTTTTAATTTCCAAAGCTCTCCATATTCGATTTCAATTCAAAAATATTTCCGAAATAATATCACTATTATCTCTCCAAAACCCTTTGAAAACCATTTCCAAATCCCAGAAATTTAAATTTTTCCCAAAAACCCCAAATTGCAATTCCTTTAAATCTACATTCAAACATTCTCTGGAATTTATCTCATTTCAATTTCAAATGTTTCTCTGGAATTCTATTTCAAAATTATAATCACCTTTACAGTTTACATTTACAAATCTCATTTGTATATGAAGTTTATTTCAATTCATAAATTACATTTATAATCTATATTTCTCAAATTCCATTTTATTATATAAATTTGTTCTTCAACTTTGGTTATAAGTTTTCAATTTCTTATTCAATTTCCTCCTAATGATAATAATTTATTATCATCATCTAACAACCAAACATCCAAATATAACTATAATAATTTATGGAAATTATTTCTTTCATATACAAAAATAATTTGGGTAAAATTATTTCATTTACCCATTTTAAAACAATATTGTGTCGAATTGTTCTATTCAAGTGTTTAGAGATCCCTATCAATAACGTTAATTACTCGTATTGACCAGAATCCATAAACTACTCAATAAACCAACCAACACAATATAAAACCATTTTATATTCACTAACAAATACGCGCTCATATCTATTAGTACACTCAAACTCATTCTAGAGTACTGTCGACTCTATTTAAGAGTAATTCCCACCAGAGCCAAGGTTATCGCTAGCCTATGCTCTGATACCACTGTAACAGCCGCGATTTTTCATACACGAAAAATCGAACCATTTGAGTTAAGAAGAACAGGTAGAAGAAGAAAATAGAAAACAACAACATTAGAATCTCACATAGCAGCGGAATAAAATATAATATATACTAACAGGTCTTTACACAAATTAAAACTATATCTTTTTTATACAATCCATCATCAGAGTACACATAACATACAACTGGACAATAATCATATCATGTCCTCAATACAACTTGTTAACGTTTAAAAGTGAACGCTAACACCCGGTGTGTGTAACAGGATCGTGAAAGCACCACCCGTGTGACGGGAACAGAATTTAAGCAGTAAACTGGCAGGAAAGTAGTAAAAGACAGCAATTTATAGTGGTTCGGCTTGAGATTAAGCCTACATCCACTTTGAATCTCTTTATTATTGAATTCGGTTACAAATCAGTACAAATCTCTTGTCACGACAGTATAACTTGATCAAAAGAAACAATCTTGACTACTAGCTCAATCTTCGTCGATGAAATTCGATGAATCCATGTTGGATGTAGGGAGTTATCTCTTGAAGATTGTTGTAGCGTCTTGAATGTTTGAGGATCTTTGATTGCTGGTTGAATGGAGACTTCGACAGAGTAACGACGCTTGAAGAAATGATTTGGCAAAAGTCCCCCTTCATGTTGGAAGTGATGTCCTATTTATAGGAGCTGATTTCTGGGCAGGAAATTTGCCTAAGTCTTAGGTCGCGTACGACCTTAGTTAAGTCGTAGGTCGCGAGCGACCTAAGCTAGGTCGCTGTCCCCTTGTGGCTTCAGAAGCTAGCTGGTAAAGCTGTACTTGGCTTCATTTGATCAAGTAGTAGGTCGCACGCGAGTTAAAGAATAGCTGTGGGAGCTCTAGGTCGTAGGGCGCTGATCATGCTTTAACAGTTAGGTCGCTAACCTCTTTAGGTCGTCAAGTCCCTTAGGTCGCTAACTACTTTAGGTTATTAAGTCCTTTAGGTCGCTAGCTACCTTAGGTCGTTGAGTTCCATAGGTCGCAATCCTTTCTGTTGCAAGGTCGCAAGACTTCTGCTCTTAGGTCGCGAGCCCTTCTAGATCTTAGGTCGCGAAGCTTTCCTGTAGCCTTAGGTCGCAAACCCTTCTGGATCTTAGGTCGCGAAGCTTTCCTGTAGCCTTAGGTCGCAAAGTCTTCTGTAGCCTTAGGTCGAAAGATCTTCTCCTAAGTCGCTGAGTTCTCTAGGTCGTGAACTCTTCTTAGGTTGCTAAGTTCTAGGTCGCTGAGATAAAAGGATTAACATTTGCCCCTCGAGGCATATGACTATGCCATAGGTCGTATGCTTCGATTCACCCTTGCTAAGTCGCAAACGACCTAGAACTTCGCGCGTTTGTTCGCCTTCTATTCTCAGCTTCATATAAATTGGCTAGGTCGCACCTTCTTCCTCACCCTACTGTCTTGAGCCTCCATCGCCATTAATAGTTTTTCGAGCTTCCAGAGACAAATTTGACCCAATCAGCCAACGATTCTTCCTCGCGGATCATAATTCGTTAGTGGATCAACCTATACTCGTCCATAGTCACTGCTTTGATCACGAATCGTTGTTGCTCGTCCTAAGCCCAATTTCATGCATCATGCTTTCTGTACAGTAGTCTCAATTGACTTTCGTTCGTCATTTGACGTGTCGGGGTGATTTGCGATCATACGAAAGCTTTTACTACGGATCTGTAGGGTTTGCCATTGATTTGCTAGTTAATCGGTGGTACGTTGAGGTAGGATGAAGGGGAAGATGAATCCTTTTTGGACTGGCGGTATTGGGTTATTGGACCCAATATGATGTTGCTTGGAGAGGAAGTCAACAACTTATCAGATTTGAATGTCCTAAGAGTTAGGTCGCGTGGGAACGCTTAACGACTTAAGCCTTTGCGACCTGACGACATTTGCGACCTAGAGAATCTCCAACCTAAAAACAATTGTGCACGACCTAGGACTTAAAGAAAATTGCCTCATCTTAATCCATTCAACTGCAACGTGCGACTTACAGAAAGCTTGACCCATGATAGGTCGCTGAACGACCTAATACTTAGACAATTTTTTACAGCCCTGAATTTTTAACCCGAACAACTTAGCATAGGAACGCTGCAACTTGTGTTAGGTCGTAAGCGAGCTAGCACTTAGAATTTTTTGAGCAGGACTTGACTGATTTTCTGAACTTGAATTATTTTGGACTTTGCACTTCTTTTCAGATTGCCTCAACTTTAATGCTGATAACCTGTTTAGAAGCAACATTCACAGAAAAATGGGACGAATATACTGCTATTGATTGCCCACATCAAACAACAGATTAGTTGACAAAGAATATCAAACTTAAATGAACTTCGTGAATGAAATACTGTGAACTAACAAATCTAAGTGAAGTATTAAAGCAAAATTGAAGTGATCAACTAAAGCTGATTTATTTGCATCAACACAACACTATTCTTGGACTTAAGATATCAAGCCCTAAAACTTTATAATTGACAAGTATTAATTAGTTTAGTTTCATTTACATTTGCTTGTTATTGTATTAGTTTTGCACAACACTTCACTCTTTTTAGGAAACGTGCACCTTAATATTTGATCGTCCAGTTCCTTGTGTAGAATGGAATCTCAACAGGAAGACTTGGAAATAGCCGGAGAAGCTTTTCCAATTGCTACTCCACTAAACGACCCTCCGGAAAGGACTCCTACTACTCTAAGTCATAAAGTCTTCCGACAACTGTGCATCCAATTTGGCATTGCCGAAGCAGATGCTTTACTTCCTGGGTCAAGCGACACTGCTGACAGGCCGCCTCTTGGCTTTGTTGCTGTGAACCGGCAGATGTGTTCGAGTGGAGCCATTCCCCCATTTAACGACTGTCTTCGAGAACTTCTCCTTCGGCTAACTATTTCTCCCTTTCAACTACACCCTAATGGATACTCCATCCTGCTGGGATTGTGCGTGCTTTTCAGGAGAACGTTGAACCATTTTCCCTCTTTTGATGAAATTCGCTTCTTATGTACATTTGCAAAGAACAAAGACCATCCCTCTATCATACTTGTGAGGAGTGCCAGGAATCGCAAACTAATTCTGGACTTGCCTGAAAGTGCCCATGGATTCTTGACTCAATTCTTTTACGTTCGCTGTCTTCCGGGATTTTATGCCATTTGGAGAGTCGGAAGTAAGATTACCTTTTACCGATTCATTTTCTAGATTCGAACCATCAAATGCTTAATTCCATTCTTTCTTTGTGCAGCACTTCCTTCTCTTCTTCGAGATACCAGCCGCAAGTCGATTTTAGATACTTTGAGTGCCATTGATGCCGAAGAGAGGAGTGCCAAATTCTTGCTGAAAGATGAATTTCTGCACCAGTTTGGTCTTTTACATCCTTCTAGATCGACTCAGATTCATGAAATTTCTAGTTCTGATGCGGAAACGTTAGTTGCTTCGGGCTCTCAAGCAGAGGCCTCGAATGCCCCCTCTTCTGTAGAAGAAATTGTATCAAAAGCACCTGTTGTAGAGGCTGCTTTGATAAAATGTTCCGCATCCATCGATGTTGTAGGCTCAGCTAGCAAGTCGACACTTGCCCCAATTATTGAGGAGGAAGAGAATCCTCGAGTTTCTGAGAAATCAATCGATACGGAAGTTGAAAAGGAGAAATCTGCTGAGTTCCAAGGTGATGACACTTTTGATGGCTTGAGCGATATCATGATAACTTCCCAAGAGCTTTTCGGGGATAATAATCCAAAAGTGAATCCTCCCGTTGTTGAAGCGACTTCCACCCTAAAACAAACCCTGACGCCTACTACACCAGTCGTCTCTGTTTCCACACTAAAGCGCGGTCTGTAGTTTGACGCATGTAGCTTGCACGCCGCACACACTTAGGATTTTTCAGCACTTATAAGCATTTATCCTTTTTTTCTGGAAATCTCTAAACTTTACTTCTTTTCCATTTCTCAGATTCTCCGATGGGACGTACCAGCTCATACTACGACAACTTTCGGCGCTACGGAGGGCGTGATTCTTACGATTATGGACGTTATCTTCCCTCTCGCAAAGAATCTGACGAAGAGCGTGCAGCTAGAAAAGCTCAAGAAAGGCGTGCCTACGAAGAGCAGCAAAGAAGGAGAGACGATGACTCTCATAAAAGAAAATATCATGATGACAAAGGGAAGAAGCATGCTACCGATGACCCAAGTAAACGGGTTAAACTTGATGAGAAGAACGCGTCTGAAATTTCTGAAAAGGCTGACGCTCCTATTCCTTCTGACACTCCGGCCGGCTCTCCTCCTCTAAAGAAGTCTGATATTCAAACAATCATTAACAGGCCACAATATCAAGTTAAAGACGGCCCTCCAACGCTCCAGAGCCGATTTCCAAATTGGTGCCTAAAAGGAGTGCGCTTTGACTTGGATTTGATTCCAATTGATAAGCAAGACATGCTTAAAAGTCTTGACGCGGTCAGACTTAATATCGAGAGGATGTCGCAATGGCAGAAACTTGTCGACGAACTCCAAAGGGTTAACCACATAAGTCTTGAGGCGATGATGACCATGGAGAATGATAAATCAGAATGGGACAAATGGTGCAAGCAACACGATGCGAAAATGACAAGCATTGTAGATGACAATGCAATGCTTGCATCTGAAGTCAAACGATTAAAGGAAGATCTAGCCTCATCTTCTGCATCGCACACTCAAAAGGAAGAAGTCTTTCAGAAGCAAGTGTGGGACGCACATGCTGCACAAAGAGATGTCGAAATGAAGCTTGCAGCTGAGCAGCATATTACTGAGAAATATCGCACAGAAAATACTGAGCTGCGGGGAACAATTGTGTCCCAAAATGCAGAGATTGAGATGCTGAAAGCTAAGCTTCTTAAAGTTGAGAAGGAGCGTGATGACGCGGTCGCTGGACAAGTTGCGGCCGAAGAGTCTCACGACGCCACTAAAGCTAGCATCGATTCTACTCTATTTGACTTCTATATGCACAGCGTTTTGGGCCGTGGCAGCCTTTCCTTCTTGGGTCCCAAATATGAGATTACACTTGCTGAAGTTTGGGAGACTATACTTGACACATTTTCCAGTTATGCGGAAGCAAACCTTGTAGCGCTTTATCTAGACGATGAAGCACGTGATGCGCTTATTAGAGGCAAAGAGCAACTTGCCGAAGCTAGAGCCGGGACAGCGGTAGAAGAATATCCAGAAAAGACAACATCACTACCTGCCCCTGTCCATACTTCAACTTTGACTGATGTTGATATCATCGGTTCTAGCTCTCAATCTCCACTTGCTGCAAAAGATGCTGAAGCTAAACTCGATACTTCCGAGACTCCTCTTTCCCAAATTGAAGAGAAGAGCCAGGAAGAAACTGAGGCTGATAAATATGAAATTGAACTTGCGAAGCCAACCCCTCCAGGTAACTTTGGCGAAGTTCCGGGTCTAATGAACCAGTTATTTGATTTAACCGAGTTTGATGACCTTCTTACTTGTTACTTGAACTTTGGTGAACCGATACCTTCTCTATTTTCGGAAGATGTTGATTTTAACTTCTTTTCTTCTACAGCGGAGGCACCAAACACTGCACAAGTTTCCACTCCTTCAGTTGCCGTCCCTTCATCTTTACAGGTTACTCCTCCTTCTGCTTCCCAGCCGGGATCACAGGCAGAGAAAATCGAAGCCCTTCAAGGCCTGGATGACCTGGCAGCTTCGCAGGAATAGAAGGCGGAGGACCTTGAAGACGTCGAGAAGACCCCGGAGTAGTCCCTTGATGATGACACGAAGCTTTCAACACTGCTTGCTACTCCGGGGAGCGAATCTTCTTCAAAGAGGAAGGGGAAGCGTGGCATAAGGAAGAAGAAGAGAAGTGCTTCAACTGGGGAGGAAGCAGAAGTTGATCCAGCCGCGCCTCTTTCTCCTTCTGCCCCGACCCGTCCACAACGGCTCCAAAAACTAATCATTAGGCCGGGGAAAGGATCCAAAGGTGGCGAGAAGAAGGGATAACAAGCTAGATTTTTTACTCCTTACTTTTGCTTTTTGCATGTATCGACCGGGGATTGTGCAGGCACCGGTCCCTGCTTTTGCTTTTTGAGATATCTGCACATGTAAAGAATTTTCATAGTACTAAATAAAACAATTATTTTACTTGTACAAACTCTTGTGTATGTGAGAATGATCTGTCTTTTATTTTTAGTGTAGAACAAACGATTCTTCTTACTTGTGCAAACTTTTTGTCTGCGTTTGAGAATGCATTTATTCCACATCATCTATTTTTCATGATATTGTGATGAACTCGCGGTATGTTGCTTGTATATTACTTTGTTCATGTAACTGAATCGTATAGTATTGCCCCCATACCGCAAGTGCATTGCAATATTCTTAGCTTTTTTTTTAAGACAGATATTCTTATTCCAGAGAATAACTATTCCACTTTTAAGGGAAGAATCATTCTGCTTTTAATAAAGTATATCTCGTCTTTTGATAAGTTTTTACTTTTTCCTTCCTTCTGAAGGACACTTCAACTTTTAGGGATGATCACTCTTATTTGTTAAAAGCGAATTTTCCTATGCAGTGAAATGAACTTCCGAAGAAGGTTTTGATTTTGTGCCCCAAGAAGGGGCTTATTTTTGGTACTTCAAGCAAGGTGAAGTGCGCCTCTGAAGAGGTTTTTTTGAAGAGAAGTAATTTTGTTATTTCAACTCTGGTGAAATGTGCCTCCGAAGAGGGATTTTTACTTTATGCTTCAAGCATGGTGAAGCGTGCCTCCGAAGATGGCCTGTGCCTCCGAAGAGGGCTTGTGCCTTCGAAAAGGGTTTTTGATTTTGTGCTTCAAGCATGGTGAAGCGTGCCTCCGAAGATGGCTTGTGCCTCCGAAGAGGGCTTGTGCCTCCGAAGAGGGCTTGTGCCTCCGAAGAGGGCTTTTGAGTGCCTGGAAGTTGCTTTCTCATGGTCGGATGGGTCCGCGGGGCAGGCGTAAGTTGCTAGATTGGATGTTTGTTTGTACAAACGACCGCAATCAATTAACAAGGTACCCCTTCGGTGGTCCCACCGATCTTTTTGATTGAGGAAAACACTCCCATTTATTGGCGTGCCTCGTTAGAGGGCTTTGGTTGGTTGGTGTGCCAGGTAGGTTGCGTCTCAGAGGCGAGTGGATCCACGGGACGGACGTAAGCTATCTGATCGGATGCATCATGACCAGTTAGCGAAGGTCCCGTTCCTTCCGCTTGGGAAGGTGTCCCTTTAGTGGATCTTCCGGCCTTCCTGTTGAGATGCATACCCCCCTTTGTCTGCCTCTTTGTTTGCTTGGCAACTTTCTCTCATCATCTGCCCATTAGCGATCTCTTATTATCGTTCCCAAGCACATCTTCTTCTTTTCCTCTTACAAGTAAATTGCTTTATCCGAAGGAGTGGACTTCACTGTTGAATGACTTCACGAGACAAACGCAAGTTATTTAGTTGGATGTCTATTCATAACGACAATCTCAACTAGTGAACAAAGGTTTGTCACAGTGGAGTCGCCAACTTTTTATGTGAAGTTTTCCTTGCTTGGGATTTGAGTTTGGAAATTTTTTTTTGTTGCTTGGTTTTCGTGTAATAGCTGATTTATAGAGGCCGCTTAGCTTTGTGACGAGCAAGCATTGTTTTGATGTCCTGCAATTTTGAATCGACATTTTAGCAATACATTTTGAAATAAAACAGGCATTATGAAATAGTAAAGAACACAAGATTTATAGTGGTTCGGCCAAGAATCGGGCCTACATCCACTTTATAGCTTTCATTCATTCACACCGATTTACAATATTTTACAATACAACTGATACATTCATCATTATTTTACAATTTTGAACCAAGCTTTTTCTTTCAAGTAAAATAAGGACGTAAGTGGTTGCTGTTTCAGGCTCTTGGAATTGGATCTCCTTCAACAGTTATGAGTTTGAAAGTGCCATCAAGAAGTTTAGTGCCTATGACATATGGTCCTTCCCAGTTTGGCCCAAACACACCAGTTGCTGTCATGATCCTTTTCAAAACCAAGTCTCCGATCTCAAAGCTGCGTCGGCGAACCTTAGAGTTGAAATGCCTGGCAATTCTCTGCTGATGAGCTGAAACTCTGAGCCTAGCTTCTTCTCTTTTCTCATCAAGAAAATCAAGTGCTTCAAGTTGTAGTTTCTCATTTTCAGCTTCGTTGAAATGAACTCTTCTATGTGAAGGAACTTCTACTTCCACTGGAATCATTGCCTCTGATCCGTATGCCAGTGAAAATGGAGTGTGCCCAGTTGCAGTTTTGTGAGTAGTTCTGTACGCCCATAGTGCTAACGGAAGCTTATCAACCCAACTACCTTTTGCTTTTTCGAGTTGCTTTTTGATAGTTGACTTGATGATCTTATTAACTGCTTCCACTTGCCCATTTTCCTGCGGATGAGCCACTGCCGAGAAGCTTTTTCGAATTCTGAACTGTTTGCAAAAATCCTGGAATTCTTCACTTTCAAACTGAGTACCGTTGTCTGTGATTATCTTCTGTGGCACACCATATCTGCAAATGATATTCTTCGTTACAAAACTTATCATCTTTTTAGAAGTGATGGTGGCCAAAGGTTCAGCTTCAGCCCATTTGGTGAAATAATCAACTGCAACAATAGCATATTTAATCCCTGATTTGGCGATCGGTAATGGTCCAATTAGGTCTATCCCCCAAATGGCAAATGGCCATGGGCTGACCATTTGTGTGAGTTCGGTGGAGGGTGCTCTTGGGATTTTAGCAAATCTTTGGCATTTGTCACACTTCCTGGAGTAAGCTGCAGCATCTCGATTAATATCCGGCCAGAAATACCCATATCGGAGAACTTTCTTGGCTAAAGTTTGACCACCTGAATGGTCTCCACATTCTCCTCCGTGTACCTCTGCTAGGATTGTCTTGGCTTCTTCCTTAGTTACACATCGGAGTAGTGGGATTGAAAATCCTCACCTGTATAATCGGCCATCTTGAATTATATACCTCGACGCTTTTCTCAATAATTTTCGACGTTCCTTAGAACTTTCTGGCAGGGAACCACTGAGTAAGTATTCTTTGATTGGAGTCATCCATGATTCATGCTCTTGAGACGTAGTCATAATCCAATCAACATCCATTTCATCAATGCTTGGAGCTGACAGAACTTCTACAGGAACTAATCCCAGTAATTGAGCTTCTCCGGAACTTGAGTACTTTGCTAAAGAATCCGCCTTCATATTTTCCTCTCGGGGTATGTGGCTTATTGAATAGTGATCGAAATCATTGAGGAGTTCGGAAGCTTTTGTCAAATATGCAGGCAAATTTCCTCCTTTGGCTTGAAATTCTTTCTTCACCTGGCAAACAATAAGTTGAGAATCGCTGAAAATCTGTATCGCTTTGATGTTTAGTTCCTTGGCGATTTTTAAACCGGCAATAAGGGCTTCATATTCTGCTTCATTGTTTGTCGAAGGGAATTCTAGTCTCAATGCATAACATAATGATCGTCCTTCGGGAGTTTCAAGTACAACTCCTGCCCCAGAACAATAGTCATTTCTTGAGCCATCAACATACAACTTCCATTGTACCGGAATGCAGTCAGTTGTTTCTTCCTTGATGTCACCTTTGTCAGTGGACTCTGCAATGAAATCTGCTAAATCTTGTCCGTTAATTGCTCTTCGGGGATGGTAAGTGATGTCATATTGGCTGAGTTCTATGTTCCATTTCAAGAGACAACCCGAAGTTTCAGGACGATACAGGACTTGCTTTAGAGGTTGATCAGTCAGGACCTTGATAGGATGAGATTGAAAATAGGGCCTCAATTTCCTAGAAGCGATTAACAAACAAAAAGCAAGCTTTTCTATCTTTGAATAATTCATCTCTGCCCCAGTGAACCGTTTGCTGATGTAGTAGACTGGACGTTGTATTTTCATATCTTCTCGTACGAGTGCTGCACTTAGAGCATGGGATGAAATTGCTAAATAGATGAAGAGGTCTTCACCATCACTAGGCTTTGAAAGGACCGGAGGAGTTCTCATATGATGAATTAGTTGATCAAAAGCATTCTGACATTCGGGAGTCCATTCAAAATTTTTCTTTCCTTTCTTTAAAGCATCAAAGAAGGGAATGCATTTGTCTGTGGCCTTGGAGATGAAGCGACTAAGAGCGGCAACTTTTCCATTAAGACTTTGTAGTTCTCTCTTCGTTCTAGGGGCTTTAACTTCTCTCAGAGCTGTGATTTGAGCGGGATTGGCCTCAATACCCCTAGCGCTTACGATGTAACCCAGGAATTTCCCAGACTCTACCCCGAATGAACATTTCAATGGGTTGAGCTTCATTCCATACTTTCGAAGAATTGTAAACATCTCCTCCAAGTGTCCCATGTGATCTACAGCTTTCTTTGATTTTACCAACATGTCGTCGACATAAACTTCCATGGTTCTACCAATCTGAGACTTGAACATTGCATTGACCAGTCTTTGGTAGGTTGCCCCAGCATTTTTCAATCCGAAAGGCATAACTTTGTAGCAGTAAAGACCCACATCCGTGATAAAGCTTGTGTCTTCCTGATCTGGCTCATTCATCATAATCTGATTGTATCCGGATTAGGCATCCATAAAAGACAACAACTCATGTCCAGCCGTCCCATCTACCAGTTGATCGATTCTAGGCAACGGGAAGCAGTCTTTGGGGCAGGCTCTGTTTAGATCTGAGAAATCAATGCATACTCTCCACTTTCCATTTGCCTTCTTAACCAGTACCGGATTTGAAACCCAATTTGGATAAGTGGATTCTTTGATGAAATTATTCTCCATGAGACGATCTACTTCTTCCTTTAAAGCTGCTGACCTCTCTGGACCTTGAGTTCTTCGTTTCTGTTTTACTGGTGTGAATTTCGGATCGACATTCAGAGTGTGAACAGCAATTGTTGGAGAGATTCCACACATATCAGCATGACACCAAGCGAACACGTCCAGATTTGCTTTTAGAAATGATATCAGTGTGTTTTGAACTGTTGTACTCAGTTGCGAACCCACATTAAGTACTTTGTTTGGGTCTTTGGAGTCGACAGGTATTGGTACCGTAACTTCCACGGGCACCACTCTATTCTCCTCTACACTGGATTTTCTGGGGTCCATTTCTCGCCTTGCACCACTATGCTCACCAGTGCAGGGACCACCCTGTATTTGCTACAAGGTTGGGTTTTTGATGCGGAGGGGAGCTGCCGCATTTTTACCCATTTCTCTCTTTCTGGCTTCTCGAAGCTCTATAAGATAACATTCGCGTCCAGCATTTTGATCTCCCTTGATGACACCAACACCATTTTCTGTAGGGAACTTCATAGTTAGGCACCACGGGGCCAAAATGGCCTTGAATGCAGCTAGAGTTGGCCTGCCTAGGAAAGCATTGTAGGCAGAAAATCCATCGACAATTACAAAGGTTTGCTTGCGAACTACTCTTTTCTGCCCTTCTCCAAGTTCCAAGAACAACTCGACAGTTCCGATTGGTTGCTGTGGTTCCCCAGTAAAACCAACAATCTTTTGCGACGAAGCTTGAACGTCAGTCATTGGGATCTTCATCTGGTCAAATGTTTTCTTGAAGAGTATATTGCAGGAAGCACCGCAATCAATGAGCACTCGTCTTACTATTGCCGGTCCAATTCCTGCAGAGATAACCAAGGGATCTTTGGTGGGAGCTTCAATACCAATAGAATCCCTAGCTTTGAACATAATATCATCGTTTGAAATCTTTTGTTGTTTCAGGGGTGCAGCATTTTCTACAGCAAAAACATCTTCCTCTGCTGGGATGTACTTTAAAGCATGAGCATATCGTTCCATTTAACCCTAGCTTTTGCCCGCTGGATGTGGCCCCCCCGTAATCACATTGATAACGGGCCTCTCAGATTCTTGTGCCACAGTGCCTTTACCTGAACCTGATGGCTGAGTAGGGAGTTGCTGCCCCTGAGTTGACGAAGATGGGTCACTTCTGTTCTTCTTGACATACTGTTGCAGCTTGTTTTCCCTCAACAATTCTTCAATTAAGCTCTTTAAGTGGCGACAGTCATTGGTATCATGACCGGGTTGGTTGTGAAAACGGCAGAACTTTCCATTTCTCATAGCGCCCTATCCCGGTTTTATCTCAGCCGGTTTGGGATAATTCACAGCATCTTTGGTGGCGAAGAAGATATTTTCCAGAGTGTCGGTCAATGGAGTGAAATCTGAGGGTTTGAAGAAGCGAGGTTTCTTTGTATCCTTTTGTTTCTTCCCCTCGTGATTTTCACTTTTCTGACCTCCGGAATCTTTCTTTTCCGAAGCGGCAGTATTATTTTCCACCTTTGCTGCCACCACCTTCATCGATGCTGGAAGATTTTCCAAGCGTATGAATTCATCAGCTTTCTTGTAGAATTTTTCGAGAGAATTTGGCTCTTTCATCTTCAGCCATTTTCCAAATTCGCTCGATTTGTCAATAGCACGCATCAAATAGGTCAAGATCATCCGTGGCTCTGCATTATCAACTTCTGCCAGAGCTATATTGAAACGGTTCAGGAATGATTTAATAGGTTCTCCCGGATTCTGTTCAAGACTTGACAATTACATTATGTCCTTTGCCTTTGAAGCGTATAGCCTGAATTGCTCTTTGAACTTTCGGGTCAGATCGGAAAACTGATCAACTGATCAGACAGGAAGCTTGGTAAACCAGAGGAGTGCCACTCCTTCCAAATATACTGGGAAATATCGGCACTTAATTTCATCAGTTGCTCTTGCGCCGGTCATGTGCCAGTCGTATTTATACAAGACTGATTTGGATCACTTGTTCCCCGATAAGCAGGAATGGTGGGGGGAACAAACTTTCTAGGAAATTCAGCCTTTAGAATCTTCTCGGTAAACGGAGTTCTACTTGGTGCGAATCCCCATTCGCTCTCATCTTCATCCCTCTGCATGCTCTCCTTCATTATTTTCTTGATCATGCCAGAAAGATATTCCTTGTTGTTCAAAGATTTGGCGGAATAGACCTCGGCCATTTTCTCAGAAGTCTGTCCGGGCAGATGTTCGCGGAAAATCGGCGATGGCCTAGATCCTTCAGCTTGGAGGGGTGCTCCTTCAGCAGCACCTGATCCTCCTTGAGGAATATTTTTTCCTTCGGAGTTGCAAAGAGCATCAGCGATGTTTTTCTTCATTACCCACTGGTCTTTGATTGGCGCCGAGCAGAGCGTTCAGTTTTTCCATCATCAGATTGTTTTGAGTTTCAATCTGTTGGTATAGTCCAGATACAGCAGCGTCTAGCTCCTCTCGCGTCACCCCGACGCTTGGAGCCGCATGACTTGGTGAAATAGAAGTGGCGGTATTATCTTGCACATTTTCAGATCTGACAGCCTTTCGTTTCCTTCCAGGAGCCATTATGTCTGATAAATTTCTGGTTTTGTAGGAAACTTTTTCAACAAACTTGTGTGAAGCAATGGTGAATGGTAGCCTGAGTTGGGTTCTCAGTGAAAGCACCAAAATGTTAACGTTTAAAAGTAAACGCTAACACCCGGTGTGTGTAACAGGATCGTGAAAGCACCACCCGTGTGACGGGAACAGAATTTAAGCAGTAAACTGGCAGGAAAGTAGTAAAAGACAGCAATTTATAGTGGTTCGGCTTGAGATTAAGCCTACATCCACTTTGAATCTCTTTATTATTGAATTCGGTTACAAATCAGTACAAATCTCTTGTCACGACAGTATAACTTGATCAAAAGAAACAATCTTGACTACTAGCTCAATCTTCGTCGATGAAATTCGATGAATCCATGTTGGATGTAGGGAGTTATCTCTTGAAGATTGTTGTAGCGTCTTGAATGTTTGAGGATCTTTGATTGCTGGTTGAATGGAGACTTCGACAGAGTAACGACGCTTGAAGAAATGATTTGGCAAAAGTCCCCCTTCATGTTGGAAGTGATGTCCTATTTATAGGAGCTGATTTCTGGGCAGGAAATTTGCCTAAGTCTTAGGTCGCGTACGACCTTAGTTAAGTCGTAGGTCGCGAGCGACCTAAGCTAGGTCGCTGTCCCCTTGTGGCTTCAGAAGCTAGCTGGTAAAGCTGTACTTGGCTTCATTTGATCAAGTTGTAGGTCGCACGCGAGTTAAAGAATAGCTGTGGGAGCTCTAGGTCGTAGGGCGCTGATCATGCTTTAACAGTTAGGTCGCTAAACTCTTTAGGTCGTCAAGTCCCTTAGGTCGCTAACTACTTTAGGTTGTTAAGTCCTTTAGGTCGCTAGCTACCTTAGGTCGTTGAGTTCCATAGGTCGCAATCCTTTCTGTTGCAAGGTCGCAAGACTTCTGCTCTTAGGTCGCGAGCCCTTCTGGATCTTAGGTCGCGAAGCTTTCCTGTAGCCTTAGGTCGCAAACCCTTCTGGATCTTAGGTCGCGAAGCTTTCCTGTAGCCTTAGGTCGCAAAGTCTTCTATAGCCTTAGGTCGCAAGATCTTCTCCTAAGTCGCTGAGTTCTCTAGGTCGTGAACTCTTCTTAGGTTGCTAAGTTCTAGGTCGCTGAGATAAAAGGATTAACACAACTGAATGTACAGCAATCTGCACAGCATAATATACATACACAAATACGGAAGATACGTCTCGCCAACCAGCTCGTCTCTTGAGCTCCACAACATCATATCCTGTATCCTATAATACTCGGTCTGACCCGAGCATCATGATAAAACAATACCCGAGTCAGTCTGGAAAACCAGCGTGAGAAAATCACACTCAAATTTATTATTAAAGTATATAAATCCTTTGAAAATAAAAGCATCTCGTAAGACCACGCCACAAATAAACATGTCGGGTTTTTACCTTACGATAGCCAAAACACTTTCTTATCAAATCCTCTAATATTATAATAGTGTCTATATACAAATAATTATTCAAATAGCCGAAATTGTTACATTTATTAAATTCCAGCTAATAGGTATACAAACAAATATCGTACGCGGCACGTAGGAAGAATGGATTTCCAACTAATGACTAGGCACTGGGGTACCACCTGTCACAGTACCTGGTCTAGATCAGCGTACCGAGGACCCACCTTAAGTCCCCTGCAACACAAGGCCGGAACCATCCCTTATTGGATGATTCTGAATAAAATCACCCCACGGTTGTGATCAGCAACCGCACCACTAAGCCGAAATAAAAAGGGACATCTAGATAGGGATGACCTTACCCTCCAATGGGAGCTACCCACGAAGCCTTGCTGCATAACCCCTGATTTTCAGCCATTCCCGGTTGATGAGGCTCAAGGCTAAGCGTTACGTTTCAGCACATATCCCTTAGAATGCCCATCGTCCGCTGACGATGTTCTGAAAGCATTCGTCCATACAAGTCCGTCCCGGGTCCGAACGGAATCGAAGGCACTACCCCTACTATATCCATTTTGGAAATATCCTCAAGATTAGTAGCGACTAGCCCTTACACTTCACTGCTCCATCTTCGACTACGAAATCGTTTCCATGAAACGTACAAACCGGATCGAAGTGGTTTTCTAGAAATTAATCCCGATCCCGGTCTCTTCGAAACGATCGGCGCATTTGGCCAATATTGATAGTCGGTTATTTAACTATCAATTAAGATTCACAAACATCCATCCAATAATAAATAATTTTCCATATTATTTATTTGCCTCAAATATCTGTCAAGATATATTTCCGAATTTCCAAAACTCATTTGAAAACAATTTCAAAATAGTTCCCGCTTACGGAATACCTTCCTCAAATATTTGTTTCCTTTGAAACAAAGTACAAAAACTTTAAATTTTAAAATAAATTTAAAAAACTTTATTATAAAATATACTTTAAAACATTTAAATTAAAACTACTTTTAATACTTTAATAAAATATATACTTTAAGAATATTTAAAATAAAACCACTTTATAAATATAAACTAAATTTCTCCTTTAAAACATAATACCAAATCACTTTTATAAAATTACTACAATAATAGATTTTTGAAAATACTTACTTTGGAAATAACATTAAAAAAAACAAATTTTCTAAAACAAGCTTTTTAAAACATACTTAAAACTTTTAATTTATATTTCAAATTGCTTTGAAAACGTACTTGGCTATCCAAGGAAATCCTCTTCTCTTCACATCCTTTAAAAATAAATCAACATTTATTTTTAAACCAATTCATATCCCTTTATAAATTCCCACCTTGAATTTATATTTTCACATATCCACTGATATTTTATTTTACTTTATAAACCCAGTTTATAAATTCCAAAATCTCATTTCTCTTCTAAAATTCCAATTTTAAACAACTAAATCATTTTCCAATTGATTTTCTAATTTACTTTACTTTGAAATAAATTTCCTTTGCTACTTCATTTATTTCAAAATACATTAACTTTTAGATTTATTTATTTATTGTGAGTTAAAACCCTTTTAACTGAAAATACCAATTTTAAACCTCCAAAATTCCTTCTTTATCCCTTAATTAAATTTAATCCTTACATTCAAAAATAAATCCTTTATTCTTTAAATTTAATATCACTTTAGTTTTAAAGTTTGTATTTTCCCTGTTAATTCAAAATTCCCTTATTCCAATTCGCTTGAATTATTTTACTTAAAATTTACTCTTTTATTTCTTTCAAAATCCAATTCTATAGAATTTAATAACTCATTTTACTTAGATATTCAATCCATCAATATCTTCCAATATTTCAATCATCAATAAAATCATCACAGGATATCAATATTCATAGCACAGAATATAAAATAATCTAAATAATTTTGAGGAATCCAGTTGGATCCCTCCAACCTGTTTCCCTGCATCCACGGACGTTAGCACAATACCAATTCCACTTCGAGGTGGAAAATCGCGGTATACGGGATTTATATAAAATCATCCGCTATTATGCGGCGCATAGGGTCTCATCCGCTATATAGTGCGCGAAATCAATCACTCCAATATATACTATATATACTACTATATATACTATCAATCAAATCAATCCAATCATTCACCAAATATTTAAATTTAACTATTTAAATTTAAATTAGCCAGATGAGTGAGATTAACTCACCTTTGATTTTTAATATGTAATCTGATCCCATCTCGACTTGTTCACTTTAGATTTTGACCTTGAATAAACAATTCACAATTTATTATTATTTGGACTTACCAAACAATTTATTACCACTTATTTATTTTCCATTTTAAAATTTGAATTGACCAATAAATCATTCTACACTAAAATATGTATATGTATGGTTGTTTTAATTTTATTTTTGGAACCACATGTATATTTATAAAATAACTTATATAGATTTCATAAAAACTAATTTATATAAACTTTCACATTTTTTTCCAATATTCCTATTTTTCCCAATCTTTATCTATATAAAAAAAATTCCGTTTTACTGTAAAAACTTCCCTTTTTCAGTATATAGATACAAATTTATATATACATCTTTTAAGTTGAAAAATAATTGACATATAAGCCTTATTGAAAAAAATTAAATTAAACTGTTATAAAAATTTAAATTTCCTTTAACAGGAAACTTAACCAAAAATTATCGAATAAAAGTAAACTCACTTCACTGTCTCACCTGCTGAAGCCGAACGATCCACGTGAACCCCTGCCATCGATTCTCCATGCATGGCCAATATGCGACGAGCAGCCACACTTCACTCGAGCTCAGCGACACCACGTCGAAGAGCGCCCCATCGCCTATCACAAACTCGAGCTCACGCGATTTGCCCTAAACTGCTCCTTCGAGTACGCCTTCCCTTCTAAGTCGCCTTGCCTCGATCGAACGAGCGCCTCGACCACTCTGGTTTTTCAGTTGCGTGCCCAGATGCGCACCACGACAACGAGTTCGGCCAATACGAACGCGATTTTCGATTGGAATGATTTGCTCGAGAAACTGAATGGCTTCGACTTCGTGGATTTGAGAGGAAGAGGGGGATTTTGATCTCGTGAATTTAATGAGAGAATGAGGGAGGGAGCTTGCGAACGAAGTAAAGAGGAGGGTAGCGTAATTTTTGTTTTCAATTAGTTCGGCCATTCCTTATTTCGTTTGAGGAGAGGGAAGATTTTGATTTTGAACGATAAAGGAAGAAAGGGAACGAGATATTTAAAATCAAACGAGGCATGCTTTGCACGATTTCTTCCCGTGATCTTTGGCGTGATTTTAGGGAGACAACGTGCTGATGATAAGCCCCCCCTTTTTTTATTATTTAAATTAAATTTGTTTTCGATATAAATTTCAAAGTGTTTATGCATCGTATGCTCGCACAACTACTCCAATCAATACGAAATTTGAAATCCAATAATAATTCAATATTACGGACCCAATGGAACTGGTTTCGTCGAATTCCAAGACTGTGCCTCGGAAGGCTATTTTTAAATTCAATTTAAACGATATAATTTTAAAACTGAACAAAACTCTTTGAAATTCCATTTTAAAAGTTCTATCATCTTCAATATTATTAATATGAATTTTACGAGCTTTCAAAATATTTTTAATTAGCTTAGAATACCAGATTTACTATTTTATCCAACTTCAAATAAATTAAATTTAATAATTAAATTACTCAATAAACAACGATATTTGAAATTTGAGTTGATAATTAACCTCTGAATATTTAAAATTAATTAAATATTCCAATTCTAAATATACAAAAATTCCGGGTCGTCACATTTATGTAATGACCCGCCCTTCTAAACACAGAAAGATGCATCATTATTAAGAAAGAAAAGGGTGAGAAATAGAAAAGATAGAGAAGAAAGAACTAAACAACATCAGAATCTCAACAGCGGAACGAATGAAATATAATATATCACATAAGAGATTACATAGTAACACATACATTAGAGTTACACAGATAATACAACCCATACTAGACAGTTATAAACACCTGTCTAGTTAATACAACTCGATACAACTCAAAACATCACAGAGATACAACGTAGCGAAAATACACAATAAACACTAACACAGATTAAATTTGTATCTAATTATTCTTATTTAAAATCAATCTATAATCTTAATTTAAAACATCACATTATTAATTTATTGGTTATTTATATTTGAAAATAACAATTTTAATCAATTTTAAATAATTTAAATAAGAGATTATCGCATTTTAAATTCCTCGAAATTCCGGGATGTCACATTCCTTCCCCCTTAAAAGAATTTCTTCCTCGAAATTTAAAACAAAAGATAATCCAAAGTTTTATTTTATTTTCAACCAATTCAGCATACATATCAACTATACACAACCAAACAACAATTTCAATCAACAAACAATTCAATCAAACAAACAACACTAGCTATTCGGACATAGATCCGGATAAGCTACCTAAAAATTTCCCGAGTTTCCCAGGTACAGATACAGGAATACTCGCTCTACTGAATCCAAACTAGCTATACTACTGAGCTACTGAGCTCCTACTCATCTAGATCTACAAAATAAGACAGGATATCAGACTACAGACAAGTCTAACTCAACAACCAAAACTCCCTGAACTGCTGGTTCTAAAACCAGAGATAGAATCTTACACGTACTCCCTCAGAGATACGTGAAACACAACGAATCCCAGTTCTCCAAACTGGCAATTCACTCCTGTAATCCAAAACACTTATCCTTACAAAGAATACAGAAAGATCCAATATACTTCGGAGCTAACTTCACAGTCTTACCCAATCTTATTGCTCCCTTTACCAGAGAAAATCTCAACAACATCGAAGTCTCCAACTTCGAATTCCAGATTCTTCCGTCTCTTATCCACAATACTCCTTTGACGATCCTGGACTGCCTACATCCTTTCCTGACCAGCTCAATCTTCGCTGATGCTTCAATAACCAAACTGGATCAAAATAACTCAACAAAAAGATCCTCTCCAGATTTACCCAAAAATCCAGAATACAACGCTGCTCCACTATCATCAGTAGATTACAACTTACTTCTCCTATCCGGAAAAGACAAAACAAAACACTGCCAATCTGGCCTCAAATCCAGAAAAATTCCCTGTAGAAATTCTCTAATCCTAAAACACTGCAACTTCCGGTTGCTTCCATTCTAGAACAGCTGCCACCCTGCTTCCCCTGCACAACTCTGATATGAAGTAGATAAGAATGTCGATGAATTCAAGCAAAATCTTAACCAACACCTCCTGGACACACAATTCCTCAGATCCACCACAATCTGAAACGAACTGCTCAAAGAAACAGATGAGTCCTCAGTCAAGGGTACTGTCTTCAGCTACCCTTAGCTAGAAGAAACTCGAACTAGATACAAAAGAGAAAACACAAATGCCCTACCAAATCTCCTAAGCTGAACCACCGGTACCACTTTTGGAATCCAGTCGATACCAAACTCAATCTCCAGATGCTGACAAAACTCGACTTCCTGAAGACATCCAGAAAAATCTCTGACAAACCAAGAGAACACTCAGACTATCACAAGTCACTTTTGCGATCAATTCGGCCTAATTCCAAAGAAAAACTTCTCTCTCTTTACCAATCAGAACAGCTTACGCTTATGAAGCCAATCCGTCGAAGAAACGGAACCACTCTGCTGCTGCTGAAATTACCTCGAGAAAATCTGCTAAACTAGAAGACTTCCTTGACGGCACATAGAACACTCCGAGCTACAATGCTGACCCAGATGCCCAAAGACTTCCTATCCAAAGCTCTTCGAGAACTCGGACCACAAACTAAACAGAAACACCCTACTGAACACAGCCTCAACACCGAAGCAGACACGCTTCCTTAATTTGTTCCAAAGAAAACATCTTCGGAAACATCCATAGTCACTGTGTCTCATCACACGCTACTATATCCTGAGGTATCAAGATACCATGACTTACTTCTGTCCAACCGGTAGATCCAAACTCTCAAAAATCCGCTCACACGAGCGCGATCAAACTTGCACTTCAATGATGAACTCCGAATCCTTAATAGGTTTCCTTCAGAGATCAATAAAATCCTTACATCAAACAAAACTCACTCGAGACGGTATTAGGTCTATAATCTCGACATATACACTTCCAACCTCAAACATTCAAACTCCAACCATTGGTAGTCGTGTTACACACACCACTACCCTATCTACCTTTATAACTTATATTGGAAAACCCAAACAGGTAATCCCAATAGATAGGTAGAAATAAATATATATATATTACAAGTACGCTCTCTCAAGAAAGATACCACTCCAGAGCTTAGGTATTCGCTCAACCTATCGCTCTGATACCAGAAGTGGTACCGGTGGTCCAGCTTAGGAGATTTGGTAGGGCATTTGTGTTTTCTCTTCTGTATCTAGTTCGAGTTTCTTCTAGCTAAGGGTAGTTGAAGACAGTACCCTTGACTGAGGACTCATCTGTTTCGTGGAATAGGAAGTTCCTTAGCCTGACCATTTGTTGGAAAAATCTAAAGAAACAATACGAGCCTTTACAATTTCAATTGAATAACCTGTCTCCTCAGGAGGCAGCTATAGTAGGCATAATATAATGGTACCTATGCTGGCTAAGATTAATATTCTACTTTCAAAATGTTTTCCACTATGCACGAATAATAATATCAAATCAAATTATTTGTTTTGCGTAGTAAGCATCTTTGACTAACATAAGAAGAAATCTCCTCCAAGTCTGCGTTTGCATTGTGTGTGTGGTGGGAGGTCTTATGGTAGTTTCATTTTCTAAAAGCATTGCGAATTGATTTTAAAATCCTCTTGCTATTTTTTTGAAGATATAAATGTGTTTGTATGAATCTAAACCATTTATATCATCTTTTAATCCCTAGTTTCAAATCATAGGATTCAATTTCAAACTTGAATTCAAATTTAAATCAAATTATTTAAATTTTTCAAAACTCGATTAAGTTATTCAAAATAACTCTTATCTTTGAAATTCTATTTCAAAAGCTTTTCGCTTTAAACCCAATTCATTCCCAAAACATTTGAATTCAAATTGTCTATTTAAAAATTATTTCAAAGATCTGTGACTTAATCGATTTCCTCGTGGAATCCATTTTTGTGTGTGTAAGAGTGTAGTCCAGGGGTTTAACATAATAGTGCAACACAATGAATCATCACAGATCAAAATATAGGATATAGTTGATAAGCGATATAAATTATAACGCTTATCGTTCATGCACAAACCACAGATATATAAATATCACAGATAATAAATTACATCATAGATAATTTATCACAGACCACAACATAAATCAAGATGTATCACAAAGCATCATATATCAGGTATATTAAACAATTAAATCATCCAATACAATCTAAACATTCATAAGTAAGGTCAAGTATTCAATAGTCATTTATAAGTAGGATTAATTAATTGTTTAATCCTAATTTATTCAATTTATTTCCAATTAAATTTAGTGAATATTAGGCTCAGGTCCCTAGTAAGTTTCAAAATACAAAAAAACCCCAGTAAAAAAAGTGTGTAAATTAGGTCCCTAGAATTAAGTTACTAAGTAATTGCATATAATTATGCAATTTTTTTGGTGAATAATTGTGGAATATTCCGCAACTTTTTGAAAAAATTGCGTAAATTTCCGCAATTTTTTGGGTGAATAATTGCGGAATTTTCCGCAATTTTTTGAAAAAATTGCGTAAATTTCCGTAATTTTTTGGATGAATAATTGCGGAATTTTCCGCAATTTTTTGATATAATTGCATAAATGTCTGCAATTATTCACTGAATAATTGCATAAGTGTATGTCATTATTCAGTAACTTAATTCTAGGGACCTAATTTACAAACTTTATTTTACTGAGGTTTTTGTGTATTTTGAAACTTATTAGGGACCTATGCCAAACTGTCCCTTAAATTTATTACTTATGAATTTAGTATCCAATCCTGATTAATTAATTACAAATCACTTGATATAATTTAATTAATCAATTACCTTAATAAATTTAATTACTCTTAATTAATTTTCCTTGTTTAATTTCTATGAGAATTTAATTTCCTAATTTCTTCCCTAAAGTAATTACACTTACATAATTTTATAAATGATTATCATTAAGTAATTAATCGAATTTATTATTAAAATTAATCACATTAATTTCTTATTTGAAACATCTTAGTTAATGACCTTTCCTTGTCTATATTCATTAACCAATACCTTAATTACCTCTTTAAGTAATAAACTTTAAATTAATCATTTATAATTATAAATTAATCAATTCTTAACTACGAATTAATTTAACCTAAATTTATTAATTAAATTACTCAATAAACAGCGATATTTGAAATTTGAGTTGATAATTAACCTCTGAATATTTAAAATTAATTAAATATTCCAATTCCAAATATACAAAATGTGACGACCCGGAATTTTTGTATATTTTAAATTGGAATATTTAATTAATTTTAAATATCCAGAGATAAATTATTAACTTTAATTTCAAATATCACTGTTTATGGGATAATTTAATTATTGAATTTAACTATTGAAAATAGGATAAAATAGAGAATCCTGAGTTTTGAGCCTGTTAAAAATAGTTTAAAGGTTCAGAAAATTTATATTGTTAATATTGAAGGTGATAGAACTTTTAAAATTGAATTTGGAAGTGTTTTGTTCAGTTTTAAAATTTGTACTGTTTAAAATGATATTTAAAAATATCCTTCCGAGGCACAGTCTCGGAATTCGACGAAACCAGTTCCATTGGATCCGTAATATTGTATTATTACCGGATTTCAAATTTCGTAGCATTCGGATTTATCGTTTGATCATACAATAAATAAACGCGTTGAAAAATTATCTTGAAATTTAAAATAACGCTGGTTCAAGAAGCTTCCTTTTATATTATTGTCGAATCTTGCCTTGGAAGCCAAAAGAAGAATAATAATAAACCTAACAGCTGAAAGAAAAACAAATCTCGAAACCATTTTCTCGTTCACTCAAAATTCGAAATGGCCGAAGCTTCGTTTTTCTTCTTTTCGATTCGCGATCGGAGGGGAGTAGCCGGCGTCTCGACTTCGCTGGCATTTCCGGTTCAATCTCGCGTGTTCGTATTCGAGGGTTCAGCGTTCGATTCGAGATGGGGTAGGGATTCTCGCGGTGGTGTGGAGGGTTCGACAATGTCGACGCTAGGGTTTCAGCTTGGTTCCTGTTGGCGTCTGCGTTGGTAGGGGAGGTCAGGGCGATCAGGCTAGGGTTTAGGCTTCTCGAGTATGCGAGCAAATTGTCTGGAGATTTGGGGCACTGGGAACTCGCGAGTGGATCGCGCTGCCATCTTGGTCGATCGAAGGATGGGCGGCCAGGGGATTAATCGAAGAGGAGGCTCTAGCGAAGGGAGCGACGTAGAGGTGTTGGGTATCTCGCCTGGGCTTGAGGCGGTGATTCGTGAGGTACTTCTGCTTGGGTTTTAAATTAAATTTAAATATATCTAGTTTAAATAAATTATATATATAACAGTTCTTGATTTAGCAGTAAGCTATATTTGATATAAAATTTTCAGTTAAAGAGATTTGTAAATGTTGAAGAGTTTACATAAAATTTGATTAAAGATCTATATAGATATTTTTATAAGTACATATGTAGTTTCAAAGGGAAATTAGCTTAATTAAATTATTGGTTAAGTAAATATATAAAAAGGGAAATTTATTTGTTCGACTTGTTCACATATAAATAAATTGTTCGATAGTTCAAATATTAATAATCAAATGTTTGTTCAAGGTCGACATCTGAAAGGAAACAAACGAGGATGAAAATAAATGGTAATGGATGGCAAAATAAAAACAAAGGTGAGTTAATCTCACTCAGTTAAATTTAAATTTAAATGGTTAAATTTAAATAATTTATTGAATGGTTGATTTGATTGATGTGATATATATAGTAGTATATACCAATATATATATATATATATATTGGCATATGTATATATTGGAGTTGTTGATATTCCCACATTATATAGCGGATGAGACCCTATGCGCCGCATAATAGCGGATGATATTTTATAAAACCCATATACCGCGATATTCCACCTCGAAGTGGAATTGGTATTGTGCTAACGTCTGTGGATGCAGGGAAACAGGTTGGAGGGATCCAACTGGATTCCTCAAAATATTTAATTTTGTTTAAATATTCTGTGATATGATTTTTGATATCTTGTGATGATTTATATTGGATAATCTGGTTGGATTGAATTTCCCAGTATAATGAGTTATCAAAAGCAATTGAATTGAATTTTGGAAAGAAATAAAAGAGTAAAATTTAAGTTAAATAATTCTAGTGAATTCGAATAAATTAAATAGGGAATTGTAAAAGAAATAAAGAAATTTCTTAATTCGAACAAATATGGGAAAAGAGGATTTTGAATTTAATAGTGAAGAAATAAACCTTTAACTAAAGTGATATTATTTAAAAATATAAAAGAATTGATTTTATTGAAATTTAAAGATTTAATTTAATTAAAATATTAATTGAAGAAGTTTGGAAATCCGAAATTGGTATTTTAGTTAAAAAGGGTTTTAACTCATAATAAGGAAATAAAAGATGAAAGTTAATGTATTTGAAATAATTGAAGTAAATAGGGAAATTTACTTCAAAGTAAAGTAAAATGGAAATCAATTGGAAATTGATTTAAGTGTTTAAAAACTTGGATTTTTAAAAGAGAAATGAGATTTTGGAGATATAAACTGGGTTTATAAAGTAAAATAAAATATCAGTGGATATTTGAGAATATAAATTCAAGATGGGAATTTATAAAAGGATATGGATTGGTTTAAAAATAAATGTTGGTTTATTTTTAAAAGATGGGAATGAGAAGTGTATTTCTCTGGATAGCCAAGTACGTTTTCAAAGCAATTTTTAATATAAGTTAAAAGTTCTAATTTGTGTTTTTAAAAAGCATATTTTAGAAAATTGATTATTTCTAAAGGTTAATTTCCAAAGTAAGTATTTTCAAAAATCTATTAGTGTAGTAAGTATATAAAAGTGATTTGCTATTAAGTTTTAAAAGAAGAAATTTAGTTTATATTTATAAAGTGGTTTATTTTAAAGTATATATTTTTAATAAAGTATTAAGCTAGTTTGGTTTCAATGTTATAAAGTATATTTAAAATAAAGTGTTTAAATTATTTTAAAATCTAAAAGTATTTTGTACTTGGTGATTCAGTGGAAATAAAAATATTTGGAAATGTTTTCCGTAAGCGGAAACTGTTTTGAAATAATTGTTTTCAAATGAGTTTTGAAAATTTGGAAATATATCTTGGAATGATATTTGGGCAAATAAATAATGTGGGAAATTATTTATTGTGTGATGGGTGCTTGTGGATGTAAATTGATAGTTAAATAACCGACTATCAATATTGGCCAAATGCGCTGATCGTTTCGAAGAGACCGGGATCGAGTTTCCGTATACCGGGATTCTAGGTCTGGAGACTCGAATACCACTTCGATTCGGTTTGTACGTTTCGTGTAACGTGTTCAGAGTCGAAGATGGAGCAGTGAAGTGCAAGGGCTAGTCGCTACTAATCCTGAGGATATTTCCAAAATGGATGTAGTAGGAATAGTGCCTTCGGTTCCGTTCGGACCCGGGATGGACTTGTATGGACGAATGCTTTCGTGACATCGTCAGGTGGACGATGGGCATTCTAAGGGATATGTGCTATAAAGGTATCGTTTAGCCTCGAACCTCATCAACCGGGAATGACTGAAAATCAGGGGTTATGCTGCAAGGCTTCGTGGGTAGCCCCCACTTGAGAGTAAGGCCATCCCTGTCTAGATGTCCCTTTTTATTTCGGCTTAGTGGTGCGGTTGCTGATCCCAACCGTGGGGTGATTTTATTTGGAATTATCCAGTAAGGGATGATTCCGGCCTTGTGTTGCAGGGGAGCGGGCGTACTCCTCGGTACTGTGATCTAGGCCACGTACTGTGACAGGTGGTACCCAGTGCCTAGTCATTCGTTGGAAATCCATTCTCCCTACGTGCCTGTACGGTTTTGATTGTGCCCAACTATTGTTGAAATGTGAGATGCAAGCATTTCAGCTAGATTCTATTTTACTTTCTGTAGACACTATTATAATATCAGAGGATTTTGATATAAAGTGTTTTAGCTATCGTAAGGTAAAAACCCGACATGTTTAATTGTGGCGTGGTCTTACGAGATGCTTTTGTTTTCAAAGGATTTTGAAACTTTAATAATCAATTTGAGTGTGATTTTCTCACGCTGGTTTTCCAGACTGACTCGGGTGTTGTTTTATATGATGCTCGGGTCAGACCGAGATAAACAGGTTCAGGATATGATGCTGTGGAGCACAGGAGACGAGCTGGATGGCGAGACGTATCTCTCGTACTTGTTTATATATATATAATCCGCTGTGTTGATTGTTGTACTCTGTTGTATTGAGGACATGATATGGTTATTGTCCAGTTGTATGTTATGTGTTCTCTGGTGTATACTCTGATGCTATATTATATAAAACTGATATAGTTTTGATTTGTGTAAAGATCTGTTCATATATATTATATTTTATTCCGCTGCGATGGTTAGATTCTGATGTTGTTTTCTATTTTTCTTCTTCTACCTCTTCTTCTTAACATAAATGGTTCGATTTTCCGGGTCTGGAAAGTCGGGTCGTTACAGTTGGTATCAGAGCTTAGGCTGGCGACAACCTTGGCTCTGGTGGGAATTTTGAGAGTATTAAAAGATATGAGCGCGTATTTGTTAGTGAATATAAAATTGTTTTATATTGTGTTGATTGGTTTATTGAGTAGTTTATGGATTCTGGTCGATGTGTGGGACGCCACAACATTGATAGGGATCTCTAAACGCTTGTATAGAACAATTCGACACGGTATTGTTTTAAAGTAGGGTAAATGAAATAATTTTACCCAAATTATTTTTGTATAAAAAGAAACGTTTTGTAAACTATTCTAGTTAATATATATGGTTGTTTGGATGTTAGAAGTGATAATATGGAATTATTATCATTAATATATGGAAACTTAACTAGAAATTGAAATTTATAACCAAAGCAAAGAATAAAATTTTATAATAAAATAAAATTTGAGATATAGATTACAAATGTAATTTATAAAATTGAAATAAACTTCTTATACAAATGAGATTTGTACTTTAAAATAGATTTCCAGAGAAATGTGGAAAATAAATCGGAATGGATTTTAAGTTTGGAATTTTGGGAAAGGTTTGAAATTCCTTGAGATTTGGAAATAGTTTTCAAAGAGTTTGAGGAAATAATAAGTGGTATTATTTCTGGAATATTTTGAGTTGAGTTTGGAATCTGGAAAAATTTGAAATTTAAAAATATTTGAAATGGTTTAAAGAGATAAAAGCATTTAATTCTCTTCCGGTCGCTGGGAAATAATTTCGGTGATGACTGCAGCATCATCGATGTTCATTTTCGAGTTTCCAAAGAGAAATTGCTACCA
This sequence comes from Allium fistulosum, assembly GCA_030737815.1. Classification (NCBI taxonomy): domain Eukaryota; kingdom Viridiplantae; phylum Streptophyta; class Magnoliopsida; order Asparagales; family Amaryllidaceae; genus Allium; species Allium fistulosum. The sequence goes on along the minus strand of CM060906.1, from coordinate 167,473,239 downwards.
AACCGTGTTAAATTGGGATTGTTGCAAAACTGGATTTGGTTTTGAAATTCAAAGAGATAACTGAATATACAAAAGGAGTTTGGATGTGATTGATTTCAAAAGTGATTTTGAAATTTTGGGAAATTGTTAAAAACTCCGGAATCTTGTTTTAATTGTTTATAGAAAAACAAATAAAAAGAAATAAATATACTTGACTAAATTTAATGTATAATCCGGAATAAAGAGTAAAATGTGAATGGGATTGCTTTAATGGATTGAAGTGATGAAATAAACCAAATATTAGGTATAAATTGGAATAAATTACTTAATGGAGTAATGGATTATGGAAATAAAACCTTAATTGGCTGAAAGAAAGTTGATTTTGTAATTTGGATATGAAATGGGAAATGAACTTAGATTAAGTAGAAATTATTAATTGCAATCCGAGATAAAATACTAACAAATCGAATATGGATGATATAAATGAAGCTCGACACATATATTTTGGATGCTGTTAAGTGAAATAAATTGGAACAAAATTAACTTAAGTGTGAATGAACTCAAGTATAAATAAATGGAATATGACCTTGAAAAATTATCCAAATGAGTTTGGGTTATGAAATTTAAATTGGTTAAATAGAAATTGAATTGTGAATTAATAAAATCGGGTAGTGAATTAAAAATGAATAGTAGAATCAGAATTTGAGTTATTAATTAAAATTCGACTTGGAGTATTAACACATTAAATATAAGTGGAAATGTGTTAAAAAAAATGAAAATTTGAATTAAAATAGTGATGGCTTGTATTGCAAACGAAAATTCAAGTGGGTATGAATGAAAATGGCCTTGGATATTATTCAATGAACGGAATATTGAATTTAGAATTAAAAAGGGACAAATTGAATGAATTGGTGCAAACTACAATGAAAATGAACTTAAGTTGTTAACTTAAGTAAATGTTGGATGAAGACTGTACTCAAATTGAGGTGTTGAAATCAATTGAGAATTAATTATTGAATGAAATAGCCTGGATTGCTTTCGAGCTAAATAAATGGATATGAATAAATTAAATGGAATGGGTTGAGTATTGTTTGGAAAAAAAAATGGGAATAAGGGTCGAAACATTTCATATGTGCTTATGGAAGTATATAACATGCATTGTTTGTAGAATCCATGTTTTAACAATTTAAATTTTAGTGAAATGTAAATAAACTTTGTATATTTGGCACTTACATGTTGTAATTGAGTTAGTACAGGTTCAGGGAAGCCGATTGGCTGAATCTGATGGCACAACATGCTAAAATAAATAACCGCTTTGCTTTAAAAATGCTAAAATAAGGTACGCTTATGCAAAAATTCAAAATAGGAGATATGAACTGCATATATTGATATATATTGTGATTTCCGGCCTGAGGCCGATGTATATATATATTTGTGCATCCTGCGATATCGCAGAAGTTCCTCCGTACAAGGGAGACTCTGCCAAAATTTTTCGAAAATTTTGGGAGTTAGAAAATTTTTGAAAATTTTCGTTAACGATAAATGATTTAAATTTGTTAAGCAAATAAAATTGAAACTGGATATTGAAATTTAATTCAAATGTGAATGTAAAGTGAAGTCGAAGGAACTAAAGAAGTGAAGTTTGCGAATAAACTGTTAATCGAAATTTAAATTAATTAGTAAGTGCAACTAATTAAATATTCGAGTGGAAGCCAAATTGAAATCAAATGGAATTGTAAAGACAAAAGTAAATAGAAATGGATATGAACTACGATATTGAAGTGAAAATAAGTATAAGCAGTATGTAAAATATTTATTTTGAACTGAAGAAATATGGTGAGATTCTTAAGTAATTTGGTATCGATGGAAAATTATTCTAGGTGAATAATTGAATAAAGATTTAAAATTGGAAGTTGTGAAATGGGATAATTTTGGATAAGTGAATGTAATCAAAATGAATGTGAATAAAAAAGGAAATTGACATAATTGGTAATCAATTGGAATTTATACGTAGGATGTACGTATATTATTTTATTCGCATAACGATTTGATCCAGATGTCGAACACAGAATTTCGAGATAGTTTTATCGATCCGAATTAGGATTTTTCACTCGATTTTCGACGGCGAACCTGGATATGGATTGTTGATTGATTCTGGATATTCTCTATCATAGTGGTGGCTATGCAAGGAGAATGACGGTTTCTGATCAAGAAACCAGATCTGAGTCCGCACTAGGAAGTCGGGTGGACAATACTAGTTCTGAAGTGGAATTGTGTGATCGATTGAGCGATCGAATGTGATAGTGCGTACAGATGATATATGTGCATCGTACGGGCCTAAGTAAAGCAAATATTGAAAATTTGTAAAAGAAGAGTATAAAATGACTTTGAAATTGTGATTGAATATTATTGCTTAGTAGGATATACAGGTGTATAAAAGCAATGGATAAATTGTGATTTTTGATTTTAGAAGATAAAATTTAATGGCCCGACAAAAAGGTATGTATTTGAATTTCTATATGAAATTTGATTGGGTTTTTGATCCAGCCACTTGGCTTTTTGTTTCTTTTTGAGATTGGGAGGCCGTAGAGCCATTTTGTAGTTGTACCGAGCTAACCGCGCAAAGGAGACGCTGGCGAAATTTTTCGGAAATTTAGGGAGTTAGAAAAATTTTGAGAAAATTTTGATAATTCAAAATTTGAATTCAAATTTAAATTTGAATGGATAAGTAGGTGATATGGTTTGGGGCTTATGAATAAGTTTGGGAAGTTAAAAGATGATTAGTGTATCATTAATAAAAGATTGTTTGGGTATTGTTAAAATGGTTTGAATTGGGAAAATAGTTAACGGGGATTGAATCATTCCTCTTAACTGGTAATTTCGGGGACGAAATTCTTTTAAGGGGGGAGGAATGTGACGACCCGGAATTTTTGTATATTTGAAATTGGAATATTTAATTAATTTTAAATATCCAGAGATAAATTATTAACTTTAATTTCAAATATCACTGTTTATGGGATAATTTAATTATTGAATTTAACTATTGAAAATAGGATAAAATAGAGAATCCTGAGTTTTGAGCCTGTTAAAAATAGTTTAAAGGTTCAGAAAATTTATATTGTTAATATTGAAGGTGATAGAACTTTTAAAATTGAATTTGGAAGTGTTTTGTTCAGTTTTAAAATTTGTACTGTTTAAAATGATATTTAAAAATATCCTTCCGAGGCACAGTCTCGGAATTCGATGAAACCAGTTCCATTGGATCCGTAATATTGTATTATTACCGGATTTCAAATTTCGTAGCATTCGGATTTATCGTTTGATCATACAATAAATAAACGCGTTGAAAAATTATCTTGAAATTTAAAATAACGCTGGTTCAAGAAGCTTCCTTTTATATTATTGTCGAATCTTGCCTTGGAAGCCAAAAGAAGAATAATAATAAACCTAACAGCTGAAAGAAAAACAAATCTCGAAACCATTTTCTCGTTCACTCAAAATTCGAAATGGCCGAAGCTTCGTTTTTCTTCTTTTCGATTCGCGATCGGAGGGGAGTAGCCGGCGTCTCGACTTCGCTGGCATTTCCGGTTCAATCTCGAGTGTTCGTATTCAAGGGTTCAGCGTTCGATTCGAGATGGGGTAGGGATTCTCGCGGTGGTGTGGAGGGTTCGACAATGTCGACGCTAGGGTTTCAGCTTGGTTCCCGTTGGCGTCTGCGTTGGTAGGGGAGGTCAGGGCGATCAGGCTAGGGTTTAGGCTTCTCGAGTATGCGAGCAAATTGTCTGGAGATTTGGGGCACTGGGAACTCGCGAGTGGATCGCGCTGCCATCTTGGTCGATCGAAGGATGGGCGGCCAGGGGATTAATCGAAGAGGAGGCTCTAGCGAAGGGAGCGACGTAGAGGTGTTGGGTGTCTCGCCTGGGCTTGAGGCGGTGATTCGTGAGGTACTTCTGCTTGGGTTTTAAATTAAATTTAAATATATCTAGTTTAAATAAATTATATATATAACAGTTCTTGATTTAGCAGTAAGCTATATTTGATATAAAATTTTCAGTTAAAGAGATTTGTAAATGTTGAAGAGTTTACATAAAATTTGATTAAAGATCTATATAGATATTTTTATAAGTACATATGTAGTTTCAAAGGGAAATTAGCTTAATTAAATTATTGGTTAAGTAAATATATAAAAAGTGAAATTTATTTGTTCGACTTGTTCACATATAAATAAATTGTTCGATAGTTCAAATATTAATAATCAAATGTTTGTTCAAGGTCGACATCTGAAAGGAAACAAACGAGGATGAAAATAAATGGTAATGGATGGCAAAATAAAAACAAAGGTGAGTTAATCTCACTCAGTTAAATTTAAATTTAAATGGTTAAATTTAAATAATTTATTGAATGGTTGATTTGATTGATGTGATATATATAGTAGTATATACCAATATATATATATATATATATTGGCATATGTATATATTGGAGTTGTTGATATTCCCACATTATATAGCGGATGAGACCCTATGCGCCGCATAATAGCGGATGATATTTTATAAAACCCATATACCGCGATATTCCACCTCGAAGTGGAATTGGTATTGTGCTAACGTCTGTGGATGCAGGGAAACAGGTTGGAGGGATCCAACTGGATTCCTCAAAATATTTAATTTTGTTTAAATATTCTGTGATATGATTTTTGATATCCTGTGATGATTTATATTGGATAATCTGGTTGGATTGAATTTCCCAGTATAATGAGTTATCAAAAGCAATTGAATTGAATTTTGGAAAGAAATAAAAGAGTAAAATTTAAGTTAAATAATTCTAGTGAATTCGAATAAATTAAATAGGGAATTGTAAAAGAAATAAAGAAATTTCTTAATTCGAACAAATATGGGAAAAGAGGATTTTGAATTTAATAGTGAAGAAATAAACCTTTAACTAAAGTGATATTATTTAAAAATATAAAAGAATTGATTTTATTGAAATTTAAAGATTTAATTTAATTAAAATATTAATTGAAGAAGTTTGGAAATCCGAAATTGGTATTTTAGTTAAAAAGGGTTTTAACTCATAATAAGGAAATAAAAGATGAAAGTTAATGTATCTGAAATAATTGAAGTAAATAGGGAAATTTACTTCAAAGTAAAGTAAAATGGAAATCAATTGGAAAGTGATTTAAGTGTTTAAAAACTTGGATTTTTAAAAGAGAAATGAGATTTTGGAGATATAAACTGGGTTTATAAAGTAAAATAAAATATCAGTGGATATTTGAGAATATAAATTCAAGATGGGAATTTATAAAAGGATATGGATTGGTTTAAAAATAAATGTTGGTTTATTTTTAAAAGATGGGAATGAGAAGTGTATTTCTCTGGATAGCCAAGTACGTTTTCAAAGCAATTTTTAATATAAGTTAAAAGTTCTAATTTGTGTTTTTAAAAAGCATATTTTAGAAAATTGATTATTTCTAAAGGTTAATTTCCAAAGTAAGTATTTTCAAAAATCTATTAGTGTAGTAAGTATATAAAAGTGATTTGCTATTATGTTTTAAAAGAAGAAATTTAGTTTATATTTATAAAGTGGTTTATTTTAAAGTATATATTTTTAATAAAGTATTAAGCTAGTTTGGTTTCAATGTTATAAAGTATATTTAAAATAAAGTGTTTAAATTATTTTAAAATCTAAAAGTATTTTGTACTTGGTGATTCAGTGGAAATAAAAATATTTGGAAATGTTTTCCGTAAGCGGAAACTGTTTTGAAATTGTTTTCAAATGAGTTTTGAAAATTTGGAAATATATCTTGGAAAGATATTTGGGCAAATAAATAATGTGGGAAATTATTTATTGTGTGATGGGTGCTTGTGGATGTAAATTGATAGTTAAATAACCGACTATCAATATTGGCCAAATGCGTTGATCGTTTCGAAGAGACCGGGATCGAGTTTCCGTATACCGGGATTCTAGGTCTGGAGACTCGAATACCACTTCGATTCGGTTTGTACGTTTCGTGTAACGTGTTCAGAGTCGAAGATGGAGCAGTGAAGTGCAAGGGCTAGTCGCTACTAATCCTGAGGATATTTCCAAAATGGATGTAGTAGGAATAGTGCCTTCGGTTCCGTTCGGACCCGGGACGGACTTGTATGGACGAATGCTTTCGTGACATCGTCAGGTGGACGATGGGCATTCTAAGGGATATGTGCTATAAAGGTATCGTTTAGCCTCGAACCTCATCAACCGGGAATGACTGAAAATCAGGGGTTATGCAGCAAGGCTTCGTGGGTAGCCCCCACTTGAGAGTAAGGTCATCCCTGTCTAGATGTCCCTTTTTATTTCGGCTTAGTGGTGCGGTTGTTGATCCCAACCGTGGGGTGATTTTATTTGGAATTATCCAGTAAGGGATGATTCCGGCCTTGTGTTGCAGGGGAGCGGGCGTACTCCTCGGTACTGTGATCTAGGCCACGTACTGTGACAGGTGGTACCCCAGTGCCTAGTCATTCGTTGGAAATCCATTCTCCCTACGTGCCTGTACGGTTTTGATTGTGCCCAACCATTGTTGAAATGTGAGATGCAAGCATTTCAGCTAGATTCTATTTTACTTTCTGTAGACACTATTATAATATCAGAGGATTTTGATATAAAGTGTTTTAGCTATCGTAAGGTAAAAACCCGACATGTTTAATTGTGGCGTGGTCTTACGAGATGCTTTTGTTTTCAAAGGATTTTGAAACTTTAATAATCAATTTGAGTGTGATTTTCTCACGCTGGTTTTCCAGACTGACTCGGGTGTTGTTTTATATGATGCTCGGGTCAGACCGAGATAAATAGGTTCAGGATATGATGCTGTGGAGCTCAGGAGACGAGCTGGATGGCGAGACGTATCTCTCGTACTTGTTTATATATATATAATCCGCTGTGTTGATTGTTGTACTCTGTTGTATTGAGGACATGATATGGTTATTGTCCAGTTGTATGTTATGTGTTCTCTGGTGTATACTCTGATGCTATATTATATAAAACTGATATAGTTTTGATTTGTGTAAAGATCTGTTCATATATATTATATTTTATTCCGCTGCGATGGTTAGATTCTGATGTTGTTTTCTATTTTTCTTCTTCTACCTCTTCTTCTTAACATAAATGGTTCGATTTTCCGGGTCTGGAAAGTCGGGTCGTTACACAAAAATTCTGGGTCGTCACACCGAAGCTACCTCACGCTTTAACCAAGCTGTAACTAGGTAACTAACACACGAGCTATGCCATTCCCCGGTCGTTACCGACCTTTATCTAAGGATCCTCAACCACAAAGCAACAACCACAAAGTGTAATAAATTTGCAGCATCAACATAGGTAAAATATCTGGGCTCCATACCATGATATCACCTTTTATCCAGAAGGAAATGACATACCCTAGGGGCGCTACCCCTAAAAACCTTTGTCTCAACATTCTTGTTTCGACCATTACCGAGTTGTGAGGCTCGACGAAGTCTCGTCCACAAAGCTACGCTTTTTCACAAAGCCACGCTTTGATCAACAAATGATCAACAGCACTTCGTATGCCACATTACCAAATTGGGAATGTATCACTAGTAACAATCAACTACATAACCTCTGAGCTCGTACGTCTCAGGGATGGTGTTAAGCTAAGAGAATAAATTCTCCACCACCAACAGAAATGTATTTGATAGAAACCAGCTTTACATCTCAAAGTGTAACATCAGACACACATCCATACAAGTCCGTTTCGGGATCGAACGGAACCGAAGGCACTTCCAAAGAAGCCCTTGCAATCTGGGTATTCACTAATCACGTCCGGACTTCCCATCACAAGAAGAGTGATATAAATCTCCATACCGGAGCAACTCGGTGCAGAGACATTCGACAGGTTGTCATTTAATTTTCGAAAATACCCGGTCTTCACACCGGTCTTCAAATGTTATCCATTCACGACGTATCACTATTCGGAATGGGTTATATGACACAATGTCCTCTCCCGGCTTAACCGAATAATGAGCGTTTGTTTTAAAAACAAATCAAGTGCCATTTCAAAGGCAAATATTGATAGTCAGTTATTTAACTATCAACAACATATCACAACAATCATCAGATTTAAATAATTTTTCCCAAATTATTTATTTTCAAAATATCTTCACAAGATATATATTTTCCACACTTCACATTTGAAAACCAATTTCAAATCACATTTTCACACTTCATCACTTTGAAAACAAATTTCAAATCATATTCACTCGCGGAATAAAATCCCCGATATTATTCATTTCCCTTTTTTTCTTTATAAATTCCCATTGTGAATTTAAATTTCCAAATATTCACTTTCAAACACCAAATCAATTTCAAATTGATTTCTAAGTTCTTTTCAAATACCAAATCATTTGCAAATCGATTTCTAAATTTATTTCAACACAAAATCCATTTTAATTCAACACCAAATAAATTTTTCATATTGATTTCCCAAAGATTTATTTTTCAAATACCAAATCAATTATCAATTGGATTTCAAACCAATTTATCACCTTTTAAAATAAATCTCTTTATCTCTTCTGAACCATCTAAAATTCCATTTTTAAATAAATTTTCTAACTTTCGAATAATACTATTCAAAATCCATTTATAAAGATCTTTTCCCATATTTTGGAAATAATTCGATAAGATTACAAAAATCAACTTTATACTTTAAAATTCCTTCTTTTAAATTCACCCAATTCTTTCAAAAAGAATTCACTTAAAATTTCCAACTTTAATTTCAAAAATCCAATTTATTTATTTCTGGTATCCAACGATACCAAAAGCACATTCGGCTAAATTATAGCCTTCCACAAATTCAATCACATATATAATCATCCACAGATTATAAATAAACAATCACACATCATATGAAACAAATTCATACAACATATGAAACAAATTCATAAAATTTGAGGAATCCAGTTGGATCCCTTCAACCTGTTTCCCTGCATCCACAGATGTTAGCACAATACCAATTCCACTTCGAGGTGGAATATCGCGGTATATGGGATTTATAAAATATCATCCGCTATTATGCGGCGCAATAGGGTCTCATCCGCTATATAATACGGGAAAATCAATCACCAATATATACATATTCCAATATATATTTATATATTGCTATATATTACTATATATATACTATCACCCAAACAGTCAATCAACATAATCAATAATTTTAAATATAACTATTTAAAATTAAACAAAACCCTTTGTTTGAGTGAGAAGATCTCACCTTTGCTTTTTTAATTCGCAGTCCATTTTCATTTTTCGGCTTGATTCCTTTGCAATTTTAACCTTGTATAAACAATTTATACAATTTATTAATATTCGAATTAAATCGAACAAATCAATTTCTAACTTGATAAGTGTCAATTTTACAATGATTTAAATTTTAAAATTGAAATTTGACTTTTAAACTAATTTCTTTTAACAAAATATTTTCTTTGAAATAGATTTAATTTTAACTGATAATTTTCCCTTTCAACTTGTATATGTAAATATTCAAAACAGAAGTATTTTTATGCTTTACTGTAAAACTAAAATTTCATTTCTATATAATTTCAAACATTTAAAATTTTCCATTTTCAAATCTTATATATATATTTTTTTTTTCTTTACTGTAAAAATCATAAACTGCACATTATAATTTTTTTTTTTCAATCTATACATACTGAATTAAATTACAGATAAAATGTATATACCTCTCCTGTATGAAACCCTAGGCCAGCTCGAACGAGGAATGCTACTCGCGAAGTTCGCCACGACCCAAATCGTGACGCCGCCGATCCCTGAACCATCGCGAAGTCGAGATTGCCGCCGCGACCACCTTACACTTCGATCGAATCCCCATGCCTCGTTCGATAATCGCTGTCGAACCATCCACGCGCACGCCCAATCGCCTCGCCCACCATCGAGAGCTTTCGACCTGACCTGCCACAGTTCGACGATGTCGTCGCCTTGCCTGCCGCCGCTTCGCGTTCGAGCCTCGAGCTCACGTCGCCTCTACGCGACTTCGATTTTGAAATCGAACGAGGATCGATTTAATTTTAGAAGGAAAGGAAGGAATGAGTTTGAATTTTGTTTCTCTGAAAATGAAGAAGAGATCGGACATTGTTTTGTTGAACGAGAGCGTTTCGTTCGTTTTTGTTTTGTTTATTTTTCTGAGTGAAAAGGCTTTGGCCATGATTATTTTCTTTTCGAACGAAGATAGTTTTCGTTCTGCTTGCGTGATAAAAGAAAACAAAGGGGACAATATGGGACATTAGCGTGCAAAAATCAATTTGCTACAGTAATTCGAAAAAGTTCAGATGTGATGGAAATTCAACTGAAGCTGACTGGTATAAATAAATATATATATTAAATTCAAATCGTCTCGAAAATCGCAACTCAAAATATCGACTTCCAATCAGGCGTGCCGCTAGGCGTTTATAATGTTATATGCTTATTCCGAACGCAATGGAAAAGGTTTCGAGTCCAAATTCAATCATATGGAGAAGATAGCTTTTTGGACCGGTTATTAAATTTCAGTTTAATTTCAGCGCGTTTGCTTATCGTACGGCCAAACGATCACTCCAAACATTACGAAAATTGAAATCCGATAATAATACAATATTACGGATCCAATGAAACTGGTTTCGTAAAATTCCAAGACTGTGCCCCGGAACGCTATTTTTAAATATCGATTTAAACGATAAATTCCAAAACTGAACAAAACAGTTTCAAATTCAATTCTGAAGTTTTTATTATCTTCAGTATAATCAATATGAATTTTCTAAGCCTTGAAAATATTTTTAATCAGCTTAAAACTAAAAATTCAAATTTTTTTACCCAGATTTATCAATTAAATTCAATAATTAAATTACCAAATTCATTCAAATATTTGAATTTCAAATCAAACCAACTTCCAGATATTTAAAATCAATTAAATATCCTGATTTCAAATGCCAAAAATTCAAGGTCGTTACAGTTACCACCACTACAGGACATTCAACATCAAACTGAACTAGTACCAGATGCTATTTTACTGCGGGGATCGTATGATCTTGTGAATCTGAAAGAACGGGAAGAGTTGAAAAGACAGGAGGAAGAGAATGATTGTCAGTTGGAGTTTCCTGATCATGTCTGCACTGCTGACGTTGTCAACGTCAACTGCTTGGAACCGTTTCATGAAAATAAACATGTCAAAGAAGAAGCGAGTGGGAATTCATTTCAATCAAGGGAAATTGTTACAACACATCAAGGAAAGATTCTAAATGATGATACACCTGAACGAGATAAGGAAAGACAAGAATCTGGGCATGAGTCATCACACTTCTTCAGTCGTAACTTCCTATGTAACAACCCGCATATTTTACGATTGAATATTTAAATATTTTATTTAAATATAGAATCGTTAATCGGATTGAAGTCCGAAAAGCTACTTTTTGCAAACTGTCGAATTAGGACTCGAGACCACTTCCATTGAGTTCAAAATGTCGTTTGCGACCTTTTTGAGTATAAGCTTCAATATGTTTGGAATTAGTAGAATTTTGCTACTTTTTCACATAGGGCTTTGGGTTTGGGTTCAGCCCATTTGCCCAATTCTGGTTTTATCAACCCAACTCCACTCCAACTCTTCATTACTTCATTTATAAACACTAATATTCAAGCTTTTGCAACAATGGCGGGAGAGATGGGAAATGGAAATTCCTAAGCCCTAATTTCATTTGCAAATCCTATATCTCCAAATTCTAGAAGAAGCTATTGGTAAGCATCTCCTTCTTCTTCTCCAACTCATTCTTTTATCAATTTCAGAAATTCCTAAACCTAACTTTGGGAATGTTCTCCTTTTTGAGCATAGATTCAAGCTCATTTGGGTTGTGTTGAAGAGTGGTTGATTCTCCCTTTGCTTTCAAGCTCCTTCTTCATTGTTTTTGTGAAAAGGTGAGATTTTTATCTCACATCTATGACTATAATCATCTTCGATTGTTGGGTATGAATTCCTAACACTTATTCATGTGCATTTGATTTTGATTTGGATTGCTTTTGTGAATATTCCAATTTTTGGTGTTTTGGGTTCAATTCTTTAAAAATCATAGCTTTGATGCTTTGATCATGTTTTTGGTGATGAATCGAAGAGCTTATATGGCCGGGTAGTCGATTGGCGTAAACCCTTAGTGCCGTTGCTCGACCGATAGCAATTTGGTAGGGATTGGCATTCATTAGATAGGCATGGGAGTGCTGGCAACAGGCTCCGGTCGACCGAACTCAGGGTCCGGTCGACCAACCTGCTACCCAAGCACTTCCCTGCCTCTGGTTTGGAAGTGCAGGTTACAGACTCCGGTCGACCGAACTCAGGGTCCGGTCGACCGACCTGCTACCCGTGCACTTCTGCCTCTGGTCCGGTCAACCGACTCAGGGAGTCCGGTTGACCAGCCTGCTCCCTTTTGCCAATTATGCCTATATTGCCTATTTGTTTGAATTTCCAACTTTAATCGAATCGTGTTGTTTCCCTTTTGTTGTTATCATTTATTATCGACTTTGATGACATTTTCTTCAGGAATTTTCGGAAATATCCATTTTGATGGATTTGATATCGATTTCTTTGGATTTTATTCACGTCTTCGTATGTGAATTTTGGTGATTGATTGTTTCTACAATCATTTTTGTGATTTGTCACTTTAAAAATATAAAGGTTTCAATACTAGTATTAAATATCAAAACTTCTTCATCAAAACGATTTCAACTCTATTTTCAATATCAAACTCGTTTATAAAACCGTTTTCCAATCTACTAGTATATACAAATCTTTACCTCACTCGTATGAGAAATCTAATTAAACGACTTAGTAAAACAAGTGGTATGAAACGCTTGCGTTCACTTCGTCGGTTAATTCTTGGACTTGTTCGATTGAATCTCTTGTGATGAATTTTCTAGTGGAGATCTACAATTTGTTCGTAAATATTTAAGTTAAGCTAGTGGTTATGGGACATGAAGCTAAACTCATAAATTTACTAGCTTAGTATAATTGACACTTCTTGATGATCGATGATGATCATTTTATGGTTTAGACTAGCAATGTGCGATGTCACTTTGTCCGCGTAGAGGACGGTACCTCTTTTGTGGAGCTTCGGCTCGTTTGGAGGAGCTTCGGCTCGTTTTGCGATACACGTGTTGGTGAGTTTTCATACTCCCGTTTTGTGATAGGCCTCCCCCTTTTTGTGATTTTTGGATTTCTTGTGATGATTTCTAGAATTTGTGCTTCACCAATTTTTGTGACTATCATTGATAAGTTTTATCAATTTTTGTGCATTGGTGAATTTGTGTGTCGTTTACTTTTTGCGAATACAAATTTAGGGTACGATATCCCTTTTTATCTTTGAGAAGATTCTTGTGATATTGATTAATCTCTTATTGATTTTCAATTACATACTTTTAGTAGTATGCCATTATGGTTATATACGTTCATACCATATCTCTTATTCTATATCATATCATATGATATTTATAGCTAGACTGATCTGTTTATTATTTTCTTATTGAAATAATACTCGGGTCAGACCGAGATGTTACAGGTGCTTCTGCTTGACTCCTCATCAGGGATTCATTACTCTAACTTTTGGCTAACTACTTAGATTAGTAGTTTATTTTGTTGTATACATTTGAGATATAGACTCTATGATGTATACTTATTCTTTTGCCTAGCACTTGTATCTATATTCTTTTGTGTTATCGTGGATCTTGTTTGACCACTACTCTGATATACACTTTTATGTGTAATATTCATATCTTATTCCGCCTTTGTGATATGAATTATCTATGACTAATTAGTGTTATTGTAACGACCCCAGATTTTAATTTATTTGAATTGATAATTTATTGAATTTTTGAATAAAAAAATTGTATAGTTAATTGAAAATAGATGCGAGTTTCCCCGAACTAAGATAAATTTTATAGTTTTATAAAATAGAAAGTGAATACATTGGAAAAATTATGGCAACATATTAACAATAGAACTTCATTTATAATAATACAAAGTAAGCTTTGTTAAAGATAGAGTATGAACAAAAATATACATATAAGATAAATTGCAAAAATAATAAAATAAAATACAAAGTAATAGAAACAAATATGTGTATAGAGAAAATACAAGACAATAAAATAGTAAGCAAACATATTAACTAATATTTCACAAACATATTTATTTTAGGGAAATTCATTTGTATTTCAAGGTAATAAGGCCAAAGCAAAGAAAAATATACATACAAGTATATACAAATAAGTAAATGAAGATAGGCAACTCACCCAAATCAATATTATACATGAAATAAAATAACTATCTGTACAACCGAAATCAAGTATTAACACATTATCTAAGCACCAAAACAAAGACATATCATCTCAGCCGAACTAAAGAAAATGTAAGCATGAAGACATAAGTAAACAAACCAGGCATGAAAATTTATCTCTGTACATACGAAAGAGAATGGGATAAGTATGTAAAGAAATAAGTCAAACAAAGGAAAGGTAAGTTTGTACATATAATCATCTCTAGGACACAAGAGATATGTACCAGCCACCAACATATTATCATCTCAGCCGAAAATGAAATGATTTTTATAAATATATTGTACAACATCAATTAATGCAGCCTCCATAAGCAAATAAAAAAATATGCGATCTTGTTTTGTACTGAAAAGAAAAAAATATATCATCCTATACAAAACTTTATAACCAGTAAACACCTCCCCTCTGTAAACACTATCTCTCTTTATATATACATCTATTTTAGTCTTTGTTCGTTTATAAACAACTAAGTAAAATGGAAGTAAACAACAGCTTGAAAACTCAAACAACATTCCATTGAAAACATCAAACAAATCCATGCAACCAGAGAATCAAACTAGGAAGTTTCAACTTGCAAATCTTTACAACCTGCTTCAACTTGAAATCTGTTTGTTCTTCAAAACAACGGTGAGTAAACTTTTTAAAACTAAACTTAAATAATTTGGAAGTCTCTGTGTTAATGTTGTTTATATGTATGTGTATGTGCAATGCTTGTGAATTTATGTAAGTGTGCATATCTGTAGCTTTAAACATCTCAGATTTTTAGTTCAAGCCTCTGCTTTAAACTGTAAAACATGAGATACCTTTTGTTTTGATGCATACGACCTATGATTTAAGTAACTCGTGTAGTATGTATGGAAATGTGTTTGTATGATGGGTTTTAAGACACTGAAACTTGTGAGTATGTTAGATAATGCTTGTGACCATCTCTGTTTTAATGTTCCAGGGATTTAAACTTAGATCTAACTTCAAAAATACTTCACACTCTAATTTCATTTTTTCTTAAGTATTTAAAACAAAGTTGGTTGTTTTAATCTAAACTAAGCTTTAAAAATAGTTGCAATAATTATAGATAGAAACATTGTCTGGAAACTAAGAAATCACAGAGGAGCTTGAGTTTAGTTAAAAATCAAATCTTGTAATTTGTTGATATAATTACATATCTTAAATTGTATATAAAAGATAGGATTTTTAAGATCAAGTTCACAATTTTTAATGAAATATTGAATGGGTTATTTGGGTTTGTTTGGAAAACTTGTTTTCGAGTATGGCTGATGATCTCGAGTGTTTTGATGGTCGGGGTTCTTCCTGGTGGAAGAAATATGATCGGCGACGACGAGAAAAATTCTAGATGGGTAGTCAAAGCATTGGGGTGAGGATGGCGATCGAATCAAATTTTTAACCCTAGTTTTGACGAGGGTACTTGCTTGGATTCGTTCGTCCCCTGTGATGGATCGAGCGCGACCGGACTTTGGAGGTTGGAAGCGGAGTGGTAGGCGAGGCCAAGGCCGGAATTTCGTGACCTCCGTTGGTCGAGGCAGCGAGAACGAGGGGTTGTTTCAGGTTTTTGGTCGTTCCCTGTCTTTCTTGTTCCAGGTGGGTTGAGTCTTGAATTCGAATTTCGAGATTTGGGGGGATGGTCTGATGATCATGACTGGCTGGGGTGACGATGGTTGATGGGGTGACGTGCTGGTGGGTGGCCGGAGGTGGCTGGAGCCACGGTGCACGTGCACCGTGCATTTTTGTAGCACTGAGGATTTTTGGGTTTGGGAAGGAAATGTACTCGGGGAAGACTCGGGTCATTCGAGTGTTGACTCGAAGCAGGAGAGGAAAGACTCGAAGAAATTATGGGTAGTCTCGGGTTTTATTTTGTGGTTGCCAGTTTTTAAAAGCCTGGCAATTTCAAGTTTTAAAAAAATTTAAAACTGGGTTTTAATGCAAAGCAGGGATTTAAAAAGAGGTTTTAAATCCAAGTTTAATTCTGATTCAAGTCTAGTTTGAATCTGAGTTTTAAAAATATTAAAGTTTTAAAAGTTTAAATGTTTAAACCAAGATTAAATGTTAAAAATATATTTAAAGTGATTTGAACTTAAAATAAATTTGGTTTAAAATTCTTGTAAAATCCTTTTATAAGATAAGAATGTCTTTAACATATAATTTAAAGAATTTGTGAATTGTTTCTAAAAACTTGTTAGGTTAAATTTGTATTCATTTTTAAATTTCAAAATTGAAATGAAATCTTTAAGTAAATTCGAAAGTAAAATGTTTTCGAAATACATAAGTTAATGAAAATTAGATCATTAATAAGAGAAATGATTTATCTTAAAGATAATTTAGATTTTAAGTGATTAATAAAGGATAAAATGGGTTATCTTAAAATTAATTAGGTAATTAATGACTTTTAATATTAGTAATTAAAAGATAATCACTTAATGATTAAAGGTTGAGTACTCAAGTGATTAAACAATAATTTATTTAAGGGCTAATTAATTTATGTGATAAATTAAGAATAATTTATTAATTAAGGGTTGATTAATTAATGAAGGTGATTAAGGAATGATAATTAATTGAGGAATAATAAATTAAAGTAATTAATTAAAGATAATCAATTAAATGGTGAATTTAATAATTAAAGGGTAATTATTGAATAATTAAAGATTGATGAATTATAAGTAAAGGTTAATTAATTTATAATTAAAAGGTTAATTAATAAATGATTAAAGGTTAATTAATTAAAATGGTTTATAATTAATTAATGATTAATTAACCAAGGTTTGTAGTTTATTCATAAGTAATTAATCTGGTATAAATTAATTATAATCAGATATAAATTGACCTTACTTATGAATATTTGGATTCTATTGGATGATTTGATTGTTTGATATCCCTGATATATGATGCTTTGTGATACATCCTGATTTATGTTGTGATCTGTAATTTACTTACATGTGATATATATCTGTGATCTGTGAATGAACGATAAGCGTGACAGTTAATACCGCTTATCAACTATATTTCTGTATTCTGATCTGTGATGATTGAATGATGTTGCACTATTGTGTGAAACCCCTGGACTACACCTTTACACACACAAATATGGATTTCACGAGGAAATCAATTAAGTCACAGATTTTTGAAAATAGTTTTGAATTTGAAATTCAAATGGTTTGGGAATGGATTGGGATTAAAGTGAAAAGTTTTTTTGAAATGGAATTTCAAAGATGAAATTTATTTTGAATAACTCGATAAAATATGAAGTTGAATAATTTGATTTGAACTTAAATTCAAGATTTGAAATTGAATTCTATGATTTGAAACTAGGGATTAAAGATCTTATACCAGTTATATAAGGGTTAAACTATTTTTAAAGTATTGATTTTGGAATGTGAATATAATTCAAGGGCTTTAACTCGTGTAAATAAAATTGGATTTTTCTGAAAAGAAAACTATTTGTTTTCAAATGATTAAAGCTTTCAAATAAGAAGTGAACTTCCAAATTGTGTTAAAAGGAATTTTAAGATTTAAATGAAAATGATTTCCAAGTAATGGAAACGATTTGAAAGCTATAAGTTAAATCTTTAATTTAAAGATTTAACGAGTTAATTCAATTAAAATAGAAATTGTTTTGAAATCCATGAATGGATCTTTGTGAATGGGGTTAACTTTGTGAAATAAATCTTTTTGTTCAAAGATTTGAAATGGTAATTTGTTTTAACCATTTAAAATAAAGGTTTTGGGTAATAAGTTGTGACTTAATTGAAATCCCATATCCATACGTTTTAAATATTTCGCTCACTATTCGGGTTAGCCGGGAAAGGACCTTTGGGTCGTATAACCCATTCCGAATATGTGATACGTCGTATATGGATGGCATTTGATGACCGGTGTTGAAGACTGGATATTTTTGAAAACGGAAAGATTACCGTCGAGTTACTCTACATCGGCTGATCCCCGGTATAGAGGTTTTATCACCCTTAGTGACGGGAAGTCCGGACGTGATTAGAAAATTATCCGGATTTGCAAGGGCTTCGTAAGAAGTGCCTTCGGTTCTGTTCAAACCCGAAACAGACTTGTATGGTTACATGTCTGACATTACACTTTGAGATGTAAAGCCGATTTCTTTCAAATATATTTCTGTTTGGTGGCGGAGAATTTATTCTCTTAGCTTAACACCCTTCTCTGAGACGTACGAGCTCAGAGGTTATGTAGTTGAAGGTTATCAGCGATATACTCCCAATTTGGTAATGTGACATGCTGAGTGTTGCTGTGTGATGATCATTATTTGATCATTTTTGATATGATCATTTGTTTGATTTTATATCTTTGTGATCATTACTTTGATCATCTGTTGACCCAAAGCATGGCTTTGTGACAAAGCGTAGCTTTTTGGACGAGACTTCGTCGAACCTCACACCCCGGAATGGTCGAAACAGGAAAGATGCAGCAAGGTTATTGGGGGTAGCGCCCCTTAGGGTATGTTCATTTCCTTTTGGATAGAAGTGGTATCATGGTATGGAGCCCAGATACTTAACTTATGTGAATGTCGCAAATATGTATATATCTTATTTTGTGATTTGTTGCTGGGGCCCCGGTTAAAGGTTGTTTACAATCGGGAGATGGCATACTCGTGTCAGTAGTTACCCAATTAGGGGTAACCCGGCCTTGTGTTGGCAGAGATCCGGTTAGGTTCTTGGGACGTCTTTCCAGAGGCGTTTCCATGTGGCAATGGGAAGTTCCTTGGCCTGACCATTTGTTGGAAATCCAAAGAAACAATACGAGCCTTTACAATTTCAATTGTATAACCTGTCTCCTTAGGAGACAGCTATAGCAGGCATAATATAATGGTACCTATGCTGGCTAAGATTTATATTCTACTTTCGAAATGTTTTTTACACTATGCACTAATAATAATATCAAAAATGATTTGATTTTGCGTAGTAAGCATCTTTGACTAACATAAGAAGAAATCTCCTCCAAGTCTGCGTTTGCATTGTGTGTGTGCTGGGAGGTCTTATGGTAGTTTCATTTTCTAAAAGCATTGCGAATTGACTTTAAAATTTCTCTGCTATTTGTTTTAAAGATAAACTGTTTTTGTTGCTCACACCAGTCCCATGATTGATCTGGAGTTTATTGTTTCTTTCCTAAACTCCGGATGCTCAAAATTTTTCTACACGGGCAGTCTAGAGTTGGGTTTTTCAGATAGTCAGATTAGTAGATTATCTGGAGCTAGTTCAGTCTTTGGATATGGACTGCACTTGCTTATCTTTGAGCATCGTTATTGGGAGTTCGAGCTATTTCTGGATTGGTGCTTTGGAGATGGAGATTATCCGCTGCTGGTGTTATCGTTTTCTTTTCCGCTACTATTTATTGTATCATATCTCTGATGTATATTGATATTCATTGTATCACTCTGTTATATCAGATATTGCATATCAATGTATTATTCTTTTTATTCCGCTGTGTTGTTTACTAAACTGTGTTATAAGCTCCGACGACTTGGATTTGAACGGTCGAATCTATGGCATTCGAGTACGATGTGAAGTATGGATGTCGATTTTCGAGCGGGCAAAATCCTTAGACGTTACAGTTATGCTTATTTCTATATTTGTTTCCGAAGATAGTATAGCCACCGTGTGGTAGCTTTGAGTTTGTGTCGATGTGTCGGATTTCCTCTTGAGATGAAATGCATGTTATATTATCTGACATATCGAGGCTCGCACAAAGCAATTACTCGGATGGTCGCTCCTCAACGGCCTTATTCTCCGCGCTAGTCGACGGCATCACCCAGTGGCGTCCTTGGCTAGCGTGGGTATAGAGGTGGGGCGTCACATCCTAAGTCGCTCCGCGATTTTAAACTTCCTTATATCGTCTCGCATTTTCATCACGTTTTGGTTCTATATCACACCTTCCTATTGGCACAAGCATCATGATGTCATCTCCCTTAGATCACTTCCTTATGCCGCCTGCCTAATGCCATGTCTGCTTTATGTCAGGCGTTCCTTATGTCGAGCCGCATCTTTAAAGGGTCAAGACAAGATCAATCTCAAGAGTGGTTATCACCAGAGCCGCATCAGACCAGATAATGAATGGAAGACATCGTCTCAAAGAAGGAAAAAGTGTGAATTCGGGACGAATTCTTTTCAACTGGGGAGGATGATGCAGTGCATACCTCGTAAATGAGCTTCCTTAAGTCGCGAGCAAATCCAGAATCGAGAAACCCTAGGTCGCGAACGAGCTTCCTTAAGTCACGAGCAAATCCAGAACTTCCTTAAATCGCTCTAGCTTAGGTCGCGAACGAGTTTCTTATGTCGCGCTCCAGTAGGTCGAAGCCGCCCTAGGTCGCTGCCGTGCTTCTTGTGTCGCGTGCTCCTTATGTCGCTCCAGTTAGGTTGCGTGCTCCTTATGTCGCTCCAGTTAGGTCGCGAAGCTCCTTATGTCGCTCCAGTTAGGTCGTGAAGCTTCCTTATGTCGCCGAAGCCTTATGTCGCTGTGACGCCCCACCCCGAGACCCACGTTAGTAAAGGGAATTAACAAGTAATTCTGTCTACTAACGCAGAGAATAGGGCTGGATAGGAGCAACCTTCATAACATACAATTGCTATGGACTAAACATGTCAAGAATATGTCTATTTTTTTACCTCATAAGTGGTTTGACATATCTAGTACATAACCATCGCACACTATGAAGGCTAACTAAAACATTTCAGAAATAATATAACAATATAATGCGGAAATACAGTCACAGAACAGTAAACCCATATCAGTCATATATATATACATATACATCACCATACATATCCATATAATACCATATACATATGTTGCTACAAAGTAGCTAGTGCCAAAAATATACATCCCAAATTATACAAATAATACAAAGGCGGAAACCCAAAAAGGCTGATGAACAAGCCAACATGAAGATAGATGTGTCTCAAAAAGATCAAGCTGAACCAAAAGATAAGCAATCCAACTAACCAGCAACTCGGTCTGACCCGAGTGAAAACACACGGGTCAGGCAGCTAAACTTATCAGTAGATAAGGTACTCAAAAGTATTAGCTAGGGGAAAACATTCATCCTGTTGTTTCCAACAGAATGAACGAAAAGTGCAATGTGATAATCAAGTGAAGTGTCATCAGTATACATGTTATACATAAGGAGGATGTTAATAAGTTAAATAAATCATCAATAAACATCCATAAAGTCATCAAATCTCATAACAGTAAATTATTATCAAGGACAAAATTTCTCAGCATTTTAGCCTCAAGGACAGGCCTTCAGTATTTTAGCATAAAGGACAACTTTCTTTAGGTATCAGTTTTTACAGTTTTTAGGTATCAGTTTGTAGTTATCAGTAGTAGTTTTTAGGTATCATTTTTAATTCGGTATCAGTTTTGAAATAATGTTTGTCCTTATAAATAATTTTAAAAGAATATTTGTCCTTATGAATAATTTTTAGTAGAATGTTTGTCCTTGTGCTTAAAATATTGAGGTCGTGTCCTTGAGGCTAAAAATATACAAATTTTTGTCCTTTAAATTAATTTCCCCATCTCATAAATCTCATCAAATCATAAATCATCAATAAAATTTGTTTTGCACGTGCTATTGTCTTCCACTAGTACTGTACTTTGGTACCATACATCATTTTGATCGGGATCGGGTGCATCTATATCATTCGTTCTTACGCACACGACTACGTAGCCTATAATTTTCCATCCATCCCTATCGGTGACGTCATAAGACTCGAGTAATATCATAATATGATTGGAATTTGACTATCAAACTGCAAATCCCAAGCACTCGAGGTCTTTAGTACTAGTTTAGTAATCCATGTGTCACAACTTCACGAATAGGAACTCAAAAGGTGTTAATGCACGTCCCATACAATGCATTTACGCCTAATGATTTACTACTCATCGGTTGATACCACATCTCAAAGAAATAATAAAACAGTATCAACCCAAAACATATATGCATTGCCTCATCTCATCAGCGAATATTAATGCTCATGTGAAAACATCAAAACATATAATATAATTATATACATTGCCTCGTCTCATCAGCGAATATATACAAAAACATCCAACTCGTCGTATTTCAATTACACGAGTTCCAAATGGTAGTGTCCATCCATTTACATGTCGCCTCATTTCATTGGCGAATGTAAATCTTTATCTATATAGTCTTTATCTAATAGACTATATCAAATATTAGTCAATTAGACTTATGCGGAAAAATGCCGTTTCTACCATTAAGTACAATAAAACATCTCAAATCAGATAACATCAAGGAGGTCTCTAATACCTCCTTAAATTTATTTCGATCGTACAAGTTTGCTATTAACCGATAAAGTAAACACATGAGTCCCATACCTCATGGCTTTACTAAACCGTTTAATTTACTTCCTCATACGCTCGAAAAACATAAAAATGTTTAAAATAAATAAAATTATTTATAAAATATTTTTCTAAAGAAAACAAAAAGAATTTTTAATGATTTATAGAAGATTTGAGAATAAAGAATGCTTGTTTAAAACCCCTTAAAAATGCTTAAAAACATTTATGATTTTAGCACAGAAAACATTAAAATATGGCAATGCAATTAAATAAGAAGTTGTAGTTTAGTTTCTAAGCTTTCCGGAATGACCAAGATCATCAAATTCCGATCAGCGATCTAAAAATTATGATCAATTTACTATAAATCTTAAATCAAGCCTGTTACATATGTATATTGACAGGACTGAGATAAACATTCATAATTTCAGTCTAGTAAACATCAGAATCTGGAAACATAATTAAAGAAAAAGTTGTAGCTTATGAATTGAGCTTTTCAGAACATATAAGATTATCGAATTCGGCCCAAAAACGAAAAAGTTATGGCCGATTTTGTTCCAGTGTCAAACACAGAGCAGAATTGGTTTTGCTCTCGGGATGGCAGTAGAAAAATTCGATTTTGACAAAGCTAGCTTCAGAACTAAAGAAAACTCAAAACATGAAAATTGTAGCCTACATTCTATGGTTTCTAGAACATCCAAAATTTTGAAATTCCGATTGGAAACGCAAAAGTTATGCCAGAATTACTAAAAATTAAAAGTTAAGCCTGGACTGATACATTTTCGGGACAGCGACAAACATTGTCAATTTTAGCATAACAAACATCAAAATTACTGAAAACTAAACAAATGGAAGTTGTAGCCAACGAAATAAGATTTCCGGAACATCTAAGATTATTAAATTTGGATTAGAAACAGAAAAGTTATGCCAATTTTCGTTTCTGTTTCAAAATGGACAGAATTGAGAAAAATTCAAACAATAGGAATATTCAACTATATGCACTATATTTTGATTCTAGACGGAGCTAATTCACTCACGGTTTGCTGTAAGCATTTTCTTACCTATTGCAGCGGAAAAAAAGAATTGATTCGAGCTTCGAGATGGAGCTTTAGCGGGAAGAAGGTGCTCCGGCGGCTGCAAATGCTAAAAAGAGGACATGCAAGAGAAAAACACAAAAAAAGAACAATTATTCAATAAACAAATAAATGGATTTCTTCATGAATTCGAGATAGAGATGGATAGAGACTACCTTTTAGTGATTTTAGAGCTGATTTCTCTATTGATTTCAGCTAGGACTATTTAATTTGACAAAGATTTAACAAGAGGCCATAGATTTTTTTTTTTTTAAAAGCTTCTAGACAATTTTGAGGAGAAGGGTCCGATGAACGAAGGAAAAAAAAAATATACGTACCAATTCCTGTAACTATCTATTGGGCTGAGATAGGTACAACCCATTAGTACTACTTTAATTTATGTGTTTATGTAATTATTTGTATTATCTACTTACTAGTATAAAGCCCGTGCCGATGGCACGGGTTCATGTCTCCTTTTCTATGTAGTATGATAGTTTGATGTTCCGGTTTGCGCAAATGCTACAAATGCAAAGCTTGATTGAAAACTGTTCCTGCTTTCAAACAGGGGGAAAACATAAAATTATATGTGATTGGTCATTGTAAATTATAGCAATAAGTATCTATTAACCTAAAATTCTTGTTCATTTATCAAAGCGTAAAATGCATACATACAGACATGAACATAAACAAAAGCAGGCGTATGATATTTAGTTTAATACCACCAAGGTTTTATAGTTCTTCATTTGAGTAGTTTAGAGAATAAAGTGTAGTCTAGTATACGTATAGTAGATCAAATTTTTGTTAATACTCGCATTGTTTTTTGGTACCAAATCCTACAGTGTATTTTTTTCTATGAAGTCATGAGATTCATATTGAAGGCAAGTTAATATTAACATTTATTTTACTTACGTGCACTACCCTCGTAGTGATTACAATATGTTATTTATTATCCATCTGTTACATTGAAATTAATTTAAGTACATGTTTCCTTATAAAAGAAAATAGTAATGCAACAAATTTGATAATTTCAAACAAAAAGTTTGGTAAATACAACTTACATTATGCCATGTAGCATTATTATAGCAGCCATGCTAAAGCTTGGATCAAATATCATATTTTCATTACTACAGCTTCCATACATCTAACACATGACTCAAAAACTTGGATCAAGTAAATCATTATTATATTTTCAGCATTTTCTGATACTTTTACAACAATATTCATACAACTATTCTCAACAAAGTCAAATGAAGCATCTTGGATTTAGGAACAGAAGATCTGATCCTTTGTGAGCACAAATTATAAACTGGTTGTGGCTAGAAGCATGTATTTAGCACGTGGCATGAGAATGAACACCATGCATGAGATCTCTTTTGTATTACAGGAATCATCTCCAATGCCTAAAAACCTACCAATCTTTGTGGTCAAGTGAGATGATGCTATGTTTTTGTTAAAAGCTTTTGTGTACATAAAACCACTTTTTAATTAGGATTTGAAAATCAATAATTAAGAATATATTTCATATGAAGATAGGTACCAATTCTATCATAAATGTGTTGGAAAAAAAAAGGTGTCCAAATTAAAAACAATTAACTATAGCCAACAACAAAGATATAATAATTACGCTTGTACTATCGTTGTAGACATTGCTAATATAACACTGTATATCGTTGAAACATTAATTAATATAATAATAATAATAATAATAATAATATACATATCATGTCAATTATTAGTTGTTACATGAGTTATCTCAAAATTTTATTCATTTATTTGTAAAATAAATATTCCACTGGTGTAAACATTGTACTCATGTAAATGTTGTAATGACATCCAAATGGAGGCTCTAGTACCACAAAACTTGGTAAGTTGCATTAGTAATTTAGGAATTATCAAGTATTTGTAGGAATTCAGCCTATATATAAATACTATTAAAAGCTATAGAAAGTTGTAACACATCAGTAAAACTTACACGCCTGCACAAATTTAAATTGCTCATGATTGGACATACCCAATTAACCAAGATATGAAAACCTTATAGTTGAAACTAAGAAGCATGTAAATAAAGCGTCCAATATACTAAAACAACTATTTAATAATGCATGTGTGGGTGAGCATGAATATGTCCCTTTAGCCCCTATATTTTTATCGTAAAACTCAAAGAATATATGCCTAATTAACCAAGATATGATGATGCTAATTTGCTAATGAAAAGAAATAATACTATTAAAGGTATGTGGATTAGGCAGTGGCGTTACTACCGAGTACATGCCCGGGTGCAGTGCTGGCGTCTGCAGCACAGCCCCATACCCTGATGTCTCGAAGTTGGACGCGCTCGTGCACATTGATGTCAAGATCCCCCTTCGTAGCTTTTTTGGTGGTTTCGTTGGGGAAGTAGCCCCATGTCATCACTGTTGGGTGTATGTGTAGGTTTTTCCCTATGTATTTGTTTTTCAGCCCGCTGCTTTTTAGTAGACCTGGCGTGTTTAAGGCTCCACAGGCTGCAATTGTTACTTTGGAGTTGATCATGAATTTTCTTTTGTCCTCTATTGATTCCGCAATGACTTCGGTAGCAGTTTCTTGATTTCTTGTGATTTTTAATGCCTTACATCCTGGTGGCAAAATTTTCAAAATAAAATTCAAAACAAATTAGATACGAAGAATTTTATTATGGTTACCTGGTAGAATTAATCCATTGCCAGACTCAACCAAATCTTTCAGCCACGTTTCCTGTGTACTCTTCTTTTTTCCATCCTTGCATCCTAAGTGGCACCAACCACAGTAATGATCCGGAGGTGCATTATAGGGAACATTTTGGATTTCAAATCCCAACTCTTCACAACCCCTTCTCAAAACTTGGTTGTTAAAACAGAAGAAAAGGTATTTGGTATGGTCATTCTTCTGTTGTTTCTTTTGCAAATTTCATCAAACAATTCATGCACAATTAGGCATGTTGTCAAAAACAGCAGATTGCATAGATTTCAAAACTTTAAATAATCAATTTTGTACGTTGGGGAAAATTTAAAGTAGAAAACCAAAATAAATCACAAATAAAATGAATAGAAAAGTCAATAAAACAACCATCTAAAATTGAGCGATGGTAGTTATACATAAATGATGAAAAATAATAAAGATTACCTGCATTTACTTTGGCTGAACATCTTTCAATCGGGCAAAATTGCGATCATGCGAAGGAATTTTTTGTGGAGGAAAAGAAATTTAGAAGGAAGAGCAATAATATTTAATGATTACTGAGGGATGGAGAAAGATTTTTATACTGATAAATGCAGGAAAATGCGGACCACGAAAGTTGAGAACTGAATGAGAGTAACGTGCAGATGTAGTGGAACATGAACGTGGAGATAATTAGTCACAGTGGTTGAAGTGTCAAAATATTGATCATCTGATGTTTATTTGAAAGTTCAATGCTGACCTCTCTTTGTCTTTTGTTTGTCCTAGTCAGCAAAACAAAGGAAATTTGTTATATAGATGTACATATTTCACTCAATATTAATCTGATTTCTACAAACTTGGGTTCGTTGGAATTGTTACTACATCTAGATTCCAAATAAAAGATTAAAACACAAGTTTATCACTTTTTTATTTTATTTTATTTAATTTAACCCAATTTTCATATATTTACAATATAAATTGTAAATTCACATAATTGGCCAAATAAAAATATATAGCATGTTCCAAAATATTAATACATGACTAAATCATCAATAAATATTTTATTTCACTCATTAATGTTATTTTTTTTCACATGGAATATATTTTTCACTTATTCTTGATAATAAAATAGCAATACTAACAATAACTCTAAATTTTGCCAATACTAACATTTTACTCCAATATAATTTAACAACCATATTTTGAAAATTCCCGAAATAAAACATAAATTTTATTCCGCTCAAGAATATCAATTATACATTTAGGATTTCATTTATTTATCACACTAGCTCAATTTAATCCAAATTCATTGTTTATTAAAATAAACAACATTATATTCTTATTAATTCAATTAATTCCAATATTAAATTATAATCATCATTATAATTTAATATTCATGGTAATCTCCAAAGCAGGGTTGTTACAGTCGTGAACTTTCTTTATTTCGCTGAATGGATGCCGAAGTTTTTTATGTCGCTGATTGGATGCCGAAGTTTCTTATGTCGCATTGTTGATAAGTCGTTGGTGAACTTAAGTCGTTTGCGTTGTAATTGTTGTACCGCTTTTCTTAAGTCGTGTCGCATGTATGTTGTAATGTGTTGTTATGTCGCATATGTTAAGTCGAGTGTGTGTTGTAATTTCCTATAAATAGAGATGTGTTTTCATTTGTAAAAGTGGTTGATTTTTGAATAAAATTTGTTGAGAGCTTTGTGCCTCCTTTAAAATTGGAAGTTGAGTGCGATCTCCTTTCTCCAACTTCGGGTATTCGAGTGCGCTCGAATCAACGATTTTTGAAGCCGATTCATGGAATCTCGTGCGCGAGATCAACGTCGAAGAATCGTAGATCTTCTAACGCGGTATCGTGCGCGATCAACGTGTTGAAGATAGCTAGAATCCGGTATCTCAAGAGATCAACGGATTTGGGCATTTGGGTATCATCAATTCATCAATTTATCTTGTTTCATCGATTCATTCTTCCGCTATTCGTGATTGGATCTTGGATAGATTTGACCGCTGGTTCAGATCTACTCCCGTGCTGCGTCACCTATCACAAACGAGAGCATGAAAACTCAACAACACGTGTATCTCAAAAGGAACGCTATTCCATGGTCGCTAACCCATCAAATTTGAGTTGAAACTTCACAAACGGGGTTTAGTCCCCCACGCAGAAAAAGAGACTTCGCACATCGCTAGTCTAAATCACAAAATGATCATCATTGATCGATAATTGGAAATTAGACTAAGCTAGTAAATAAATGAGTTTAGCTTCATGTCCCATAACCACTAGCTTAACTTAAATATTTACGAACAGATTGTAGATTTCCACTCGAAAATTGTCACGAGATTTCAATCGAACTAGTCCAAGAATTAACCGACAAATTAAATGCAAGCGTTTCATACCACTTGTTTTGCTAAGTCGTTTAATTACACTACAACAATCAGGACCTTTAACAGCGTTTTAAAAATGCTATGAAAGCTATTAATAGCGTTTTTACATACGTTCTATATCGACATGCAGTTATATGTCAGAGATATACAATGACAAGAAAACGCTGTTAAATGTCCTTTTTAACAGCGTTTCCCTGGTGTCATGAAATCATTTAACAACGTTTGGTTGGGTGCAGTTAGGGATCTTTCTTAGCGTTTGTTTCGTGCTAAGATAAGATTTTATAGCGTTTATTCAATGCTGTGATATTTATTTACAGCGTTTCCTTGTTACAATAAATCATGCTTTATGTTTTTAGATATAATTTAACGGCATTTTTAAAACGCTGTTAAAACTTTCAACGACGTTTTAAAAACACTGTGGAATGTTTTAACAGCGTTTTAAAAACGCTGTGCAATGTTTTAATTGCATTCAGTAAACATCCGCCATAATGTGTATATATACCACATTTCAAAATTAGCATATTATATCAATATCACATTTCAAAATCAACATGTTGTATCAATACCACATTTTGGACACAAAATCAAGTAGTACATATGTTTTGATTATGATAACCAACGTATGAAATTTCATAATCAAAATGCACAATATTCTTACTCCAAACATAAATAGTTTGTCATCAATAGTTCAAAAACAAAATATAGAACAAGTAGCAATAGCAAAACAAAAGCAAGTAGTACATACGTTAAAACCAAAAAGTAGTTCTAGCAGCAAAAATAACTTCGATCCATAACTCGTTGCAACCTTTTTTTGCATCACAGTCATCTATCTACCTCTAAAGCAAAAGTAATGCTTGAGAATCAATTCATCAAAAAAGTGTACACAAAGTTAAATCGGATTCATAATGCAAACACTAAATATTCATCACACTAATTCAGTAGGCGATTGATTAATACAAAGTATACAACATGCTATAAAATTTAAAACAAAAAAAACTTAAATGAAGGTCAATAATAGAGGTCACTGTAACGTGAAAGGACTATATGCCCAATTGGACAAATGCAAATACGATTCTATGTTGCTTTGGAACATGTTATAAGCCGTCGGTTTAAGCTGAACTTATATGTATGACTTGTTGCAATGACAGTCACTTGTTTATGTTGAGAGAAAAATGAATATATGTCATTTTCTACGCTCGAATTATGTTAACTAGTTACGATCGTAGACACTATATTAGTGGCCTGAAATATTACTACAAAAGTTGAACAACGTACATCAAAGAAAAGGCAGTCAATTAATTATATTTTATTCATATGGTAAGGATGAATGACATCTCACGCTTTTCTGATGACCATAAAATAGTCATTGCCTTTGGGCAGCTGGCATCATCACAAATAGTTGGGGGCTCAACTCATCTTGATCCACGTGATTGCCACTCATTCATTCTGAATGCAAATCTAGATAGCTGCTCATAAAAATACTCCACTGTCAGTTTCTATGAATGAAAAGAAGGTTAAGTAGACTAATTGTACAAGTTAAAACTTAAAACACCTATCTTCTTAAGGATATTTCCTCAATTCAGATCATATTTCGATAATTCTGATAAAATCAAACTTTTTTCAAATATCTCACACACACTACAGCTACTGAGACACAAAATCCGACCCAACAAACTTAACTATTGGAATTTTTTTGTCTTTGCATGCAACATACTTAACTATTATAAGGATGCAAATGGATGGTGGGAAGGAAATGTGTGATATATATCACAGTTTTTACATAGAAAACGATACGAGTGGACGCATTTATTTTGTCCCATTGCCTGTTTCCCTATGGAGGTTGAGGAATCGTACAAGGAGGATGAATGCTTTAAATCATGTTAGTACATGAAAACTTCTTAGCTTTCCTATTACCAATGTCATATTTTATGGTAAACTGATTGGTTTGTACATGTTATGATCATGTTAGTATAGGTTTGTGATGGTATACTGTATATAGGTGAATTTATATATTGTGTGTGTAAATATGATCAGATGTACGGTTTCAATCCAGCTTACTTAACTCTTAAGATCATATATGCATTAGCAACATAATCTTAATAATATACATATATTCACTTAAAGTTGTTAATTTATACAGTTTAAATTAATTATCTACTTTGGTTTATTAGTTCATTTGGTATATAATGACAGAAAACATGAGTTTCTCTTTTCTGAAAACGTAACTGATATTTATGTGCATTTATCTGTGATAGACGCTCGATATTTATGCATTGATTATAGATAAAATACTCAATTATCTTTATATGACAGATGCTAGATGCATTAAACTAGTTTGGTCGGTGTAAAGAGGATGCATTTTATGCTAATGTCACTACCGACGGTGTTAAAAGTGGATTAGAATGGTGCTTTATTGTTCACTTTAAGAATTACCATAATTAGTGCCAAAAAGAATAATCATGTGATATGTGAAGGCATTTTCTTTAACGTTGAGCAAGTGAGTTTTACTAGTATTGTCGCTCCAAGTCCTTTGATGAAAAATCTTTACATGTAATGTCGCTCCAAGAATAATCATGTAGTGAGTTTTACTAGTAATTGCTTAAATTCATATTCACATGTAAACCTAAAAAAGTGAAAAATCTTTGATGAACACAATCATGTGGAATTTTCTTCATCTTTTTAACTAAATTGTAAAGATGCTCCTCTCTAGTGCAACTAGTACTCACTTTCATCCATATGACTAATAGCAAAATCCCAGTTGTTTCAAAAGTTTCAACTTTCAACCACATCTAGACGAAATGGAAAAACCGTTCTCCAACCAATAGATAAGTGAATTCTGATAGAGAGAAGAAGAGAGGGAAAAGTGAACTATGGTAGAGGGGCAAATTCTGTTATTATCCAACTTTCATCTAACTTATGGCATTAGAGAGCACATATACTGGTATCATATAACTACATTCCTAATAAACCATTCAAAAAATAACTGTATATAAAAAACAAAGGTTACGTACAATCTTCAATGTCTTTCAATTGTCACTAATGAGGAACAATTTCAACAAGCCACTCGGGTTTTAGTTTAGTAATGTAACGACCCTGAATTTTTAACATTTGAAATGTGAATATGTAATTGAGTTTAAATATTCGAATGATAGTTTAATTTGAAAATCAAATATCAGAATGAATTTGGCGATTAAATTATTGAATTTAATTTACTGAAATTGGGTAAAAATTTGAATCTTCGATTTTAAGCCTGTTAAAAATATTTTCAAGGCTTAGAAAATTCATATTGATTACAGTGAAGATAATAGAAGCTTCGGAATTGAATTTGGAACTATTTTGTTCAGTTTTGAATTTTATCGTTTAAATTGATATTTGAAAATAGCGTTCCGGGGCGCAGTCTCGGAATTTGACGAAACCAGTTCCATTCGATCCGTAATAGTGTATTATTATCGGATTTCAATTTTCGTAGTGTTTGGAGTGATCGTTTGGCCGTACGATAAGAAAACGCGCTGAAATTAAATCGAAATTCAATATTATAACTGGTCCAAAAAGCTATGTTTTCCATACGATCGAATTTGGACTCGAAACCTTTTCCATTGCGTTCGGAATAGGCGTATAACATTACAAACGCCTAGCGGCACGCCTTGATAGGAAGTCGAAATTGTTGACTTCGTTTTCGAGTCGATTCGAATTTGAATTTAAATAAATTTATACATTGTTAACCAGTTGAAATTATTTCACATCGTCGTTTTTCCTTCACTTCAAAATACTGTAGTTAATCAACTGAAGCACGCAACCGTCTTCACGTGTTCCTCTTTTCCTTTCAAAGTACGCGTCTTCTTCCTTTTCTTTGCCGTGTATTCAGATCAAAAGAAAGAAAAAAAAGAGAAAACAACTATCTTTCGTTCGAAATCAAAATTTATGGCCATGAAATCATGGCCACTACCACTCGTTCCAGTTCAAATTAATTCGAAACCCCCTCTCGTTCAATTCGAGATGAAATCGAACTCGAGTTCGAGTTTGAGAAGCTTGGCTTCGTCGACGAGTCTCGCGCGACTTGAGGCTAGGGCGGCGATACAAGCTGGAGCACGAGAAGCACTGGTAGGGGATGGGCACGCGGGGCTCGAAGCCGTGACGTGATTCATTTAGGCGATGGGTGGTCGCACTCTCGATCTGGGGGAGACTACCACTAGGGTTGGAGCCAGCATCAATGTCGTGGGTTGATTCGTGATTAGGGTTTGAGGCTGCGTCGTGGAGTTCGCCAGAGGGAAACACTCGATTGGGGGAGGCTGTGCAGTTTTGGGGATTACGCGATTTGTCGAGAGGATAGAAGATCGATTGATTTGTGGCTGAGTTCGCGTCTGGGTAGTGCCGTTGGCCTGACAACGATGTTTGGATGGTTGTAGTGAGGTATATTCGATGTTTGATTTTAATTTGGTTCTAGGTGATCAGAGAAAAATATATATATCATGATTTAGTTTTATATATATATGTACAGGGAATTTATATAAGATTTATACAGATTATTTGAGCATATGTAGTTCAAAGGAATTTAATTTTAGCTAAATCAATTTATTAAAAAGGAATCGGTTTAAAGTTAAAAGTATTAGTTGAAATAAAAATCAATAGTTGATTAAATTTGTTAAAATGGAATAAATTGTTTGATTATTTCGAATATTAATGAATTGTATAAATGTTTATACAAGGTCTATAAAAATTGAGAAAACAATCTAGAATGGAAATGGATTGCAAATTTAAAAGCAAGGTGAGATCTTCTCACTCAAATGAAAGTGGACTTTTCAGTTATTGATTGCTATTGGATGTGATAGTATATATAGTAGTATATACCAATATATATATTGGAATATGTATATATTGGAGTTGATTGATTTCCCGCATTATATCGCGGATGAGACCCTATGCGCCCCATAATAGCGGATGATATTTTTATAAAATCCCATATACCGCGATATTCCACCTCGAAGTGGAATTGGTATTATGCTAACATCTGTGGATGCAGGGAAATAGGTTGGAGGGATCCAACTGGATTCCTCAAAATTGTTTGAATATTATTTCATATGTGAATGATGTGATTTATTGATAATATGTGGATGATTTATTGATAATTGAAATTGTTGAAGGCTAAAAATTTAGCCGAATGAATTTTTGGTATCGTTGGATACCAGAAATAAATGAAATTGGATTTTTGAATTTAAAGTTGGAAATTTTAAGTAAATTCTTTTTGAAAGGATTGGTTGAATTTAAAAGAAGGAATTAAAGTATAAAATTTAATTTTTTGTAATCTTATCGAATAAATTTCCAAAATATGGCAAAGGATTTTAATAAAAGGATTTTTTGTAATATTGTTTAAAAGTTGAAGAATTTATGGAAAATGGAATTTTGAATAACTTGGAAAGGGTAAAGGAATTTATTTAAAAGTGATAAACTCTTAGAAATCAATTTGTAATTGATTTGGTATTGAAATAAAATTAGAAATCAATTTGGAATTTGATTTTGGGGTTAAAAGTGAATATTTGGGAATGTAAATCCAAATGGAATTTAGAAAGGAAAGATAAATTTGTCTTAAAAATAAACACTGATTTATTCTAATGTGTGGAAATAAATTTACGGATTTGGAACGTAAATTTGAAATAAATCGATAAGGATTTATTTAATCGATTTAAATGGACCATTTTGAAGTGAAAGTGTGTTCTCACTATAAAGCCAAATATATTTCCAAAGTAGCTTTTAAAAATATAAATTAAAGGTTCTAAAGCTGGTTTTTAAAAGAAATATTTGGAAATATATTCCGCATAAGGAAATTGATTTGAAATTTATTTTCAAAAGTTGAAAGGTGCAAATTGATTTGAAATTTGTTTTCAAAGTGTTGAAGTGGAAAAATATATATCTTGTGAAGATATTTTGAAAATAAATAATTTGGGAAAATTATTTAAATCTGATGATTGTTGTGAATGTTGTTGATAGTTAAATAACCGACTATCAATATTTGCCTTTGAAATGGCACTTGATTTGTTTTAAAACAAATGCTCATTATTCGGTTAAGCCGGGAAAGGACCTTTGTGTCAGATAACCCATTCCGAATAATGATACGACGTATATGAATTGCAATTGAAGACCGGTGTGAAAACCAGGTATTTTTGAAAATGAAAGGACAACCTGTCGAATGTCTCTGCACCGAGTAGCTCCGGTATAGAGATTTATATCACTCTTTTTGTGATGGGAAGTCCGATCGGGATTGGGAATACCCAGATTGCAAGGGCTTCTTTGGAAGTGCCTTCGGTTCTGTTCGAACCCGGAACAGACTTGTATGGTTACGTGTCTGACATTACATTTTGAGATATAAAGCTGATTTCTTTCAAATACATTTCTGTTGGTGGCGGAGAATTTATTCTCTTAGCTTAGCACCCTTCTCTGAGACGTACGAGCTCAAAGGTTATGTAGTTGAAGGTTATCAGTGATATATTCCCAATTTGGTAATGTGGCATGCTGAGTGTTGCTGTGTGTTGATCATTTATCGATCATTTGTGATCAAAGCACGGCTTTGTGAAAAAGCGTAGCTTTGTGGACGAGACTTCGTCAGACCTCACTCTCCGGAAATGGTCGAAACAGGAATATGCGGCAAGGTTATGAGGGTCGCGCCCTTTAGGGTATGTCATTTCCTTCTGGAAAAGGGTGGTATCAGGTATGGAGCCCTGGTATTTAACCTATGTGGATACTCCGATCTCATTTATTGTGTGATTGTGTGTTTATCGAGGCACCTCGGATAAAGGTCCCAAAGGATCGGGGGATGACATATTCGTGAGTTACCTAGTTACATGGGTAACCCGACTTTGTGTTGGCAGAGAGCAGTTGTCTCTCGGGACGTCCAGCCAGAGGCGATCCCATGTGGCGGTAGGAAGTTCCTTAGCCTGACCATTTGTTGGAAATCCAAAGAAACAATACGAGCCTTGTACGAATTTAGTTGTATAACCTGCTATGGAATGTGGCGGTAACCTGCTATTGAACATAAGTGCGGAATGCCTATGCTGGCTAAGATTAATATTATACTTTTGAAATGTTTTCCACACTAGACATTAATAATAATAATCCAATGATTTGCGTAGTAAGCATCTTTGACTATCATAAGAAGAAATCTCCTCCAATTCTGCGTTTGCATTGTGTGTGTGGCCGGAGGTCTTATGGTAGTTTCATTTTCCAAAAGCATTGCGAATTAATTTTATTTTCTTGGTGAAAATAACTGTTTTACGATCTCACACCAGTCACCATAACTGACCTGGAGTTTATTGTTCTCTTTCTAAACTCTGGGTGCCCATAATTTTCCACACGGACAGCCTAGAATTATGTTATCAGGATATTCTGGATATTCTGGAGCTTTGGAGATGAGCTGGATGGCGAGACGTACACTCGTACTTGTTTATTTATTCCGCTATGTATTCTGTATGAGGACAAGTTTATATAACTGTCCATTGTTGTATTGAGTTGTATATTGACTCTGATTGATGTATGTATAAACTGATATAGTTCTTTGTTTTAAAGACTAGTGATTATCTATTATATATTGTTCCGCTGCGAATGTGAGATTCTGATATTATTTCTGTTTCTGTTTTTCTGTTCTTTCTTTTCTTCTGTCTTCTTCTACCTCTTCTTTTTAACCCTAATGGTTCGGTTTTCCGGCATTCGATTGCGCGGCATTTGATACAGTGGACATATTAATGTCGTCTTTCGAGCATCGAAAAGTCGACCGTTACAAGTAACCTGCATGGCGACATATAAACATTAACTATATATGATATGTCATATATGTTTATTTTCTGCCTTGTATATACAACACTGTTTGAGGTCCAAAGGTTACACACACGCACAAGCTAACTTAAAAAGAATACATGAGCATTTTTATTGATATGACCTATTAAGTAAACAATTGTACAACAGTAAACCAACAATACAAATACAGAAAATGAAAAATATTTTGCTTATGACACAGAACACTGACAAAAACTGAACTACAAATGCCTGATAGGTATGATGACTATGAAAACTGAGCATGTTCTCACTGGTATTCAGGACCAACAGTGATTCGGCTAGAACGGATGACCACAATAGGTCAACTTACAAGGGGACTTTAACTAAGCTCGGTAATATTTAAACCTTTTATATATCCATCAATCTAAAATATCATTGAATTTAAATTGCCAAATATTTCCACCACTTGGTATTGCATTCAAGAATCTTATGTCAATAAGACTAGAATAGATAACTGCACAAATTTCAAATAAAATTCAATTTAAAATTTCATCTGAATCCCCTAAATATACTACGCCTAGGGTCAGCTCTGCTGGTATTCCTCACAAATAATACGTAAAATAACACACATTTTCTTACTGATATCTATAATGAAGTATATCCAAATACATGTCAAACTAAAAAAAGACGATGAATTATAAGATAAGTGTAGAAGTGGTATTTCAACATTGTCCACTTCAAATTTTCTTTGATTATTGTTGAATTAGAAATTAGAGGAAGGTTAGAACAACAAAAGAGTTGTAGAGTTACCTGTCGCATGCACTCTTTTGTCGTTAAAACAAGCTCATGATAGATGGAACACCTCGGAAGCTCCTATGAGAGAACAAAATGCATCCATTAGCTTACTTTGAAATAATTGAACTTCATTTGAGCATAAAAAATCCTACTCGCTTACAGTTATTTAAAAATACAGTAAGCTTCTACCAAATAATTATAAATAATGGGGAGGTAATATGATACCTTCGCTAGACCAGAACATGGATGTATGTGAACTGTTTGAGGATTCTTTACAGTTCCATATGCACCACCCTTCTGTAATCTTGCTGTATGGTGGAAAAAACCAGCAGTAATTGCCTTTTTTACTGCATCCAAATCACCGGCATTTGATGTCATTTCAATCTCAACTCTTTCTAGAAGCCCATCTAATTGGTCCCTAATATCTCTAGCATGTTTCATGCTCCTCACCTGACATATAAGTGGGAAAAGGATCAAATTAGATCATCAATTAATTCTTCATATCAGATATTAGGCAACAAATTGTCAACATTATTTCTCTACTACCAAATATTTCTCTACCTAATTGGCCTGTAAAAAAATACACAGCCATCAAATCCTCTTCTCCATCCCACACATCCGCTTCATTTGATCTATCAATTTCAAATTTTTCCAGAACCCATAAATGCCACCACTTACTGTGTATTAACCAAAATAGTTTGCTACCTCCTATTAAAAATAGTCCTTAATTTCTACAACACAAGCTTTTTCTCCCTAGCTTTTCATCTTACCTGATAAGCTAATATACCTCTAAAATTCCATATTATAGTTGAGCCATACGATGAAACCATTTCAGAAAGTCAACATGCACAAAGATAAACAGAGGTGCGATTAATATTATGCTACCCAATAATTTACAAGACCTTACTAACATGTTGTCCGTTGATTCTTAACATATCTTTAGATCTCTTGAATCCAACTTTTCATCGTCATCGACTACAACGTACATGTACACGTTACCATGCCATGACAAAAAGTGTGAATGTTTTTTAAACTTATGAACATCACATACAAATGATATGTTTCTTTCATTAGAACATTATTCAAATAGTGGACACTATTATGTACCAGGTGGAAGAACAAATTATACCAAGTACTGATAAAATGAAGGGACAGAGTGCACGTGGAAATATTTTATGTGACTATTCAGCTGAGCGGTTGCAATATCAACTGAATGATTCACTCTTTAGCGTTACATCAAACCAATGCATAATGCCAACATATTTGTTTGAACACCAGCCAACTTCGACCAATGATATGTACTGTTGCTTTTTATTACTCTCAATGTTACCAAACTACTACCAATAATTTTCATTCATTGCTTTAATATTGCTAGGACCTCAATGACTAATCCAGTCAACATACCGTCAAATCGTTCTATGGTGCAATGCAACCGTAGACAAATAGAAAGGTAATTAAAGATGACAACCCCTACAACTTCAACTTCGTTGAATAAGGAAAGTGGAGAACGTCAACCATATGTGCTACCCAGCAGTCCATTCACTGAACCATAAGTAAACTACAATTAAGTTACATGACTTGCACACTTCTTAGGTTGCCAAACTCAACAGGAAAATTTCCGCTAAATTCATTTCTACCTCAGGTACTCCAATTTAGGTAGTGTTTGGTTTGAAAATTTAGTAAAAATCATAATTAGAAGAAACAACTCGGTAAAACTAGTTTATTTTGATTGCAAGTTTGCAGGCCAACTTGTTTTGTTGTTTAGTACTCTAAAGTTGCTTGTTTAATTATTATTATAAAACAGTAAAACTAGTTTATTTTGATCAGAAGAAATAAACTAGTTTAATTACTATTAAAGTGGCTTATTTAATTATTTAATTAGAAGAAATAACTCGGTAAAACTAGTTTATTTTGATTGCAAGTTTGACGGCCAACTTGTTTTGTTATCTAGTACTCTAAACTAGTAAAAAACCAGTTGGCTTATTTAATTACTATAAAACTTAATTAACTTAGTTACTTATTATAAACTTAGTTAATTTGTTGTTGTTATTGTTGTTGTTATATATTATTATATTATCAATATTATTAGATTATTTTATTACTAGTATTATTATTATATTATAATTATTCTTCTAAATTTAGTTAATTTTGATAAACTTAATTAAACTTTTATAAAACTTAGTTAACTTAGTTAATTTTTATAAAAATTAGATAATTTTTGTAAAACTTAGTCAATTTTTATAAAACTAATTTTTATAAAACTTGGTTAAATTTTTCAAAACTTATCTAACTTTAAAAAAAAGTTAGCTTATTTAATTATTATAAAACTTATTTAACTTAGTTACTTATTTTAAACTTAGTAAATTTATTATTATTATATTATTATTATAATATTATTTTACTACTACTACTATTATTATATCATATTCTTCTTCTAAATTTAGTTAATTTTTGTAAACTTGATTAATTTTGATAAAACTTAGTTAACTTAGTTAATTTTTATAAAACTTAGTCAATTTTTATAACAATTTAACAAAGATTTCAAAATAGAGAACGTGATTTTTATCAAACTAAATTAATTTTCATAAACTTTAGTTAATTTAATTTTAACTTAGTTTTGTCTTCAGAGAAAATATATTTATACTTATCCTGTTTAACTTACCCGCTTGAATAAAGCATCTGTAAAATTAGATGAAAACATAGAATACAAAAGTACTTGAAGGTCTCTTCAATGGTGATGATTCTAGGCTTGCTAGATAATCTGAATACTTGAGAATTAACCTAGACTTACTATTTATTTTCTCAGCTTTCCCTTATGTAGATTTATAGGGCTGATTGAACCAAGGCATGTTTCATATCTAATATTTGAAATAAATGACAGATCATGTGAGCCTTAGTGATTATATGGTTGTTAATAATGGAATTCTATATCATCTAGATCCTATATCAAAAAAAGCTAAGATAAAGTTTGTATACCACTTGGAAGATTCCTTCGGCGCGCATCTGGTCATAATCAACAGGTACTTGACCATCTCGAGGTACCAATAGTGCATTAAGATCACAATAGCTATTGAATCCAAGCCTAAGCTCCCCTCAAACCCCCCACTATAGTATGTTATCATATTAGAATTCATATATGCATGGAATATGATGAGTACATAAATGCAAATATGCAAACATGATTAGTGCATAAACGTAAAAGATTTTAGTATAGAAACATGTATTTATTTCATTACGTGCAACATACTCTGAAAGTGTGAAGATGTGTCCATGTGTGAGGATTATCATAATGATAAAAATTTGATATAGCGGTATCATTTAGAACAAACAGTTGTCTGCAAAAACTGTTAGGTTGTTGAAAAAATGATGAGAACCCTTTAGCTTTCGACTGTGAGAAAAAGATATTACCTAAGAGACTACCTGTTATTAGATAATGCAACAATGCATGCCAACTTTTCAGCCTCATGATATACCTAAGCTTTAAATTTTGTGCCAGTACAGCTGCGTACTACATTTTTGAGCAGCAATGGTATGAAATTAAAAAATTAAATAAGAAAAGAGTCACACAAATAGCGGGACAAAATATCTCGATAACAGTTAGTGAGTTACTGGTTAAGCTATTCATATGTTCACAACTGTAGCTGCAAACAAAATGCAAATTATGATACAAACCTTCTCACCAAGCTGTGATGCAAGAACAAGTGCAGGGCCTCACAATTGACCTGCTTATGCACATTGGAGGGTCTGTTTCCTTTTACCAGAAAAGAGGAGATTTTGCACGTTAATAGCAGTTTCCTGAAAGGAAAAAAGGCATCACGTTTTAAGATATATTATTCACATCCAAGAGCTAAATCAGTTATTGGTACCTCTATGGAACAACATGTCAAACATAAGTATAATATTACTGCCACAACATATCTATGGAACCAAAAAGTAACTGAAAAATATACCCGCTTTGTTTCTCATTTACGTGTACAACCAACCACTATAACCAAATAACAGAGTCCAAAGTAAGTCATTTAAGCATTTTATACGTACATAAGTTTTATAGTATCAAGTAGAAAATAAACATACTGGTAAAGAAATGCATTCTGTGGTGATATAATAGTGCAACAACTAAAGTGGTGAAGATGATCAGCCTACAAGTTTAAACTTTAAAGCTAGTCTACATTAGGGTGAAACTTGAACTCTGCAGCAATGAAACATGGTACAACGTAACTAATATTTGGCTGGTATTTCTAAGAAGGC
The DNA here is from genome assembly GCA_030737815.1 of Allium fistulosum. Lineage (NCBI taxonomy): Eukaryota > Viridiplantae > Streptophyta > Magnoliopsida > Asparagales > Amaryllidaceae > Allium > Allium fistulosum. The sequence continues at coordinate 167,431,633 of CM060906.1, read as the reverse complement.
TACCAAAAACAAACTGTGCATAAGTAAAATTCAACCCCCACGCTATTTTTTACTTTAAAATAAAAATAAAAAAATAAAAATAAGGACCCTTACATCAAGCGATGAATTCCCACCAAAAGGAGATTGAAGTTTTCCATAATGCTGACAAGAGATCTTCAACAATGATAGAAGTAACTTCAGTTGTCCTCTCTTTCTCATATCAACATTCAAAGGTTCATGAGATTGAATCTTATCATAAATGCATTTATATACCTAAAAATGGTCAAAGTTCAAACATGGACCAAAATCAAACATGGAGATATACGTAAAATCAATTATCCATAGGCGGAGCAAAATCAAACATGAGATTGAATCAGAAACGGACAAGTATTGGGGACCTAGGGTCGGAGAAAAATCAAACATGGAGATATACGTAAAAGTTGAAGAATATATACCTAAGAAATGGTCAAAGTTCACGGCGGTTGAGAAATCGAAGCACTACGTAGTGAAGTCGAGGGATCGTAGTAGCGGTGAGGTCGACGGATCGGAGCAGCAGCGAGGTCGAGGGAACGTAGCAGCGGCGAGTTCGAGGGATCGGAGCAGCGGCGAATTTGAGGGATGACGAGCAGCGAAGTTAAGGAACATCGAGATTAATTTAGGGATTTGGATATTGGCTGTATAGAATGAAATATGACCGGGAGAGTGAAAATAGAGGCGCCAAATTTTTCTTTTTATTCAACAGCGTGTGAGTGGGTTATAATTTTAGTATCAACAAATACCAAATAGATAACGATGGAAAGTCATGCAACAGTGCCATCCTTTCGTGCTATCAATAAACAATTTTCTTGTACTGTTAGATTTCTCATACGAATGAGGTAAAGGTTTGTATATACCAATAGATTGGAAAACGGTTTTAAAAACGAGCTTTGTATTAAAAGTAATGTTGAAATTATTTTTGTGAAAGAGTTTGAGTATTTACTACTAGTATAAAAACCTTTGTATTTGAAAGTAACAAATCACAGAAATGATTGTAAAAACAATCTATCATCAAAAATCCACATTCGACGACGTGAATTAAAACCATAAAAATCGATATCAAATCCATCAAATGGATATTCCCAAAAATCTAGAAAAGAAGTCATCAAAGTCGATAATAAATGACAACAACTAACCGAATCAACAAAAATCGATAAAAATTGGAAATCCACTCAAATATAGGCAAAATTCCACAAATCCAGACGTCTGATAGGTTTAGCCAGATGTCTGGCTCTGGGTTCTGGAAACTTATAATTCTTTTCTTCTTTTTCTTTTTATTCTCTAAAGCCTCCCAGATATCTGGTTGTCTGGATTTTTCAACCAGATGTCTCGTTGCCTGTGCTGGGCAACAACTTACCAAGGCCATTGATGGCCAAATAGCGGGATAAAATATCTCGATAACAGTCAGTGAGTTATTGGTTAAGCTATTCATATGTTCACAACTGTAGCTACAAACAAAATGCAAATTATGATACAAACCTTCTCACCAAGCTGTGATGCAAGAACAAGAGCAGGGCCTCACAATTGACCTGCTTATGCACATTGGAGGGTCTAATTCCTTTTACCAGAAAAGAGGAGATTTTGCACGTTAATAGCAGTTTCCTGAAAGGAAAAAAAGGCATCACGTTTCATAATTAAGATATATTATTCACATCCAAGAGCTAAATCAGTTATTGGTACCTCTATGGAACAACATGTCAAACATAAGTATAATATTACTGCCACAACATATCTATGGAACCAAATCACATAGGCTCTTCGATACACCCAATACTATAGGCTCTTCGATGGATTCTAGGGATTTATGCCAAGCGACAACCCAATCCTATAGGCTCTTTGATACACCCCAAATAACATGTCCAAACGTCCAAGATAGGACTTTAAAGATTTTGACTTCAAAACCAAAATTGAAAAATTCACCAAACCAATTCAAATCAAAAGCAATTGAACATGAAATAGATGTTAGGAATTCATACCTAACAACAATGAAAGTTATAGACATAGATGTGAGTTCAAGAACTCACCTTTAAACTTAAAAACAACTAATGAGAAGCTCTAAAACAAAGCAAGACCAATTCCTCATCACTACACCTCTATAATCTTCAATCTATTATCAAATGCAAAGTTTTTCCTAAGTTAGTTTATAGGAAAAATCAAGAATTTAAGAGGGATTGAGATGGAGAAGATGAAGAGGATGCTTACCTAAGCTTCTCCTTGATTTTGGAACTTGAATTTTAATTTCCTAAGAGAACAAGGGCTTAGGAATTTTAATTTCCTTTCTTTTCCCCCATTTTTCCTTTTGCTTGAGAGTGTTAGGAAATTATGAAAGGAATGAATGAAGAGGAGTGGAGTTAGGGTATTTGGTAGAGGAGTTTCGGTTATCTTGTTGGATTGATGAGTTAGAACCAAACCCAAAGCCCAAATGAAAATACCAAAATCCTAATCAACTACAAACATATCGATGTTTATACTTAAACAAGTTGTAAACGTCGTTTTAAAATCAATGGAAGTAGTCTGGAGTCCAACTTCGACTATTTACAAAAACTCACACTTCGGACTTTAAATTCAACGAACGATGCTATATTTAAATAAAATATTTGAATATATAATCGTAAAATATGCGGGTTGTTACAGACTCCCCTCCTTAAATTAATTGCGTCCTCGCAATATTTAAGAAGAAAATAAAGAGTAACAACCATTTTAAGGCATAACAACACAAAAGAAAATTTTAAAGTGAGAAGTTCACCTTAAGAAGCAAGAGAGAGTAAATCCGGATGTGTTCGCTTGATGAATTCTCTGGATTCCCAAGAACAATCCTTAAGATTTGAGGACCATTGAATTTTCACAAGCGGAACATCTTTGTTAGGAAGGCGTTTAACCTCCGTAGTAATGATGCGAATAAGATGTTGCTCATAAGTCAAATTAGGTGAAACCTCAATTTCTTCAATAACACCGGACTCAAGAATAGAATCGTAATCTCTAAGGCATTTTCGTAGTTGAGAAACGTGGAATACATCATGAATAGCAGAAAATTGAGCCGATAATAAAAGGCGATAAGCCACGGAACCAATGTGTTTGGTGATGGGAAATGGACCAATATATTGAGGTGCTAATTTGCCCGAACGACTGAAAAGCACAACACCCTTCATAGGTGAAACACGAATGAACACAAAATCTCCCACAGAAAGTTCTAAATTCCTCTTTCGGTTATCAACATAGGATTTTTGTCTACTTTGAGCTTCTTTCATCCTATGACGAATAAGGTCAATCTTTTTTGTCGAATCACGAATAAAATATGGACCTAAAACCAGCTTCTCACCGGCTTCAAGCCAACACGAAGGAGATCGGCATGGCCTTCCGTAGAGTGCCTCGAAGAATGCCATACCAATACTAGATTGGAAGCTATTATTGTAAGAAAACTCAACAAGAGAAATATGATCTTCCCAACTTCCACCAAAATCAAGAACACATGCACAAAGGAGATCTTCAAGAGTTTGATTCACACGGTCCGTTTGTCCATCGGACTGAGGATGATAAGCGGTGCTAAAATTAAGCTTCGTTCCCAAAGCTTTTTGAAGACCCTTCTAATATCCACTAGTAAATAATGGATCACGATCGCTAATAATAGATGTAGGAACTCCATGCAATTTAACAATTTCTTTAACATGAAGTTTGGCCAAAAGAGGTACGGTCCGGTTGGACCGAACGGGAAGAAAATGAGCGGATTTTGTAAGTCTATCTACTATCACCCATAAACTGTCATGACCCGAACAAGAACGAGGTAGACTGTCAATAAAGTCCATGGAAATTTGATCCCACTTCCAAACGGGAATGTCTAAAGGTTGCAATAACACACCGAGCCTTTGATGCTCCGCCTTTACAAGTTGGCAAGTCATGCAACGCTTAATAAAGTTAGCAATATCACATTTCATTCCATCCCAATAATAAAGTCACTTCATGTCCGTGTACATTTTACTACTACCGGGCTGAATGGTAAATTTAGAATGATGAGAATCTTCTAAAATGTCTTTACGAAGATCATCAATATTTGGCAAAATACATATTTAAAAGTTTAAATAATTTATACAGAATTTATTTTAATTCGGGGAAACTCGCATCACTTTATCATTTAATTTTACAAATTTTTATTCAAAACTAAATTAATTATCAATTTAAATTTATATAAAATTCGGGGTCGTTAAAGAATGGAGTGCTGCAACGCAGAAGGCAATGGAAATATGGGCGTAAGCTACTGCTATTGGGTTGGGGTTGCACGTGAGTAGTGGAGATGTGGAGTTTGTTGTGGTGCTGGGTTGCTTGAATGGCAAAGGTTGGATGGAGCTCGGAAGAAGGTGAAGCAGTTAGGGGAAGATGATGGCCTCGGCCATGTAGGCGGTGAGCTAGTCTTGTGAGATGCGGCTAGAGGACCTAGACAAGGGTAGCATGGCAGGTCTTGTGTTCGATCAGGGTGCGTGAATGGGTTTGCCGGCCGGAGGACCAAGGAGAGAGGGAGGCGGAGGAAAAAGGACGTGTTGTGGAAGTGGGGTTTCAGACGACTTGTAGTGGCCGGACCTGGAGGCGAAGCAAGGTGGAGTATGGCTGTGGTGTGGGAAATAGTTGTAGGTGTAGATGTGGTGGGAACGGCTGTCAGTTCGGTGGTCGATACGAAAGAGGAAAGGCTGCTTTTACGGATGAGGGAAGAAGAGGAGCATGTGGATTCAAATGCAAAAGAGGTCAGGTCGTATCCTTAGGCAAACATGAATGCAATAGAATTATATACGAACAATTTTTTTTATTTTGCATGAATTCAGAAGAAAGAAAGAAAGAAAGAACGAGGAGGAGGCAAATGAACGAACCATAGAAAAATGAACTAGTACATATAAGTTAACAATGGAAAAACAGAAGTCAAAAGGTGAATTCTTGTAATTTTAAAAGCCAATGGCTATTGGTTTACAAGGTATATAAATGAAAGGTCAAAGAAACCAAAAAGGCCTAAATACAGAACAGATATGGCAAATCGTTTTGTCGATTTCGCCGCGTATCGGACACCGAAATGCACAAATGAATATACTGCAGAGATTAGTACGATGAGACAACCGAATGGAACACAAATATTAGCGACACGTCCATCCTATCAAAACTCGATATTCGTTGTCGAAAATGCTGCTAAAATGCCGAAAATACGATAAACGGAGCTATAACAGTCCAAATTTGGTGAAACGAAATATGACGTCTCACTCAGAAAATGGTAAACAATTTTCTTATATAAAAATATTTAGATTTCAAAAATAATTTATTTTCATCAAATTTAACTGATTTTAAATTTAAATTGAAAATTTCACAATAGAATGAACTTACATATTTCCTGATGAAAATCTGACATTTGCTATGTTTAAATTGATGCATACCAAATATCAAGTTTTCATTACAAAATATTTATTATTTAATTTCAACAAAAATTTAGTTAATTACGTTATAAAAATCGTTAAAATTTCCGGGTTGTTACACTCTCCCCCACTCAAAACTTTTCATCCCTAAAAAGGAACGAGATAGTAGGATAGAAGCAACAGAAAAGAAAGATAGATTCGAAATACATAATAACAGATATAGCAATTAATTCAAAACCATATAAATTTTATTTTTATACATCTTGTTATTTATAGTTTATATTTTATATTATTCAATTACATATCCTCATTAACATTCAAACTTTCCCCAGGTAAGTTTTTATTAATGTTTCCGAATGTAATTGAGCACTATACAAATTTTCCTTTTATTTACAACATTTCTATTAAGCAAAATTTAGTTTAAACAATTTTATTACTCAAGTTTCTCTTGTATAACCTTCAATTATGTATTCACATAAACATTTTAACTTTTTTAAATATTTTAGGTAAGTTATATATGTTTTTAGAATGCAATTGAGTATTGTACAAATAAAATTTTATCCTAGTTTAACTATTTCATGTTTTTTCAATTCCATTTCTCATCTTAGACACCCTAATTATTCAAAAGTTTTGCTTTATTTCAATAATTGAAAACCATCGCTTAACATAAAAAATTAAGAGTTAAATTTCTGGTTTCACTTCAAACCATTTTGGAATAAATATAAAAATACATACATACATACATATATATATATATATATATATATATATTGCACACCAAATCGTACTAAAGAAATTCAAATCAAATCCATTTTCCAAAACAAAAGTGTAGCAAAGCTACTAAGCGGTCTCTCCACTTTGAGACTCGAAAATGAATGTCGATGATGCTGCAGTCATCATCGAAATTATTTTCTAGCGACAAAAGAGGAGAGTACCGACTTACTTCTTTAAAATTCTTTGGAAACAATTTCCATTCGAAAATACTTTCAAATAATATATTTTTCAAAAACTTCGAAAAACAAATTTTGAAAAGCACCGGAAATTAAATCCTCAAGTCCTTAGTTTAAATTCATTTCATTTTAAAATCAAATTTATAAACCATGTTTAAAAATTTCATCTCCTTATAACATACAACAATAGTTAATGGTTTAGAATGTTAACAGAATAATAAATGATAATCCAATATTATCATTTCTAATAACCAAATCATTTAACTAACTAATTTTATAAAATTATAACTTTATATAAAATATAATCATGCATAAAATTATTTCATTTACCAATTTCGAAAATAATACTGTGTTAGTTTGCTCTGTTTAAGCATTATGGACTTCCTATCGATAGCATTGGCCAGATGAATCGATCGAAACCTAAAATTCAAACTTAACAACTGAAACACAATATAAAATATTTTTATTTCAATCACAAATACACTCCTGGATGATTTAAGATTGGATTTTAGAACAAGGATAGAGAATCAATTTTTTTTGGGACCCTAATCAAAGAGAATTCTAACTAAAAAGATAGGCTTGAAAGGAAGATAAGATAATTAAATTACAAAAGAGGGAAGATGGATAGACTTACATTAATCACAGCGACCTTTACCGGGTCAACCGAGACGTAGAAAAGATGAGAATATCATCAAAGGAAATGAGGACAAACCTGTTGAGAACATCGCAGCAAACGCGATTCATGAGATCGACGAAGAAGGCAGGAGCAGTTTTTAATCCAAAGGGCATGACTAACTATTCATAGAAACCATTCGTCTGGGAGGAAAGACAACAGGTCGAGCATTAGGAATAAGATCGATGTGGAATTCAATTTTCCACTTTGGAGGAAGAGATGTGGCTTCACCAAAACATCAGGATAATCCCTGACTACTAGGGTAGAGTCTAGATCACAAGGTTGAGAATCAAGTGAAAAGATAACACTGCCTGCATAATAATCCTGTGGCAATCGACATTCAATCACAAGAGAATTACCCTGGTCGTCTACTAAAGAAACGATTAGGGCTTTGCAAGAAATAATAGCATCAAAACCGAGGACATAGAAATCTCCGGTGAATTGGCGCCTGTTGTAAAGGTGTTTCACCCTTTTACAAATCATGCTAAGGTTGGCGGGAACACCGAGGGGATTGGTCACACATAAGGACGAAGTTGCTAATTGAGGTTGCAAGATGCTCAAATTTATTAACGAGATCAACAAAAATGAAGCTATGGGATGCTCCAGTATCAAGAAGAACACGAACATGAAAAGACAAGAAGGGATTTTTAGAACAAGGTAAAGGTCCAAGATTCAAAAGAAATCCAAATCAAAGAGGATCCAACAAGGAATTTCAAGGTCGAACGAAGATGATTCTGTAATTGATTATACTCATTCTAGGGTATCACTGCACTATCTCTAATAAGTTTTTACTACATATGCTAAGTTTTGCCTATATCAAAGCTCTGATACCAATTGTAACGACCTGAGATTTCAAACCATTCAAATCCACAATCATCCACACATGTCAAACTTGAATTGCTCAAAATAACAGATTGTTAATTTATATTTAGCAAAACTTAGCATATACAATAAATAAATCAATCACAAAATCACAGGCATAGAGTTTACAATAATAAGCAGTGGAAATAGATAAATAGTAATTCATGAAGCTACTATATAAACATCAGAGTTTGAAACAAAATACAACTGAAAATCTCAAGTATACAGAAGTCACTAATACAAAAGCAACTGACAAGTCTGAACATAAATAACTGGAAATAGATAAGATAAATGCAAAGCTAGATGTATAAGATAGATCTCCAAGCAAAGCTCCAAACTCCAAAGGTGAGTCTCAAATGCTGTGACACTCAGTCTGACATGAGCATAAAATAAAACACAAAACACTCGAGTCAGAATTAACATTCTTATACCAGTAAATCAACTCAAGTGAAATGTCAAGTGAAATACAAAGTAACTCAAAGGATGTTTGGGATCCACCCTTTAAGGATCCGTTAAACTATCTATATACATAGTACAATACGCTACATAGATAATGTCTATAGTAAAGTAAACTATTAAAATAGCGTTAAGGCATTACCCATATCCCCCTTAACATATATTATATATTCCCGTAGTCTACTTAGGGAGCACTCCATAGGTACGGTACAAAACAAACTCGTAGAAGGCACGATAAGGCATGTGACAAGGAACGTGAGGCAATGCCAGGATAGGATTCTACCGTTTGCACTCCTGGACTGATGGTAACGCATAGCAGCTACTACCGCTCACCTCGAGACACACTCCCAAATCAAAGGTGCACCCAAAACACAAAGTAATATAATGGTATCGAAGAAGCATGCTCGATCGGAGGTGTGACCTCACTTGGCCCGGTATAGCTTCTGTTTTAGCTACATTAAGCTGACTCTCGGGAGTCGAGGCTGCGTTAATACCTCATATAGAATCATTCGCCAAACCATCCTACTTTATTCTGGAATCCCCACCACATGCACAGTTGTTAAAGTGGTTTTTGGTATTGGCAGAGAGTATGACAATATCCGATCCCAGTCTCTTTAATAACCAAACGCTAATTTCACACCGTGGTTATTTTATATTTCAAACAGTTCATACTTCATATCGAAATATCATATTCATTTCAAAATCATATCACTTTCGAAATCATTATTCAATTTCGAAATCATTATTCAATTTCGAAATCATATTCATTTCCAAAAATCATAACCACAAAATAGATTAAACCATCATATCAAAGTATTCGCATTTTAATCCATTAAATCTAAATCATAACAGTTACAACTTAAACAGTTTAAGTATTGAAAATAGTTATAAATTAAAAATAGTTTATATGTAAAAATAGGTTATCCATTAGAATAGTATATATATTGAAATAGATGTAAATTAAAAATTGTTTATATGTAAAAATATGTTATAGATTAAAATAGTTTATATATTTAAATAGTTTATATAAAAAAGAGTTTATATCTAAAATAGTTTCAAATTAGAATTGTTTCTTCCAATTTCACAAACAAATTCGAATTCTCATTAAACCACTTTTAATTTATATCGATTTCAAATCCAGGTTTGAACTTCAAATTTAAACCACTCCTAATTCAATAGGTTTCAAAGTTTAAATATTCAAAAAAATTCATAATAACTCACTTTGATACATTCCATTCATATTTCAAAATTCAACTTTAATTTTATTTAAATTTGAAATTATTCACTTAATCATTTTTAATAACATTTAAATAAAATCTGAAAATACAAATTTAAATCAAAATTAAATATATAACTTCAATTATATTTAATTTGAAACTATTCACTTAATCACCTTTTTATAAATATTTAAATAAACTCTCGAATTACAAATTTAAATCAAAATTTAATATTCAATTTTTATTTAAATTAGAAAATATTCATTTAATCACCATTAATTAAATCAAGTTATAAATCATACCTGTAACATCCCCCCTTCTGACCGTCTCCAGTCGGCAATTAAACTAACTCGAAACGTTCAAAAAGACGGATTGTTATTTAGTTTATGAAGTTTAAACAGAACCAGCCATAGAAACACAGAATAATAATAATGAATTTAAAACAAATGAATCTTTATTTCATTACTATAAATCTTTTTATATACATCAGAGTTTATACAATTTAATACTGATACAGCGGAATATCTTAAAATACAATTTTCTTCTGAAAACTAAAGTGATTCTTTTTTCTCTCTCTAACTTCGCTGCTCGAAAATCCTCAAGCTGTAAAATACTCGGTCTGACCCGAGTATTATATTCAAAAGAAAATAATACATAGGTCAGTCTAATTCAAACCAGTTACTAGTGCATATAGGCAGTAATAATCAAATAGACGACAGTCACAATAATTCCCGCCTATCCAATCCTTTTAACAAAGAAATCGGATAACGAAAATTTTAACACTAAACAGTGTTAAACAATAAATCAGCAGATTTAAATCATCAACAGAGATAAATAAACAATTTATCAAATCGACTAAATCAATTCAAAACAATTGAAATTGTCACTTTAAAACCATCAGAGTTCGATTGGCTGCCGTACACGCACGCGTGTACGGCCTCGCCAATACACCATACGAAATACGCAAAGAGATCAATGGATCAAAACACAAAGGAAATATCAATTCAAGATTTGTCAATTCCGGGTGGCTGCAGTGCACGCACGTGCACTGCCTCGCCACAACCGAATATAAAGTCACCACAAGAAACAAGGGTAAAACTGCAACGAAAATGCAGCCACCACTTGTATTTAAGGGCAAACAACTGAAGTGATAAACAACATAACCAAAACCAAGTCCATAACTTCAAGAGCAAAAATGCAAATTCGAACATACATATATACATATCAAATGATGTATATACATACGTGACTGCATACATATGTATGGAGGCTAAAATGCAACTGGGTGCAAACAGTCTCCAAAACATGAGTGTACGAATTGTAAACTTATATATAATACTGTAACTGGACAGTATTAACTTCATAGTCTAGAACAAGGCAAATTGCCAAAGTCGAAGCACATAGGCGAAAACAACAAACCAGATAAAAGAATGCCAACATGATGAAGTCAGTGCCAACAATAATGACAGCAACTCGATCATCTCACGAATTATTTAAATGCAGACAGCAGTGAAGTGTCATATACAAACCAACCAAAAATCATCATATAAACTAGTCCCAAATTTTACTTAAGGTAAGTTCAAAATCATGGTACAACAGTCTTACAAAACTGGACTTCAGCAAGACCACTGTCTGTAACGACCCAGAATTTTTGATAATTAAAATTCGAATATTTAATTTATTTTAAATATTAATAAATGGAATTTAGAAGTCGAATGATTTATTTTTCGAATGTTGGATTTAATTGGATAATTAAATCGATAAATTAAATAGTGAAATTCCAGAGATAATTAAAAATCGAGTTTAAAATGATTTGTAAAATTTTATTTAATCATACTGGAATTATAGAAAGGTTATAGAACTTTTAAAACTGAATTTGGAGTAAATCTGTGAAAATTGAATATTTTAATATTTAATTATCGACTGAAAATTAGCCAATTTTCGAACAGTCTCAGAATTGGACGAGACCAGTTCCATTGGATCCGTAATAGTTAGTTATTATCGGATTCCAATTTTCGTAGCAATCGGAGTTATCGTTTGACCGTGGCAGCTCGAAACGCATCGATATCGTTTTAATTTTAAATCGTCGAGTTAAAATAGTCATTTTTCAAAAAGTCTCGGATTTCGACGAAACCAGTTTCATCGGATCCGTAATGTGATATTATTGTAAGATTTCAAATTTCGTAATTTTTGGAATTACCGTTTGCCCGGGGCAAGCCAAAACGCCTCGAAATCGATTTAAATCGGTTTAATTTAAATTGATCGTTTATTGTCATATCTCACACATACGATCGAATTAGCTTTCGAAACCTGTTCCATTGTGTCCGGAACGCGGGGTAAACCTTAGAAACGCTAACCGGCACGCTCGATTTCGAGTTCGGAAAATCCGAAGTGAATAGTGTTCGTCGTTTTTTCTATATAAGCCCCTCAACCTTTTCATTTGCAAAAGAGAAAAATGAAACCCTAGGGTTCAAGAGCCAGCCGCCATCTTCCATTTCTAAGGCCAGAAATGATCGAATTTCTTCCATCAATTACTCCCAATCCACACGTTTTTAGCAAAGATTGTCAACTAATAAATTGTAGAGATTTGTGAGAGCTTTGAATACGTACGGTTGCGATCTTGTTTCGTTGACCATAGGGGGAGATAGTGAGCCGTGTATGTGCTGCGTTCACATGCAAATCGGTGGTGCTAGGGACGACCGAGCCGGGGACTGTTCATGCCATGGATGGAGCTCGACGTAGGCTTCAAGACGATGGTCTCCGATCAAGTTTTAGTGCGACGTAGGCGGAGCATAATTAAGCCCTAGGTGGCGGCTTTGGGTTCTCGGTCGCGTGAAACACCTGGGAGGAAGAAGATGCGTGCAAGGGCCCTGATTTGCCTTGCTAGAGATGAACGACTGTGATGGTTTGTAAAATAAAATATAAAAAGAATTGTATTGATTTATAATTTAAATTTGTACGATGTTTAAAATACGATAACTCTTTGCTGCGAGGTCGGAAAATCGCAAAACCAGTTGCGTTGGAACCGTATTGACGAATACTACGCGATGGAGTTGGATTGGGAATTTTTGGAGCTAGCGAAAATTTTGGGTAAAATTAAACGCCGTTTAATTTTATTCGAAATAAACGCTGAAATCAGAATTAAAATCACGGTGAGATCTTCTCACTCAAATGAAAGTGGAATTTTTAGTTATTTATTGATTTATTTGATTGCTATTGGATGTGATATTGTAACGACCCTGGATTTTATATATACTTAAATTAATAATTAATTGTATTTTTGAATAAAAATAGTAAAATAAATTGATCAAAGTGATGCAAGTTCCCCCGATCCCAAATAAAAATGTATTAAATCATTTTTAAATTTAGAAATTGTATATATATGTGAATCTATATAGTTGGGCCTATATGAATAGATTTGAAATAATAAATATTGATAATTGAATTTAAATCTTAATATAAATGGGTTAAAGATAAATATAAAAAAAAATATAGATATATATATATGAATAAAATATATACATGAATTAGCTTACAAAAGAAAACTAACAACACATCAAAATAGAGATGTATTCATATTATCAAGTAACAAGTCTCAAACAAAATAAAATACAAAACAAGAAAGGAAAATATCATCAGCCAAGTCAAACAAGCTACCACAAAATCTCCTCAATATCATTTCCAGCCGAAACAAGAAGTAAGAAATAGGTAAAATATCTTTATAAAATAGGATAAGTAGGAACATGAAGTACAAGTGCAATTAATGCCATATCCATCAGCCGAGCTAAAAAAATGTAGGCAAGCATAAACAACTTGTACAAAGCAATTATATCACATATACAAAATGTTTTCAGCCGCCAAAGAGCTAAGAAAATCTGCATAAATTATGAAACAAGGAAAAAAATATCCCTGTCCTGTTTTGTACAAACTACATTTTAACACCCTGTACAAATGAATACCCAGTGAACTCATTTTCCTTATCAAGCCTTCCATATATCAACTCTTATCCATTCGTTCATTTTCAAACTTAAAAACAAAAGCAATTCAAAGTCTTCAAAACCTGGAAATCAAGAGCAAAGTAACTAATTCAACTTCAAGCACAAGATCAAATTCAGTGTTTCCAGTTCAACAATTTTTGAAGCTTCTCTGTTCTTCTCGAAAACAAATGTGAGTAACTTAATCCGGTATCTCCTTCTTTAGATCCGTGAGTAAACATTATATAAAAGCTATAAGTCAGTAAGTAGAAATTGAGTAAAATATGTATCTCATTTGTTTAACTCTGGATGTTATATCTACATTGAGACAGTACTTAGGTATTTGATGACCTCTCTGTCAATTCCCAGGTTATATAACCACAAAGAAAATCAATTTCTCATCTTTTACTCAGTGTTAGGATCTGATGTCAAAAGTTAATATGTGTATTCAAGTAAGAACTATGTTTTAAAAATAATTTCATAAAGTATAAAGATATACAGGTTGAAAAACAAATTTTTTACAGAAGATACCTCAAATTTTTGAAAATTCAAATTTCACAAAACATCGTTTTAATTAGATGGTGTGAATCCTGATGGCAAAATATGATTTTTAAGACCAAGATGAAGATTTTTAATGAAGGGAGGAAAGAGCAGTTCGACTTTGTATATTAAGTGTTATTTGGTCAATTTCCGGTGCGATGTTGAACTGGGGTAGTCGAGGTTGTGCGAGGTGGTGGAGGAGCCTACTGGGGCAGAGGGAAAAATAGCGCGGAGGTTTGAAGTTGGTCGTGGCGGCGATGGGAAGCTAACGAAGTTGGAAAACCTAGTTTGGCCACTGTTTTTGTTTTGATTCGTTCTTCCCCTACAGTTGATCGAGCGACGCGTGGGCTTGGGAAATGAAGGCTGGGTGGATGACGAACCATTGGTCGGAGTTAGGGGTCTTCAGATGGTCGGGGCATGGAGAACGAGGCGGTTGTGTCAGCGAGTGTGAGTTTCAGTTTCGAACGAAATGGCTAAATTTTGAGTTCGAGCTTTAGGCATTAAATCAAGGTTCATATTCGAGTGTAGTTGGATTTTGTGACGTGCTGGAGGTGGCTTGGTTCGCCAGAATGGCGGCGTGATGATGTGCACATGCACAACGACGAAGTCGTGCACGGCGATGGTTGGGTAGCAGGAATTTCGCGCGTGGCCACTCGAGTCGACTCGAGTAAAATGGTGAAGGCCTCGGGTTCGTCCCCGAGTGTATGGGCTCGTCGCCAGTTGGTTTTACTTAAGTCTAAATTTGATTACTGGGGAAAAAAAAGAAGAGGTATATGAGAGGAGAGGAATGACCCGGGGGAGGCTGGAGAGAAAACTCGAGTTCCACTCGAGTAAGACCCGGGTTATGCTCGGGTTGGTCGAAAATATGGGTTAAGCCCAATAAATTTGGGGTATAATGCTAAAGTGAATAATGTTGACCATTTTAAATTTGTTTCAAGTTAATTACTAAGCAAATATTCATGATGTTTTGTAGCCATTAATGCCTTAACTATTTAATTTAAGGTGAGTATTAAATTGCTTAACATTTAAGCTTTTTGTAACCATAATAAATCAATTTTCGAAATAAACAAAGATGATTTTTTTTAAAAATGTTAATTTAGATAAATAACCAACTGTTTTGGATAGAAATCAAGGATGATTGAATTAACAATTGTAATTAATGATTGATTAAAGATAAATTAAAGAGTAATTAATTTAAAGCTAATTAATTTATAATTAAGAGTAATTAATCATTAATTAAAGATAATTTATGAAAATAATTAGGTAATTGATTAATTATAAAGATCACACGGTTAATTCATCTTACTTGTAGATGATTAATTATTATTGAATACTTTGACTGATTGATACCCCTATTCTGTGATTGTGATACCTTGTGATGCGAATTGCTGTGAATTTGATTGTGATATGTGATTTGCTTCTGTATTTATGTGCAACCCTTTTTTCCCGTACAACGGCACTTGAATTTCGATGCGACAGGGAGTCGGATTCCAGTTGGTTATCCGAAACCCACATCGAATTGTAATTGTGAATCTTTGTGACCGATAAGTTTATTATATCTGTGATCTGTGAATGAACGATAAGCGTATAGTTTATATCGCTTATCAACTATATCCTGTATTTTGTTATGTGATGATTGATGTTGCACTGTTGTGTGTAAAACCCTTGACCACACTTATTCACACACACAAATATGGATTTCACGTGGAAATCGGTTAAGTCACAGATAATTTAAATTTGATGTTTTTGAAATTGAAATTTTAATTTCAATTGATTTTGAAATTTGAAATTTGGGTTTAAAGTGAAAAGCTTTTGAAATAGAATTTCAAAGATAAAAGCTATTTTGAGTAATTTAACCGAGTTTTGAAAATTTAAATAATTAGATTTAAATTTGAATTCAAGTTTGAAATTAAATCTATGATTTGGAAACTAGGGATAAAAGATGATATAAATGTGTTTGTATGAATTTAACCATTTTAAAGTATTAATTTGGGAATTTGAATTTAAACCAAGGATTTCAACTCGTATGAATGAATCAGATTTCCAAATTGAAAACCGTTGTTTTCAAATGATAAAAGCTTTTAGATAAGAAAAGAAATTTCAGTTTAAATTAAAGGAATTTCAAGATTTAATTGAAAAATGGTTTTCCAAGTTATAAATGAATTCTTTTCGAAAGCTATGAATTAAATCTGTTTATTTTTAACAGATTTAAAATGATGATTTATTTAAACCATTCGAAATGAAATTGTTTTGAAAGCTATGAGTTAAATCTTTGATTTAACGAATTAATCAAATTGAAAGGGAAATCGATTTGGAAAATCTGTGAATGAATCTTTGTGAAATTAAGTGAACTTTGTGAATTTAATCTTTTTTGTTTAAAAAGATTAAAATGGTAATTTGTTAAACCATTTGAAAAGAAAGTTCGGGTTTAAGTTGTGACTTAATTGAAATCCCAATATCCGTATGTTTTTAAATATTTCGCTCACTATTCGGGTTAACCGGGAAAGGACCTTTGGGTCGTATAACTCATTCTGAATAGTGATACGTCGTATATGGATAGCATTTGAAGACCGGTGTTGAAGACCGGATATTTTTCGAAAATGAAAGGACAACCTGTCGAATGTCTCTGCACTGAGTCGCGCCGGTATAGAGATTTATATCACTCTTTTGTGACGGGAAGTCCGGACGTGATTGGAAATTATCCGGAATTGCAAGGGCTTCGTGAGAAGTGCCTTCGGTTCTGTTCGAACCCGGAACAGACTTGTATGGATACATGTCTGACATTACACTTTGAGATATAAAGCCGATTTCTTTCAAATACATATCTGTTGGTGGCGGAGAATTTATTCTCTTAGCTTAACACCCTTCTCTGAGACGTACGAGCTCAGAGGTTATGTAGTTGAAATTTATCAGCAATATATCCCAATTTGGTAATGTGACATGCTGAGTGTTGTTATGTGATGATCAGTGTTTGATCATTTGTGATATGATCATTTGTTTGATCTTATATCTTTGTGATCATAGGTTGATCATTTGTTTGACCCGAAGCATGGCTTTGTGAACAAAGCGTAGCTTTGTGGACGAGACTTCATCGAGCCTCACACCCCGGAAATGGTCGAAACAGGAAGGATGCAGCAAGGTTCTAGGGAGTAGCGCCCCTTAGTGTATGTCATTCCTTCTGGATAAAGGTGGTATCATGGTATGGAGCCCAGATACTTAACCTCTGTGGTTACTGCATTATTTTTTCTATGTGGTTTGTTGCGAATCGGGGATCCTCGGGAAGATCGGTGACGATCGGGGGATGGCATACGCGTGTCAGTAGTTACCTATTTTTGCAGAGGTAACCCGGCCTTGTGTTGGCAGAGATCCGGTTAGGTTCTCGGGTCGTCTATTCCAGGGACGTACCCATCGTGGATAGGAAGTTCCTTAGCCTGACCATTTGTTGGAAATCCAAAGAAACAATACGAACCTTTACGATTTCAATTGTATAACCTGTCTCCTCAGGAGGCAGCTATAGCAGGCATAATATAATGGTACCTATGCTGGCTAAGATTTATATTCTACTTTCGAAATATTTTCCACTATGCACTAATAATAATATCAAAAAGGATTTGATTTTTGCGTAGTAAGCATCTTTGACTAACATAAGAAGAAATCTCCTCCAAGTCTGCGTTTGCATTGTGTGTGTGGTGGGAGGTCTTATGGTAGTTTCATTTTCCAAAAGCATTGCGGATTTCAATGTTTAAATTCTTTTGTGTTGTTTAAAGATAAACTGTTTTTGTTGCTCACACCAGTCCCATGACTGATCCGGAGTTTATTGTTCCCTTCCTAAACTCTGGGTGCTCATAATTTTCCACACGAGCAGTCTAGAGTTGGGTTTTTCAGATATTCAGGTTTAGTAGATTATCTGGAGCTAGTTCAGTTCTTGGAGTTCATGGACTGACGTTGCTTATCTTGGAGCATTCTATTGGAGACATTCTATCCGCTGTTGATGTTATCTATTGTTTTCTATTCCGCTGCTATTTGTTGTATCATATCTCTGATGTATATTGATATTCATTGTATCACTCTGTTGTATCAGATATTGTATATCAATGTATTATTCTTTTTATTCCGCTGTGTTGTTATACTTAACTGTGTTATAAGCTCCGGCGAATCGGATTTGAACGGTCGAATCTATGACATTCGAGTACGATGTAAAGTATGGATGTCGATTTTCGAACGCGAAAATTCGGATCGTTACATTTGGTATCAGAGCTAAGGTTGAACTTTAGCTCAGGAGTATAACACGTTAAGTAGCTCATTAGAGATAGAGTGAAGTAAACTCTAGAATGAGTATATCCTTAAGATATCCGTCTGAACGTCTCAGTAAATTCTCTTGCTATCCAATGATAGTAGATATGAGTGCAAGAAGAGGACGAGATAGGGGACAGGGAAATACGACTATCAATGGTCAATACCCTGCAACAGTGGAAACAACTTTCTTATCAATTTTTCTTTGATTCGTTTCCAAATTCTTTTGATTACTTCGTATCATCTACAAGAAGAAGTTTCGGTGTGATGATGGCTCTACGAACCGTTGTAGAAAATTCTTACTTCGTATCTTCATCGGTTTCTTATCAGCTTCTTGATTTAAACCTTAATGAATTTGAAATTGGAAAATTTAAATTGAGTTAAATTGGTTATAGAATATGAAGCTAAATTTGAATTGAATCGATTAAAACGATATCGTTTAAAACCAAATTTTGAAATTCTATTGTAATTTCTTTTGAATACCAAAGTCCGAAGAGGGACGAATTGGTATGTATTCTGAGATATTCCGACTTGAGTTCGGAATCCGTACCTTGTGTTTGAGGAGTTATAGGAGATCGAATCTGTCTATCTTTGTGTTATTTTCGTGCCTGCGAATTTCGAGGACGAAATTCTTTTAAGGGGGGAAGTCTGTAACGACCCTGGATTTTATATATACTTAAATTAATAATTAATTGTATTTTTGAATAAAAATAGTAAAATAAATTGATCAAAGTGATGCAAGTTCCCCCGATCCCAAATAAAAATGTATTAAATCATTTTTAAATTTAGAAATTGTATATATATGTGAATCTATATAGTTGGGCCTATATGAATAGATTTGAAATAATAAATATTGATAATTGAATTTAAATCTTAATATAAATGGGTTAAAGATAAATATAAAAAAAAATATAGATATATATATATGAATAAAATATATACATGAATTAGCTTACAAAAGAAAACTAACAACACATCAAAATAGAGATGTATTCATATTATCAAGTAACAAGTCTCAAACAAAATAAAATACAAAACAAGAAAGGAAAATATCATCAGCCAAGTCAAACAAGCTACCACAAAATCTCCTCAATATCATTTCCAGCCGAAACAAGAAGTAAGAAATAGGTAAAATATCTTTATAAAATAGGATAAGTAGGAACATGAAGTACAAGTGCAATTAATGCCATATCCATCAGCCGAGCTAAAAAAATGTAGGCAAGCATAAACAACTTGTACAAAGCAATTATATCACATATACAAAATGTTTTCAGCCGCCAAAGAGCTAAGAAAATCTGCATAAATTATGAAACAAGGAAAAAAATATCCCTGTCCTGTTTTGTACAAACTACATTTTAACACCCTGTACAAATGAATACCCAGTGAACTCATTTTCCTTATCAAGCCTTCCATATATCAACTCTTATCCATTCGTTCATTTTCAAACTTAAAAACAAAAGCAATTCAAAGTCTTCAAAACCTGGAAATCAAGAGCAAAGTAACTAATTCAACTTCAAGCACAAGATCAAATTCAGTGTTTCCAGTTCAACAATTTTTCAAGCTTCTCTGTTCTTCTCGAAAACAAATGTGAGTAACTTAATCCGGTATCTCCTTCTTTAGATCCGTGAGTAAACATTATATAAAAGCTATAAGTCAGTAAGTAGAAATTGAGTAAAATATGTATCTCATTTGTTTAACTCTGGATGTTATATCTACATTGAGACAGTACTTAGGTATTTGATGACCTCTCTGTCAATTCCCAGGTTATATAACCACAAAGAAAATCAATTTCTCATCTTTTACTCAGTGTTAGGATCTGATGTCAAAAGTTAATATGTGTATTCAAGTAAGAACTATGTTTTAAAAATAATTTCATAAAGTATAAAGATATACAGGTTGAAAAACAAATTTTTTACAGAAGATACCTCAAATTTTTGAAAATTCAAATTTCACAAAACATCGTTTTAATTAGATGGTGTGAATCCTGATGGCAAAATATGATTTTTAAGACCAAGATGAAGATTTTTAATGAAGGGAGGAAAGAGCAGTTCGACTTTGTATATTAAGTGTTATTTGGTCAATTTCCGGTGCGATGTTGAACTGGGGTAGTCGAGGTTGTGCGAGGTGGTGGAGGAGCCTACTGGGGCAGAGGGAAAAATAGCGCGGAGGTTTGAAGTTGGTCGTGGCGGCGATGGGAAGCTAACGAAGTTGGAAAACCTAGTTTGGCCACTGTTTTTGTTTTGATTCGTTCTTCCCCTACAGTTGATCGAGCGACGCGTGGGCTTGGGAAATGAAGGCTGGGTGGATGACGAACCATTGGTCGGAGTTAGGGGTCTTCAGATGGTCGGGGCATGGAGAACGAGGCGGTTGTGTCAGCGAGTGTGAGTTTCAGTTTCGAACGAAATGGCTAAATTTTGAGTTCGAGCTTTAGGCATTAAATCAAGGTTCATATTCGAGTGTAGTTGGATTTTGTGACGTGCTGGAGGTGGCTTGGTTCGCCAGAATGGCGGCGTGATGATGTGCACATGCACAACGACGAAGTCGTGCACGGCGATGGTTGGGTAGCAGGAATTTCGCGCGTGGCCACTCGAGTCGACTCGAGTAAAATGGTGAAGGCCTCGGGTTCGTCCCCGAGTGTATGGGCTCGTCGCCAGTTGGTTTTACTTAAGTCTAAATTTGATTACTGGGGAAAAAAAAGAAGAGGTATATGAGAGGAGAGGAATGACCCGGGGGAGGCTGGAGAGAAAACTCGAGTTCCACTCGAGTAAGACCCGGGTTATGCTCGGGTTGGTCGAAAATATGGGTTAAGCCCAATAAATTTGGGGTATAATGCTAAAGTGAATAATGTTGACCATTTTAAATTTGTTTCAAGTTAATTACTAAGCAAATATTCATGATGTTTTGTAGCCATTAATGCCTTAACTATTTAATTTAAGGTGAGTATTAAATTGCTTAACATTTAAGCTTTTTGTAACCATAATAAATCAATTTTCGAAATAAACAAAGATGATTTTTTTTAAAAATGTTAATTTAGATAAATAACCAACTGTTTTGGATAGAAATCAAGGATGATTGAATTAACAATTGTAATTAATGATTGATTAAAGATAAATTAAAGAGTAATTAATTTAAAGCTAATTAATTTATAATTAAGAGTAATTAATCATTAATTAAAGATAATTTATGAAAATAATTAGGTAATTGATTAATTATAAAGATCACACGGTTAATTCATCTTACTTGTAGATGATTAATTATTATTGAATACTTTGACTGATTGATACCCCTATTCTGTGATTGTGATACCTTGTGATGCGAATTGCTGTGAATTTGATTGTGATATGTGATTTGCTTCTGTATTTATGTGCAACCCTTTTTTCCCGTACAACGGCACTTGAATTTCGATGCGACAGGGAGTCGGATTCCAGTTGGTTATCCGAAACCCACATCGAATTGTAATTGTGAATCTTTGTGACCGATAAGTTTATTATATCTGTGATCTGTGAATGAACGATAAGCGTATAGTTTATATCGCTTATCAACTATATCCTGTATTTTGTTATGTGATGATTGATGTTGCACTGTTGTGTGTAAAACCCTTGACCACACTTATTCACACACACAAATATGGATTTCACGTGGAAATCGGTTAAGTCACAGATAATTTAAATTTGATGTTTTTGAAATTGAAATTTTAATTTCAATTGATTTTGAAATTTGAAATTTGGGTTTAAAGTGAAAAGCTTTTGAAATAGAATTTCAAAGATAAAAGCTATTTTGAGTAATTTAACCGAGTTTTGAAAATTTAAATAATTAGATTTAAATTTGAATTCAAGTTTGAAATTAAATCTATGATTTGGAAACTAGGGATAAAAGATGATATAAATGTGTTTGTATGAATTTAACCATTTTAAAGTATTAATTTGGGAATTTGAATTTAAACCAAGGATTTCAACTCGTATGAATGAATCAGATTTCCAAATTGAAAACTGTTGTTTTCAAATGATAAAAGCTTTTAGATAAGAAAAGAAATTTCAGTTTAAATTAAAGGAATTTCAAGATTTAATTGAAAAATGGTTTTCCAAGTTATAAATGAATTCTTTTCGAAAGCTATGAATTAAATCTGTTTATTTTTAACAGATTTAAAATGATGATTTATTTAAACCATTCGAAATGAAATTGTTTTGAAAGCTATGAGTTAAATCTTTGATTTAACGAATTAATCAAATTGAAAGGGAAATCGATTTGGAAAATCTGTGAATGAATCTTTGTGAAATTAAGTGAACTTTGTGAATTTAATCTTTTTTGTTTAAAAAGATTAAAATGGTAATTTGTTAAACCATTTGAAAAGAAAGTTCGGGTTTAAGTTGTGACTTAATTGAAATCCCAATATCCGTATGTTTTTAAATATTTCGCTCACTATTCGGGTTAACCGGGAAAGGACCTTTGGGTCGTATAACTCATTCTGAATAGTGATACGTCGTATATGGATAGCATTTGAAGACCGGTGTTGAAGACCGGATATTTTTCGAAAATGAAAGGACAACCTGTCGAATGTCTCTGCACTGAGTCGCGCCGGTATAGAGATTTATATCACTCTTTTGTGACGGGAAGTCCGGACGTGATTGGAAATTATCCGGAATTGCAAGGGCTTCGTGAGAAGTGCCTTCGGTTCTGTTCGAACCCGGAACAGACTTGTATGGATACATGTCTGACATTACACTTTGAGATATAAAGCCGATTTCTTTCAAATACATATCTGTTGGTGGCGGAGAATTTATTCTCTTAGCTTAACACCCTTCTCTGAGACGTACGAGCTCAGAGGTTATGTAGTTGAAATTTATCAGCAATATATCCCAATTTGGTAATGTGACATGCTGAGTGTTGCTGTGTGATGATCAGTGTTTGATCATTTGTGATATGATCATTTGTTTGATCTTATATCTTTGTGATCATAGGTTGATCATTTGTTTGACCCGAAGCATGGCTTTGTGAACAAAGCGTAGCTTTGTGGACGAGACTTCATCGAGCCTCACACCCCGGAAATGGTCGAAACAGGAAGGATGCAGCAAGGTTCTAGGGAGTAGCGCCCCTTAGTGTATGTCATTCCTTCTGGATAAAGGTGGTATCATGGTATGGAGCCCAGATACTTAACCTCTGTGGTTACTGCATTATTTTTTCTATGTGGTTTGTTGCGAATCGGGGATCCTCGGGAAGATCGGTGACGATCGGGGGATGGCATACGCGTGTCAGTAGTTACCTATTTTTGCAGAGGTAACCCGGCCTTGTGTTGGCAGAGATCCGGTTAGGTTCTCGGGTCGTCTATTCCAGGGACGTACCCATCGTGGATAGGAAGTTCCTTAGCCTGACCATTTGTTGGAAATCCAAAGAAACAATACGAACCTTTACGATTTCAATTGTATAACCTGTCTCCTCAGGAGGCAGCTATAGCAGGCATAATATAATGGTACCTATGCTGGCTAAGATTTATATTCTACTTTCGAAATATTTTCCACTATGCACTAATAATAATATCAAAAAGGATTTGATTTTTGCGTAGTAAGCATCTTTGACTAACATAAGAAGAAATCTCCTCCAAGTCTGCGTTTGCATTGTGTGTGTGGTGGGAGGTCTTATGGTAGTTTCATTTTCCAAAAGCATTGCGGATTTCAATGTTTAAATTCTTTTGTGTTGTTTAAAGATAAACTGTTTTTGTTGCTCACACCAGTCCCATGACTGATCCGGAGTTTATTGTTCCCTTCCTAAACTCTGGGTGCTCATAATTTTCCACACGAGCAGTCTAGAGTTGGGTTTTTCAGATATTCAGGTTTAGTAGATTATCTGGAGCTAGTTCAGTTCTTGGAGTTCATGGACTGACGTTGCTTATCTTGGAGCATTCTATTGGAGACATTCTATCCGCTGTTGATGTTATCTATTGTTTTCTATTCCGCTGCTATTTGTTGTATCATATCTCTGATGTATATTGATATTCATTGTATCACTCTGTTGTATCAGATATTGTATATCAATGTATTATTCTTTTTATTCCGCTGTGTTGTTATACTTAACTGTGTTATAAGCTCCGGCGAATCGGATTTGAACGGTCGAATCTATGACATTCGAGTACGATGTAAAGTATGGATGTCGATTTTCGAACGCGAAAATTCGGATCGTTACAGATATTAGATATAGTAGGATATATATCTATATATAGCAATATATACATATTGGCATATGTATATATTGGATTGATTGATTTCCCGCCTCGTATAGCGGATGAGACCCTATTGCGCCGTTAGTAAGCGGATTTTTATAAAACCCATATACCGCGATAATTCCGTACTGGAGCGGAATTGGTATTGTGCTAACATCTTTGGATGCAGGGAAACAGGTTGGAGGGATCCAACTGGATTCCTCAACTGTATTTACTTATTTACAGATATTGATATATATTCTGTTATCATATTGATATATGATATTTGACTGTTGTGATGGACTGATTGGTGTTGTTGCATCATCGGATTCAGTTTTGAAATATAAAAATAACGACTTTTACTTTAAAAGGAATTTTAAAGTGATTTTTGAAAATATACGTTTTATGGAATTTTTGAATTGATTTATAAACGTAAAATTTTAAAGTTATAAAAATTATAATTTTAGTGAAATATAACCGAAGTGTCGTTTTTGAAATAAAAGTCGATTTATTTGTAAAATGGTTTAAGTTGGGATTTTTGAATAACCATAACGATTTGTGAAAAAAAAGATTTATAAAAATTGATATTTTTAAATCAAATATTGGAATTATAAGATGAGTTTTTATAAGTGTTAAAAATGAAATATTATGGAATTCGTAAGTGAATGAAATTTATAGATTTATAAATTGTGAAGTTATAAAATGGATGAAACTGTAGAATAAAAGATTTATAAGAGATTAACTTATAAATTGGATTTTTACCTTTAGATGGAATATTTATCGAATTATTAATAAAGGAGATTTATTAAATTGAAGTCGTTAGAAAATAGAAATAGGATTTATAAACGTTGTTTTATAAATTCGAAATCGATAGAATTTGATAAAGTAAATATAGAAGATTTTTAAAGAAGATATATTCGCGATTTTGGATAGCGAATTTTTATTGAAATAAAATGTGTAGAAAAGATTGAAATGTGGTTAGTAAAGTATATTCACGATTTTGGACAGTGAATATATTATTAAATAAAATGGATATGTTTTGGGAAAGTGATATTATGAAATGAAGTAATGGTTTTAAAAGATGTTTTAAAATGTGTTAAATATCGAAATCATAGATTTCAACATTTATTGTTGAAATAGACGTTTTCGAAAAAAATAAGGATATGATGGACTATAACACTGTTGTTATAGTAAATGATTTCCGAAAGGAAATGTTTTATGTAGTATTGGGATTTATATATCTATCTAAATTCCGAATCCCTATACTAGTGATTTTGAGTCGTCGTAACGATGTTTTACGTAACATTCGTTTTGACTCAAATAAATGTGTTTAAAGAGAATGATTTCCTTAAAGAATGAATATATACTTAATATTGATTTAAGTATATCGAATATTTTCAAATGTTGAAAATAAATGATTTGTGAAATACTTATTTTTAAATAAGTATGGAATTGCTTTTCCAACATGAAACGAAGGGTTTGAAATTTTATCTTTTAAAGATAAATTGAAATGTGAATATTTGAAATTTGTTTTCAAACGGTTAAGTGTGGAAATTATATATCTAGTAAAGATATTTTGGAAAATAAATAATTTGGAAAATTATTTGGAATCTGATGATGTTGCGCATCTTTATTGATAGTTAAATAACCGACTATCAATAATTACCTTTAGATAGGTATTTGTTGTGAATTGGATGAATTTGAATGCCACACTTATTTTTGAATAAGCGCTCACTATTCGGGTTAACCGGGAAAGGACCATGGGGTCGTATAACCCATTTCGAATATGTGATACGTCGTTATGAATTGCATTCGAAGACCGGTGTTGAAGACCGGATATTTTTGAAAACGGAAGGATTACCGTCGAGTTACTCTACATCGGCTGATCTCCGATTTAGAGGTTTTATCACCCTTAGTGACGGGAAGTCCGGACGTGATTAGAAATTTATCCGGATATGCAAGGGCTTCGTGAGAAGTGCCTTCGGTTCTGTTCGATCCCGGAACAGACTTGTATGGATTGTGTGTCTGACGTTACAATTTGAGATTTAAAGCTGATTTCTTTCAAATACATTTCTGTTGGTGGTGGAGAATTTATTCTCTTAGCTTAACACCCTTCTCTGAGACGTACGAGCTCAGAGGTTATGTAGTTGAAATTCATCAGCGATATATCCCAATTTGGTAACGTGGCATACTTAGTGTTGCTGTGAAATGATCAGTGTTTGATCATTTGTGATATGATCATTTGTTTGATCTTATATCTTTGTGATCATAGGTTGATCATTTTGTTTGACCCGAAGCAGGGCTTTTTGTAGAAAGCGTAGCTTTGTGGACGAGACTTCATCGAGCCTCACACCCCGGAAATGGTCGAAACAGGAAGGATGCGGCAAGGTTCTAGGGAGTAGCGCCCCTTAGTGTATGTCATTCCTTCTGGATAAAGGTGGTATCATGGTATGGAGCCCAGATACTTAACCTCTGTGGTTGCTGCAAATTATATTTCTTTGTGGTTGTTGCGAATCGGGGATCCTCGGGAAGATCGGTGACGATCGGGGGATGGCATACGCGTGTCAGTAGTTACCTATTTTTGCAGAGGTAACCCGGCCTTGTGTTGGCAGAGATCCGGTTAGGTTCTCGGGTCGTCTATTCCAGGGACGTACCCATCGTGGATAGGAAGTTCCTTAGCTTGACCATTTGTTGGAAATCCAAAGAAACAATACACGACTTGTACGGTTTTAGTTGTATTACCTGCTATGGAATGTGGCGGTAACCTGCTATTGAACATAGTAGCTATAGTAGGCATAAGTGCGGAATGCCTATGCTGGCTAAGATTAATATTATACTTTCGAAATGTTTTCTACACTATGCACTAATAATAATATCCAAAATGATTTGATTTTGCGTAGTAAGCATCTTTGACTATCATAAGAAGAAATCTCCTCCAATTCTGTGTTTGCATTGTGTGTGTGGTGGGAGGTCTTATGGTAGTTTCATTTTCCAAAAAGCATTGCGAATTGACCTTAAAAATTATTTTGTTGTTATAAAGAATAACTGTTTTACGATCTCACACCAGTCACCATGACTGACTCGGAGTTTATTGTTCCCTTCTAAACTCTAGGTGCCCACCAATTTCCACACGGGCAGCCTAGAGTTATATTATCAGGATATTCTGAATATTCTGGAGCTTTGGAGATAAGCTGGATGGCGAGACGTAGTATTTGTATCTGATAGTATTTATTCCGCTGTGTATTCTGTATGAGGACAAGTTATATAACTATCCATTGTTGTATATTGACTCTGATGATTGATGTATGTATAAACTGATATAGTTCTTTGTTTTTAAAAGACTATTGATTATCTATTATATGTTATTCCGCTGCGATGTGTAAGATTCTGATATTGTTTTCTGTTCTAATGTGTTTTCTGTTGTTCTTCTTCTTTCTTTCTTCTCTTTTTCTTCTATCTTCTTCTTCTCCTACTTTTTTTTCTTTTTCTTAAAACCCTCACTATTGGAGTTTCCGGCACTCGATTGCTCGGCAGTCGATAAAGTGAGTATCGAAGTTGAATTTTCGAAAGTCGAAAATTTCGGTATGTGACAGCGTGGTATCAGAGAATATGGTTAAGCGACAACCCTGCTCTGTTGGGTGTTACTCATTAGAGATAGAGTCAGTAGTACTCTAGAATGAGTTGAGTGTAATAATAGATATGAGCGCGTATTTGTTATTTGAATATAAAATTGTTTTATATTGTGATGATTGGTTTGTTGAGTGGTATATGGATTTTGGTCGGTATTGTCCGTACAACTCTATCGATAGGGATCTCTAAACACTTATATAGAACAATTCGGCACAGTATTGTTTTAAATAGGGTAAATGAGATAATTTTGCCCAAAACTATTTTTGTATAGAAAAGAAATGTTTTTCTGTAAATTACTATAGTATATGGTTGCATGGATGTTAGGAAGTAATAATAGTGAATTATCATCACTGAAATTAAATAAGAAATTAAAATCGTAACTCCAAAGTTAAGAAATTAATTCACATACAAATGAAATTTAAGAATGTAAATTATAAATGTAACTTATAATTTAAACGGAATTCCAGAGAAGTTTTTGAAAATGTTTTGAAAAGAATTTGAAAATTTTGGTGATTTGGAAAGTTTAAATTCTTTTTGATTTGAAAATGGATTTCAAGGGGTTTGAAAAATGTTTTGAAGGAATGAAAAGCTCTAAACTCTTTTCGGTCGCTGGAAAATAATTCCGATGATGATCGTGACATCACCGGTGTTCATTTTCGGGTTTCCAAAAGAGAAATTGCTGCTAAATTATTTTAAATGAAAGTTGTTTGGAAAATTTGGATTTTGTTTTAGAAAATTCAAAGGACGATTTAAATTGATTTCAAAATGGTTTTTGAAAAATTGAAAAGACTCTGGAAACCTATTTAAAATCTTTATGAAATAAGAAATAAGTTGATAACTTATACAAATTGAATTTTGATAGAATAAATTTAACTTAAAGATGAAGTTAAATAAATGTAAGTACAAGTGAATCAATTGTGATTTAATGAAAGCGAAATTGAAAGTTAAATAAATGTAAGTACAAGTGAATCAATTGTGATTTAGTGAATGAGTTTCAAAATGAATAAACAAATTTGAATAAGTGAATTGGAATTTGAAATGGATTAGTAACTGAAACTAATTTAAAATGGTGCAGTTATGAATGAAAGATAATCGATAAAATTCAATATTCGGAATTGAAGATAAATTGAATTCCAATAGAATTAAAATTGTGAATTGAATTCAAATGAAATTGAAATGAAAAAAATTGAACAAAATTGAATATGTAACTTCAATAGCGAATTTAAAGAGGATATAAGAAGTATATATTGAAATTTTGTAATGGAATTGGCAAATGGTTTGAATATATGTAACTAGATATTATGGCTAGTAGGATATACAGGTATAAAGGAATTGGAATTTAATTTCGAAGATAAATTTGAATGGCTCGACAAAAGGTAAGTATTTGAATTCGAATATGAGATTTGGTGACATATTTCTCTAGCCGCTTGGCTTTTTCTTTTTCTTTCTGAAATCTGAGAGTCCGTAGGGACGTTTTGTAGTCGTACCGTATTAGCCGCGCAAAGGAGACGCTGGCGAAATTTTTTGGAAATTTCGAGTGTTAGAAATATTTTTGAGAAATTTTGAAAGTTTAAAAATTGAATTTAAACTCGAATTTGAATTGAGAAGTTAAACAATGTTGTTTGAAACTTATAATTGAAGTTGGAAAACGAGTTGAATGATAACGAATCTTTATTAGAAAGATTTGTTTTGAAAAATTGATAAAACTATTGAATTGTGAAAAATAGTAGACGAGTTAAGGACATTTTTTTCCTAACTTGTAATTTCGAGGACGAAATTCTTTTAAGGGGGGAAGTCTGTAACGACCCAGAATTTTTGATAATTAAAATTCGAATATTTAATTTATTTTAAATATTAATAAATTGTTAACGTTAAAATGTGAACGCCAACACCCAGTGTGTGTAGTAAGATTGTGAAAGCACCACCCGTGTAACGGGAACAGAAATCAAGCAGGAAAATAGCAGAAATGCAGTAAAAGACAGCAATTTATAGTGGTTCGGCTTGAGATTTAGCCTACGTCCACTTTGAATCTCTTTATTATTGAATCTGGTTACAAATTGATACAAATCTCCTATGAAAACAGTACAACTCGATCACAAGAAACAATCTTGACTACTAGCTCAATCTTCAGCGATGAAACTCGATGAATCCATGTCGGATGTTAGGAATTTCTCTCGAAGTTTGTTATAGTGTCTTGAATGCTTGAAGGATCCTTGTTTGCTGAATGATTGGAGAGTTCGACAGAGTAACGGCGCTTTAGAAATGAATTGCCAAAAAGTCCCCTTCATGTTGGAAGTGGTGGGGTATTTATAGGAGCTGATCTGGACTCAGGAAATTTCTCTAAGTATTTAAGTCGTAGCCGACTTATGGTAGATCGGTGACGAGTTAAGGAATAGGGTTAGGTCGGTGGCGAGTTAAGGAATAGGGTTAGGTCGGTGGCGAGTTAAGGGATGGTTGTTGCCGACCCATCCTGTGGCTGTCTTTGACAAGTATTAAGTCGTTGCCGACTTATCAGACCTTAACTCGTAAGACCTTAACTCGCAGCCTTTAAGTCGTAAACCCACTAAGTCGTAACCCGTTAGGTCGGAATCTTCTTAAGTCGGAGCCTTTCATAACTCAGAATCTTCCTTAGGTCGTAGCTCTTGAGTCACATATTACCTTAAATCGGCAGGCTCCTAACTCGGCACACCTCTTAAGTCGGCAGCTCTTCTCAGTAGTTAGATCGGCAACTGTTGGGTCAGATCTTTCCTTAGGTCATAGCCTGTTAAGTCGGAGATCTTGTTAACTCGGAGCTTTCCTTAAGTCGGTTACGCCTTTAGATTGTTAGGTCGTCTTCTTTCTTAGGTCGGCAAGCACCTTAACTCGGCATACTTTCTTAAGTCGTCAAACACCTTAACTCGGCATACTGCTAGGTCGTGAGTCGAAAAGGGGGTTAACATTTGCCCCTCGAAGTATATGCCTAAACCATAGGTCGTATGCTTCGATTCTCTTAATTCTTTTTGGTTAGCTCGGAGGCGACTTAACGTAAGTCTTAAGTCGTACATCATGTGTCGATTCATCTTTCACTGCCCCAGTGAATAAATAGCTTAAGCCGTCCCCTCTCTTCCTTCACCTGTTCCAACTTCATGTGCCGCCATTAACAGAGTTCTTCAATTTTGAATATAAATTCAAGTCCATCACCCAGCGATTCACCCTTTCTATCTAATTGTGTAAGCGTTTTCGATCCTTTTTCACTTCACGTTCGCCATTGAACCATGAATTCTAACCTCCGAGCCCCGAATCGGAATCATACGTCGCGCTTCACTTTGAATCGTGCTGTGATCAATTTTTAATCGCCACTAGTTGTTGATGTGATTTACGAACGCATGACAGTAGGTCAGGTTTATGACAGATCGGAGATGTGTTGAATTGTTGTTCCAGCGACTTAGTGATATGAAGGGAACGGTGAATCTCACAAAGAGGATAATGGATTCTACGATGTTGGCGTTAGCGGGTTATTGGGTTGGTGAATTTCGAGTTGATTGGTGGAAGGAGGTGAAATTTATGGTGGAGGAGAAGTAGCTTGAGACGACTCAAAACATTCATGCGACCTAACTATCTCAGCAGCCCAGTTTTTCTTGCGACTTAACTATTCGCCGACATAAGCCTTAGGTCGTGGCCGAGCTAGGACTTAGAAATTCATGCCGTTCTGACTTGAGACCTTTTGCACGCAGCCCGACTTAACTTATCACACAGCTTCTTGTATTAGGTCGTGACCGACCTAGAACTTGGAATAATTTCAACGACTTATTTTTCACAACAAGGCTTTAGGTCGCAGCCGAGTTAGTACTTAAGCTTTCGGCCACTCAACAGATGATTTTTGAACTGTGCCTGGACTTCGAACTGTTGAACTATGAACTGTGTTGCATGCATTTTACATATTGCTTCAATTTTGCAAACTAACAATCCTGCTTAATACAACATTCACAGAATACTGGGACGAATATACTATCACCGACTGCCCACATCGAGTGACGGATTAGTTGATAACGAGAAAGTTAAATTAAATGAATATGAACGAGATGCTGTACAATAACCAATTCAAGTGAAGTATTAAAACAAAATCATAATAGTCAAGTGAAACTGACTTGTCTGTATTAACACTTCACTTGATCATTGACAAGTTCTGAAATTCTGTAATCGATTGATTGTCAACTAATTTAATTCCAGTTATGCTTGTCGTTTATTTTCATTAGTTTTTTGCACAACACTTCACACTTTTAGGGAACGTGCACCTTCACATTTGAACATTCAGCTGATTGTGTAGAATGTCTTCTCCACAAGAAGGAACAGAGCAAGCTGAAGATGTATTTCCAGTTGCTATCCCGCTGAACGATCCTCTAGAGAGGACTCCTACTACTTTGAGCCATAAAGCCTTTCGTCAACTATGCATCCAGTTTGGCATTGCTGAGGCTGACACTTTGATTCCCGAAATAAATGATACTGCTGACAGACCGCCCCGTGGCTTTGTCGCAGTTAACCGCCAAATGTGCTTGAGCGGAGCTATCCCCCCCTTCAATGACTGCATTCGAGAACTTCTTCTCCAACTATCTATTTCCCCTTTTCAGTTACATCCCAATGGCTACGCCATCTTGCTGGGACTATGCGTGCTTTTTAGGAGAACGCTGGGCCGCTGAACAGCATATTACTGAGAAATACCGCACAGAAAACACCGATTTGCGGGAAAAGGTCACTTCTCAGAACGTAGAGATTGAGTTACTAAAGTCTCGACTTGCTAAAGTTGAGGCAGAGCGTGATGAGGCTACCGTTGGCCGGGTTGCTGCCGTTGCCGAAAAGGAAGCGGCTGAGCAATCACATGAGGCGACGAAAGCAGACGTCAGCTCTACCTTATTTGACTTTTATTTACACAGCGTTCTGGGTCGTGGGAGCCTCTCTTTTCTTGGTCCCGATTATGAAATTACATTGGCTGAAGTGTGGGAAGTCGCAATGGATATGCTTGGCGGGGCCGGCTATAATGAGCTGGAACTTGAGGAGCGCTATCTCAATGATGAGGATCGTGCCGCTCTTGTTAAGGGGAAGGAGCTACTTGCCAAAGTACGAGCTGAAACAGCGGGAGAAGAGCCTCCAAAAGAAGAAGCTCCTTTAACTGCCCCCGTTCAAACTTCCACTTCAGCCGACGTTAATATTATAGATTCCAGCCCCCATTCTTTACATTTAGCTAAAGTTGCCCAGGAGACTGCAACTACTCCTACTGAAGATGAGGCACTGGATGATATTGAAGCCGAGAAGTTTGAGGTGGATCTTGTAAAGCCAACTCCTCCAGGTACTCTTGGTGTTGTCTCGGGTCTAATGAACCAGTCATTTGACTTAGCCGAATTCGATGACCTTCTTACTTGTTACTTAAACTTTGATGAACCGATGCCTTCTTTATTTTCGGGGGATGCTGATTTTAACTTCTTTTCTTCTACAGCGGAGGCACCAAGCACTACACAAGCTTTCACTCCTTCGATTGCCGTTCCTCTGTCTTCCCAAATTACTCCTCCCTCTGCTTCCCAACCGGGATCACAGGCAGAGAAAATCGAAGCTCTTCAAGGCTTGGATGATCCGGCTGCTTCTCAGGAACAGAAGGCGGAGGATTTTGAAGACATCGAGAAGACCCCGGAGCGGTCTCTTGACGACGATACGAAGCTTTCCACATTGCTTGCTACTCCGGGGAGCGAGTCTTCTTCAAAGAGGAAGGGGAAACGTGCTGTAAGGAAAAAGAAGAAGACTTCCACTGAAGAGGAAGCAGTAGTTGATCCGGCTGTACCGCTTTCTCCTTCTGCCCCTGCCCGTTCTCAACGGCTTCAAAAGCTAATCATTAGGCCGGGAAAGAGCTCCAAGGGTGGTGAGAAGAAGGAATAATCAAGCTGGATTTTCTACTTATTATTTTTGCTCTTTGCATGTATTGACCGGGGATTGTGCGGGTACCGGTCCCCGCTTTTGCTTTTTGAGATATCTGTACATGTAAAGAATTTTCATAGTACTAAATAAAACAATTATTTTACTTGTACAAACTCTTGTGTATGTGAGAATGATCTATTTTTTATTTTAAGTGTAGAACAAACGATTCTTCTTACTTGTGCAAACTTTTTGTCTGCGTTTAAGAATGCATTTATTCCACATCTGTTTCGCGTGATATTGTTATGTGTTTGTGGTATGTTGCTTGAATACTGCTTTTTATTGTTGTTCCCGTATCATATGATATTGCCCCTATACCACAGGTGCATAACAATATCTTTTGCTTTTAGCGAGACCTGTATTCTTATTTTCCATAGAATAACTATTCCGTCTTTGAGGGAATGATTATTCTACTTAAACGGAGCGTGTCTCATTTTTGGATAAGCCTTTACGCTTCAACCTTCGGAAATGTTCATTTCATACTTTTGAGAAGTGAATTTTCCAACGCGGTGAAGCGAAAGAATCGAAGTGTGCCTCTAAGGAGGACTTTATTTCGGTATATTTTTTTTTTTGAGGAGTAGCATGTGGACTCCGAAGAGTAGCATTATGCTTTGTGGATTATTGTTGTGCCTCCGGAGAGGTCTTGTGCTTTCAAAGAAGTCTTGATTTTGGTCTCCGAAGAGAAGCAATGTTGGTCTCCGAAGAGAAGCAATTTTTGTATTTCTACTCGGGTGAAGTGGGTCTCCGAAGAGAAGCATTTTGCACTTTTACCCTGGTGAAATGTGCCTCCGAAAAGGGCTTTTACCTCCGAAGATGGCTTGTGCCTCCGAAGAGGGCTTGTGCCTCCGAAGAGGGCTTGTGCCTCCGAAAAGGGCTTGTGCCTCCGAAAAGGGCTTTTGCCTCCGAAGAGGGCTTGTGGTTGCCTGGAAGTTACTTTCTCATGGTCAGAGGTCTACGGGGCGAACGCAAGTTGCTTGATTGGATGTTTGCTTGCACAAACGATCGCAACTAACTAACAAGGCACCCCTTTTGTAGTCCCACCGATCTTTTTGATTGAGTAAAGCACTCCCATTTATTGGCGTGCCTCGTTAGAGGGCTTTGGTTGGTGTGCCAGGTAGGTTGCGTCTCAGGGGCAAATGGATCCACGGGGCGGACATACACTATCTGGTCGGATGCATCACGACCAGTTAGCGAGGGTCTTGTTCCTTCCGGTTGGGAAGGCGTCCCTTTAGTGGATCTCTCGGCCTTCCTGTTGAGAGGCATACCTCCCTTTGTCTGCTTCTTTGTTTGCCCGCTCATGTTGTATCATCATCCGCCAATCTGCGATCCTTTATCATCGTTTCCAAGCGCTTGTTCCTTTCTTTTGCAAGTAAATTGCTTTATCTGAAGAAGTAAACTTCACTGTTGAATGACTTCACGAGACAAACGCGAGTTATCTAGTTGGATGCCCGTTCATAACGACAATCTCAACTAGTGAACAAAGGTTTGTCCCAGTGAAGTTGCCAACTCTTTATGTGAAGTTTTCCTTGCGTAGGATTTGAGTTCGGAATTTTTGTTGTTTGGTTTTTGTGCAGTAGCTGATTTATAAAGGTCGCTTAGCTTTATGATGAGCAAGCCTTGTTATAATGTCCTGCAATTTTGAATCGATATTTTAGTGATACATTTAAAGTATTTATATATCGAAATAAAACAGGCATTATGAAATAGTAAAGAACACAAGATTTATAGTGGTTCGGCCAAGAATCGGGCCTACGTCCACTTTATAGCTTTTCATTCATTTACACTGATTTACAATGTTTCACAATACAACTGATACATTCATCATCATTTTACAATTTTGAGCAGAGCTCTTTTTCAAGTAAAGTAAGGACGCAAATGGTTGCTGTTCCAGGCCCTTGGAATTGGATCTCCTTCAACAGTTATGAGTTTGAAAGTGCCATCAAGAAGTTTAGTGCCTATGATATGGTCCTTCCCAGTTTGGCCCAAACACACCAGTTGCTGTCATGATCCTTTTCAAAACCAAGTCTCCGATTTCAAAACTGCGTTGGCGAACTATGGAATTGAAATGCCTGGCTATTCTCTGCTGATGAGCTGAAACTCTGAGCCTAGCTTCCTCTCTTTTCTCATCAAGAAAATCAAGCGCTTCAAGCTGCAGTTTTTCATTTTCGGTCTCATTGAAATGAACTCTTCTATGTGAAGGAACCTCTACTTCTACTGGAATCATTGCCTCAGATCCGTATGCCAGTGAAAATGGAGTGTGCCCAGTCGCAGTTTTGTGAGTAGTTCTGTATGCCCATAGTGCTAATGGAAGCTTATCAACCCAACCACCTTTTGCTTTTTCAAGTTGCTTTTTGATAGTTGACTTGATGATCTCGTTAACTGCTTCCACTTGCCCATTTGCCTGCGGATGAGCCACTGCTGAGAAGCTTTTTCGAATTCTGAACCGCTTGCAAAAATCCTGGAATTCTTCACTTTCGAATTGAGTGCCATTGTCGGTGATTATCTTCTGTGGCACACCATATCTGCAAATGGTATTCTTCGTTACAAAATTTATCATCTTTTTAGAAGTGATGGTGGCCAAAGGTTCGGCTTCAGCCCACTTGGTGAAATAATCAACGGCAACAATAGCATATTTAATCCCTGATTTGGCGATCGGTAATGGTCCAATTAGGTCTATCCCCCAGATGGAAAATGGCCATGGACTGACCATTTGTGTGAGTTCAGTGGAGGGTGCTCTTGGGATTTTTGCAAATCGTTGGCATTTGTCACATTTCCTGGAAAAAGTTGCAGCATCTCGATTGATATCCGGCCAGAAGTATCCATATCGGAGAACTTTCTTTGCAAGTGTTTGACCACCTGAATGGTCTCCACATTCTCCTCCATGCACCTCTGTTAAGATGGTTTTGGCTTCTTCCTTAGTTACACATCGGAGTAGTGGGGTCGAAAATCCCCGCTTGTATAATCGTCCATCTTGAATTATATACCTCGATGCTTTTCTTAATAATTTTCGACGTTCCTTAGAACTTTCTGGCAGGGAAC
Organism: Allium fistulosum; assembly: GCA_030737815.1. Lineage (NCBI taxonomy): Eukaryota > Viridiplantae > Streptophyta > Magnoliopsida > Asparagales > Amaryllidaceae > Allium > Allium fistulosum. Next base: position 167,394,465 of record CM060906.1, on the reverse strand, counting down.
CACTGAGTAAGTATTCTTTGATTGGAGTCATCCATGATTCATGCTCTTGAGACGTAGTCATAATCCAATCAATATCCATTTCATTAATGCTTGGAGCTGACAGAACTTCTACAGGAACTAATCCCAGCAATTGAGCTTCTCCGGAACTTGAGTACTTTGCTAAAGAATCCGCCTTCATATTTTCCTCTCGGGGTATGTGGCTTATTGAGTAGTGATCTAAATCATTGAGGAGTTCGGAAGTTTTTGTCAAATATGCGGGCAAATTCCCTCCTTTGGCTTGGAATTCCTTCTTCACCTGGCAGACAATAAGCTGAGAATCACTGAAAATCTGTATCACTTTGATATTCAATTCCTTGGCGATTTTCAATCCGGCAATAAGGGCTTCATATTCTGCTTCATTGTTTGTCGAAGGAAATTCCAGTCTCAATGCATAACATAGTGATCGTCCTTCAGGAGTTTCGAGCACAACTCCCGCCCCAGAACAATAGTCATTTCTCGAGCCATCAACATACAACTTCCACTGTATCGGAATGCAGTCAGTTGTTTCTTCCTTACTGTCACCTTTGTCTGTGGATTCTGCAATGAAATCTGCTAAAGCTTGTCCGTTAATTGCTCTTCGGGGATGGTGAGTGATGTCATATTGGCTGAGCTCTATGTTCCACTTCAAGAGACGACCCGAAGTTTCAGGACGATACAGGACTTGCTTCAAAGGTTGATCAGTCAGGACCTTAATAGGATGAGATTGAAAATAAGGTCTCAACTTCCTGGAAGCGATTAGCAGACAATAAGCAAGTTTTTCTATCTTTGAATAATTCATTTCAGCTCCAGCGAACCGTTTGCTGATGTAGTAAACTGGACGTTGTATTTTCGTATCCTCTCGTACAAGTGCTGCACTTAAAGCATGGGATGAAATTGCTAAATAGATGAAGAGGTCTTCACCATCACTAGGCTTGGAGAGGACCGGAGGAGTTCTCATATGATGAATCAGTTGATCGAAAGCATTCTGACATTCAGGAGTCCATTCGAAATTTTTCTTTCCTTTCTTTAGAGCATCAAAGAAGGGAATGCATTTGTCTGTGGCCTTGGAAATGAAGCGACTAAGAGCGGCAACCTTCCCATTGAGACTTTGCAGTTCTTTCTTTGTTCTAGGGGCTTTAACCTCTCTTAGAGCTGTGATTTGAGCAGGATTGGCCTCGATGCCCCTAGCGCTCACAATGAAACCCAGGAATTTCCCAGACTCTACTCCGAATGAACATTTCAATGGATTGAGCTTCATTCCGTACTTCCGAAGAATTGAGAACATTTCTGCCAAGTGATCCATGTGGTCTATTGCTTTCTTTGACTTTACTAACATATCATCAACATAGACTTCCATTGTTTTGCCGATCTGTGGCTTGAACATAGCGTTGACAAGTCTTTGGTATGTTGCCCCTGCATTCTTCAACCCGAGTGGCATGACTTTGTAACAGTAGAGTCCCACATCTGTAATAAAGCTTGTGTCCTCCTGATCTGGTTCATTCATCATAATCTGATTGTATCCGGAATAGGCATCCATGAAAGATAACAACTCATGTCCAGCCGTCCCATCTACTAGTTGATCGATTCTAGGCAACGGGAAGCAGTCTTTGGGGCAAGCTTTGTTCAGATCTGAGAAATCAATGCATACTCTCCACTTTCCATTTGCCTTCTTAACCAGTACTGGATTCGAAACCCAATTTGGATAAGTGGATTCTTTGATGAAATTATTCTCTAAGAGGCGATCTACTTCTTCCTTTAAAGCTGCTGATCTTTCTGGACCTTGAGTTCTTCTTTTCTGTTTTACCGGTGCGAAATTCGGATCAACATTCAGAGTATGAACAGCAATTGTTGGAGAGATTCCGCACATATCAGCATGACACCAAGCGAACACGTCCAGATTTGCTTTTAGAAATGATATCAGTGTATTTTGAACTGTTGTACTTAGTTGCGAACCCACTGTTAACGTCAAAATGTGAACGCCAACACCCGGTGTGTAGTAAGATTGTGAAAGCACCACCCGCGTAACGGGAACAGAAATCAAGCAGGAAAATAGCAGAAATGCAGTAAAAGACAGCAATTTATAGTGGTTCGGCTTAAGTTTTAGCCTACGTCCACTTTGAATCTCTTTATTATTGAATCTGATTACAAATTGATACAAATCTTCTATGAAAACAATACAACTCGATCACAAGAAGCAATCTTGACTACTAGCTCAATCTTCAGCGATGAAATTCGATGAATCCATGTCAGATGTTAGGAATTTCTCTCGAAGTTTGTTGTAGTGTCTTGAATGCTTGGAGGATCCTTGTTTGCTGAATGATTGGAGGGTTCGACAGAGTAACGGCGCTTGAGAAATGAATTGCCAAAAGTCCCCTTCATGTTGGAAGTGGTGGGGTATTTATAGGAGCTGATCTGGACTCAGGAATTTTCTCTAAGTATTTAAGTCGTCTGCCGACCTATGGTAGATCGGTGATGAGTTAAGGAATAGGCTTAGGTCGGTTCCGAGTTAAGGAATAGGCTTAGGTCGGAACCTTTCTTAAGTCGGAGCCTTTCATAACTCGGAATCTTCCTTAGGTCGTAGCCCTTGAGTCACAGATTACCTTAAGTCGGCAGGCTCCTAACTCGGCACACCTCTTAAGTCGGCAGCTCTTCTCAGTAGTTAGATCGGCAACTGTTGGGTCAGATCTCTCCTTAGGTCGTAGCCTGTTAAGTCGGAGATCTTGTTAACTCGGAGCTTTCCTTAACTCGGCATATTTTCTTAGGTCGGCAAGCACCTTAACTCGGCATGCTTTCTTAGGTCGGCAAGCACCTTAACTCGGCATGCTTTCTCAGGTCGGCAAGCACCTTAACTCGGCATGCTTTCTTAGGTCGGCAAGCACCTTAACTCGGCATGCTTTCTTAGGTCGCGGGTCGAAAAGGGGATTAACATTTGCCCCTCGAAGTATATGCCTAAACCATAGGTCGTATGCTTCGATTTTTTTTTTTTTTTTTTTTTTTAATTCTTTGGTTAGGTCGGTACCGACTTAACAAATGCTTTAGGTCGTACACCGTGCGAGTCGACTCGCCTTCCAACATATAAATAGTCGCATCCTTCTTCCTCTTCCTCATCTGTTCCTTTTCTCGAATCTGCCATTGAAGCACTTCTAGAGCTCTCAGAGACAAACACCAACCATCCAATCGCCGATCATCTTCTTGTTATACTTCGTAAGTCGATCTGGTCATCGTTCACCCATGCTTGCTGTCGAATCGATAACTCCCAGTTTTTGACTTCCATTTGCGTTTAGATGCTGCGATTCATTGTGCATAACTTTTTGATTGTTCGTCAATCGCCATCGACCATGTTGTAATCGTAATAGGGCAGTAATACATTGGATTCGCAGCAAATTTGATTCGACTTGAATTGGCTCCTTGGGTGGTCCAATGGTGTGATGGAATGAGGATCGTTGTTGACTGTGAGGCTATTGGGTTAACGGGTTAAAAATTAGGGAAGAAAATTAGTCGAGGTATTGGCTCGGTCACGACCTAGGGATTTTACGCGATCCAGTGACTTTCATGACTTAAGTCGGAGCCGACTTAGCAGTTCTATGCGACCTAGGTTTCGTGTCGCCTCCGAGTTAGGACTTAGAGGATTCCTGGCTTTGACTCATAGGGAACCTTCCTTAGGTCGTCACCGAGTTAGGACTTGGAGGATTCCTGGCTTTGACTCATAGGGAACCTTCCTTAGGTCGTCACCGAGTTAGGACATAGACTTTCGGCCACCCAACAAATGATTTTTGAACTGTGCCCGAACTTCGAGCTGTTGAACTATGAACTGTGAACTGTGAACTGTGAACTGTTGAACTATGAACTGTGTTGCATGCATTTTACACATTGCTTTGATTTTGCAAACTAACAATCCTGCTTAATACAACATTCACAGAATACTGGGACGAATATGCTATCACCGACTGCCCACATCGAGTGACGGATTAGTTGATAACGAGAAAGTTAAATTAAATGAATATGAACGAGATGTTGTACAATAACTAATTCAAGTGAAGTATTAAAACAAAATCGTAATAGTCAAGTGAAACTGACTTATCTGTATTAACACTGCACTTGATCATTGACAAGTTCCGAAATTTTGTAATCGATTGACTGTCGACTAATTTAATTCCCGTTATGTTTGTTGTTTATTTTCATTAGTTTTTTGCACAACACTTCACACTTTTAGGGAACGTGCACCTTCACATTTGAACATTCAGCTGATTGTGTAGAATGTCTTCTCCACAAGAAGGAACAGAGCAAGCTGAAGGTGTGTTTCCAGTTGCTATCCCGCTGAACGATCCTCCAGAGAGGACTCCTACTACTTTGAACCATAAAGCCTTCCGTCAACTATGCATCCAGTTTGGTATTGCTGAGGCTGATGCTTTGCTCCCCGAAATAAATGATACTGCTGACAGACCGCCCCATGGCTTTGTCGCAGTTAACCGCCAAATGTGCTTGAGCGGGGCTATCCCCCCATTCAATGACTGCATTCGTGAACTTCTTCTCCAATTATCTATTTCTCCTTTTCAGTTACATCCCAATGGCTACGCCATCTTGCTGGGACTATGCGTGCTTTTTAGGAGAACACTGGGCCGCTTCCCTACCTTCGGAGAAATTCGCTATCTTTGCACTTTTGCCAAAAATAAAGATCATCCCTCCATCATAGTCGTGAGGAGTGCGAGAAATCGTAAGCTGATCACCGGTCTCCCTGAAAGTGTTCACAGTTTTCTGAGCCCGTTCTTCTATGTTCGCTGCCCTCCTGGGTTTTATGCTATTTGGAGAATAGGAAGTAAGATCACTTGCATCTGTTTCTTATTTTTTTCGAACTTACCGAAGTTCAGATTATCAAATGCTAACTTCGCTCTTTTTCCTTTTCAGCACTTCCTCCTCCTTCTAAAAATCTCAGTCACAAGGTGACTTTCGAGAGGCTTATGGCGGTACCTGTAGAGGAGAGGAGCATCCAATTTCTATTAGATGATGAGCTTCTGCATCAATTTGGGCTTCTGCACCCTTCCAGGTCGACTCGAGTTCATGAAATTCCTAGCTCTGATGCAGAAACATCGGCTGCTTTGGATTCTCAAGCAGAGGCGTCAAATGCCCCGGTTCCTGCTGAAGGAGCTGCTTCAAAAACACCTGTCACGGATACTGCTTTGATAAAGTGCTCCGGACTCACTGATGTTGTAGGGTTGGCTGGCAAGCCGGCACTTCCCCCAATTATTGAGGAAGAAGAGAATCCTCGAGCTTCTGAAAAATCAACTGATGTGGAACTTGAAAAGGAGAAATCCGCTGAATACTTGGGCGACGACACCTTTGATGGCTTGAGCGACATTATGATAACTTCCCAAGAGCTTTTCGGGGATAGCAGTCAAAAAGCGACTTCTCCTGTTGTCGAGGCAACTTCTACCCTTAAGCAAACCCAAATGCCTACAACGCCAATCGTCTCTGTTTCCACACCATAGCGTGGTCTGTAATTTGACGCATGTAGTTTGCACGCCACACACACTTAGGGCTTTTCAGCACTTATAAGCATTTATCCTCTTTTTCCCGGAAATTTCTAAATTCTACACTTCTTCTGCTTTCAGGTTCTCCAATGGGACGCTCCGGCTCATATTATGACTCATTTCAGCGCCATGGAGGCCGTGGAACCTATGACTTCAGGAAATATCTTGGTGACCACAGAGAGACAGATGAGGAACGGGCCCAAAGGAAGGCTCAAGAAAAATGGGATTATGAGCAGAGGCAGAGAAGAAAAGATGCTGATCGATACGATTCTTCTTACAAAACTTACGATTCTCATAAGCGAAAATCTTATGATGACAAAGGGAAGACTCAAATTACTGATGAATCGAGCAAACGGTCTAAGCCGAGTGACGCGTCTGCTATTTCTGAAAAGACCAACGCTCCCATTTCTTCTGGCATTCCGGCAGGTTCTCCTCCTCTAAAGGAAACTGACATTCAAACCATCATTAACAGGCCACAATATCTAGTTAAAGACGGCCCTCCAATGCTTCAGAGCCGATTTCCGAATTGGTGCCTAAGAGGGGTACGCTTTGACTTGGACATTGTTCCGATTGATAAATCAGACATGCTTAGCAGTCTTGATGCGGTCAGACTTAACATCGAGAGGATGTCACAGTGGCAGAAGCTGGTCGATGAACTCCAAAGGGTCAACCATCTTAACCTTGAGGCGATGATGACGATGGAGAATGATAAGGCAGAATGGGACAAATGGCGCAAGCAGCATGACGCGGAAATGACGAGTATTGCAGATGACAATGCAAAGCTTGCGTCTGAAGTTAAGCAGCTTAAGGAAAATCTCGCTTCTTCTTCTGCATCCTTTACTCAAAAAGAAGAAGTCTTCCAGAAGCAAGTGCGGGACGCACATGCTGCACAAAGAGATGTAGAAATGAAGCTTGCCGCCGAACAGCACGTTAAAGAGAAGTACCGCACAGAAAACGCCGGACTGCGGGAAAAGGTCACCTCCCAGAACATGGAGATTGAGTTATTAAAGTCTCGACTTGCTAAAGTTGAGGCAGAACGTGATGAGGCTACCGCCGGCCGGATCGCTGCCGTTGCTGAAAAGGAAGCGGCTGAGCAATCACATGAGGCGACGAAAGCAGACGTCAGCTCTACTTTATTTGACTTTTATTTACACAGCGTTCTGGGTCGTGGTAGCCTCTCTTTTCTTGGTCCCGATTATGAAATTACATTGGCTGAAGTGTGGGAAGTCGCGATGGATATGCTTGGCGGGGCTGGCTATAATGAACTGGACCTTGAGAAGCGCTATCTCAATGATGAGGATCGCGCCGCTCTTGTTAAGGGGAAAGAGCTACTTGCCAAAGCACGAGCTGAAACAGTGGGAGAAGAGCTTCCAAAAGAAGGAGCTCCTTTGACTGCCCCCGTCCAAGCTTCCACTTCAGCTGACGTTAATATTATAGATTCCAGTCCTCATTCTCTACATTTAGCCAAAGTTGCCCAGGAGACTGCAACTACTCCTACTGAAGATGAGGCGCTGGATGATATTGAAGCTGAGAAGTTCGAGGTGGATCTTGTAAAACCAACTCCTCCAGGTACTCTTGGTGTCATCTCGGGTCTAACGAATCAGTCATTTGACTTAGCCGAATTTGATGATCTTCTTACATGTTACTTAAACTTTGATGAATCGATGCCTTCTTTATTTTCGGGGGATGCTGATTTTAACTTCTTTTCTTCTACAGCGGAGGCACCAAGCACAACACAAGCTTCCACTCCTTCGATTGCCGTTCCTCTGTCTTCCCAAATCACTCCTCCCTCTGCTTCCCAACCGGGATCACAAGCAGAGAAAATCGAAGCTCTTCAAGGCTTGGATGATCCGGCTGCTTCTCAGGAGCAGAAGGCGGAGGATTTTGAAGGTACCGAGAAGACCCCGGAGCGGTCTTTTGACGACGATACTAAGCTTTCAACATTGCTGACTACTCCGGGGAGTGAGTCTTCTTCAAAGAGGAAGGGGAAGCGTGCTGTAAGGAAAAAGAAGAAGACTTCCACTGAAGAGGAAGCAGTAGTTGATCTGGCTGTACCGCTTTCTCCTTCTGCCCCTGCCCGTTCTCAACGACTTCAAAAGCTAATCATCAGACCGGGAAAGAGTTCCAAGGGTGGTGAGAAGAAGGAGTAATCAAGCTGGATTTTCCACCTATTATTTTTGCTTTTTGCATGTATTGACCGAGGATTGTGCGGGTACCGGTCCCCGCTTTTGCTTTTTGAGATATCTGTACATGTAAAGAATTTTCGTAGTACTAAATAAAATAATTATTTTACTTGTACAAACTCTTGTGTATGTGAGGATGACCTATCTTTTATTTTAAGTGTAGAACAAACGATTCTTCTTACTTGTGCAAACTTTTTGTCTGCGTTTGAGAATGCATTTATTCCACATCTGTCTTCCGTGATATTGCAACGAACTTGTGGCATGTTGCTTTTATCAATATAATTGAATTGTACAGTATGTTAAATTGTACAGTATTGCCCCCATGCCATAAGTGCATTGCAACATTCCTAGTTTCTTTTTTTTTTAAGACTCATACTCTTACTTCAGAAGACAATTATTCCGCTTTTAAGGGGAGAATTATTCTGCTCTTAATAGAGTATATCCAGTCTTTAGAAGAATTTTTATTTTTCCTTTCTGAAGAACGCTTCAACTTTCGGGGATAACCACTTTTAATTATTAAGAAGTGAATTTCCCTATGAAGTGAAATAAGCTTTTCTGAAAGAATTTTGTAGCATTTTTCAACTTTTTTAGGAGGAACTTTCCTAGATGAACAAGTTAGTCCTTCCTTTGAGAGTTGAACTGTGCTTCTGGACGATGCTTTTTGTTCAAGCATTCTATTTTGGGACATGCCTCCGGAGAGGGCTCCTCTTAAAGAGTTGTGCCTCCGAAGAGGTCTTGTGCCTTTGGAAAGGGCTTGTGCCTCCGAGGAGGGCTTGTGCCTCCGAAGAGGGCTTGCGGTGCCTTGGGAAAGGGCTTTTGCCCCCGAAGAGGTCATGTGCCTCCGAAGAGGGCTTGTGGTGCCTTGGGAAAGGGCTTTTGCCTCTGAAGAGGTCATGTGTCTCCGAAGAGAGCTTGTGCCTCCGAAGAGGGCTTTTGAGTGCTTGGGAGTTACTTTCTCATGGTCGGATGGGTTCGCGGGGCAGGCGTGAGTTGCTTGATTGGATGTTTGTTCGTACAAACGACCGCAATCAATTAACAAGATGCTCCTTTGGTGGTCCCACCGATCTTTTTGGTTGAGGAAAGCACTCCCATTTATTGGGGTGCCTCGTTAGAGGGCTTTGGTTGGTTGGTGCGCTGGGTAGGTTGCGTCTCAGGGACGAGTGGATCCACGGGACGGACGCAAGCTATCTGATCGGATGCATCACGACCAGTTAGCGAGGGTCCTGTTACTTCCGCTTGGGAGGGCGTCCCTTTAGTGGATCTTCTGGCCTTCCTGTTGAGATGCATACCTCCCATTGTCTGCTCCTTTGTTTGCTTGGCAACTTTCCCTCATCATCTGCCTGTTAGCGCTCTTTTATTATCGTTTCCAAGCACATCTTCTTCTTTTCTTCTTATAAGTAAATTGCTTTATCCGAAGAAGTGGACTTCACTGTTGAATGACTTCACGAGACAAACGCAAGTTATCTAGTTGGATGTCTATTCATAACGACAATCTCAACTAGTGAACAAAGGTTTGTCACAGTGGAGTCACTAACTTTTTATGTGAAGTTTTCCTTGCTTGGGATTTGAATTTGGACAAAAATTTTGTGGCTTGGTTTTTCGTGTAATAGCTGATTTATGGAAGTTGCTTAGCTTTGTGATGAGCAAGCCTTGTTATAATGTCCTGCAATTTTGAATCGATATTTTAGCGATACATTTAAAGTATTTACATATCAAAATAACACAGGCATCATGAAATAGTAAAGAACACAAGATTTATAGTGGTTCGGCCAAAAATCGGGCCTACGTCCACTTTATAGCTTTCATTCATTTACACTGATTTACAATGTTTCACCATACAACTGATACATTCATCATCATTTTACAATTTTGAGCTGAGCTCTCTTCAGGTAAAGTAAGGACGCAAATGGTTGCTATTCCAGGCCCTTGGAATCGGATCTCCTTCAATGGTTATGAGTTTGAAAGTGCCATCGAGAAGTTTAGTGCCTACGACATATGGTCCTTCCCAGTTTGGCCCAAACACACCAGTTGCTGTCATGATCCTTTTCAAAACCAAGTCTCCGACCTCAAAGCTGCGTTGGCGAACTTTGGAATTGAAATACCTGGCTATCCTCTGCTGATGAGCTGAAACTCTGAGCCTAGCTTCTTCTCTTTTTTCATCAAGAAAGTCAAGCGCTTCAAGTTGCAGTTTTTCATTTTCGATTTCATTGAAATGAACTCTTCTATGTGAAGGAACCTCTACTTCTACTGGAATCATTGCCTCAGATCCGTATGCCAGTGAAAATGGAGTGTGCCCAGTCGCAGTTTTGTGAGTCGTTCTGTACGCCCATAGTGCTAATGGAAGCTTATCAACCCAACCACCTTTTGCTTTTTCAAGTTGCTTTTTAATAGTTGACTTGATGATTTTGTTAACTGCTTCCACTTGCCCATTTGCCTGCGGATGAGCCACTGCTGAGAAGCTTTTTCGAATTCTGAATCGTTTGCAAAAATCTTGGAATTCTTCACTTTCAAATTGAGTGCCATTGTCGGTGATTATCTTCTGTGGCACACCATATCTGCAAACGATATTCTTTGTTACGAAATTTATCATCTTTTTAGAAGTGATGGTGGCCACAGGTTCAGCTTCAGCCCACTTGGTGAAATAATCAACGGCAACAATAGCATATTTAATTCCTGATTTAGCGATCGGTAACGGTCCAATTAGGTCTATTCCCCAAATGGCGAATGGCCATGGACTGACCATTTGTGTGAGTTCAGTGGAGGGTGCTCTTGGGATTTTTGCAAATCGTTGGCATCTGTCACATTTTCTGGAGAAAGTCGCAGCATCTCGATTGATATCTGGCCAAAAGTATCCATATCGAAGAATTTTCTTTGCAAGTGTTTGACCACCTGAATGGTCTCCACATTCTCCTCCATGCACCTCTGTTAAGATTGTCTTGGCTTCTTCTTTAGTTACACATCGGAGTAGTGGGGTTGAAAATCCCCGCCTGTATAATCGGTCATCTTGAATTATATACCTCGATGCTTTCCTTAATAACTTTCGACGTTCCTTAGAATTCTCTGGCAGGGAACCACTGAGTAAGTATTCTTTGATTGGAGTCATCCATGATTCATGCTCTTGAGACGTAGTCATAAGCCAATCAACATCCATTTCATCAATACTTGGAGCTGACAGAACTTCTACAGGAACTAATCCTAGTAATTGAGCTTCTCCGGAACTTGAATACTTTGCTAAAGAATCCGCCTTCATATTTTCCTCTCGGGGTATGTGGCTTATTGAGTAGTGATCTAAATCATTGAGAAGTTCGGAAGTTTTTGTCAAATATGCAGGCAAATTCCCTCCCTTGGCCTGAAATTCCTTCTTCACCTGGCAGACAATAAGCTGAGAATCACTGAAAATCTGTATCTCCTTGATATTCAATTCCTTGGCGATCCTCAACCCGGCAATAAGGGCTTCATATTCTGCTTCATTGTTTGTCGAAGGAAACTCCAGCCTCAATGCATAACATAGTGATCGTCCTTCGGGAGTTTCGAGCACAATTCCTGCCCCAGAACAATAATCGTTTCTTGAGCCGTCTACATACAACTTCCACTGTATCGGAATGCAGTCAGTGGTTTCTTCCTTACTGTCACCTTTGTCAGTGGATTCTGCGATGAAATCTGCTAAAGCTTGTCCGTTAATTGCTCTTCGGGGATGGTAAGTGATGTCATATTGGCTGAGTTCTATGTTCCACTTCAAGAGACGACCCGAGGTTTCAGGACGATACAGGACTTGCTTCAAAGGCTGATCAGTCAGGACTTTGATAGGATGAGATTGAAAATAAGGCCTCAACTTTCTGGAAGCGATTAGCAGACAATAAGCAAGTTTTTCTATCTTTGAATAATTCATTTCAGCCCCAGCGAACCGTTTGCTGATGTAGTAAACCGGACGTTGTATTTTCATATTTTCTTGTACGAGTGCTGCACTAAAAGCATGGGATGAAATTGCCAGGTAGATGAAGAGGTCTTCACCATCACTAGGCTTGGAAAGGACCGGAGGAGTTTCCATATGATGAATCAGTTGATCGAAAGCATTCTGGCATTCAGGAGTCCATTCGAAATTTTTCTTTCCTTTCTTTAGAGCATCAAAGAAGGGAATGCATTTGTCTGTGGCCTTGGAAATGAAGCGACTAAGAGCGGCAACCTTTCCATTGAGACTTTGCAATTCTTTCTTTGTTCTAGGGGCTTTAACCTCTCTTAAAGCTGTGATCTGAGCAGGGTTGGCCTCGATGCCCCTAGCGCTCACAATGAAACCCAGGAATTTCCCAGACTCTACTCCGAATGAACATTTCAAAGGGTTTAGCTTCATTCCGTACTTTCGAAGAATTGAGAACATTTCTGCTAGGTGATCCATGTGGTCTACTGCTTTCTTTGACTTTACTAACATATCATCAACATAGACTTCCATCGTTTTGCCAATCTGAGGCTTGAACATAGCGTTGACAAGTCTTTGATATGTTGCCCCAGCATTCTTTAAACCGAATGGCATGACTTTGTAACAGTAGAGTCCCACATCTGTAATAAAGCTTGTGTCCTCCTGATCTGGTTCATTCATCATAATTTGATTGTATCCAGAATAAGCATCCATAAAAGATAACAACTCATGTCCAGCCGTCCCATCTACTAGTTGATCGATTCTAGGCAACGGGAAGCAGTCTTTGGGGCAAGCTTTGTTCAGATCTGAGAAATCAATACATACTCTCCACTTTCCATTTGCCTTCTTAACCAGTACTGGATTCGAAACCCAATTTGGATAAGTGGATTCTTTGATGAAATTATTCTCTAAGAGGCGATCTACTTCTTCCTTTAAAGCTGCTGACCTTTCTGGACCTTGAGTTCTTCTCTTCTGTTTTACTGGCGTAAATTTCGGATCGACATTCAGGGTATGAACAGCAATTGTAGGAGAAATTCCGCACATATCAGCATGACACCAAGCAAACACATCTAGATTGGCTTTTAAGAATGATATCAGTGTATTCTGAACCGTTATACTTAGCTGTGAACCCACATTGAGCACTTTATTTGGGTCTTTCGGGTCTACAGATACTGGTACCGTTACCTCCACGGGTACCACTCTATTCTCCCCTGTACTGGCTTTTCTGGGATCCATTTCTTTTCTTGCATTGCTGTGTTCGCCAGTACAGGGGCCGCTCCGTAGTTGCTACAGGGTCGGTTCCTTGATGCGGAGCGGAGCTGCCGCATCTTTCCCCATTTCTTTTCTCCTGGCCTCTCGGAGTTCTACAAGATAACATTCTCGTCCTGCGTTTTGATCTCCTTTGATAACAGCAATCCCATTATCAGTAGGAAATTTCATTGTTAAACACCAAGGAGCAAGGACGGCCCTGAAAGCTGCAAGAGTAGGCCGGCCCAAGAAAGCGTTATAGGCAGAAAATCCGTCCACAATTACAAAAGTTTGCTTCCGAACCAATTTTCTGGATCCTTCGCCCATTTCAACAAACAAGTCTACTGTTCCGATTGGCTGTTTCAGCTCTCCTGTAAATCCGGCGATCTTGTGTGAAGAAGCATGTACATCAGTCATCGGGATTTTCATTTGGTCAAATGTTCTTTTAAAGAGGATGTTGCATGAGGCACCACTATCAACCAACACTCTTCTGACGATGGCCGGCCCGATACCGACAGAGACAACCATAGGGTCCTCAGTAGGAGCTTCCACATTAACAGAATCTCTGGCTCTGAACATAATATCATCATGGAGAGTTTTTTGCTGCTTTAGAGGTGAAACATCCTCCAGGATTAGGACACTTTCTTCGGTTGGTGTATACTTCAAAGCTTTTGCATACCTTTCCATTTCACCCCAACTCCTGCCAGCTGGGTGAGGCCCCCCTGTGATCACATTAATAACAGGTCTTTCCTTTCCAACTGGCCTTTCTCCTGAATCAGATGAATTAGTTGGAGGTAACTGCCCTTGGCTGGATGAAGATGGATCCTTTCTATTCCTCTTGACGTATTGCTGCAATTTATTCTCTCTTAGCAATTCTTCAATCAGACTTTTCAAATGGCGGCACTCATTGGTATCATGTCCTGGTTGGTTGTGAAACTTGCAAAATCTTCCGCTCTGAACAGCATTCTTCCCAACTTTCACGGCCGGTGGTTTTGGAAATTCAACAGCATCCTTAGTGGCAATGAAGATATTTTCCGGGGTATCGGTCAGAGGAGTGAAGTCTGATGGTTTAAGAAAACGGGGCTTTTTGAAGTCTTTCTGCCTTTTCCCACCATTACTTTCCCTTTTCTGATCTGCCGGTTCTTTCTTGCTTTGAGTAGAAGCATTATTTTCCGCTGCCGCTGTCACAACTTTAGCTGGTGCGGAAAGATTTTCTAGGCGTATAAATTCATCAGCCTTTTTGTAGAATTTCTCGAGCGAATTGGGCTCTTTCATCTTCAGCCATTTCCCAAATTCGCTCGATTTGTCAACGGCACGCATCAAATAGGTCAAGATCATTCGTGGCTCGGCATTATCGACTTCTGCCAGAGCTAAGTTGAAGCGGTTCAAGAATGACTTAATGGGCTCTCCCGGGTTCTGCTCAAGACTGGACAGTGACATTATATCTTTTGCCCTTGAAGCGTATAGCCTGAATTGCTCTTTGAATTTTCGGGTGAGATCGGAAAACTGATCTACAGATCGGGCTGGAAGCTTGGTAAACCAGAGAAGCGCCACCCCTTCTAAATAGACTGGGAAATATCGGCACTTTATCTCGTCGGTTGCCCTTGCGCCAGTCATATGCCAATCGTATTTATACAAGAACTGATTTGGATCACTTGTTCCCCGATAAGCAGGAAGAGTGGGGGGAACAAACTTTCTAGGAAATTCAGCTTTCAGAATCTTTTCCGTAAACGGAGTTCTACTTGGTGCGAATCCCCATTCGCTTTCGTCTTCATCTCTTTGCATGCTCTCTTTCATTATTTGCTTGATCATACCAGAGAGATATTCCTCATTATTCAGAGATTTCGCAGAGTAGGCCTCAGCCATCTTTTCAGGAGTCTGTCCGGGTAAATGCTCATGAAGAACTGGTGACGGTCTAGATCCTTCGGCCTGGAGGGGTGCCCCTTCGGCAGCACCTGACCCCCCGTGAGGAACATTTCTTCCCTCGGAATTGGGAGCAGCATTAGCAAAGTTTCCCTCATTATTCACTGGTCTTTGACTCGTACCAAATAGAGCATTCAGCCTTTCCATCATCAGGTTATTCTGAGTTTCAATCTGCTGGTACAGTCCGGATACAGCAGCATCTAACTCCTGACGCGTAACACCGATGCTCGGAGCTGCTTGATTTGGAGAGAGAGAAGTGGCAGTATTGTCACGGTCATCATCAGTTCTGACAGACTTTCGTTTCCTTCCGGGAGCCATTATGTCTGATAAACTTCTGATTTTGTGGGAAATTCTTTCAGCCAACTTCTGAGAAGCAATGCTGAGTGGCAGCCTGAGTTCAACTCTCAATGAAAGCACCAAAATGTTAACGTCAAAATGTGAACGCCAACACCCGGTGTGTAGTAAGATTGTGAAAGCACCACCCGCGTAACGGGAACAGAAATCAAGCAGGAAAATAGCAGAAATGCAGTAAAAGACAGCAATTTATAGTGGTTCGGCTTAAGTTTTAGCCTACGTCCACTTTGAATCTCTTTATTATTGAATCTGATTACAAATTGATACAAATCTTCTATGAAAACAATACAACTCGATCACAAGAAGCAATCTTGACTACTAGCTCAATCTTCAGCGATGAAATTCGATGAATCCATGTCAGATGTTAGGAATTTCTCTCGAAGTTTGTTGTAGTGTCTTGAATGCTTGGAGGATCCTTGTTTGCTGAATGATTGGAGGGTTCGACAGAGTAACGGCGCTTGAGAAATGAATTGCCAAAAGTCCCCTTCATGTTGGAAGTGGTGGGGTATTTATAGGAGCTGATCTGGACTCAGGAATTTTCTCTAAGTATTTAAGTCGTCTGCCGACCTATGGTAGATCGGTGATGAGTTAAGGAATAGGCTTAGGTCGGTTCCGAGTTAAGGAATAGGCTTAGGTCGGAACCTTTCTTAAGTCGGAGCCTTTCATAACTCGGAATCTTCCTTAGGTCGTAGCCCTTGAGTCACAGATTACCTTAAGTCGGCAGGCTCCTAAATCGGCACACCTATTAAGTCGGCAGCTCTTCTCAGTAGTTAGATCGGCAACTGTTGGGTCAGATCTCTCCTTAGGTCGTAGCCTGTTAAGTCGGAGATCTTGTTAACTCGGAGCTTTCCTTAACTCGGCATATTTTCTTAGGTCGGCAAGCACCTTAACTCGGCATGCTTTCTTAGGTCGGCAAGCACCTTAACTCGGCATGCTTTCTCAGGTCGGCAAGCACCTTAACTCGGCATGCTTTCTTAGGTCGGCAAGCACCTTAACTCGGCATGCTTTCTTAGGTCGCGGGTCGAAAAGGGGATTAACACCCACATTAAGCACTTTATTTGGGTCTTTGGAGTCGACAGGTATTGGTACCGTAACTTCCACTGGCACCACTCTATTTTCCTCTGCACTGGATTTTCTGGGGTCCATTTCCCGCCTTGCACCACTATGTTCTCCAGTGCAGGGGCCACCCTGTATTTGCTATAAGGTTGGGTTTTTGATGCGGAGGGGAGCTGCCGCATCTTTACCCATATCTCTCTTTCTGGCTTCTCGAAGCTCTATAAGATAACATTCACGTCCAGCATTTTGATCTCCCTTGATGACACCAACACCATTTTCTGTAGGAAACTTCATAGTTAAGCACCACGGGGCCAAAATGGCCTTGAATGCAGCTAGAGCTGGCCTGCCTAGGAAAGCATTGTAGGCAGAAAATCCATCGACAATCACAAAAGTTTGCTTTCGAGCTACCCTTTTCTGCCCTTCACCAAGTTCCACGAACAAATCGACAGTTCCGATTGGTTGCTGTGGTTCCCCAGTGAAACCAACGATCTTTTGTGAGGAAGCCTGAACATCGGTCATTGGGATCTTCATCTGGTCAAATGTTTTCTTGAAAAGTATATTGCAGGAAGCACCGCAATCTATGAGTACTCGTCTTACTATTGCCGGCCCAATTCCTGCAGAAATAACTAAGGGGTCTATGGTCGGAGCTTCAATACCAATAGAATCCCTAGCCTTGAACAAAATATCATTATCTGAAATCTTTTGCTGTTTTAGGGGTATTGTGTTTTCTACAGCAAAAACATCTTCTTCTGCCGGGATATACTTCAAAGCGTGAGCATATCGTTCCATCTCACCCCAGCTTTTGCCTGCTGGGTGTGGGCCCCCTGAAATGACGTTGATAACGGGCCTCTCAGATTCTTGTGCCGCAGCACCTTTACTTGAGTCTGACGGCTGATTAGAGGGTTGTTGTCTCTGAGTAGACAAAGATGGATCACTTCTGTTTTTCTTGACATATTGTTGCAGCTTGTTTTCTCTCAATAATTCTTCAATTAAGCTCTTTAAGTGACGACAGTCATTGGTATCATGACCAGGTTGGTTGGGAAAACGACAGAACTTTCCATTTCTCATAGCGCCCTTTCTTGGTTTTATCTCAGCCGGTTTGGGATAATCCACAGCATCTTTGGTGGCGAAGAAGATATTTTCCAGAGTGTCGGTCAATGGAGTGAAATCTGAGAGCTTGAAGAAGCGAGGTTTCTTTATATCCTTTTGTTTCTTCCCCTCGTGATTTTCCCTTTTCTGACCTCCGGAATCTTTCTTTTCCGAAGCGGCAGCATTATTCTCCACCTTTGTTGTCACCACCTTCATTGATGCTGGAAGATTTTCCAAGCGTATGAATTCATCGGCTTTCTTGTAGAATTTCTCGAGAGAATTTGGCTCTTTCATCTTCAGCCATTTTCCAAATTCGCTCGATTTGTCGATAGCACGCATCAAATAGGTCAAGATCATCCGTGGCTCTGCGTTATCAACTTCCGCCAGAGCTATATTGAAACGGTTCAGGAATGATTTAATAGGTTCTCCCGGATTCTGTTCAAGACTGGATAATGACATTATGTCCTTTGCCTTTGAAGCATATAGCCTGAATTGCTCTTTAAACTTTCTAGTCAGATCGGAAAACTGATCTACTGATCGGACAGGAAGTTTGGTGAACCAGAGAAGCGCCACTCCTTCCAAATATACTGGGAAATACCGGCACTTGATTTCATCAGTTGCTCTTGCACCGGTCATGTGCCAATCATACTTATACAAGAATTGGTTTGGATCACTTGTTCCCCGATAAGCAGGAATGGTGGGGGGAACAAATTTTCTAGGAAATTCAGCCTTTAGAATCTTCTCGGTAAATGGAGTCTTGCTTGGCGCGAATCCCCATTCACTTTCATCTTCACCTCTCTGCATGCTCTCTTTCATTATTTGCTTGATCATGCCAGAAAGATATTCCTCATTGTTCAAAGATTTTGCGGAGTAGACTTCTGCCATTTTCTCAGATGTTTGCCCGGGAAGATTTTCGTGGAAAATTGGCGATGGTCTAGATCCTTCAGCTCGGAGGGGTGTCCCTTCAGCAGCACCTGATCCCCCCTGAGGAATATTCCTCCCTTCGGAGTTGCGAAGAGCATCAGCGGTGTTTTCTTCTCTACCCACTGGTCTTTGGTTGGCACCAAGCAGAGCGTTCAGTTTTTCCATCATCAGATTGTTTTGAGTCTCAATCTGCTGGTATAGTCCGGATACAGCAGCGTCTAGCTCCTCTCGCGTCACCCCGACGCTTGGAGCTGCTTGACTTGGTGAAGCAGAGGTGGCTGTATCATCATGAACATTTTCAGATCTGACAACCTTTCGTTTCCTTCCAGGAGCCATTATGTCTGATAGACTTCTAGTTCTGTAGGAAATCTTTTCAACAAACTTGTGTGAAGCAATGATGGATGGTAGCCTGAGTTGGGTTCTCAGTGAAAGCACCAAAATGTTAACGTTAAAATGTGAACGCCAACACCCGGTGTGTGTAGTAAGATTGTGAAAGCACCACCCGTGTAACGGGAACAGAAATCAAGTAGGAAAATAGCAGAAATGCAGTAAAAGACAGCAATTTATAGTGGTTCGGCTTGAGATTTAGCCTACGTCCACTTTGAATCTCTTTATTATTGAATCTGGTTACAAATTGATACAAATCTCCTATGAAAACAGTACAACTCGATCACAAGAAACAATCTTGACTACTAGCTCAATCTTCGGCGATGAAACTCGATGAATCCATGTCGGATGTTAGGAATTTCTCTCGAAGTTTGTTATAGTGTCTTGAATGCTTGAAGGGGACTTTTTGGCAATTCATTTCTAAAGCGCCGTTACTCTGTCGAACTCTCCAATCATTCAGCAAACAAGGATCCTTCAAGCATTCAAGACACTACAACAAACTTCGAGAGAAATTCCTAACATCCGACATGGATTCATCGAGTTTCATCGCCGAAGATTGAGCTAGTAGTCAAGATTGTTTCTTGTGATCGAGTTGTACTGTTTTCATAGGAGATTTGTATCAATTTGTAACCAGATTCAATAATAAAGAGATTCAAAGTGGACGTAGGCTAAATCTCAAGCCGAACCACTATAAATTGCTGTCTTTTACTGCATTTCTGCTATTTTCCTGCTTGATTTCTGTTCCCGTTACACGGGTGGTGCTTTCACAATCTTACTACACACACCGGGTGTTGGCGTTCACATTTTAACGTTAACATAAATGGAATTTAGAAGTCGAATGATTTATTTTTCGAATGTTGGATTTAATTGGATAATTAAATTGATAAATTAAATAGTGAAATTCCAGAGATAATTAAAAATCGAGTTTAAAATGATTTGTAAAATTTTATTTAATCATACTGGAATTATAGAAAGGTTATAGAACTTTTAAAACTGAATTTGGAGTAAATCTGTGAAAATTGAATATTTTAATATTTAATTATCGACTGAAAATTAGCCAATTTTCGAACAGTCTCAGAATTGGACGAGACCAGTTCCATTGGATCCGTAATAGTTAGTTATTATCGGATTCCAATTTTCGTAGCAATCGGAGTTATCGTTTGACCGTGGCAGCTCGAAACGCATCGATATCGTTTTAATTTTAAATCGTCGAGTTAAAATAGTCATTTTTCAAAAAGTCTCGGATTTCGACGAAACCAGTTTCATCGGATCCGTAATGTGATATTATTGTAAGATTTCAAATTTCGTAATTTTTGGAATTACCGTTTGCCCGGGGCAAGCCAAAACGCCTCGAAATCGATTTAAATCGGTTTAATTTAAATTGATCGTTTATTGTCATATCTCACACATACGATCGAATTAGCTTTCGAAACCTGTTCCATTGTGTCCGGAACGCGGGGTAAACCTTAGAAACGCTAACCGGCACGCTCGATTTCGAGTTCGGAAAATCCGGAGTGAATAGTGTTCGTCGTTTTTTCTATATAAGCCCCTCAACCTTTTCATTTGCAAAAGAGAAAAATGAAACCCTAGGGTTCAAGAGCCAGCCGCCATCTTCCATTTCTAAGGCCAGAAATGATCGAATTTCTTCCATCAATTACTCCCAATCCACACGTTTTTAGCAAAGATTGTCAACTAATAAATTGTAGAGATTCGTGAGAGCTTTGAATACGTACGGTTGCGATCTTGTTTCGTTGACCATAGGGGGAGATAGTGGGCCGTGTATGTGCTGCGTTCACATGCAAATCAGTGGTGCTAGGGACGACCGAGCCGGGGACTGTTCATGCCATGGATGGAGCTCGACGTAGGCTTCAAGACGATGGTCTCCGATCAAGTTTTAGTGCGACGTAGGCGGAGCATAATTAAGCCCTAGGTGGCGGCTTTGGGTTCTCGGTCGCGTGAAACACCTGGGAGGAAGAAGATGCGTGCAAGGGCCCTGATTTGCCTTGCTAGAGATGAACGGCTGTGATGGTTTGTAAAATAAAATATAAAAAGAATTGTATTGATTTATAATTTAAATTTGTACGATGTTTAAAATACGATAACTCTTTGCTGCGAGGTCGGAAAATCGCAAAACCAGTTGCGTTGGAACCGTATTGACGAATACTACGCGATGGAGTTGGATTGGGAATTTTTGGAGCTAGCGAAAATTTTGGGTAAAATTAAACGCCGTTTAATTTTATTCGAAATAAACGCTGAAATCAGAATTAAAATCACGGTGAGATCTTCTCACTCAAATGAAAGTGGAATTTTTAGTTATTTATTGATTTATTTGATTGCTATTGGATGTGATATTAGATATAGTAGGATATATATCTATATATAGCAATATATACATATTGGCATATGTATATATTGGATTGATTGATTTCCCGCCTCGTATAGCGGATGAGACCCTATTGCGCCGTTAGTAAGCGGATTTTTATAAAACCCATATACCGCGATAATTCCGTACTGGAGCGGAATTGGTATTGTGCTAACATCTTTGGATGTAGGGAAACAGGTTGGAGGGATCCAACTGGATTCCTCAACTGTATTTACTTATTTACAGATATTGATATATATTCTGTTATCATATTGATATATGATATTTGACTGTTGTGATGGACTGATTGGTGTTGTTGCATCATCGGATTCAGTTTTGAAATGTAAAAATAACGACTTTTACTTTAAAAGGATTTTTAAAGTGATTTTTGAAAATATACGTTTTATGGAATTTTTGAATCGATTTATAAACGTAAAATTTTAAAGTTATAAAAATTATAATTTTAGTGAAATATAACCGAAGTGTCGTTTTTGAAATAAAAGTCGATTTATTTGTAAAATGGTTTAAGTTGGGATTTTTGAATAACCATAACGATTTGTGAAAAAAAAGATTTATAAAAATTGATATTTTTAAATCAAATATTGGAATTATAAGATGAGTTTTTATAAGTGTTAAAAATGAAATATTATGGAATTCGTAAGTGAATGAAATTTATAGATTTATAAATTGTGAAGTTATAAAATGGATGAAACTGTAGAATAAAAGATTTATAAGAGATTAACTTATAAATTGGATTTTTACCTTTAGATGGAATATTTATCGAATTATTAATAAAGGAGATTTATTAAATTGAAGTCGTTAGAAAATAGAAATAGGATTTATAAACGTTGTTTTATAAATTTGAAATCGATAGAATTTGATAAAGTAAATATAGAAGATTTTTAAAGAAGATATATTCGCGATTTTGGATAGCGAATTTTTATTGAAATAAAATATGTAGAAAAGATTGAAATGTGGTTAGTAAAGTATATTCACGATTTTGGACAGTGAATATATTATTAAATAAAATGGATATGTTTTGGGAAAGTGATATTACGAAATGAAGTAATGGTTTTAAAAGATGTTTTAAAATGTGTTAAATATCGAAATCATAGATTTCAACATTTATTGTTGAAATAGACGTTTTCGAAAAAAATAAGGATATGATGGACTATAACACTGTTGTTATAGTAAATGATTTCCGAAAGGAAATGTTTTATGTAGTATTGGGATTTATATATCTATCTAAATTCTGAATCCCTATACTAGTGATTTTGAGTCGTCGTAACGATGTTTTACGTAACATTCGTTTTGACTCAAATAAATGTGTTTAAAGAGAATGATTTCCTTAAAGAATGAATATATACTTAATATTGATTTAAGTATATCGAATATTTTCAAATGTTGAAAATAAATGATTTGTGAAATACTTATTTTTAAATAAGTATGGAATTGCTTTTCCAACATGAAACGAAGGGTTTGAAATTTTATCTTTTAAAGATAAATTGAAAAGTGAATATTTGAAATTTGTTTTCAAACGGTTAAGTGTGGAAATTATATATCTAGTAAAGATATTTTGGAAAATAAATAATTTGGAAAATTATTTGGAATCTGATGATGTTGCGCATCTTTATTGATAGTTAAATAACCGACTATCAATAATTACCTTTAGATAGGTATTTGTTGTGAATTGGATGAATTTGAATGCCACACTTATTTTTGAATAAGCGCTCGCTATTCGGGTTAACCGGGAAAGGACCATGGGGTCGTATAACCCATTCCGAATATGTGATACGTCGTTATGAATTGCATTCGAAGACCGGTGTTGAAGACCGGATATTTTTGAAAACGGAAGGATTACCGTCGAGTTACTCTACATCGGCTGATCTCCGATTTAGAGGTTTTATCACCCTTAGTGACGGGAAGTCCGGACGTGATTAGAAATTTATCCGAATATGCAAGGGCTTCGTGAGAAGTGCCTTCGGTTCTGTTCGATCCCGGAACAGACTTGTATGGATTGTGTGTCTGACGTTACAATTTGAGATATAAAGCTGATTTCTTTCAAATACATTTTTGTTGGTGGCGGATAATTTATTCTCTTAGCTTAACACCCTTCTCTAAGACGTACGAGCTCAGAGGTTATGTAGTTGAAATTCATCAGCGATATATCCCAATTTGGTAACGTGGCATACTGAGTGTTGCTGTGAAATGATCAGTGTTTGATCATTTGTTATATGATCATTTGTTTGATCTTATATCTTTGTGATCATAGGTTGATCATTTTGTTTGACCCGAAGCAGGGCTTTTTGTAGAAAGCGTAGCTTTGTGGACGAGACTTCATCGAGCCTCACACCCCGGAAATGGTCGAAACAGGAAGGATGCGGCAAGGTTCTAGGGAGTAGCGCCCCTTAGTGTATGTCATTCCTTCTGGATAAAGGTGGTATCATGGTATGGAGCCCAGATACTTAACCTCTGTGGTTGCTGCAAATTTTATTTCTTTGTGGTTGTTGCGAATCGGGGATCCTCGGGAAGATCGGTGACGATCGGGGGATGGCATACGCGTGTCAGTAGTTACCTATTTTTGCAGAGGTAACCCGGCCTTGTGTTGGCAGAGATCCGGTTAGGTTCTCGGGTCGTCTATTCCAGGGACGTACCCATCGTGGATAGGAAGTTCCTTAGCCTGACCATTTGTTGGAAATCCAAAGAAACAATACGCGACTTGTACGGTTTTAGTTGTATTACCTGCTATGGAATGTGGCGGTAACCTGCTATTGAACATAGTAGCTATAGTAGGCATAAGTGCGGAATGCCTATGCTGGCTAAGATTAATATTATACTTTCGAAATGTTTTCTACACTATGCACTAATAATAATATCCAAAATGATTTGATTTTGCGTAGTAAGCATCTTTGACTATCATAAGAAGAAATCTCCTCCAATTCTGCGTTTGCATTGTGTGTGTGGTGGGAGGTCTTATGGTAGTTTCATTTTCCAAAAAGCATTGCGAATTGACCTTAAAAATTATTTTGTTGTTATAAAGAATAACTGTTTTACGATCTCACACCAGTCACCATGACTGACTCGGAGTTTATTGTTCCCTTCTAAACTCTGGGTGCCCACCAATTTCCACACGGGCAGCCTAGAGTTATATTATCAGGATATTCTGGATATTCTGGAGCTTTGGAGATAAGCTGGATGGCGAGACGTAGTATTTGTATCTGATAGTATTTATTCCGCTGTGTATTCTGTATGAGGACAAGTTATATAACTGTCCATTGTTGTATATTGACTCTGATGATTGATGTATGTATAAACTGATATAGTTCTTTGTTTTTAAAAGACTATTGATTATCTATTATATGTTATTCCGCTGCGATGTGTAAGATTCTGATATTGTTTTCTGTTCTGATGTGTTTTCTGTTGTTCTTCTTCTTTCTTTCTTCTCTTTTTCTTCTATCTTCTTCTT
Organism: Allium fistulosum; assembly: GCA_030737815.1. Classification (NCBI taxonomy): domain Eukaryota; kingdom Viridiplantae; phylum Streptophyta; class Magnoliopsida; order Asparagales; family Amaryllidaceae; genus Allium; species Allium fistulosum. The sequence continues at coordinate 167,370,014 of CM060906.1, read as the reverse complement.
CTCCTACTTTTTTTTCTTTTTCTTAAAACCCTCACTATTGGAGTTTCCGGCACTCGATTGCTCGGCAGTCGATAAAGTGAGTATCGATGTTGAATTTTCAAAAGTCGAAAATTTCGGTATGTGACAACTGACCCAAGTTCAAGTGGATCAAGTAACCACTTAAATGCAGCTATAGTGAACAAGTACAAGAACAAGTTCAAGTGCAGACACCAATGACAGTACACTACAATGGCAACAACATGCAACTATAACAGATCAGATCAATGTACATATGTGAAGACCTGAAATGAAGAACTCAAGTCAGTGATTCAGCCTCAACAATGAAATGGCTATAAACAAAAAAAAATACATGAAACTGCACCAAGGGATGGCAACATGCATGCTATAGGGCTGAAAACAAATGAGACTCTGATGTAACAACCAAACAAATGCAACAGTGGATCTGGACAATGCAACTATCAGACTCGAGCTTGAGACCGTACTACTAAAGTATAAATGAAACTGACATTCAAGTGCATTCCTCGAGTAAACATGAAATGATGATACAACAAACTTATGTAGATAAGCAGGTGCAGACTCCAGTGATCAAGTTCAAACAAATTAATAACAAAGCCAGCAGGTGAAATCAACAAGTGATGCCAACAACAATTACCAGTTTTGAACCAAGATAATTGCAGTGCAAATTCAATAATGCATGCATAAACACATACAATGTATCTATGAACCCATATGGAGACACGCCAAATAAGTAAGCAGTAAATTGCAAAAATCAAATAGCCAAGACAATACATATATATACATACAAAAATGTATGTATACACATGTTTTCAATGTCTAATCAAGTGCACATAGAGGTTCAAACATCCAAAAATATTAAGCAGTAGTTTCAAAAAATCCAGACAACCGTAAATTTCAATTTATTAGCTAAATAAATTCAAGGCTGAGAATGCTCAAGTGATACAATTCAATCAAATGGGTACAACAAAATTCACGGGCATCAGGTTATATACTATTTCCCAAAATCATACTTGCAGTGAAATGCAACTCGAAGTCATGCCGAAGTCATAGGCGAAACGTGTTCAAAAATCGTGAAATAGATTTCAAACCAAAGGCAATGCCAAAGACAGTAGAACGAACGAAATCTACATCAACAAAAATCCAAACAATATTTTATCACAAACGAAAACCAGTTCGAAAGCATTACAGACTACCTGAAAACAGAACAAACTTAAAGGTGTCTGATAAATCTCAAACCAACACTTGAAAACGAACGAAAAATCACAGGATTCAAATACTAATACGCTAGGGGTATGAATTAGATGTGAGAAATGAAATTCCTCACCTTTTTCACGAGTAGCACGAATCGAAAAAAAAAATTGAAGCAGCCGCCTTTGAATTGAGCAAGCCCTAGCTATCGAGATGAACAGGCGAACGAAAAATTGAAGCCGCCTTCGAGTTAAACGAGCCCTAGCTATTTGGAGACGAGGAAGATCGAGCCGCCACCATTTTCGTCTTCGATTTATTTTTCTTAGGGTTACGAATGAATGAGAGGGGGGTCGGGTTCGTATTTGTGCAGAGGAGATCGTGAGGGGTTATGGGCTGAGGTAATGGGCTGGTACGATATAGGGTATGGTTTTTATTTTATATATATATATTTTTTCTTTTTAAATCTAATTTTGTAGATATAACTTTTCTTTTCTATATAACATTTATTTGCATATTTCTTATCATATCAAAAATGTAGTGTTTTTATTTTTATTAAATAAGATAAATTCAATTTTTAAATCCAAAGCAAATTTCCTTATTATAATATAAATCCCGATTCAAATTAGATTCAAATATATTTCTCATTTTAAACTTGAAAAATTCTAATAATTCACAATTTAAATCAAAATTTAATTAAATTTTCAAATTAAAATAGTTTAAAATTCGGGATCGTTACAATACCTTTAAAATCTCAAAATCAATAAGCTTCAGATCAATCTTGATTTAAATACCATTCTTAAACAAATTAAATTACAAATCAATTTCAATATACCTTTCCAACCTTAATTTAATAATTTTATTACAAAATCTATTTTAAAATATTAATATAAATTGTAGATAAATATTTTAAACATATTATATATAAACAAAGTTAAATTAAATTCTTATTATATTTTATTATATTAATTATTATTAAATTAAATATTATTATTATTAAATCTATTTTAAATTTTAATTTATATATTTTAAAAATAATAAAGTTATGAGTAAAATTTTTATAATTTACATTTTTAAACTTAACTTATAAATTTTAAACTTCCAAAACATATAATATAAAATCTAAAATTTACACATATATTAAAATTAAAGTATCTCTATATTATATTCTAAAATCCAAACACATATATTTCTCCTTTTCAAAAATTTGGAAATCATTTAAAATTGACCAACGGTGTCCGTATATAGTTTTCTATCCTATGGTCAAGAGATATTGATATTTATCATTCCAATCCGCAATAATTTAATATTTACAGGTATATATCATTTCAACCAGCAATCCCAAAATTCAATTCAATAAAATCGCTTGGGTTTATCATTTCAACTATAATGATTTTCCCTAATATATAATATCGTTTGGGTATGTATCATTTCAACGCATAGGGAATTACTAAGCTAATAGAGAACTTGCAGTGTGAGAACAATAATAATATAAATGACATACAGATCAATGACAAGCATACATATAATCATATCTAACAATTAAATAAATTGTATATATAACAGGTTATGGTTTCATATGTCAATTAATATAGGTAAACAAATTTAATATTTACATATCATATTTAATAATTAATTAAATAATAAATCAAATTTTAACAACATATTTCAATCATCATTTCATTTGAATTAAATTTACTAAATATAAGAATGTTAATCGTGAGTCATCGTTCACCTTTCGAGGCTAGAGAAATAACAAGAACAAGATGCGACGAATTCAAGCACAAATTCCAAAGCAAAGCACGACGGACCCGAATTGCTGAATTCAAAATCAAAACTATCTTGATATAAATGGAAAATATACATTATATTTTTTTTTTCTTGAAATCAATATTTAATTAAAAAAAACATATTAAAATAAAAATAAAACCTTTATATTATATTTGAAAAAAAAACATATGTAATAAAATCAAAATCTTCATATTATGTTGAAAATCAATATTTATTAAAATACATATACTTTCCTTTCAAAATTCTCAAATAAATATTTAATCATAATATATATACATTATCTTATAATAAAATCTTTATATATATATATATATATATATATATTTAAAAATCAATATTTAACTTAAAACACAAATTAAAATAAAATCTTTATATATATAGTTAAAAATCAATATTTAATTTAAAACACATATTAAAATAAAATCTTTATATATTATATTTACAAATCATTTTTTTCTTAAAACACATCTCATAAAATCAATATATATATATATTAAAAAAATATTTAAAATAAATATTATATATATATATATATATAAAACAGAAGGCAGCCAAGGTTGGTTGCTGTTGTTTTGGTCGGGCTAGGCAGTGCGAGGTGGAGTGGTTATCAGGCATGACTAGAAATAATATGGGCTTTGCATGCTGGAAGGTTACACCCATGGAAGGCGATGCTAGTTTGTCTGAGAAGGGTGGAGGGTGATCGGATGGACTGTAGAGAGAGAAAAATGGAGCAGGTCAGGGTTCGGGATGGCGACGGTTGTTCGGTTCAATTCCGTGAAGAGAATGGAGTGCTGCAAGGCAGAAGGCACTGGAAATATGGGTGTAGGTTGCTGCTATTGGGTTAGGGTTGCATGTGAGTGGTGGAGATGTAGAGTTTGTTGTGGTGCTGGGTTGTGTGAATGGCAAGGGTCAGATGGAGCTTGGAAGAAGGTGAAGCGGTCAGGGGAAGATGATTGCTTTGGCCATGGAGGCGGTGCGCTGGTCTTATGAGATGCGGCTAGAGGACCTAGACGAGGGTAGCATGGAAGGTCTTCTTTTCGGTCAGGATGCGTGAGTGAGTTTGGCGGCCGGAGGAACATATGGAGAGGGAGGCGGAAGAAAAAGGACGTGCTGTAGAAGTGGGGTTTTGGAAGACTTGCAGTGGCCGGATCTAGAGGCGAAGCAAGGCGGATTATGGTGTGGGAAATAGTTGTAAGGGTGGATGCGGTGGGAACGGCTGTCGGATCGGTGGGCGATACAGAAGGGGAAAGGCTGGTTTCATGGATAAGGGATGAAGAGGAGCAGGTCGATTCAAATGCAAAAGTGGTCAGGTCGTATCCTCAGGCAAACATGAATGCAATAGAATTATATACGAACTAATTTTTTTTATTTTGCACTAATTCAGAACAAAGAAAGAAAGAAGGAAGGGGAGGCAAATGAACAAACCACAAAAAAATGAACCAGCACATATAAGCTGACGATGGAAAAACAAAAGTCAAAATCTGAATTCTTGGAATTTTAAAAGCCAATGACAAATTATTTACATGGTATATAAATGAAAGGTCAAAGAAACCCAAAAGGCCCAAATACGGAACCGATACGGTAGATCGTTTTGTCGATTTCACCGCGTACCGGACACTGAATTGCACAAATGAATATACTATAGAGATCAGTACGATGAGACGAACCGAATGGAACATAGATATTAGTGACACGACCATCCTATCAAAACTTGATATCCGCTGCCGAATATGCTGCTAAAACACCGAAAATAAGATAAACAGAGCTACAACAGTCCAAATTTGGCGAAATGAAATATGACGTCTCACTCAGAAAATGATAAACAATTTTCTTATATAAAAATATTTAGATTTCAAAAATAATTTATTTTCATCAAATTTAACTAATTTTAAATTTAAATTGAAAATTTCACAACAGAATAAACGTACATATTTCCTGATGAAAATGTGACATTTGCTATGTTTAAATTGACGCATACCAAATATCAAATTTTCATTAAAAAAATTTATTATTTTATTTCAATAAAAATTTAGTTAACTACCTTATAAAAATCGTTAAAATTTTCGGGTCGTTACACAAATAAGCCACATGTAACAAAATAATTCATCAAACAAATGATATTCGTTCAATTAATTCATAGCCATTTCAATTTTCATTTTCAATGTCAACTTTTAATTTATACTTTCATTTACATCCAATTCATTTACACCCGATTTTACTAACGTCCAATTGATTTGCATTCCATTAATTTACATTCCAATAATTTACATTATCACTTAAATCAATTGACTTATGTTTCAATTATTATCCTTTAATTCATTAATTTTAAATTTCATTTACATTTATATTCACCATTCACTTATTTATTTCATTAGTTAAATTCAATTCATTCGTTACATTAATTAATTTAATTAATTAACTTCAATTCTATTTATGTTTAACAACATTTCATTCCATATTAAATTTATTTTACAACTCAAATTGAATTGCATTTTATAACTTAAATTCATATTCATTCCATTAATTTATTACTGATCAAATTCAATTTCATTTTCATTTAACTTTGCTTAAGTCAAATTTTATTTCAAAATTCCTTTTATTTAACTTAACTTTAAGTAAAATTTCATTTCATAACTCAATTTCAAATTTACTTTTCTTAACATTCATGTTCAATAAATTAAAATTTTGTTTTAACTTATTATTCCTTCAATTTATAAGTTATACTACTTATTTACTTAAGTTTATTCACATATTTAAATTTCACTTATATAATTTCACTTATTTAACTTTTTCTAATGTAAGACCATTTCATAATTGTTTATCTTAGCCTACGTTTATAATAATTACAATTTTTATTTAAACACAACAACAAATAACAAATGATAAAATTCACATATAACTATTCATTAACAAACAACAAACCAAATATAACTATATTAATTTCTAAAAAATTATTCTTTTACATATAAAATATAATTTAGGTAAAATTATTTCATTTACCAAATTTCAAAACCAAAATTATTTGTATATACCATTAACAGATATGCGCTCATATATATACGCATAACTCATCCTAGGGTGCTACTAACCTTATCTATAATGAGTACCCATAAAAGCTTAGGTGTTAGCACAATCCTAAGCTCTGATACCAAATGTAACGAGCGGGATTTTCGACCCTAGAAAATCACACTAATGCATCCTCGGTATTCACGTGCCGGAAATTCAGGTGCCGATAAACCGATAGTCATGGGAAAGAAACAAAGAAAGAAGAGAGAAGAAGAGAAGAAGAAGAAGAAGAAGAAGAAAGAAGAACTAGAAGAAGAAAGAGAACCTAAAACAATCACAGAATCTCAAAATCGCAGCGGAACACCATATATAATATAATATCAATGAACGTTACAAAAGAGAAATTGTAATATAATGTACATACTCAATCAGAGTAGAACAATAAAATCACAATCATCAACCTGGACAGTTATAATAACATGTCCTCACAAATGGTGATAATTTAAACAACAATGCAGGGAAAATTAAACATATACGTGGAATACGACCTGAAGACCTCCGGCTCTTCTGTTGAAGCTCCGAAGCATCCAAATCTGAATCTGTAAATGTGACGACCCACCTTTTTGGACAATCTAAGTCAACAATAAACCACACATGTCTAACTCAAACCATTCGAATGGGCGGATTATCAATGGGGTTTAATAAAGAGAAGAAGAGAAAAGAAGTGAAACAATACACAGAATCTCGCAGTGGAACAACAAAATATATTAATCAAATAAAATAGTTCATGAAGCTGTTTTACAATATACATTTGATTACCCATTTTTACAACATTAATCAGAGTATAATAAACAACATATCAAATAATGCAGCGGAAAAATGATAATAATTACGATCAACAATCTTCATCTTCATTTCCAAGGAATAACGTCTTCAAAACACTGAATTACTCAAGCTGATCCAACGATAATGAAAAACATTACACTCGAGTCGGAACTAAAAATTCCTATGTAAGTCAAATCAATATAAAGTAAAATATGGGTGCAATAGCTTTAGAGGTGTTACGGGCTTTTCCATCTTCTATCAAGTGTACATCGTGAGTATAATAATTTAAGAGATTTCAAATAATTTGAAATACCAGTTTTAACCACTTTAATTAAAATAAACCTGAAGTTTAAATTAAAAACTTAAACCTTTCGAATAATTCAATTCTAATAAATAATCCAAATTCAATTAATTGTATGGGTATGTATCATTTCAACCCATAATTTAAATGTCATAGCTATCCAATTCTAAAATGATTCAGATGACCATTTAAATGGTGTCAATAATATACAAGGTGATAACAGGGACATATTAAAATAAAATAAAAACCATACATCCAACATATTAATCAATAAACGACCATTTCAAACAACATCCAAATCAACCAATATATTACAATAGATAATAGTTATCAATATCGGGGATCAATTAAATTCCAATATAAAATTAAATGTCAATTCAATTTAACGTCAATTCAGATTCAATATCAATTCAAACGTCAATTTAAATCAACAACCAGCAATCTAAAGTTTATACATCACATCATAAATTTTATTTAACTTGCAAATATTTTTAATTATCAAAAATACGGGTCGTTACAGTAAATATGCTCGGTTTGACCCGAGCAATTAAAGGGATTAACACCCAGATCAGTCTGGTAAACTAGCGTGAGAAAACACATATCAAATTTATTTTAAAGTTATAAAACTTTTCTTTATCAAAAATAAAGGTTTCTCGTAAAACCATGCCCACACATAAACACGGATGGGTTTTTACTTACGATAACCAAAAAATTTCATATCAAATCATGTTATATTATACTAGTGTCGAATATACAAATAATAATTAAAATAGCTGAACTTGTTACCGTTATTAAATTCTAGAATATGTTAGGCTCTACAAACAAAATTGCAGGCACGTAGAGGAGAATGGATTTCCAACATGATAGGAATTAGTGGAAAATCACTCAATATAACACATAGTTCTGCATGGCTTTACACGATCTCCGTCAGCCTCCAAACTATGCTGTTACACTAATATGGAGCAGAGTATTACATGGTGGCTTTACTCGATCTCCATTGGCCTCCAATACATGTCAAATCATACAATAAAGTAACAAATGCCTTTCATTCCTCATAACTAATAGCCCGAAATATATCCATCAGACCACATAGTATCCCGTATCATCTCCGGGTTGTGAGGCTCGCGAAGCTACGCTCCACAAAGCCGCGCTCGGATCATAACAGGTTCCACTTTGAATGCCACACTACCATTTCAGAATCATACAACTGATTTCTACAAATGTATAACCCCTAAGCTCGTACGTCTCAGAGACGGGTGTTATGTTAAGAGAAGTTGCCTTCTCTACCACCAAGCAGATGATACGTTCATAGAGATCAATTGATATCACCAGAAATGCACTGTCAAACACTCGTCCATACAAGTTCGTTCTAGGACTGAAGGAAACCGAAGGCACTCTCATACCACATCATGTCGGATTCTACCCTGGGTTTAGTAGCAAGTAGTTCTTGCAACCCAAAGATTTTCAGAATGAAGGGACCACTGCTACTAATTATCTCTATATTGGGAGCGACCCAGAGAATGTCAACAAGTAGTCATTTTGCTATAAAGATCTTTGGTCTTCAATACAATGAAGATTTCAGAATGTAGACACCAATGCCATATAAATATTATATAAGGTAAACCCCTAGGACTCATGACAGCAATCCCTACATTCTTCATATCCCTGTTCTTCAATAATCATCATCATAAACATGCACTTTCAAATGCATAAGTTGGTCCAAAACGTTTCTCGGATAAATCCGACCCCAGTGCTTCCGCGAACAACAATAAAAAGGCCAAATTTGATAGTTGGTTATTTAACTATAAAAGCAAAAAAAAATATCTATCTCCTAAGCAGTCACTAGGACCATTTAATTAATTTCTCATTAATTAAATCAATTTCCAAATATTTACTTCAAATTATCTTTTAAAAAGATATGTCCTTAAAACCATTTCAAATTATCGATATTTGGAAAACGTTTCCATATACTTATATCAACGATATAAGTATATTAATAACACTACCATTTGGAGACACGCCAAATAGATTTCCATAATTGGACAACTCAAGTATTCATACGCCTTTGGACGGGTGTTAAGTGTTAATTCCTTTAAGAGACCTAAAACTTTGCGACCTATGAGAAGCTTTGCGACCTAACAAAGTCACGACTTAGGGAATTCCGCGACTTAGTGAAGCTACAACCTAAGCTACAGGAATGTCACGACCTAAGAAAGACGCGACCTAAGAATGTCACAACCTAACTCTTGAAGTAGCCCAGCGACCTACGACTTAGGGGATACTGCGACCTAGCAATGTTGCGACCTAAAGCTACAGGGAACATTGCGACCTAGCAATGTTGCGACCTAGAGACTACGACTTAAGAAGAGCTCCAACTTAACAGTTTGCGAGTTAAAAGGTTGACGACCTACGACCTAAGAACATAGCGACCTAAAGAATGTCGCGACCTAACTGTTGAAGGAGGCTCTGCGACCTAAGAGAGTCTACGACCTAACTATCTCAAGAACTTCGCGACCTAGCAGTGTTGCGACCTAAAGAAGCTTGCGACCTAAAGGAGCTTGCGACCTAACTACAAAAAGGTCCGCGACCTAAGAACAGAAGGACCTCGCGACCTAAGGATAGAAAGGCTTGTGACCTAACTACAAAAAGGTTTGCGACCTAAGGACATAAAGCTTTGCGACCTAAGAACAGAGGTTTGCGACCTAACAGCAGAAAAAGGTTGCGACCTAAGGTAGCTAGCGAGTTAACAGGTTGCACAACCTAACTATTAGAATATGTTCAGCGCCCTACGACCTAAGAGGCTAACAAGCTAGGACTTCAACGACCTAGAGCTCCCACGGCTATTCCTTATGCGACCTACCACTTGATCAAATGAAGCCAAGTACAGCTTCACCAGCTAATTTCTTAAGCCGCAAGGGGACTGCGACCTAGCTTAGGTCGCTCGCGACCTACGACTTAGCTAAGGTCGTACGCGACCTAAGACTTAGGCGAATTTTCTGCTCAGAAATCAGCTCCTATAAATAGGCCACCACTTCCAACATGAAAAGGACTTTTGGCAAATCATTTCTTCAAGCGTCCATACTCTGCTGCACTCACAATTCATTCAACAAGTGAAGATCTTCCAACACTCAAGGCACTACAACAAGCTTCGTGAAGGACTTCATTCATCCGACACGGATTTAGCAAGATTCATCACCAAAGTTTGAGCTAGTAGTCGAGATTGTTGTGTGATCAAGTTGCATTGTATTTGACAAGTGATTTGTATCGAATTGTAACCAAATCAGCAATAAAGAACTATAAAGTGGACGTAGGCTCAATTACGGGCCGAACCACTATAAATCTGTTGTTCACTGCTTTTCTGTTATTTTCAGCTTATATTCTGTTCCCGTACCAACGGGTGGTGCTTTCACAATTCCATTACACACACTGGGTGTTAGCATTCACTTTTTAGCGTTAACATTTTGGTGCTTTCACTGAGAACCCAACTCAGGCAATCATCCACCGTTGCTTCGCAAAGATTCATAAAAAGAACCTCTCTTAAAAACCAGATCTGAAATAATGGCTACTGGAAGAAAAGGTAGACCTATCAGATCTGGAAATGCTCACGAAGGAACTTCCGCTTCCCCAACAACAGACCAAGCAACTCCAACCGTTGGAGTCACCAGGGCTGAATTGGATGATGCAGTTTCTGGATTATACCAACAGATTGAAACCCAAAACGCTTTGATGATGGATAGGTTAACTGCTCTGCTCGGCGCAAATCGTCAACCAGAAAACCGTCAAACTACTCTTCCTGAAATGCCACCTTTCCAGGCTGATGGTTCTATGCCGCAACCAACTTGTCATGAACATATGCCCGGGCAAACTTCCGAGGGAAGAACTGATTCTTGTCCGGAGGTGTCTTTGAACAATAAAGAATACATGTCCGAAATGGTTAGCCGCATCATGAAAGAGAGCATGCAAAGGGAAGAGGATGAGAACGACTGGGGATTTGCACCAAGCAGAACTCCGTTTACTGAAAGGATCCTGAGAGCGGAATTTCCAAGGAAATTTGCACCTCCTACTATCCAAGCCTATAGGGGAACCAGTGACCCTAATCATTTCCTATACAAATACGATTGGCATATGACCGGTGCAAGAGCATCAGACGAGATCAAGTGTCGATACTTTCCAGTATACCTGGAAGGTGTGGCTTTACTTTGGTTCACAAAGCTTCCAGTTCGATCTGTAGATAAGTTCTCCGACTTAACGCAAAAGTTTAAAGAACAGTTCAGATTGTATGCTTCAAAAGCTAAGGATATAATGTCACTGTCTAACCTTGAACAAGCGCCCGGAGAATCAATCAAATCTTTCTTGAGCCGTTTCAATATAGCTTTAGCCGAAGTAGAAGATGCGGAACCACGCATGATCCTGGCTTATTTGATGCGAGCCATTGATAAATCGAGTAAATTTGGGATATGGCTAAAGATGAAGGAACCGAACTCACTTGATAAATTTTATAAAAAGGCCGACGAGTTCATTCGCCTTGAAAGCCTTTCTACGACATCGAAAGTGGTTGCTGCCCAAACTAATAATAATAATGTCCCATCTAATAAAAGAGAATCTGAAAGTCAGAAAAGGGAGAATGAAGGAGGAAAGAGCCAGGGAAATGAAAAGAAACCTCGCCGCTTTAATCCTTCGGATTATACTCCTTTAACTGATACACCAAGAAATATCTTTTTTGCAACAAAGGACGTTGTCAGGTATCCTAAGCCACCTGAAATGACGAGAGGTGCAAAGCGTAATGGAAAATTCTGCCAATTTCACAATCAACCTGGCCATGACACTGACCA